>BTHU01000011.1:16587341-17787341 GCA_036184795.1 Tokudaia tokunoshimensis
CAGTATGTTCTTACTACAGTTGGTGTCCACCTGCAGAAGTGTGCATAGCTAGACTTCCCAGGAGTAAAATATGCTTCATCTCATTCTCAACATCTTATTGTATAAGCACAGACCTTAAGCTTTGTGCTTATTTGTGGCCAGGCATAAAGCGTTTGTGTGGTTATTTACTTCATTATATATGGGCTTTTCATTAGCCATGGGTGGTTCTCTAGAAGGAAACCTCTACTAATGTGGCAGTGTATGTTTGAACTTCCATGATAGTCCATGATAGTTAATGATTAGAAGTCTTCTTGAACAACACAGAATCAGTTACTTTCTCTCCATTATCTGCCTTTTCTCTTTTGTCTACTCTCTTTCTTTATTTCATTTTCAACTATGCCCATCAACACTCTGAATGACTTAAATTATGACTGCTAACTTTGATCACTGAAATGAATACTATTTAATAAAAATATTTTAAAAGACTCAAAATATTAAGAGCTCAATAAATTTTCTTGCATATCACTACTTCCATACTGGAAGTGACAGCGGTGAGGAAATAAAGGAAATGCAGTGAAGAATCTGGACCAGCAACAGTAGCTGGTGAATCGCTACATTTTAACAAGTCGACAAAACATACACATCAAAATTCACTGTGTCTGTTAATGGTAGTCCAGAAAGAGATAGTGACACTGTCATGAAAATCCCAGTGACTCTCTAGACATAAATATCTGAAAATCAAAATTCAGTTGGTGGAAGAAGAAAGGAAAAGGATATTCTTTAATGAGAAAATGTTTTAGTAAACCTAGAAGAATGATATCCCTTGTTTTATAATTATCTAGGCAACAATTCTAGCTAACTGTCAAGGATTATAAGAAGTGGTTATAACCATATGTTCAGAAGACAAATACTATGCACTTTATGAACAATCACCACTAATTCCTAGTCTGTCCTCCTGACCAATGAGGTTTATTTCCAGCTTTATTTTACCCTCTCACTTTTCTCTTCCAACTCACAAAAAGAAGTCTCAGTGTCTGTCCCATTTTCTATTTACATCTCTAAGGACACCAGTGCACTTGGAACATTTTATTTAGCTCCTACTTTGTTGTGGAAAATCTAGAAAATTGGGGGAAAATGAAGCAAACACTGTACCCCAGCATGTCATCTTGAGCCAGGAACAAGACAGCCTGAATCACAAGTACTCAGTGTTCTCACTTACATGTTATCAAAAACATTTCTTAGAATCTGAGCAAAGAATTGTGATTCTGAAGGCACTGAACAGTAGTAGGAGGGAGAATGGTCAAAGGCTGATCAATGGATATGTTGTTGTAATGAAAGAAATACGTCTTACTGTTCCTTTGCAAAGTAGGGTCACCACTGATAAAAAAATGTATTACATATTCAGTTGAGATATAAGAAAAGATGTTATTACCACGAGAAGTGATATCTGAGGAAGAGCAGGATAAGCTTACTCTCACTAAGCATTGCCAATCAATGCCCTGAAACACCACACAGTACTCCATAAGTGTGTACACGACCCATCATCAGTTACAAGAATAAATGTTAAAATTTCATGTGTTAGAAGAAAAAGATTTAAAGCATGATGGTAGAAGTCTACCAACACCGAGAAGACAGTCGTGAGTTCAAACATCATCCTGAGCTACAAAGTAAGACCCAGTCTCAGATATAGCACCAGTTAGATACACAAATAAAATAAAATCCACTCAACAGGTATTTTTTTTTCTGGCAATATGGAGCTTTGATTGTACCCCTGTTGTAGGAATGGAGTTCTTTTCTTGATCAAGGTTTTTCAAAAAGTAGTAGTTTCTATTGATACTGATTCCAAACTCCAAGTTTCTTCATCCCCCTATGACTTCAGGGATTTTATTTAAGGGGGTACAATGAAAAGCATGTTTTAGCAAAGATCAAGAACTATCAGTAAGTCTTATATTTGCAGAATACTTATGAAGGTTTATTTCTTATCTTCTAAACATTTCTGATGCTTTAACTCTAAGTATGTCACATAGGAACAGAAATATCAGCAGTTTTTTTAATTATAATTTGCACACCTGATTATTCTTCTGTGATCTTATTCAGTCTGAAAAGGTTTAGCTGTGATGGATTGAAACATTCATATATTAATTTTTAGCAAAACATGACATTTAAAATAAATCTTAATAGACTCTTGTTATGGAAGGCCAATTTCCTTATTGTGATTTTTATTATATAAAATGTAGAGATTTTTAGCTTCCCCAAATTTGTACATCTCAATATTCCCTTTTATTTTCTGTGTCTAGTCAATTTATTCAATTTCTATGTTCTATGTTGATAAAATATATGTGATTATTATATCAAATATTGGTAATAAATGAACATTTTTTTCAAAATTAGAATTTTTCCTAAGTTGGTCTGAATTTGCCCATGGAATCACCATTCCATCAATTTTTCCTAGATATTTTATCACATTTTATATACCTCGAACTTTCCCACCTATCCTTGACTCTAAATACCCATAGGATGAATACCAGTCTACTGACAGTATCTTAATTTTTATCGTCTATTAATGAATTAACTAGATTAGATACATTTAAGCTACAAAAATTTGAGAGGCATTAAACTAAAAGTATGTGTTGGAGCTAAAGAATATTTCAATATTCACATACCTAACTTCACTGAACTGATTTGGCTCTCTATAATGAATTTTAGCAAATCTGTGCAGTTTCTATACCCACAAAGGGACACTGTTCTCTTCCTTCCAACGAAGCAGCAAGAAAGAGTTTAAGGTACAACACATGTGTATCCTTTGCCTTAACACATGTGTATCTAGGTTGGGAAAGAATAACTCTCTTCACTTCAGGATGATGTTTTGCTGAAGTTTCAGTTCAGTAATAAGAACACAGTAAGAAAATAAAAGAAGGCATAAATGTCATGATACTCGGCTGCTTTCTTTTGTTGTTTGTTTGTTTGTTTTTCTTTGTTTGGCTTAAGGGCCACCTTAAGGAAGTCTTTAGTGTCTCTTTTACTATGGGTTGAAGTCTGCTTTTTAAATCCTTGAATAATTAACTTCCAATATCTTAGAATAGGACAGTGGTTAGAGAGAGAAATTCTAAAGATGGCATTAGGGTAAAACTGAATCATTGGAAACAGCTATAATCTAATGTGACAGGGATCTTTAAATAATCACTAGACTTGGACATCAGAAAACTTAGGCAAATGTTATCAACCATGTGAAGACAGAGAGAATAGACTGTCTTCCACCAGAAGCCGAGGAGAAAGGTCTTCATAAGAAAACAGTCCTACTGTGTCGACCTATTCATCTTGGACGTTCAAACTCGAGGGTCAAGAGCAAATGAGCAACAACAAAACAGTTATCTTATTTGAACCTCACAGTCTGTGGTATTCTATAATCTTGGGCCTTTTTACCCATATCCAAGTTCCAAAAGTAAATGACTCTCAGAGTTATAATTTATGAATATTTGGCTAGTCATAAGCTTGGGCTTGTTCCTGCTAAGTCATAATTCAAATATTCAGTTTATTCTATTCTAAGTCCTGACAGATGGCTAATTACCTCTCCTCAGGCATACGCTACCAGAACTATCAGTGTTAAGGACTAATCCTTTCCTACTTGTGACTGTATCTCACATCCTCTTTCGCTGAAGGAACTCCCCCCTCCCCTCCGAAATTCCTGCCTAACCCAATAGGCTAACAGCTTTTTTGGACAGGTGATGCTACCATAACAGTACACTCTACACTAAGACTCTACTGCAAGATTCTCTCTATAGTATTCTTCAATGACCACAATAATAAACTACAATTTTATATACATTACTACCAAAAAAATAAAATATGATAATAACAAAATAAACAAAACTAAGAAAAAGTTCTCTATAGGATAAAGGCAATAAAGTCAGATCTAAAGGAAATTGTTACTGACAGATATTTATAAATAATTCTTTTTTGGAAAAATGTATATGTATGTGCTTGTGTGTATGTATTTCAGATGTTTGTGGGTGCCTGTGGAGACCAGAAGAGGACATCACCACTTGAAAGCCGGACTTACAGGAGAATTATAAACCACCTAACATGTGTCCTTGGACCAAAATGCAGTTTCTTTCTAAGAGTAGCAAATTTGTTAATCTCTGGTCCATCTCTCCATTCTTCAGTATTCTTTAAAAAATATGAAATTTGTAAAAAAAAATAATTAAATTAACTTCATGTCAATAAAGGTATAAATTTAGTGAGGCATGCTGAAATAATCCTTGCATTTGCAAGAGTTATAATCTGGACTCTAATAACAATCAAAAGACTGAAAGTAATAGATTATAGTCAAGCTGTACTTATCAAAAATATTTAATGCTATTGCAATCTTAAGGTATTTATCTATATACATAAAGTTTTCCTTGTCTAATAACACTTTTGAGTTCATATGAATCTGAAATCAAGTAATCGAACAATCTCTTTGCTTTCCTTCTTTAGACTTCAGTGCCAGTGTTTTAGCAGTTCTACAGTGTTGGACTTGAACCTGAACTTAGTCAGTGTCTTAAAGAGGAAGGTACTCAACACCAGCCGCCTCACCCATGCTCAGATTTTCAGCCTTGTCCTTGTATTTCTTGTTATGTACCTCTCTTCCCTTTGTTTTGTGACTATAGGAACTAGTGTTCAATATTTCAGGTAAAATTTAGACTAGGAATTCTTCCTTATACATTCCAGATTTGACCACTTTTATTTTCATAATTTTCATATACATGAAATTTCTTACTTCTTTATATTATCTCCTATAAAACAATAAAAGGGTTAAATGTAATGCTCAGACTTCCTCACTTGTAAAGCTATATAACAGAATTATTTGCAAATTCCTCAGCCCTTCTTTGTCTAAGATAATTGTGATAAAATCATCTTAGATATCTACTTTGAACAAAAAAAAATACATTCACCAAAATCAGCAAAATATTCCATTCTATATGTATTTTCTCAGAATGACACAAAAGTGTTTCTAGTATCCAGGAGGCTTTTCAGTTTTAAATTTAATAGGACCATTGTGAAAAGATTTCTTACTCGCAATCCAATAAATTCAGGTACAAGGTTGACTGAATTGGAAGCAAAAGTTCTGTAAGTGAGTCATTAGCAAGAATAATGGGATTCTAAGAGTACCCAGTGCCATTTATATCTTGGGATTCCTTGACTTTGTATCACACCTTTTATAAGAACAGTGTCATATATGGGTCACTTGATAGAAATTAGTCATATATTGCTACAGACTGCCACTGAACACATTTTTTATCCTATCATAATTCAGAATTTTGAGCCCCTCTGGTATTCTTCCAAACTAGTCTCTTCTCCAGTGAAGAATGTCTCAGAGCAGAAAATGCCAAGTGTCCATGCTCTGATTGTCCTTCATGCCATCCAAAGACAGCACACAGAATTTTTATCAGTAACACTATGAGCAACATTAGATCTTCAGCACCATAATGAAATAGATAGCATTTCTTTTGCCACAATGATTACTGAAATCAAAATTTTCTTCCCCAGATTCTTTTGGAAACCAAATAACTTGTCCACCAATATACAAAAACATCTACATTCATATGTACAGTGTAGTGTCATGATTTTGAATGGCCTTATAGGTTCATGTATTTGAATACTTGGTCTAAGTCAGGGGAAGTCCTTGGAAAGGATTAAAAGTTATGGTCTTAATGGAGGAGATGTTCCACAGCGGTGCAACTGGAAGTTTAAAAATAAAATTTCATTGCCAGGTAGCTCACCTTATGCCCTGTGTTTGTGGATGTTAACTCTCAGCTTCTACTTTAGCACCTTGACTTTTTCCTGTCCGCTATCATGCTGTCATGATGGCCATGGGTGCTTTTTTTCTACACCTCCAAGATTCCCCCCAAAAAGGTGACCTCTATAAGATGCCTGGATCAGGGTGTTTTATCACAGCCATAGAAAATTCACCTACGATATTGTATTGTGTTGCAACTGAAGTAAAAATAATAACTTGTGCTCCTTTCTGAGCCATAAATTGTGGCTTGGAACATCTCTGACAGTATTCAGAAAGACTCAAAATTCTATATGCCCAGCTGTGTAATAAAGGCATGCACATCACAAAGCTAACAAAACAATATATGCTTGAAATTAAGTCCTTCTCCACAAGACGAAACTCATAACTGACATTATCTTGCCAAAAACATATGACTGGATAGATGGTAGATCATAGCTGAAAAACTACAACTACTGTTTTACTAAATGGACGTAGAATTAAATCAACATCTAATAAGTTATTATAATTCTAAATCAACAGATTTCGAATTCCACGTATTTCTCCTTGATTCTTTTGCCATGCATGGAAATATCAAATGATTCTTTTTTCCCTTCAAAAGTTTCAAGTCATCAGTGTAGACCTTGCTAAAAAAATAAATTTGATTCTTAATCACTTTCTTCTATGACATCAGTACCTTCAAAACTGGTCTTAAAATTTTATATTTTCCCATGTCCATAAAGCCTCACCTTGGCATGTCGTAATGTATGATATCCACTAAAAATACTCCATTGAAAATGTGTAACCCGCTGTGAGTGGAGGCACACCCTCACAGAAGCAGGAGGAGGGGTGATGGGATAGGGGATTTCTGAGAGGGGGGCAATTGGGAAAGAGGATAACATTTGAAATGTAAATAAATAAAATATCCAATAAAAAAGAATGTATAACCCCAAATTATCCCTAATGTAACTATGTTAGTTTCTCAATACACTTTCACACCAATAAGAGAAAATGACTGAGGAATTGTAAATACTCCTAAGAGCTACAAGACTCTTTCTTAGGACTAGGATTCTGACAGTAGAGTTTTAGGTCTCCTGGACTGCACTGTATAAAATACCTAGAGTTCAACCTTGCATTTCTAATAGTTATTGTCTCATATTTCTTGAGAGCTGACCGTTAGAATTGGGCTCCAGTTCAAAATGATGTTTCCTTATAAACTCTGTGAGTTTAACATCATGTAACCCAGTCCCGTTCACCTCCCTATCCACTATTTAGGGTTTTATTGCTATGAGGAGACAACATAACAAAAGGAACTCTTATTAAAGAAAATAAGCCTATTAAAAATGGGGTACAGAGATAAATTGGGGATTCTCAACTGAGGAAACTCGAATGGCTCTGAAGAACCTAAAGTACTTGTATTAATAAATTGTTGTGGTTACTAATTAAAAAAAAAGAAATGTTCAGCATCTTTAGTTATCAGGGAAATGCAAATCAAAACTACACTGCGATTCCACCTCACACCTGTCAGAATGGCTAAGATGAAAAACTCAGCGGACAGCATATGCTAGATAGGTTGTGGGGATAGAGGAACACTTCTCCATTTTTGGTGGGATTCCGAGCTGGTAAAACCACTCTGGAAATCAGTTTGGCAGTTCCTCAGAAAATTAGATATAGTACTTCCTGAGGACCCAGCTATACCACTCCTGGGCATATACCCAGAAGATGCTCCAACATGCAATAAGGACGCTTGCTCCACAATCTTTATAGCAGCCTTATTTATAATAGCCAGAAGCTGAAAAGAACCCAGATGTCCTTCAACAGAGGAATGGATACAGAAATTGTGGGATATACACAATGGAGTACTATTCAGCTATTAAAAACAATGAACTCATGAAATTCTTTAGGCAAATGGATGAAACTAGAAATTGTCATCCTGTGAGAGGTAACCCAATCACAAAAGATCACACATGGTATGCACTCACTGATAAGTGGATGTTAGCCCAAAAGCTCTAAATAAACAAGTTACAATTCACAAGTTACAGACCACAGGAAACTCAAGAAGGAGGACTGAAGTGGGGATGCTTTGGTTCCTCTGAGAAAGGGAACAAATTACTCACAGGAACAGTAAAGAAGACAAAGTGTGCAGCAGAAACTGAAGGAAAGGCCACACAGAGACTGCCCTAGCTGGGGATTCATCCTATAAACAGTCATCAAACCCTGACACTATTATAGATGACAAGAAGCACGTACCAAAAGGAGCATGTCATGGTTGTCTCTGGAGGGGCCCTGTCAGAGCCTTACACATACAGAGGCAGATGCTAGCAGCCAACCATTGGACTGGGCATGGGGTCCCCAACAGAGGAGTTGGAGGGTGGTCCGGAGGAGCTAAAGGAGTTTACAGTGACATGGGAAGAACAAAGATGTCGGTCACCCAGATGCCCCAGGACTCCCAGGGTCTAAACCATCAACCAAGGGGTACACATGGTTCCAGCCAAAAATGTGGCAGAGGAATGCCTTGTTGGGTATCAGTGGAAGGAGTGTTCCAGTGAAGGCTCAATAGATTCCCCAACAAAGGGAAATCGTGGTGGGGAGAGGTGGGAGTGGGTCGGATGGAGGGGCATATACTTGGAAGCAGGGGGTGGGAGGAGGGGTTGGGGGTTTTCGGGGAGGGGGGAAACCGGGAAAGGTTTTAGCATTTGAAATGTAAATGAAGATTATATTCAATTAAACAAAAAAGAAAATTGTTGCCTGCTTACAGTTTTAGAAGCTCAGTCCATTGTCATCATTGGGGGAAGCGTGACAAAATCCAGACAGACACAGTGCTGAAAGAACAGAAAATTCTACATATTGATCCAAAGGTGGTAGCATGAGACTGACTACTCTTCTGAAGTATGTGGAGCTTGATCATAAAACCTCAAAGCCCACCCCATAATGACACACTTCTTCAAGCAAGGCTGTATGTACTCCAACAAAGCCACACTTCCTTATACTGCCACTCTGCATCGACCAAGCATATTAAAACTACCGTACCTCTTATCTACCCTTGGCCCTTGCAGCAAACCTCCCAAAATAAAAATTTAAACACACACAAACAAACACACATACACACACATACACACACACACACACACACACGCAACAAAAGAAAGCATAAAATACATCTCTTTGTGGAAGCTATACTGTGTCACGGTGTGTCCCCAAAATATACCACTGTATGGACACATCTTTGCTTACAAATGTTCATTGCAATGAGTCATTGGTGTGTGTCAAGGTCTCTGGCTTCTGTCTTGTTGTTAATATTGGACTCCTCTTGGTTATCGTGCTGGTGCTCTGTGTCATGGAGACCCTGTAGCTTTGGATCAGCAGAACCAGCCTTTTTTGCACACTACCGCTGGTCACAGATGATACAGATTTTTGGAGTAGGCCAGTTCAAAGCCCTGCATCTGGGCCTGGGTAGAAGTTGAGCTTGTCTGTCTCCCTGGCAGGTCCTTCTGCATCAGAACACCAGGATGAGTTCCCCAGCACTGCTCTGGCTAGGCCACCAAGGCCTCCATTGATAGAAGGCAGCATCAGCCCTTCTGCTCTTCTGCTCTTGAGGATGGCTCCCGTTGCACCACACTCACACTTCCAGAGGAAACTCCATTGTGAGGAACAGGATCCACTCTTCCAAGTGTTGTTGCTATAGTGCTGTGGGTCCATCTCTCCTGCTCTCAAGACCCTGCGCTACCAGCTCCACAGACATGAGCCTCACTGTTCAAACCCTACTGCTTACTATGTGATAGATACTGTATCAACTTGAAAAGTGTAAGGAAGAGTCAGGTTTGATTCTGAGGGAACTTCTGCTTCTTTTATGCATATTATAGCTATAAGGGAAACAATATATCCATGTAATAGTTGTTTCAGCTATATGCAATATGTATTCATTCACAGTGTTACTAAATCAAGACCTTCATGAAACAGGGGTATCAGCTATGGCCTTTCAACTCAAAAACTCTGATATTTAAGTTTAGTAGTGCACTGAAGATAAACAGTTATGGTCATAGAAAAGGATTTCCACATATGTAGGCTATGCTTGTTCACAAAGATTTAACATTTATTTTTCATCTAAAATATTACAAAATCATGCTTTATTACATACATTTCAAATATTAGATAAAACTAATATTTTATTTATTTATGAGGGTCTCATTAACGATACTCAAAATATAAATTAGACACATAACATATATATTCAAAAATGAGTATTAATACATAATTTTGTTAGGAAATACCATTTTAGTTAAGATATATGCTATATTTCTCAACAATATTTTCTTGTAAACAAATTTATAATTTTAGAAATATCACTTTGTATTTCAGGTAGATTTCTGTTAAAACTTTATTAGAAAATTCTGTTAGAATTTTGAAAAAGTAATTGCAGTTAGTCTGATTTTCTTAAATAATCATTTATGTAGTGAGAGTTATAGAAAACCCATTTGCATTAACTGAGAATTCTATAATTCTCTTTCTTTTTCACAGTTGATTATACCATTATTAGTTTTCAAAAACACAACACTTTAAAAAGATCTAAAACTCTCTCTCTCTCTCTCTCTCTCTCTCTCTCTCTCTCTCTCTCTCTCTCTCTCACACACACACACACACACACACACACACACACACACAGGAATTCTTTTCTTTACCTGCCTTCAAGTCTTCGAGACACTTTTTTCGAGCACTAAAAAGATATAACACCCTGGGGGCTGTTTGACAGATAAATAGGACAGCTGCTAGAGAGGAGAACTTCAAAGTAATGTCTAGAAAAAAAATCAGTATTGTAAATGTAACAGTGTACTCTTCTTAAAAGACCCCAATTGGAACAGTAGTTCACATGATAAAAACTAAAGATACAAGTGACGGTAATCGAACGTAAATCTAATGAAACTCATTTTGGTAAAGAAATGGAACAAAGTCCATTAGACTGTCTAAATTACATTTGCTTTCTCTGCAATCATTCCTATAATCATTACCTAAAGCTAATGCTAACCTACTGGAGATTTTTTTCCAAAAGAAAAAAGAAAATAAAAGACCAACAGACAGAAAAAAGAAAGAAAAAAATAAAAGAAAGAAAGAAAGAAAGAAACCTTCTCATCACATTCTGTACTTCAAATACAAAACCCCCAATGCCCTGAAGTTTAAAGTGTTAAAAATTTGACTTCTCAATTACCCCAATTTCCTTCCACACTTAAATCAATTTCTAAAGACAATTTAGGCATCTGACACTATACATGTACATTTATTTTCTTACTTCAAGCAATTTCTGTAATCACTTGTTTCTTCCCATCTGGGCTACAAATTGGATTGCTTCATTGATCTGTTTTTCATTCTGCACATTGAGAATTCATGAAACTTTGTGCTGTGGATGATACTTTGATCTGCAAGCCCTGAATCTCTTTGTTATTGTAAAATATTGGCATGCTTTTTAAAGAAATGGCCTCCTTTCACTACATTTCTGCTACCTAGTTGAAGAAAGATTTGAGCCATGACAATGTCTGACCACTTGTTAGACAAAGAAATATTATAGGTTTATTGCATCCTTTTCCTGTGTTCCTACTTGCTATTGGAAATTCTGTGTCCTAATGAAGCTCATGGTCAGAATATTATGTCTGGGAATTTCCTGCTCTTGGAAGTCTCTGTGAAAAAAAAATGGAGCCAATATGAAAAAGAAATAGAGCATGCAGCCAGGAAGAAAAGTACCTGGGGAGTAGATTCCAGTTTTTTTTCCCAAGACTTATGGTCTCACTTACCTAATGGTCTTCTGGCTGAGTCAGTTTGAGTTGTGCGTATAAGTGCAACAACACACACACACATACACACACACACACACACACTCACACACACACTAAAAAATAAAAAGTGGAGAAATGGAGATGATTATTTAATACTTTACTAATTTTTCTATTGTGACTATAGAATATCATATTGTGGTTTAGAAGAAAAAACATTCATCATCTCTCATGGCTCTTTAGATCACAGTTCTGAAATCAGCCCTTCTTGAATACCATCAAAATGTTAGCAGAACTGGTATTTCAAGGAGTCTTTACAGGTGATCATTTTTCTTATTTTTTTCAAATATTATTTCCTTTCCATATACTTTGTTTCCTTTATAAACTCTTCAAAGACAACAATGGACCATTCAGGTCTCCTGTATTGCTATTTTCTTTTTTTTCAACAGTAATAATAACAACAAAACCAGTCATTTAAGAACTACCAGGTAGTTTCTATGAATACCTTGTATACAATACTTATTTTTATCTTTTATTGATTCCCATTCTCCAACATTTCACAAATAT
The DNA here is from genome assembly GCA_036184795.1 of Tokudaia tokunoshimensis. Lineage (NCBI taxonomy): Eukaryota > Metazoa > Chordata > Mammalia > Rodentia > Muridae > Tokudaia > Tokudaia tokunoshimensis. The sequence goes on from BTHU01000011.1 coordinate 16,599,405, forward strand.
ATCTCCCTTTTCTTACTCATGTTTGCTTCCACTTTATTTTCTTTCTTTAATGATACAGGCAGGATATTTCATCATAATTCCATCTATGTATGTATATACTTTACGAGTTTCTACAGTTGATTATTGTTTCTATTTAAAAGTCATGTATAGTATTCTATGTTGAATAATTCCAGTGAACGGAGATTAGATTTTAATGTTAGCCAAATGTTTGCATATTCAAGAATAGCTCCATAACTCTGTTTCTATTAACTCGACATGCTTTAATGATTGTGCTAACAAGAGTAATATAAGGTATTTACTTGATGCTTATAACTAAATTCCCTGATATAGATGACTGTAGTCTTAGAAGCCAGTAAGAATCCCCTGCTCTGTAGCATAATTCTTTTCTCTTGGTTCAAGGGGAGAAGGAAGAGTTCAGGGATACACATTCTTTCTCTGCAACTCAAGTTGTTTGTATGAATTAGCTGTGATTCACTGTGAAGTACAGGTACTCTCTTACCCTCTTGTACCATTTCAAGCAGCCTACCTAACAAATATAGTTCCTAAAAGAAAGTCAAGGTTATGTTGCCTCTAGTGGTTATTGTGCTTCTGCATCAGAAATCATACATCAGACAATAAAAATGTCAACTTTTTTCAGGAATGATCATATTTGCAAACACAGTCAGGGGTCAAGGGTTAAAGAATAAGAACCAAGTCTTTCTTATATTAGTATGAAGAAAAATAAGAGGTTTTGCTATGTGTAAATTTGATATTTATATTATACTTTCAATAGTTGCATGATTCTGGAAAAATCATAAATATACCTTCATATTATCAGGAATCCTAAATGTATAAATAAATATATATAACAATCTTTTATCTGGTTTTCCAGTAAGATATTTCTATGCTTATTACACACATTTCTATAGAGACATCCATGTTCACACATATCAGAAGAGATAAACACATTTTTCTTAGTAACATTTTTCAGAAAACAAAACAGAAATATTGCATCAAAACAGGATTTTTAAAGTTGGAGCTCTTACTTAGGGCTTGTTGTCTCTTTAATTGCTATAGTTGGAAGATGCTTGTATATTATGGGATATTAAATAAATATTTAGCCTCTACTTACTACATCAGGTTGTTGTATATAGTCAACTTTGGATGGCTAAACAAGTCTAATGTGGAGAACTACAAATTACCTCCAGAAGAATAATACATACAAAGTTTTTTGACATGAGATTTCCAGACATATTGGAATGCAGAAAAAGCATGCTCAAAGCTAGATAGCTCATATTTTCAATGTGTATAATTACATTATTGAATAATCTGATTTAATAGCATTTCCTTTATGGTTAGTTGTGATTTCAATTTTAATTGTCATCTTAAGAGAACCTAGGTTAGTGTAGGAGGAGAGTCTCAGTAAAGGTTTATCCGTATCATTTTGTCCTGTGGCATCTACATGAGTTATTGACTTAATGTGAACACATTTATCCTAAAAGTAGATAACACCATTCTCAAGTTTTGCACCTTGAACTGTATCTAGGTGAAGAAATCTCATGAGCATTGAGAATGCGTGCATTCATTACATTTTGTTCCTGATTCTGGATGTGACTAACTTCTTCAAGTTTCTGCTGCCGTGACTTTCACAGTGATGGACTATAACCTGGTGTTGTGAGCATAAATAAGCCAAGTTGCTACTTTTCAGAGTGTTTTATTGCAGGAACAGAAAAAATACACATCTTCATTAGCTGTTTTTACTAAAATAAGCATTATGGTCAAATGATAAATCATTTCAACACTTTAACAACTCTTTAGATTTAATTTTTTAGGTACTCCAAAAGAGGCATCATTCATTTATATATATATGGGTGTGAGAAATGTACATGTACCTTTACATCTCTCTCTCATTCTCTTGCCATATATATATATATATATATATATGTATATATATATATATATATATATATAAAAGCATATGTGTATATATATATATATATGGCATATGTGTATATATATATATACATATGCTTTTTTATACAATGTACCCAAAACTACATACTTCCTCTGAGCCACAAGGTACACTGAGTCATTTAATGACAAAATACTAACTGTTATCACGTCTAAGCCTTGGTCCTGTCTGTCAGTGCTGGGCTCCCTTATTTCTTCCAATTTAGGATGTGACTGAAGACCTAGAATGAGTAACCCTCAACAAAGTGTCAGGATTCTAAAATCATGGGCAGGCATACATTCATACTAAAGTTGGGAGTTTCAGAGTTAGTTGCTCTCTGCCTAGCTAGAGTTTGACTGTGTGTGTGTCTAAGCTGCCCTAACCCTGGGTTCTGTGAATACTGTAATGATGGATCTTCTTAATCTTCTCTGAGATCCTTCCTTTCAATCTCTTGCCATCCCCAGAAACCACATGTAGACCCTGCTGAACTGAGCCAATTTCCTCTTCCCAGGAATTACTTTGCCTCTTTCAGTCTCCAGACCCCAGAAATAATATTTTTTCACCTTAGCCTCTTTACTTTTGCACACAGAGTTACGAGGCAGAAATCACTGGGGTTTGACAACACTGCTTGGTTAAGTTGTAATTTTAATTTTGTGTTGCCTCCCACTGTTGGCCTTTGTCTTCCATGCTGCAGCTCTTGCTGTTTCTTTAATCAGCTCACCTTGCTCTAATGCTCATTTTTGTCTGCACATATGGAAAACACCAGGGTTATTCTTTTTACTTTTTTAAATCCAGTCATTTAGAGGAAAATTTAAATAACCTGAGTTGAAATCATCAGTTGGAAAAATTGTGATCCTTGAGGGAATGCATTGAACAGTGAGGGTGATAACACTACACTTGAAAGAAATAATGAAGGAAAAAAGTACAAAAAAACTTACATGGTACCAAAGTGACTTGAGCAGTAGCCTGTGGCTTCAATGTCCTGATAACAAATTAAGTAAAATTGTGTTACTAGAAATTAAAAGTTGTAAATCAATGTATCAGCTGCAGAAAAAAGAAAAACCTATAAAATCAAGACAGTAATGAAAATCTCTGAACATCTTTGGCTTTAGAAGCAAATTGGAAAACACACGTATGGCTGATCCAAAAGACCCCCGAATTGGGGAATTTTACTTCTTTTTTTTTTTAAGTGTATGCGGATGTTCTTCTTTAATTTGAAGATAATAATGACAATTCCAAACAGCACAAACTAGGATTTGTAAACTTGTCAGAAAGCATTCAAATACAGTCAATGAGACCTGCAAAGAATCATTTCTTTTCATCTTGAACCAAAATATTTTTCATAAGTGTGAAAACACTATTCTTTATCTCAAAGAGGTCAGTGTTTATTCATGGATATTGTAAATTCTTCTCATTTCCCCAAACCTATGCTTTAGAGTGTTCACAACACAAAGTAGGACCCATTAGCCAAAGAGAAAATGTCAAAATATCTGTAGGTACTACTTGGGCAAATGTAATAAGTAAAAACTACAAATAGTGGATTTATGAGTATTGAGGTATAACTTTGGATTCCAAATCTATTTTGTAACAAAACTTGTCTTCAGTTTTCTGATAAATGTCCTTAAAAGTTAGAGCCTTGAAGTACTAAAATGATTACTGTTTTAAATCTTATGTAAGGCAGAACAACAAGAAAATGAAATACTTAGTGAAATAACTTCTAATTATAATTAAGAAGCACACTTAAAATTGGTCACTCCTGGGCATATACCCAGAGACTTTACCTGCATGCAATAAGGACACATGCTCCACTATATTCATAGCAGCCTTATTTATAATAGCCAGAAGCTGGAAAGAACCCAGATGTCCCTCAACGGAGGAATGGATTCAGAAGATGTGGTATATTTACACAATGGAATACTACTCTGCAATTAAAAACAATGAATTCACGAAATTCCTAGGCAAATGGTCAGAACTTGAAAATATCATCCTTAGTGAGGTAACCCAATCACAAAAGATCACACATGGTATGAAGTCACTGATAAGGGGATATTGACCCAGAATCTCAGAATACCCTAGACACAATCAGCATATCAATAGATTTCTAAAAAGATGGAAGGAGAGACCCCTGGTCCTGGAAAGACTGGATGTAGGGGAACGCCAGGACAGAGTAATGAGAGGGGGTTGAACGGAGAAAAGAGGGAGGGAAGGGGGCTTATGGGACTTTCGGGGAGGGAGGAAACGGGAAAGGGGAAGTGATTTGGAATGTAAATTAAAAAAATAAAATAAAATTAAATTAAAAAAAAAATTGGTCTGGAAATAGTATAGTATGTACTGTAGGTTGGAATGATCCTTAGCTTTTTTTTTTTCTCTTTTTTCGTGTAACATGGGACAATCTTCTGATGAAGTTTCTATTCCAGTATGATCACGTTACATGGGATTTGAAATCCAAGCTAAGTGGGGGAAGATAATGAGATTTCATGTGGATTTGCGATTAACTATTTCTAGCCTCTGGCCACTGAAGATTCATACTTTCCATCGTGTCTTTATTTCCTTTTTGTCTTTTCCTTTGTAATGATTTGCTTTAGTTGTTGACTTGACACACTTTGGAAAAGAAATCCATTAATGAGGAATTACCAAGATTAAACTAACTAGTGGCTATACCCATGAGGTTTTTCTTAATTGCTAGTTAATTTAGTAGTGCCCACACCACTACAGGCAGTGATATCCCTAGACCTGAGTAAGCAATGAGAAACAATTCTTTTGTGGTCTTGGCTTCAGTTCCAGCCTCTAGGTTTCTGCCTGAAGTCTCTTAACTTCACTTGATGATTACAGTTAACTTATTAGAATAAATAAACATTCCCCTGTGTTTCTTTTGGTCAGTGTTTTATCACAGCATCGGAAATCATACCTCAAAACCCTGAAACACCCTACCATATCACTGTAACCAGTTTCTTTCTCCTGGTTATCATGATTAATAATTATGCTGAATTGCCTACCTCAGGTTGTTCAATTTTCTCAAAGCTTGGTAGGGAGTAAAGTTGTTATCAGTATCAGAACAAGTGCTACACTACTCCTCAAAAGAGCCATGGCTATATGACAAAACCTCAAAACCAGGAATGTTCTCCATTTGAGTACTTAGAAGAAATAAAGTGATCTCCCAAAACTACATTGGCTATTACTGTTTGTGGGACCTTAATGAGACGTGTGGCCATGCCCCAGGTTCTAGCCTGACTCTGCCTAGGCAGTCACCTGCCTGCAGCCACACTGTCCCCGCCTCCTGGTTACCTGATCACCCAACTCACTATAAATAACACCCCTCAGCGCTTGCTCTCTGTCTCCCCGCTTGTTCTCTCCCGGCCCAATTCTTTGTCTATCTCTTTGTCTTCTCCCCTTTCCATGGAGTAGGGGAAGGGGCAGGTGGTGCTCAGACTGTCCGGATGATTGAATCCCAGAGTCTCAGACGGTGCGTACCAGCTAGCTCCATGTGGCGAGTTTAATAAGAGGCTGCCCATAGCTTTGATGTTTTATTATTAAGAAAATAGAAAGAGAAAAGAGATAGAAAGATAAAGAAAGAAGAGAAAATAGATAAGAAAAGCCATGACCACGTGGAAAGGAGAGAAGACAGAGAGATAGACAAAGAAGAGGGCCGGGAGAGAACAAGCGGGGAGAGAGAGAGAGAGCACGCGATGAGGGGTGTTATTTATAGTGAGTTGGGTGGTCAGGTAACCAGGAGGCAGGGACAGTGTGGCTGTAGGCAGGTGACTGCCTAGGCGGAGTCAGGCTAGAACCTGGGGCGTGGCCACACGTCTCATTAAGGTCCCACAGCTGTTGGCTTGGTTGTCTTTTGAAGGATAAAGGTGAGTCTTATTCCTTAGCATAATATATACTATAGATGCAAGATTTGCAAGAGTTTAATCTAAGCTGAAAGTCTCATTTCTGTGTTCTGCCCTTGCAATACTAGACCATACTTTGTAACCTGTTAGATGAAAGATGCAATTAATAGTCCAACCCAGCTCTAGTGCCTGTGAACTATAACAATGACCAACATGCAAAGACATTTTAAAGGGGTAATAGTGGCATTCTTACCTTGGGAGTAAGCCAATAGCTATCTAATTGGACTGGTTAAATAGAAAAGACATAGTGCCCGGTACTGGAAACCAAGCCAATGATAATAAGATCTGTGAATCTTAGAAAAGAAGCTATTTCTGCCAATTTGGTGAACTCTAAAACTTATTCTTATATCCACAGACAAGTGTGCCTCTCAACGCTCATCAAGCAATCCTCTTTTTAGAGAAAATGAAGATCACTACAGAAATCTACAGCTTAGATGAATGAGTCCAGCCACAGTCTCTATCTGCAATACAACTCCAGCACCTAAGTTTCAGAATACATCACAGAAGAAAGGATGTGAGACTGTATATCCTGAATGACTGTAACATTCAAAAGACCAGAAACTGCTGTGAAAATTGTGTCCGAGAAATGACAGGGAAATTATACTTGTTGAAACCTCAATAATAGTGCTGCCTAAATACATATAGAACAATGAAAATATCAGCAAACATTTTAATATCGAAGAGAGAAATATGAATATGTCCTATGCTTAGAAAAATTACCACACAAAATTTATGACAGTAGAGAAGGAGAATTAGCCTCTTATGAATTCAATACCAAATGGTTAGCTCTGAAATCATATACGCTAAGCCAAAGTAAACAAATTAAGCAGGCCATATTATATAATTATTAATTTATATGAATATATAGCAATAATAAAAAGAATAGAATCAACCAGCTTTAAAGGCAGTGAGGAGATAAAGGAGGTGTTGGAGGGAGGAAACAGAAGAGAAGTGATGTAAGTTTTCAAATTACTATTAATTTTAGAAGATAAAAATAGAGAAGGCACGGATATAGGAAGATTTGGGGATAGGAGTGTGAGGGGATAAGAGAAAGCATTAGCAGAATATATATGATGAAAATAAACACATATATGAAATTGTCAAAACATAAACAAAACATACTTCCAAAAACTTTTCAGAACAGATTATTAACCAGGAACATTTCTCTGACTAATGCTGAATAAAAGTAATTAAATGTTTCTAAATAATAAGTCTTTTAAATGAAATATCAACGGATGTTATATGACACTGTTGGAAGATCCTGCTATAGTCTACCGTGTCCAGACAGCTCCAGTGCAAAATGGAGGACTCCCTTTCCCAACAGGGCTTCCTCTTCTCTGCCTGACCTTATCTGATGAGCATGACCCCCACATCCTCTACTTGAGGAATATCACATACTCCTTGATGAAATTACAGGCTTAACTTCTTTCAAGCACTTGGAATATCTCTCCATGCAAATGAGGCATTCCGTGTACCTTAGGCCTAAGCCAATGCACATTCAACTGAAAAACCTATTCGCACTCTCCAATGTTTGTATAGCCCTTGTTCACCCCAAGTAAAGAGCACACGCTGTTTCACTGGCTATTGTCTAAGAGAGGTCTTCTGAATATCGTCCAAAGAGCTAAAACATTGGAATTCTCAGAGAAGGGTGTTATCCTCTTTTTATTTTTTTTGGTTTTTCGAGGGTGTTATCCTCTTGTCCCCTGTCCCTCAGTCACTCTCAGCCTGATCAAAGTCCTGCCAATCCACAAGCTTCCGGGCACCACAGTGATAGCTGAACAGCATGAGGAAGAAAGAAGAATGAGGAACCATGTAACATTTTTCGAAGTATTTTCTTTATTGCATTTGATTTTAGGATACATATAGTATGTGAGTTAGGAAAAAAATTATATTCTAAGTGCATAATATGAAATAGCTCCCATTCTCTGCATAGCAATATCTAAGCCAACATATCAGTCAAATCATAGGGTTACCAGAGGGGACCATTAAGTTTTACATTAAAAGATCAACTGTGTACTGTATATATCACCACACTCAAAGTCATTCGCTTATTTTACTCTTTGTTTTGGCAAGTATGAGATGGGCACATTCTTATATCCTGGTTATTATAAATATTAAATAAGGCAACAACATCCTAGCAATTATGATAAATATACTAATTAGTTTTAACTTTAGGGAATAGTAGAAGCTGATTTTTGTGAAAGTCTATACATACAAGTTGTTTGAGTACATAAAAAATTGCTTTGAGGAAATTACGGTAAAATGTTTCTGCTGAATACTGTGAAATAAACATAATCAACTATAAGTTTTGAAAGAAGGATGATTGAAATCCTACAATGCTGATAATTACTATCAAATGCTGGAGTTGATAAGGAGGTGACTGTGAGGATTATTTCCACAAAGCAAGTGAGTTTTATGCATTTGAATTCATGATGCAAAGTGCTAGCCTTTTAGTGAAGAACTTCAATAGTGAAATCTACTCAAGGCTTAGATTAAGCATGGATAGATAAAACAATTTGCAAAAATATTTTTAATTTAAAAAGTACATTTAATAAACAGTATTCTCAGTCTTATTCCTCATTAAATTAAATTTCTATCAGGAAGTAACTTATAAGATCAATTAGCAATTACAAATTAATAACTTTTTGCATTAAGTCAACATAAGTATTGAAAGAGACATAGAGAAACTAAAAAAAACATAAAGAACATTTTAGTGGATTGCATCTTCATTTTCATTTTGCTGTTGGAAAAAGTCTCTTATCTTAAAATGAAATCAAATGTTATTTTAAGAAATAAGTTTTCATGAAAAAATAGTGTTTATATAATATTTATACTTGAGCTTATGCTTTTAAGTCAAATATATATCTATAGTTTTATTTATGTATTCTCTTTTGCAATCTCATGTATTTTTATTACATAAACAAAATGTTTTCTCTATTTTGATCTCTAAGGAGCATATGACTTAACTCTACAACATCCACAAAGAAGGGAGGTAAGTGAATCTTCAGTGAAGTGTATTGATGGCTACAGTTCTGAGGACAGAGTAAACACAGAATAATATATTCCACCAAACTTCCGACATGTTCCATAACAGAAGTGACGGCAACAAAAAAACAAATTATCAACTGAAGACTCTGAATATTTCTGTATCCAGAAGATTCATTCATTGAGCCATTAATATGAAACTGCATTTTATTAGAAATGGGGATATATGGTAGTTAAGTATTTTAGATAACATCAGGAAATGAAAGTTCCCCTTGTGGACTTGCATTTCTACAAGAAGGGAGAGACAGAACAGCTTCTTTCTCTCTCTTGTGAGGATGCACATGGAGAGAGTCTGTCTACATGCTAAGAAGCAGATTCTTACAAAGAGTCAGCTCTGCTAGTTCTGAGATTCTGCATTTCTGTAGTTAAAACTGCTGTAAACATGCTGTATATTATTTATGCCACTCAATTGTTTTAACAGACAGAATTAACTAAGACAGGCTTCTAGACACATGTAGTAATACATTTTGCCTCTTGAACTTAACAAGTAGAGAACAATCAAAGTTGAAAAACAAGCTCTCAGAGCTTTCTTGTAGCAGGTTTCAAGTGAATCCATGTGTGTGTGTGACCACTGTCAGCAAGTCCTTTAGTTGTTCTCATTTCTTCATCTGGAGATCACAGAGCACACTGTTCTAGCATTGTGGAAAGAATACTGAGAAAGCTTTGTTTCTTTTACTGACAATATAATCAACTCTGTAGTCTTTTAGTGTGCTTTAATTGCTGGGAATAAGCCCTTCCAAGCATTTAAAGAGGTCTGTTTTCAAAGGCTTCTTCTCCTGGTTCTCGTAACTCAAAAGACTAGGGTGTTTAGTATCCTTTTTTCTGTTTATAGAAGTCTCTTGAAGAATCATTCACATACATGTATGCCAGATTTCTGAGATGTTCCAAATTGATACACACACACACACACACACACACAACTCACAGAAAGAGAGAGAGAGAGAGAGAGAGAGAGAGAGAGAGAGAGAGAGAGAGAGAGAGAGAGAGAGAGAGAGAGAGAGTATATAAATATATCAACCTATGTGTTGAACTCTGTAGTAAGAAGTCTTAGGTAAAGACATTGAATTCTTTTAGGATTCAGTGTAGCATACAGTCCCAGATATCTTTTGTGTGAACTCTTAACCTTGCTTTCCTTGCTTTATATAGTCTTCTGCATGAAAAACCTGGGGAATTTTTGTTAGATGCTTTCATTCTAACCATTGCAAATACATTGTGTCCTCACTCATAGTGAAAAACAGAAAAATAAAACTTGAAGTTCTAGGAATCAAAATAGTCTAAGAAATACAGCATACACATTAACTAAATCCAAACTTTCAGGTAAATCTCATTTTTTTACTTAATGAATAAATAGATTATGTGTATTGTATTCACATATATAAATGAATGTGACTATAAAATAATATGAGGATGATCATTGTTTTTGACTCTTTTATGACAGGAAAGTCCAGAGACATGTGTCTATCCTTCCATTTATTGCCCCTCAGTAAAACATATCCAAATCATAGGATGGTCCTGAATATCGTGCTTGGAAGATCTTGGAAGGATATCATCTTCACCCTTGCCTATAACTGTGGTAATTGGGGAAGAAATAATAAAAAATAGGTTATTCAACTTCTTTTTTTGCCTTGAATAACAATTTAAAGAATAAAAGCTTTACTTTGGCTCATGGATTTAGATGTTTAAATACATATTACTGGAGGAAAAGAAGAAAAGACAGGGAAGGATGGAGGGAAAAAGAAAACATTGAGAGTAATGAAAAAGTAAGAGAATATGACTAATTAGAGGAATAGCTAAAGAAAGTTTAAGTTCAAAAACCTAACTCCAGTGACCAGCATTCTCTAAATAGTACCTTTAAAAATATAATGTAGCCAGCTATGAACACAATTATTATTAATTAATGATTAATCGATAGGTTGATTTATGAATTGTGCACATGATCCACTCATCTCTCATCAATGTTACCACTTGGGTAACAAATATTCAACACAGAAGCATTAAGAAGTCACTTCATATATTAATCATAATATGAAATAAATTAAGCACTACTACCTAACAGCCTCAGTTTGGATAACAATGTGAATCCTAATAAAGATGAAATGCTTAATCATTCTGTACAACTCACTTGTCTATCTCCTACAGCTGCGTGCCTCTGATATTGTCCACTATTGTATCTGCTTGTGTCTGATATTGTCTACTCCTATAAATGTTTCTCTGATATTGTCAACTACATGCATTAAAAAGAAAGTTCATATAAATGATCTTATTTGAAATATGTTCAGAAACAGTGCTATGAAAAATAAAGATTAAATGTTATAAACCAACTATGTAAGAAACTGTATTTTCAATGTAAGGTGCATCAGAAATATTGCATCTTCTCAATATCCTCTTCGTGCTAAAAAAATAAATGGAACCTTTATGATTCTGTCTCGGTCATAGACACTAATTTATATTAACTGAGATTTTTGATGATAGAAAACTAGAATATTCAAATTTAAAAAATCTCACTCTATAAAGGTACATATATTGTTCTCTAAAAAAGACAATATTCTCTCATATTTTAGTGAGTATTGGGTAATTTATCATTGTTTATAATTAGTGCCTGCTCTGGGTTGTATCTGAACGCAATATTGCTTGGGTTTAATTTGACTCAAATGTCTCCCTTTTATGACTGGTTTTCTACAAGATTTCCAATATACAGTGTGCTGATCTTTTTTTTATTTTCTATATTATTTTTTTCATTTATATTCCAAATGATTTCCCCTTTCCTGTTTCCTCCCTCCCCAAAAGTCCCATAAGCCCTCAGTCTGCTGATCTTTAGCCAAGATTGACTGAGGCAAATTCATTCCTGCTCTTCTCAGATCCAGGATTAACTATCTAGCATTTTGGCCCATTCAGCTTCAAAGCTGGCAAATGCCATGAGAAAGAAATTGGTCTCACATGTCAAGGCTGATCATTTCAATTCTGTAAAAATGCTAAGATCTTTGTGGGATTTCACATCACTCTGAAGTTGCAAGTCTGACATCTAAGAGCCCAGCTGTTAGGGATCCTAGGTGGAAAAGAAGCCAGTGCTTATCGATCATCATGGTCAATTAGAACCTCCCCTTGTGACTCTCAATGCTTGTTTGCTTCGTTTTCAGATGCTTGTCCCTGGAAATTCTTTGTTTCCTAAACCTTAACATTGCAGAGGATTACATACTAGTTTACAGTAGCTTTCAACAAACCTTCTTGTGTTCCATGCAACCCGATTTTTATAACATCTTATACAAAACACTATCAAGGCTTTGAGATAGTAAAATCTTCAGTTTTGCTTTCTTTGATTGGCTGGCTTTTCCGGGTTTGTTTATTTATTTATTTTTTGTTTGTGTTTTATGTTTTTCAATGTTGGACTGCAGAGACGCTGAATTATCTCAAGGTAACTGCTGGCAGAATGTTCAACTAACTCTGTCCAGAGCTCAGTCTTTGCACATAGTGTAGATATAGTGTATCCAGGCTTTCCAGGCATCTTTAGTGGGAGGGTCTCCTTCTTCTGATGCAGAAAACTCACCTATAGCTAAAATTGTTCAGCCCTATACATTTGTATTATATTACCTCATATTTTTCCTGTGTTGCACACGCTGGAAACTTGCCTGTATATGCTTCTTTTTTAATTTATTCATTTATTATATGTAAGTACTGTAACTGTCTTCAGACACACCAGAAGAGGGTATCCTATCTCATTACAGATGGTTGTGAGCCACCATGTGGTTACTGGGATTCGAACTCAGGACCTCTGGAAGAGCAATCAGTGCTCTTAACCGCTGAGCCATCTCACCAGACCCCTTTATATACTTCAAATGCCAGTTTCACCCTTCTATTTTATCTGTCTGTTTGTTTGTCTGCCTGTCTATTGATCAATTGATCTATCATAGTCATCTCTCTGTAACCTGAGAATTGTCTGCCGATCTATCTATCGATCGATCGATCTATCTATCTATCTATCTATCTATCTATCTATCTATCTATCTATCTATCTATCTATCATCTATCTATCTAATAATAGATTCTATTTTAATGTTTTTCTTCATATACTGCATTTTAGAAATCTCATCTTCTGTAATGCTTTAGTATCTTTTTAGAGTTATAAGAGTTCCACTCATGTGTCACCTTTGTTTTTAACATCTATACCTACATTTTATTTAAAATGTGTGTGTTTTTAAATTCACCACTTATTTTTTGGAGGGTGGGTTGTTTTTGTTTTTTGTTTTTTTTGTTTATTTGTTTTCAGTTTGGACTATGACATTTATTAAGCTTATTCACCAGTATGGAAATAATGTTTATACTGAACCAAATGTTTTTTACTATAATTTCTGTATCACAGTTAAAATTCAAACAGTTTTTAAAAACACAGTCAAGTTAACCAAACCCAGTACTTGACAATCAATAGCTTCTTTGATGCCACAATGATACTTAAGTGTGGTTAAGACTTGAATGCAGAAATTTGGTTGGTTGGAAGGCTAATTAAACCTTCAACTTCTTCAACAGAATTACACAAAGGCAAAACTGTATTTTTCACAGTGAAACAGTCCACTGGAATTGCTAACACTGCCCAGTGGTTAAAAAATATCTAGTTCTGATAAGTGGATATTAACCCAGAAACTCGGAATACCCAAGACACAATTCACATATCAATTGATTCCCAAGAAGAAGGAGGGAGAGGCCCCTGGTCCTGGAAAGACTGGATGTAGCAGTGTAGGGGAGTACCAGAGGTGGGAGGGGGTTGACTGGGGAACAGGGGGAGGGAAGAGGGCTTATGGGACTTTCAGGTAGGGGGAAACTGGGAAAGGGGAAATCATTTGGAATGTAAATAAAGAATATAGAAAACAAAAGAAAAAAGAATATTTAGTCCTGAGATAACAAGGAATCCAGGCATTCAAATTCTCCTGTTGTCCTTTCTTCCTAATCAGAGATTTATGGATGTCTGGGATGACACTACCACCAGCAATTAGCCTTGATCAGAATCCGATTCTTATCTTTTCTCTGTGTGTATTGTGCTCACATTTTTTTACGTTTTTTTTATAATTAAAAGTCTAACAACTGAGAAAATCTCAGGGCCATAAGATGTTGTCACAGAATTCTACTAGTCTTTCAAAGAATACCAAATTCCAATACTCCACATATTATTCCAAAAATAAAAAAATTAGAAAAAAAAGGAATATTGTGCAATATAGATCCTGATTATAGTTTCTCTCCCTAGCATTTCTTCAGTTCCTCCCCAACCTCCCCTTACATTTGGGTACACTCACTCTCTGTCTCTCATAAGGACAGGCTTCTAAGAGATAATAATAAAATATAACAAAAGAAAATATAATAAGAGGGAAACAAATATAAGATAGCAAATTTAGACAAGACTAACCTATAAAGGAAAAAGAGCCCAAACGAAGAAATAATACTGAGCGACAGTCTTGTTTACAAGCTTAGGAATATTGTGGAAACACTGAATTGGAAGCCATATTATATACGTAGAGGTCCAGGGACAGACCACTGCAGGCCCTGTACAGGCTGCTTCAGTCTCTGTTAGTAAATATGAGGTTTGCCCATGTTGACTTAGAGGACCATTTTTTTTTCTTTTGTGACTTCTGTTTTCTCTGGCTCTTACATTATTTTTGGCCTCCTCTTCCACAGGATTCCTTGAGCCCTAACTGGAGGAATATGATGCTATCTTCTTATTAAAATTTTTCTGCAGTGCACATTGAAATGATTTCTTTTTAATGACACAGGATTGTTTTAGCTATCTTGGATGCTTTTGTTTCCATATGAAGCTGAAACTTATTCTTACAGGATCTTTGTAGAATTGTGTTGGAATGAAGGTAGCAATTATGGATCCCAAGGGTAAGATTGGTACTTTCTCTATAATAATACTACCTATTCTTTGGAATAGATCTTTCTATTTTCTCATATAGTCTTCAATTTCTTCCTTCAGTGACCTGAAGTTTTATCATAAACGTCTTCACTTGCTTGGTTAGAGATTCAAGAAGGTGTTTTATATGATTTGAGACTATTGTGAAGTCTTATTCCCCTGATTTCTCTCAGTGTGATTGTCACTCATATCTAGGAGGACTACCAATTATTTGATTCAATTTTGTACCCAGCTACTTTGCTGCAAGTGTTTATCAGCCGGAGGAGTTTTCCAGTGAAATTTTGGAAACACATACAGATACTGTAATTTCATTTGCAAATGAATGTACTTTGAATTTTTCCTTTCCAAGATGTGTCCCCTTAACATACTTTATTTGTTCTGTTTTGCTAGCTAAAACTTCAAGTACTATACCAAATAGGTATGGCATGAGTGAACACTCTTGTCTTGTGCCTGATATTAGTGAAATTCCCTTGAGTTTCTCTCCATTTAAGATAATGAGCTATATGGGCTTGCAGCCAACTGACTTTATCATGCTGAGATATGTCCATTTTATCAATAATCCCTCCATACATTAGATCATGAAGGAGTGTTGAACTTTGTCATTAATCTTTTCTACATCTAATGAGATCATCATGTGTTTTTAATCTTTTAAATTGTTTATATGGTGGATTTCATTTATTAATTTTATTATATTGACTTATCCCTGTATCTCTGGATTAAAGCCTACTTCATTATGGTGAATGATCTTTTTGACCTGTTCTTGGACTTATTTGCAAATAATTTTTTGAAAAAATTAAAATCTATTTTTATAAGGAAATTGGTGTGCAATTCTCAGTCTTTGTTGAATCTGTATGTGATTTGGCTGTGAGGGTAACTGTGGCCTCTTAATATGAATTGGGGAATATTTGCTCTGTTTGAATTTTGTGGAATAATTTGAGGAGCATTAGCACTGACGATTCTTTGAAAGAATTCTGTGCAAAAACATCTGACCCTGAATTTTCTTGATTGGGAGAATTTTAATGACTGCTGCTATTTTACAAGGAGTTATAGGTCTGTTTAAATTGTTTATCTGATCATGATTTAAATTTGGTAAGAAATACCTATGAAGCAAAAATCCATTTCTTTTTGATTTTCCAATTTGATAGAGTTCAAGGGGGGGTTGTTGGTTTTTTTAATTATTTTATTTATTTACATTCCAACCTTTGCTTATTTTTAAAGTATATCATTATGATTCTCTGAATTTCTTTGGTGTCTATACTTATGGTTTCCATGTTAATTTCTAATTTTGTAAATTTTAATATTTTTCTCAGCATTTTGGTTAATTTATTATTTATAATTTGGTTAATCTTAATAACTTTCTGAAAGAACCAACTATTAGCAATCAAGCATTTCCATAGTCTTGCCCTAAGGGTCCTAGTGATACTTAATAACTAGCTGACAAGGTGTTCTCTCTCCACAAGTCCAACACCCTCCTCCTGAGTATGCTTTATATTCCCTTATGAAAAGCCAATGCCCCTTCTCCCATCTTCTCTCTCTTCCATCCTCTGTATAATCCCATTTTCAAATAAGCATCCCACATGAGATATGTTGCATCATGTGACTTTTTTTCATCTGCTGCTTAAATCATAACTCCAACTCCATGTTTTATGGATTCTCTTTAATTTGTATTGTTTGTCTATTCCAATATTCTGTCTTCATTTGAGTATAATTGTTTCTTTTTTGTTCTGAATTTTTCTGGTGTGTTTTATGTTACTAAGATCTCTCTCTCTCTCTCTCTCTCTCTTTCTCTCTGTACATGCTTATTGCTATGAGCTTGTCTCATAGGACAGTCTTCTTTGTATCCTATCAGCTTTGGTTTGTTGTATGTTATTCACTTTTATTTAATTCTAGAAAGCATTTACAACCTAAGTTGCTTTCAGTACTGAGTTGTTCAGTTTCCAGGTATTTTTAAGCTATCTTTTGTTTCTAGTATCCAGTTTTAATCTCAGTGTCAGGATGGAGAGTGTTTTTTTTCTTTTTTCTTTTTTTATTGGCTATTTTCTTTATCTACATTTTGAATGCTATCCCCTTTCCACACTTCCCCTCAGAAAACCCCCTATCCCATCCCCCCTTCCCCTGATTCCTATCCCACCCACTCCCGCTTCCCTGACCTGGAATTCTTCTAGTCTGGGGCAATGAGTTTTCACGGGTCCAAAGGCCTCTCCTCTCACTGATGACTGACCAGGCCATCTTGTGCTACTCATGTAACTGGAACTATGGGTACATCCATGTGTACTCTTTGTTTGGTGGTTAAATCCCTGGGAGTTCTGGAGATACTGGTTTGTTCATATTGCTGTTCCTCCTATGAGGCTGCAAACCCCTTTAGCTCCTTGGGTCCTTTCTCTAGATCCTCTATTGGGGATCTTGTGCTCAGTTCAATGGTTGTCTGAGAGTATCCCCCTAAGTACTTGTCAGGCACTGGCAGGGCCTCTCAGTAGACAGCTATATCAAACTCCTGTCAGCTACCACTTGTTGGCATCCACAATAGTGTCTGGGTTTGGTAACTGTATATGGGAAGGACGGAGAGTCTTATTTCAGTTTTCTTGTATTGGTGGTGACTTGTATGTCCAAGTCAATTTTGAAGAAAGATCCACAGTGTGCTGAGAAGAAGGTATAATGTTTTATATATGTAATCTGTTAGATCAATGTGGTTCATAAGTTTAGCTCCAGAATTTCTAGGTCTGTTTTTATTTGTAGACAGCCTGTCTATTGATGAAATTGGGTTATGGATTTCTTGCACTATTAGTGTATAAGAGTCAATATGTGATTGAAGCTACAGTAGTATCTCTTTTATGAACTTTGGTGCTTTTGTGTTTAGGGCATAGATGTTAAGAATTGCAAATTCCTGTAGTATATTTTTTTTCCTTGATAAATGTGTAACATCTTTTCCTGTCATCTGATTACTTTTGCTTTGTCAGGTATTAGAAGGGCTACAGAAAATATTTTTAGGTACTTTTTATTGAGGAATCTTTTTCTTTTATCATTTTATCCTGAGGTAACATCTGTCCTTTAAGTTAAAAAATATTTGTTGAATACAGAAGAAGGAAAGAGCATCTTTTTACATCTTTTCTATATTCTGTGCCATTATATTAGGGAATAATGACCATTTATGTTGAACTACATCAATGAGTAGTGTCTTTTGATCCCTTTTATTTTGATATTCTCTCTCTCTCTCTCTCTCTCTCTCTCTCTCTCTCTCATTCTTTCCTGCATATGCATGTGCATGTGTTTGTGTGTGTGTGTGTGTGTGTGTGTGTGTATGTCCTGTATAGGACTGTTTTTTTTTTCCTTGAGTTTTCTTGAATTTTGTTATGGTCTTAATATTAAATTTTCCTTCTAGAAACTTCTGGATTTATAGATAGATATTATTTAATTTGGTTTTATTATGGATCATTTTACTTTGTCCATCTGCAGTGATTAAAATTTTGCTGATATAGTAGTCTGGGCTAGTGTCTGTGTCTCTGTAGTATACCTTTCAAGACCTTCCTGGCTTCTAGAGTCACCACTGAGAAGTCAAGTGTTATTTTATTAGGTCTGCCTTCATATG
The DNA here is from genome assembly GCA_036184795.1 of Tokudaia tokunoshimensis. Lineage (NCBI taxonomy): Eukaryota > Metazoa > Chordata > Mammalia > Rodentia > Muridae > Tokudaia > Tokudaia tokunoshimensis. The sequence goes on from BTHU01000011.1 coordinate 16,617,755, forward strand.
TTGCTTAGTCTTTTACACATATCAGTTTTATTTTTTTCTTTCCTTGTTCTCCAAGATTGCTGTTTTGATTATTATGTGCTGAGGGGAATTTCTTATCTGGTTCCATTGATTTACCTATCCTTCTTCTGTTGTCTCTGTTCTATATACATCTTCTATTGTGCCTGTTCCGTATGTCTTTTGAGCCTTCATAACCATTTCACTCTTTAGGTGAGAGAAAGTAACTTCTTTGATCTTGTCAAAAATATTTTCTAGAGTGAAGATAAGTTGTGCATGGCCCACTGATTTACATGATCTGGCCAGTGGCTCTCCTTGCAGTCCTGAGGAGCCTTGCAGGACGTCAGGAGCATCCAGCTTCCCCCAACTCCAGGAGGCCTGTGAAACTGGGGTCCAGGATATCCAGTTTATACCTCTCCACCAGTCAGGTCCACCTAGAGCACAGCCAGCAAAGATGAGATGTACGTGATACCCAGAACTCCATAATCTGGCATAAAGTTCTCCCTGAACTTCTGAGGATGTCTGCTCCAGGAACATCCAGTTGAAATCTATCCCCAAAAATCCCCTGGCAGTTAGGTCTACCTGGGGTACAGCCAGCAGAGAATGTCCATTGATATCAGGAATCTAACGAATATCAGAGTCTGCTCAATGACTAAGGGACTGCATAAGAACATAATCAGCAAAAGTCAGGGCAATATGGGAACCCATCTATCCTAGTAGAGTGATCCCTAAAACCAGGCAGGACTTCCAGTGGAGGGCAGGGTCATCAACCCACCCACAAAACCTTTAACCCAAAATTTGTCCTGCCTACAAGATACACAGGGATAAAGATAATAGAGATTAAGGGAATAGTCAGACCAATGATAGTTGAATGAATCTATAGTTACTATCTCCTGAGAGACTTTATCCAGCAGTAGATAGAAACACATGAAAAGACCAACAGTCAAACATCAGATGGAGTCCAGAAATCGAGTGGAAGAGTGTGGGATATGATTGAGAGAGCTGAAAGGGCTCAAGGACATCACAAGACCTAGTGTCAAATAACCTCAGTCTCTGGGGACTCACAGATACTGACCCATCAAGCAAAGAACATGTAGGGCAGACATAGGCCCTTTATACATTTTTAGCAAATGTACAGCTTGTTCTTCATATGGATTCCCCAACAATTGGATGGGGAGGGACGTCTCTGACTCTGCTGTCTGCCATTGGCTCCCTTTTCTCTAGCTGGACAGCATGTTTGGGCCTCAGTGATGCTTAGTCCTGCTGCAATTTGATATTGTAGGGCAGAGTGGTACCCAAGGGGAGCTTTCCCTTTTCAGAGTGGAAGGGGAGGTAACAGAAGCAGAATTTGCAAAAGCAGGCCTGAAATTGGGATGTTAAGTGAATAAATAAATAAACAAACAAACGAATGAATATTTTCTGTGTCTTCGAACTGAGTTTCTTTTCCTTCCTCTATTCCTATTATTCTTAATTTTGCTCTTTTCATCATGTCCCAGATTTCCTGGATGTTCTGTGTCAGGATATTTGTTATATTTAACATTTTCTTTGTCTGACTGATCCATTTCTTCTATAGCGTCTTTTATACCACAGATTAGTCTTTGTTAGGTGGGTTATTTGTTTGTTTGCTTGCTTTTTATTCTGTTTCCTTCTACAGTTCTTAGGATTGTGTAGTGACTATTGCCTGGTAGAAAACTCTGATATACTGATAAACGTGAACACTAGGGTTCCCAGATAAGCTGCAACTCTAGGCATTAGAATCTGGCAGTTAAGAATGGGGATGGGCTAAGTGTGGAGGTGTAAGTAGATTGATACAGAGGTGGTATGAAAGCAGGATGTTCCACCATTTGCTGCTCAGTCCTCTAGGTATGGAGACAAAGAGTGAGCAGAGGTCACAGCAAAAGTTATGCTACAGAGCCGAGATGAGAGCAGGGAACTGGACCTCAGAAATGTAAGAAAAGGAAAATATCTGCACCCTGGCTTTCCTGGCAACTTTTGTGTGTGAGACCTCAGGGGATGCCTGCTGGTATTGTATTCTTGTATAAAACTGTGAGTGGCAGGAAGAAAGTTAGGATGGGAGAAACTAGGTAATACAGTGGAGAAAGGAACAGGGTGCTAGAGTGGGAGAGTGCAGCAGTGTGTCTGCTGCAGAGTTGGGATGATACTCTTGGATGGGACTTGGGGGTACTGAAGAAGAGGTGAATATTCACAGTTAGCCTAAATCTTTCCCCGTTTAGAGTGTCCTTTGGGTCCCAAGGAAATGCCCCCTGGTGTTGGAGTACAGGGATAAAGCAGTGAATAGATTGGAGGAAAGTTAGGAGGGAAGATCTGAGTGACCCACTAGAGACAGGATGGAGAGGTACAGTCAGATCTTATGCAGAGAAGGGGATAAGATTTGGGGACTGGATTTGGAGGAGTACCTGGAGGAGAAGTAGAGATCAGCTTCTCTATCCCAAGTGGCCTCAAGGTTTTCAGAAGTTTTATTAAAATCACAGAGTGCACAGGAACCCCATGAAATTCTAAGTCTCTGTTTACGAAGCTTCTCACACATGCTTTTAAAGACATCCATTATACCTAATGGCTTCAAACAAATATTTTCCAAATATTGCCCCGAAGGCTACAGAGAGAGTGTGTGGGGGGGGGAGGAAGGGACAGAGGGAGGGGGCAGGGAGAGAGAGAGAGAGAGAGAGAGAGAGAGAGAGAGAGAGGAAGAAGAAGAAGAAGAAGAAGAAGAAGAAGAAGAAGAAGAAGAAGAAGAAGAAGAAGAAGAAGAAGAAGAAGAAAAAGAGGAGGAGGAGGAGGAAGAGAGGAGAGGAGAGAGGTAGAGACTACAGAATAGTATTTATGTTAGCATAAAAAACTGCCATATAAAAACATGTAGCACTTCTATGTTATTCAGAAGCTGTCTGTTGTCTCAAGTCTTTAAAGCCAGACATTTATAAACATCACTGGACTCAAAGCCAGTGGCCATGGTTGACTTAATTTGGAGCAGCAAATAATACGTGGATTGTCCACTTTATTTGTATTGATCTACCACATTCCAAAAGAGATAGCAGTCTTTGCCACTTAGAACTTTACCAATAAACAATTGTATAAATACATTACAGGAATAACTGTACATCCTTGAGAACTTTGTGAGAGTGAGAAGTCTTGTAAAATCTCTAGGGTTTCAGCATTCAATTAGATATATTATTTTTACCATATGTCGAAGATGTAACTGTTTCCATTTGAGCATTTAACTAGAAAAGCCCTGTTGCCGTATGGTACAAGGCAACATGGTATTTGGCTATTTTAATTCCAAAGTAGTGTTATATAAAGGAGAAAAACATCACAGAATTTACAAAAAATGACATCTAATATTTTCTTTCAAATATAATTTGGGATATGGAATATGTTAAACTATCTCATAGTATCCTGTCTCAATTCAAAATTATTTTTAGACCATGTTCATAAGAGCTTGTGTTAGTTCAGAGTCAGCATTAGGATGTTTTGGAAATTTTGGTTATTTTTTAATAAACTGTTCATCTCTGTGAGTAAAATGTCACAAAAATTCCTTAAGACAAAGAAGGATCAAAAATGCACAATGATTAAAAGTCACCCTGAATCCAACCTTAAGCCAAATAAAAAGTACCTCAGCCTTCTCCAGGGAACTGAATGCAGAGGTAAAGCTCTTGCAACAATGTGATTAATAAACAGCTTTCTTTAAGTACCACATGCTAAATCTGTATAAAATACTAGGACTGTCTGATGAACTCATTGAAAGTTGAAGTAAACTATACAAATCCCAATATGCTAACTGAACCAAAGTACATGATAGATACAGGCCAGCATAATAATAATGAGAACCAAAATGTGACATTGAGACTGCTAATCCCATATCCTCATCCATGTCCATGTTCCATTGTCATAAGTAACTTCCATTTGAAGGCTTTTCTATTTTAATAATTTTGTCTTTAAATGATTGTCATAAGCAATCAGGCAGTTTTTTTTCTCCTTTGGGGAGTCTGTGAAAGAGGACAATTGGACTGCAATTCCTTTTACTGTCTGTTTCTATATGGTGAATGAAAGAATATATTTAGTGTTCCGTTCTACTGGGTCAATAATCTAGCTATGTCTTTGTCCTCTATATTTAGCATTTTCTGTTCCACATTTCTCCTCCCGCCCCCCCCCCCGATCCCTGAGTGTAATTTCGTCTTTCACTACAGGCATTGTTAAGAGTTTCATCTTATCCCAACACTGTATTTATCTTTGGTTTTGCTCTGCTTCTAAAAAGCACTGGGCTAATTTTAGGTCTATACTGAAGAGTTGAAACATGTTATTTCTAAATTTGTCCTTTCAGAAAATTTCATGAATATTAGAATTCATACTACTATGACACTATATTCGAAGAAAGAGCATTGTTTTTTAAGATAGGATTGATAAAAGTTTCCAAGAAGTGATATAAATAAATTCAAGTCTGAGTTGCTACCTCAAATTGACCTGAAATGACCTAGATTATCTAGTTCTGTCATATCTTCATTATATTTTATATAAGGAATAGTACTTCTAAAATTGAATATTTTGTGCGAATGGTCACTGAGCTATTCACAGGTGAAACCCCTCAGTGTACTGTAAATGTTTCTTTGATATGGTAACTGCAGAACTTGTAATGAGTTTTCATGCACAATAAGTGACCATTTTTCTCTTGTTTAATTCTCTTGGTCAAGTCTTTATATATTTAGCACTCTAACTGGAGACGTTTTTAGCTATTAGCACACTGAAGAGGAGTGGTGGCAATGTGCTAGAAGCAATCCAGTCACAAGACACTGAAGGATACTAAGTATGAATATGCCGTTAGAAAATGCCTAAAAAAAAGGCATTATTAGATAATGGAGATATGACTGGAATTAAAATACCAGCATGTCAAAACTGGCGTTGTATCAAAATTGAAGTGTCATTTATATTTGCCACTGAGGAATCTGCAGTGTCATGGAAGAAATAAACCGGGCTATTAACTTGGATCATACATAGACCTTTCTGCCTAAACACTGAAAATAATCACATGCAATATACAATGCCATATTCAAATGTGTTAAATCATTCTTTATTTCCAGTTATTTTAGAATTATTTAAATATTTTAAATATTATATTTTATGTATTCTCTTATTATATGAATGATATTGCAGTGTTGTAGCATTGGGCTGTATCATAGTTCTTAAATCATTAATCCATTAGAGAATATCAGAATCACACTTTTTTTTTTAGAATCTATATCTCCATTATCTGGATCTCCACAGAATGTACATTTTAAAAATTTTCTTTGAGTATCTGTGTTTGGGAAATTTATCATTCTTCCTACCGTGGTCAAATTTACAATCAATTGTCATATTGCTTTATTTACATAAAATTTAGGTTAATATTTTATGGTGCAAATATGTACTAAGTATTTTTAGCTTTCACTTATCAATAAGTTTACACATTTCATTTTCATTATATCCATTTAGCAAGACTACTGAAAGAGCAAATAAAATATTGTGCTATTCTTAAAAATTGATAATGAAACTCAGTTCTTTGTATATTAATGAAAATTAAAAAAACTAAGAAATCTTTACTATTATGGTCACCTTTTCCAGTGTCCTTTCCCAGACACCCAAAGTGCTCCAGAAAGACTCCAGTCATACCTAGAACCAATTAGTGGTAGAACATGATAAGATAGACATCACCCAAATGAGTGCAATTACTCATAGTGGTGAAGCTTCACCTTGGAACATGAAAAACATGATGCACAAGCCAATTAGTAATGCAATGAATAATTGTTACCATGATAAATAATGTTTGAATTACTCTCAGCTTTTACCCATGTTACCAAGTAAGCACCTAATGTCCAATTTATATTCTGAGGATAATTTTTGTAAAAAGATAGAATTGGAATATTATTTTATTATTTATTCACTTTACTTCCCACTCACTGCGCCCCTACTGGTCACACTCTCCAATGATCCTTTCCCTGCCTCATTCTCCTCTAAGTAGGTGGGAGCCCCTTGGTATTCCATCCCACCCTAACACATTCTCTTTTTCTGAGGCCAGACAAGGCAGCCCAGTTATAAAAACATATCCCATTTATAGGCAACAACTTTTGGAATAGCCCCATTCCAGAAGCTCGGGATTCACAGGAAGACCAAAGTGGACATCTGCTACGTATGGCCTATGTTCAGAATACTTTTAAAGATTCTTAAAGAAACAAATAGTCTTGGTATTATGTATAATCACTTTCTATAGTTATAAAATATAAGTCTTAGGATTTTCTTGTTTCTCTTCATATTGTGTCAGAAGCACTGACGATTTCATGCTGAACCAATTATTAATGAGATCAAGAATGTGAGCGCCCTCGGAATTTCTTCTCCTAAGAGGTTCTTTAAAGTAAATACTGGATAGATGGATGATGATCCTTCATTAAATTTGTGTTCCTGATTGATCGGGGTTCCTTGTGTATGACACAAACCATCAGTTTATGCTTAGTCTACCTGCATTGTCGTCTGCACCCTCACACAAAAACTGAAAGGAAAGATGGACAGGGGCGAAAGCACAGGTCATAGCAACTGTTGCACCTTTATCTTAAACCCAAACAAAATATCCACCAATATCTGGCAAACACCGACCTGCCAGATATCATTAGTAAAGTCTATCACCTCCCAAATACTTCACAGGCCTCTACAAAAACAGAATTTATTTCCGACCCCTTGTGTATTTTATATTTTAGCTTAATTAAATTCAAATTTTAATGAAAGTTAATTCAAAATTTATCCCTTTGTATTAAAATTCACTTAAGTTATTTTTTTTTCATTTTAGGCTAGACAGATTAGATGAGATCTAGATTTAGATTTACATCTTAAAATACACACAAGGTACCATGAGGTGCTGAGAAGAAGGTGTATTCTTTAGCTCTAGGATGAAATGTTCTATATATATCTGTTAGTTCCATTTGGTCCAAGGCTTCAATTAGATACACTGTGTCCCTGTTTAGTTTCTGCTTTCCTGAACGATCCATTTCAGAGAGCAGGGTGTTGAAGTCACCCACTATTATTGTGTGAGTTGCTAAATGTGCTTTGAGCTTTAGTAAAGTATCTTTTACGAATGAGGGGGCCCTTGCATTTGGAGCATAGATATTCAGAATTGAGAGTTCTTGTTGGTAGATTTTTCCCTTGATCAGTATGTAGTGTCCTTCTGTGTCTTTTTTGATGACTTTAGGTTGAAAATCAATTTTATCTGATATTAGGATGGCTACTCCGGCTCGTTTCTTGAGGCCATTTGCTTGTAAAATTGTTTTCCAGCCTTTTACTCTGAGGTAGTGTTTGTCTTTGACACTGAGGTGCGTTTCCTGCATGCAGCAAAATGCTGGGTCCTATTTACGTATCCAGTCTGCTAGTCTATGTCTTTTTATTGGGGAATTGAGACCATTGATATTAAGAGAGATTAAGGAATAGCGATTATTGCCACCTGCCATTCTTGATGCGATCTTTATGTTTGAGTAGTTATCTACATTTGGGTTTGAAGCAAGAAGGTTACTATCTCGGTTCTCCAGGGTGTTCTTTCTCTCCCTGTATTGGAGGTTTCCACCTATTATCCTTTGCAGAGCTGGATTTGTGGAAAGATATTGTGAAAATTTGGTTTTATCATGGAATAACTTGGTCTCTCCATCTATGGTGATTGAGAGTTTTGCTGGGTATAGTAGTCTAGGCTGGCATTTGTGCTCTCTTAGTGTCTGCATGAGATCTGCCCAGGATCTCTGGCTTTCATAGTCTCTGGTGAGAAGTCTGATGTGATTTGGATAGGTCTTCCTTTGTATGTTACTTGGCCCTTTTCTCTTACTGCTTTTAATATTCTTTCTTTGTTTAGTACATTTGGTGTTTTGATTATTATGTGACGGGAGGTATTTCTGTTCTGGTCCAGTCTATTTGGAGTTCTGTAGGCTTCTTGTACGTTCATCGGCATCTCTCTCTTTAGGTTAGGGAAGTTTTCCTCCATAATTTTGTTGAAGATATTTACTGGCCCTTTAAGTTGCAAATCTTCACTCTCATCTATACCTATAATCCTTAGGTTTGGTCTTCTCATTGTGTCCTGGATTTCCTGGATGTTTTGGGTTACACGTTTTTTGCATTTTGCATTTTCATTGACTGTTGAGTCGATGCTTTCTATGGTATCTTCAGCACCTGAGATTCTTTCTTCCATCTCTTGTATTCTATTTTTGATGTTTGCATCTATGACTCCTGATTTCTTCCCAAGGTTTTCTATCTCCTAAGTTGTCTCCCTTTGTGATTTCTTAGTTGTTTCTACTTCCTTTTTTAGATCCTGGATGGATGTGCTGAGATCCTTCACTTGTTTGTATTTTCCTGTATTTCTTTAAGGTATTTTTGCATTACCTCACTTGTTTGTATTTTCCTGTATTTCTTTAAGGTATTTTTGCATCAGGATTTCTGCCTGATGACCCAAGTTCTCCTGTATTTCTCTGAGCGATTTCTGTGTTTCCTTCTCATGGATTCCATCAGATGATCCATCGTCTCCTGCATTTCTTTAAGCAATTCTAGTGTTTCCTTTGTAAGGGCATCTATCCGTTGATTCATTTCTTTAAGCACTTTTTTTTTTTTTGGTTTTTCGAGACAGGGTTTCTCTGTGTAGCCTGGCTGTCCTGGAACTAACTTTGTAGACCAGGCTGGCCTCGAACTCAGAAATCCACCTGCCTCTGCCTCCCAAGTGCTGGGATTAAAGGTGTGCGCCACCACCGCCCGGCTCTTTAAACACTTTTTGTGTCGCCTCCCTATGGGCATCCATCTGTTGGCCCATATTCTTCTGCATTTCTTTATGCAATTTTTATGATTTCTTTGAAAGTGCATCTACCCATTGATTCATTTCTTTAAACGATGTTTGTGTTGTCTCCTTGTGGGCCTCCATCTTTAGATCCATGTTCTCCTGCATTTCTCTAAGCGATTTTTGTGTTTCCTTTGTAAGGGCTTCTAACCGTTGATTCATGGTCTCCTGTAATTCTTTATTAGATTTATTTGTGTCCTTCTTGTGATCCTCTAATAGCATCATGAGAAGTGATTTTTATCCAGATCTTGTCTTTCGGGTGTGTGGGGTATCCAGGACTTGCTGCTGTTGGAGAGTTGGGTTCGGATGGTGCCATATTACTTTGATTTCTGTTAGTAACGTTCCTACATTTGCCTTTTGCCATCTGGTTACCTCTGATGTTAGTTGGTCCTGCTGTCACTGGCTGTTGGTTGAACCTCCTGTGAGCCTGAAAAGCTATTTCTGCCCCCCCTGGATTACCAGGATTCCCCTGGCACTGATTTCTGGGGCCTGCCCTGCTCCTGAGTGATTTTGGAGCCCTGATGTGCCTTGCCCCAAGTGATGTTATATTGGGGAGTCCCTGCACATCCAAAGGCTCAGTGTAATGGATTCCCAGAGCAGAGGTCGCCAAAGGGAGGCTGGTAGGCTCCTGCCCTGTGCAGGGGTGTGTGATCTCTCCCAGAGTGGGGGGAGGGAGCGTCCCTATGCAAGGCAGAAGTCCCACAGCAGAGCTGGCACACTGGTTACTGCAGATCTGCCCAGCTCTTGGGAGCCACGTACACACAAGCCGCCCGAGACCCAAGCAATATTATGCCTGTTTGTCTCCAAGCCTGGCAGTCCCAACTACCTGGAAAATTTCCTGAACAGAACTCCAATAGCTTATGCTCTAAGATCAAGAATAGACAAACGGGACCTCATTAAATTACAAAGTTATTGCAAGGCAAAAGACACTGTCAAAAAGACAAAGCGGCAACCAACTAACTGGGTAATGATCTTTACCAACCCTACATTCGACAGAGGGCTAATGTCCAATATATACAAAGAACTCAAGAAGTTAAACTCCAGAGAGGCAAGTAACCCTATTAAAAAATGGGGTACAGAGCTAAACAAAGAGTTCTCACCTGACGAATATCTAATGGCTGGGAAGCACCTAAAGAGATGTTCATCATCCTTAGTCATTAGGGAATTGCAAATCAAAACAACCCTGAGATTCCATCTCACACCAGTCAGAATGGCTAAGATCAAAAACACAGGAGACAGCAGTTGTTGGCGAGGATGTGGAGAAAGAGGAACACTCCTGTACTGCTGGTAGGATTGCAAGCTGGTACAACTACTCTGGAAAGCAGTCTGGCGGTTCCTCAGAAACCTGGGCATGACACTCCCGGAGGATCCGGCTGTACCACTCCTGGGCATATACCCAGAGGCTTTACCTGCATGCAATAAGGACACATGCTCCACTATGTTCATAGCAGCCTTATTTATAATAGCCAGAAGCTGGAAAGAATCCAGATGTCCCTCAACGGAGGAATGGATTCAGGAGATGTGGTATATCTACACAATGGAATACTACTCTGCAATTAAAAACAATGAACTCACGAAATTCCTAGGCAAATGGTCAGAACTTGAAAATATCATCCTTAGTGAGGTAACCCAATCACAAAAGAACACACATGGTATGCAGTCACTGATAAGTGGATATTAACCCAGAATCTCGGAATACCCTAGACACAATTCGCAAATCAATGGATTTCTAAGAAGATGGAAGGAGAGACGCCTGGTCCTGGTAAGACTGGATGTAGGGGAATGCCAGGACAGAGAAGCGAGAGGGGGTTGAATGGGGAAAAGAGGGAGGGAAGGGGGCTTATGGGACTTTCCGGGAGGGAGGAAACGGGAAAGGGGAAATGATTTGGAATGTAAATAAAAAAAAACTTAGAAAATAAAATTAAAAAAAAAATACACACAAAACAAGAAGTATTGTTAGAAATTGTCAGTTTTGTTCATTAGCCCTTTTGATATTTAGAAGATTTGATTTTGGTTTTTTTAGTGTTTAATTTCTCTATTTTTAAATACCCTCAGAGTAGCTCACTGATACTTGGTTATAAAATGCTTCCAGCAGCCTTTTGGACTGTCTCCCTCACAGAGGCTTTCAGGTTCTATATGATCCATTTGCAGTCTTTGCAGTTATTTCCTGCACTAGTGAAAAATCTCTTCAAAAACTTCTCAACAGTATCTTTTTCCTATTGTATCCTCTAGGTGTTTCAAAGTGTCAGAACAGATAATGGTGGTTGTTGGTTTATTTTTAGTTGTGTGTACATGTGTGTGTGTGTGTGTGCAAAACACACAATCTGAGCTATGTGGATTAAATTACTTTCTTATATGTGTCTTTACCTTTTATCCAGAACCATTTTATTCAGGACTAGAAGACTTGCCTTCTCTCCAGACATATGATAAAGTTAAGGTTCAATACTCTACTATAGTTTGAAATTACATTAAGCTGTAATTTTATTTACTTCACCTTACAACCTGAACATTCTAGTTTAACAATAGATACAATATCAAGCATCTATTGTTTTGCGTTAATACAGGCACCCTTGTAAACTTATCTTGCCCAGTTTACATAGCAAGTTGTTAAGCAACGAATATATCAATGTGCAATGTTAGATATGTGTTGCTTACTCAACGTCTTTGGCTTCGAATCATTCACATATCAATTATGACAAGTCGAAAACTGGATGTGTATAATTTGTATGCATATATTTATTTGAAATGCAATATAAGTACTTATTTTACTATTTTTACTGTAAAAATAAGCAAATTATAGCTAATTATGTCCTGAAATTTCTGCTATTTAAGAAGACTAGAATGATATTAGATGAATTTTTGTGATAGGATAAAATTACCAAAAATGAGTTTTGTGATTCTGCCTCTAATTGTTCTCAAAGGTAGTTTGTCTCTATAAAAATAAATAAATAAATAAACAAATAAATAAATAAATAAATATGAAATAAAAGAAACCATCATATAGGCCAAAGAATTTTTTTAATTTTTTAGAGTGGATATTAACAGCCCTGTATATCTATATAGAGTGAACAATCAAAAACGAAATCAAAAGTCTACAAGGACTTTTATTTATTTATTTATTTATTTATTTATTTATTTATTTATTTATTTATTTTTTACACTCCAGATTTTATCTGCCCCCTCAGACCACCTTCTGATTGTTCCATGTCCCGTACCTTCTCCCCATGCCCCTGTTTCCATCAGGATGTCTTTAATATATATGTATGAGTGTGTGTGTGTGTGTGTGTGTGTGTGTGTGTGTGTGTGTGTGTATTAAGGCTATGAATTTAAACTTTAAAAATTCCTCAGTGCAGAGTTAAAATAGAGGCAATAAAAATTTGAATGCAAGTTTTTTCTACCGGATAGGTGGTACTGGCTTACTTTGGGAAATTATCAGAAGATTATTACCCTTAAATATTTAGGATAATATAAATTTAAATTCTTTAATTATAGAATTTACACATTTAGGCTGCTTCCCTTATAATCTAAATTTTTTTTCCTTATGGAAATTCTGCACCATATTTAATGAATTACATCCCACATAATGAAGTGTTCAAAGAAAGTCTTAAGTAAAGCTCTGTAAGCATTTTGTCTAATTTTGATTAGCCATAAAAAGACGGAATGTGACAAGGTGTAATGATATTCAGTACTTTACAGGATAGGTCTTGTACATGGGCATTAGTATCAGTGGGAAAAAATGAAGAACAATAAGCCGGAAGAGTTGAGACCATCTGAGATCCAACAGTCTGGAAGATGGAGTGACTCTTTAAGTAGCTTCAGAATGAAGGTATATATAATTCCCATATCATTTCCTGTACTTTTACACAAATGGGAAGCTGTTATAAAAATTTTAAGACAAAAAGTAATGAATAAAGTCTTTAATAAGGGTGATAACACAAAACTTTATTATTCTTACCCTAAACCCTTAATTTTCACAGCTGAAGATCTAATTCACTGAGTGTCTCTTCTATATTTCAGCTATATTTTTATAGTGAGTCAGGCTCACCTTTTTTCTGCCTGTGTGGTTTTGAAAAAAGATAATGAAGTAAATCATGGAACTGATGAATGGTGATGCAGGAAAGATCTGTGAAGAGACAAAGAAAGGAAAACATGATCAGAATATATTGTACAAAATATATTCCAATGAAAAAATGTCAAACTACAGATACCTTGAAGAATTGTTCCTTTCAGGACAAATTGACGTGAGACATTTGAGAGACACGTTAAATATGACTTTATCTTCTTTCAACACTAGTTTCTCTAAGTCTTCATTCTCTCAAGAGTTTTAATTATTTTTCTGCGTCTTTTTAGATCTGGCAACAATCTATTTGCATTGCTTTGTCTTCATAAATGTGTTTAGTAAACATGTTACAATGTTTTTAAAGTACACAGTGCAACCATTTGGGCTTTGCAATGCCCACCCTTGAATAATGATACAGACTTATTTTCATTAATAAATGTTTAGTCCTTAAGCTAGACTTGTTCCTAACTGGCTCTTAACTTATTATTCCATTTATACTAATCTAGGTTCTGTCATGAGTCTGGTTACCTCTTCTCAATTTTATAAGCCCAGCTTCCTCCTGCCTGATTCATACCCAGAGTTCTCTCTGCTGGATGCCTCACCTTATGATCCTACCTTTTGCTACAGTCCAATCTATTTATTTTTAACCAATCATATGATACCTAGAGCAGGTAAGGAAGAACAGAAACACATCTTTGCACAGTGTACAAAAATATTACTCCATCAATAAAGAATACAAGGAGCCATTGCAACTATGAGGAATGGCTCAGGTAGCTGAGTGCTTACCTAGCGTTAATGAAGCCTTGGGTTCCATTCGAAACTCCACATATAAATTGGAAGCTGGTTCTGGTCTGTGGTCAGCCCTAAAGGGGACATGCATAGCACCGCTTCTATAGCTCAGGAAACATTCCAAAACTAGAATCAGAACAAGTATATAATCCTAGTGATAAAGAGTTTAAAAACAGTATTTCTGGCCACAACAGTCGTCGCCATCTTGAATTCACAGCTGCTATGTTGCCTGCAGTGGACATGAACAAGGAAGAGCCCATCAATTGTCACTTATGGATGAAAAATGATTTTATGCAATTCTTTGTCTTTTGGAGGAACTAATGGTTACTTGTGGATTTTTGGGGAGGAAGAGTTATCTTTTTCGGCATTGATCTCGAGATTTAGCAGAGAACCCGTTGTGTTCAGTAGATAGCACTACAATGTCAATCATTCATCTTTTCCCATTTTAAAGTCAGTGACTCACAAAACAAAGCAAAAACAAATATAGAAGTGGAAAAGCAACACATCTTTACCATATTTATCATATTATGGTGGCTCAGGATGGGAAGAAGGTAAGAGAGAAAGATGGGTGTGAGAATAATCATAAGGTATCATATGGAATTTTGTGTATAATCATCTAAGAATACATTTAATTAACTAAAAAGAACACAAAGATTGGTTAACTTGCTTTTTGTTTAGGAGTAGGATCTGTTTGGTTTTGTTTCTTAAATGGTTTCATAGGAACAAATATCTGTAAAAGAATCTGTCTGGGAATATTTACTTTAACAAAAGCTGTCTCTGAGAGAAGACCATTTTCTGTAAGTAATTTTCTGCTGCTTGACCTGGATTTGCAGTACCAATTGCAATTCTCACACTTCCTTCCTTGATCTTTTGCTGAACTCTAGTGAGTAACAGCATCAAATGCTTGTTGTTCCACATAAACAAGCAGAATATGGATCAAGGGATCTCCCAAAAGCAGAACCCCACAGTGGTACTCCAGCTAAGCTGAAGGAGAAGCAAACCAAACACATTTATACCGATTCTGGGCAGAGATATGATGCCAACTCTAATTATGTCGTAAGGGCAGCATGCTACATGCTTTTACACAAAAAGTTCAATTAAAATTATACTGTTGACATGGGTAAACCTAAGCATTCTAGAAAGAATTAGAAAAATACAAACCAGAATAAACTGTAATGACACATGTCATGGCTGGATTGGTCAGTTTATATTTTTAAAACTAATTTTACCCAAAAATACACAAAAGAAAAAGGATAAGAAAATAAAATCTTGCCTTTCCATGTTGACCTTGTCTTTGATAAAGGCTCTCAGATTTCAGAGTCCTGCTCAGGAAGCCGCCCTGCACATTGATTAAAGCACTTGGGGGTGTGTGACTAGTCTATTGCTCATTGCAAGCCTCCCCAATTTGTCCCAAATTATCACAATTAAGGAAGAAGCTTTAATGCTTTTATCATTACACAAAAGCTGCTTTTTGTTTCGTAGTATTCTGCCTTGGCATTATAAAATTAGATAGTTTCAGGGTATTTCTTTCCCTGTGAAAAAATAAAACTAGTAATTGGTCAACAGATGCAAGCTGTATTTACAATTTCACTCTCTTCTTGGTTTATTAGAGAATTCTAATTATGTCATAAAATTACCTCATGAATTAAAATTAATATTTGCAGCTTACATATGGCATTAAAGCAATTAGCATCCTCATTTCATTGTCTTAAAAAATGACCACTTGATAGTAGAAAACGGGTTTTAAATTGAATGTAATTCAAAATAGTAAATAACATGAATATTTATCAACACTTAAACACAGTGTGATGGTTTGCATAGGCTTGTCCCAGGGAGTGGCAGTATTAGAAGGTGTGACCTTGTGACAGAAAGTGTGTCACTGTGGGAGTGGGTTTGGAAATCTTCCTTCTAGATGCCTGAGGATGCTCAGTCTGTTCCTGGCTTCCCTTGGATAAAGATGTAGAACCCTCATCTTCTCCTGCATCGTGCCTGCTTGGATGCTGCCATGCTTCTGCCTTGACGACAATGGACTGAACCTCTGAACCTGTAAGCCAGCCCCAATTAAATGTTGTCTTTTATAAAACTTGGTGTCTGATTATACAATAATCAAAAGATAATTACAGGTGCAAAAATAGAGGCTTGATCCAACAGTGGATGGAAACAGATACAGAGACCCACAACTGAGCATCAGGTGGAGCTCAGGGAGCCCTGTGGAAGAGTCAGGGATAGAATTGAGTGAGCTGGAGTGGTCAAGGACACCACAAGAAGACCTACAGAATCAACTAATATTGGTCTGTGGGTTGGGGGTTATGGCAGAGAGACTGAACCACCAACCAAAGCACATGCACTGCCTGGGTAACCCCCACCACATACGTAGCAGATATAAGGCTTGGGGTAGAAGCTGTCCTTGACTCTCTTGCTTGCCATTCTATCTCCTTCTCCTGACTGGTTGGGACTCAGCAGGAGAGGTGGTACCTAGACATGTCTCATTAAGGGGTGGTACACTAAATGGGGATTGCATTTGGATGTTGTTAATAAAATTGAATAAATTATTGTGAAAATATATTCAACAATGCACGAAAATTATTCATAAACTCTCAGTTATGACAAAAGTTTATATTTAAATATTAAAACTAAGAAAGTAAATAAAATAAAAATAAACAAATGTGAAGTGTGGGGTCAGAGAGATGACTCAATGTGTACAAGTCCCAATAATTAATCATAAGGACGTGAGTTTCATGCCAGAGAACTAGATGCTAGAAGGGTATCAGGTATTACTGAAAGGTATCCTTTGACCTTCATCACTGCATAGTAACACATATGTACATATATCCTCATGCATTGAAAAAAAGCAAACAACATTATAAATGAAAGTTAAATGTGTTACAGACAGTGGAACAAAAATAATATTGATATTTAAAGAATATACATCACATTTTTTAAAATGTGGGTTCTTATGGGGAAATATCTAGGGTTCCACTGACTAAAATTATAAAATTCTACATGTAAAATATTTAATTCTAAGCGTAAGTGCAAGCAAATACATGAATGCCTACTGCTTTTCACCTTGTGGTTTATAAAAATCTTTCAAAATTAGAATATAGTTCATCATTTCTACTTTCCCTTCCCTCCCTCCATTCACTCCTATGGACCCAAAAATCATACTTAACAATTTAAAAGAATCTTAAATTTATAGCTCCTTTAAAACAAACAAACAAACAAAAACTATAGCTGATTTTATTTTTCTTTTCATTTCTAGGAGGAACATTCTTATTTCCTAGAACAGTGTAATTCCTGGTCCTGAGCTGCGGCTGCTGCTGCTGCTGCTGCTGCTGCTGCTGCTGCTGCTTCTTCTTCTTCTTCTTCTTCTTCTTCTTCTTCTTCTTCTTCTTCTTCTTCTTCTTCTTCTTCTTCTTCTTCTTCTTCTTCTTCTTCCTCTTCTTCCTCTTCTTCTTCTGCTTTTTGGATGAAAAATGAGCTTCAACCTTTATTGCTAGAGGGGAAAAAACCTTAATTTTATTTTATTAATTAATTAACTTAGTTTTTTACACTCCAGATTTTATTCCCCTCCTGGTCTACCCTTTGACTGTTCCATATTTTATACCTCCTCCAGTTCCCTGACTCCATGAGGATGTCCCCACACACCCACCCCTCACCCCACCTAACCTCTAAACTCCCTGGGGCCTCCAGTCTCTGGAGAGTTAGGTGCATCTTCTCTAACTGAACACAGACCCAGCAGTCCTCTGCTGTATATATGTTGGGAGCCTCACATCAGCTGGTGTGTGCTGCCTGGTCCGTGGTCCAGTGTCTGGTAGATCTCAGGGTTCCAGATTAATTGAGAGTGCTGGTCCTCCTATAGGGTCACTCTCCTCCTCAGCTTCCTCCATCTTTTCCCCAATTCAACCACAGGGGTCAGCAGCTTCTGTCCATTGGTTGGGTGTAAATCTCTGCATCTGACCCTTTAAGCTACTTGTTGGGTCTTTCAGAAGGCAAGCATGATAGGTCCCTTTGTGTGAACACACCATAGCCTCAGTAATAGTGTTAGGCCTTTAGGCCTCCCCTTGAGCTGGATACCTCTTAGGGTCTGTCCATGGTTCTTCTTTTCCTCAGTCTCGTCTCCATTTCCATCCCTGCAGTTCTTTCAGACAGGAACAATTATGGGTCAGAGTTTTGACTGTGGGCTGGCAACCACCTCCCTCACTTGATGTCCTGTCTTTCTGCTGGAGGTGGGGTCCATAAGTTCCCTCTCCCTACTTTCCTGCATTTCATCTAACGTCCTTTGAGTCCTGAGAGTCTCTTATCTTCCAGTTCTCTTGTACATTCTAGAGTGCCCCCCCCCAACCTCCTATCTCCCAAGGTTGCATGTTTCCATTCTTTCTGCTGGCTCTCAGGGCTTCAGTCCCTTTCCCCAACCCAATACTAGATCATGATTCCCTCTTCCCCAGCCAGCCCCCTTTCCCTCCCCCCTTGTGATTGCTTTCTTCTCCCTCCAAGTGGGACTGAGGCATCCTTACTTGGGCTCATCAGCTTGTTTACCTTTTTGAGTTCTGTGTACTACATCTTGGGTTCTATATTATTCTTCTTTTTTCTTTTTCTTTTTTCTAATACCAACTTATTAGTGAATACATACCATAATATTCTCTTGTGCCTGAGTTTCCTCACCCAGTATGGTATTTTCTACTTACATCCATTTGCTGGCAAAACTCAAATGCCCTTGTTCTTAATGACTGAGCAGTATTCCATTGTGTAAATGAACCACATTTTCTATATTCATTCTTCTGTACTGGGCCATCTAGGTTGTTTCCAGCTTCTAGCTATCACAAAGAAGGCCGCTATGAACTTAGTGGAACACGTACCTCTGAGGCATAATGGGGCATCTTTTGGCTATCTACCCAAGACTGGTGTTGTTGGGTCTTCAGGTAGATCAATTTCCAATTTTCTGAGGAACCCCCAGATTGATTTCCAGAGTGGTTGTACCAGCTTGCAATCCCACCAGCAATGGAGGAGTGTTCCTCTTTCTCCACATCCTCACCAACATATGCTGTCACCTGAGGTTTTGATCTTAACCATTCAAATTGGTATAAGGTGGAATCTCAGGTTCGTTTTGATGTGCATTTTTCTGATCACTAAGGACTTCCAACATTTCTATAGATGCTTCTCAGCCATTTGAGATTCCTCTGTTGTGAATTCTCAGTTATATTCTATACCCCATTTTTGATTGGGTTGTTTGGTTTTTGGTAGTCAGATGTGGGGTTAGTGAAGATTTTTTCCCAATCTATAGGTTGTCAGTTTGTCTCATTGACTATGTCCTTTGCCTTGCAGAAGCTTTCCAGTTTCATGAGGTTGAATTTATCAATTCTTGTTCTTAAAGCATGAGCCATTGGAGTTCTGTTTAGGAAATTTCCCCCTTGTGCCAATGAGTTCAAGGCTCTTTCCCTCTTTCTCTTCAATTTGATTCAGTGTATCCAGTTTTATGTTTAGGTTTGATCCACTTGGAATTGAGCTTTGTGCAAGGTGACAAGTATGGGTCTATTTTCATTTTTTTCTACATACAGAAAGCCAGTTAGACCATCATCATTTATGGAAGATGCTGTCTTTTTTCTGCTGGATGGTTTTATCTCCTTTGTCAAAGATCAAGTGTGCATGAGAGTGTGATTTTATTTCTGGATCTTCATTTCTATTCCATAAATCAATATATCTGTCTCTGTACAAATATCATGCAGTTTTTGTCATTATTGCTCTGTAATCGAGCTTAAGGTCAGAGATGGTGATTCCCCCAGCAATTCTTTTATGGTTAAGAATTGTTTTCACTATTCTGGGTTTGTTTATTTATTTATTTATTTATTATTTTGCCTTTCCAGATGAATTTGAGAATGACTCTTTCCATGTCTTGGAAGAAATGTGTTGGGATTTTGATAGGGATTGCATTGAGTCTATAGCTTGCCTTTGGTAGGATGGCCCTTTTTTTTACTATGTTAATTCTGCCAATCCATGAGCATGGGAGATCTCTCAAATTTCTGAGATCTTTTTCAATATTTTTCTTAAGATAATTGAAGTTATTGTCATACAGACCTTTCAATCATTTAGTTAGAGTTACTCCAAGACATTTTATATTATTTGTGGCTACTGTGAAGGGAGGTGTTTTCCTAATTTCTTTCTCAGCTTGTTTATCATTTGTATAAAGGAAGGCTTTATTTGATTTATTTGAGTTAATTTTATGACCGCAACTTTGCTGAAGTTGTCTATCAGCTGGAGAAGTTCTCTGGTAAAAATTTTGGGGTTGCTTATGTATATATTCATGTCATCTACAAATAGTGATGCCTTTATTTCTTCTTTACCAATTTGAATACCTTGATCTCATTTTGTTGCTTTATTGTTTTAGCTAACACTATGAGTACTATATTGAATAGGTATGGGTAGAGTGGGCATCCCTGTCTTGTCTCTGATTTTAGAGGGATTGCTTCAAATATTTCTCCCTTTAATTTGATATTGTCTGTTGGTTTGCGGTAAATTGCTTTTATCATGTTTAGGTATGGGCCTTGAATTCCTGATCTCTCCAATACTTCTAACATGAAGAAATGTTGTATTTTGTCAAATGTTTTTTCTGTATCTAAGGAAATGATCATGTGATTTTTTTCTTTGAGTTTGTTTATATAGTGGATTATGTTAATGGATTTCCTTATATTCAACCAGCCTTGCATCCCTGGAATGAGATTTTCTTGATCTTGTTGAATGACAGATTTGATGTATTCTTGGACTTGGTTTGCAAGAGTTTCATTGAGTATTTTTGCATCGATATTTGTAAGCAATATTGGTCTGAAATCCTCTTTTTTGGTTGTGTCCTTGTGTGGTTTAGGTGTGGTAATTGTGGTTTTATAGAAAGAATTAGGTACTGTTCCTTCTGTTTCCATTTTATGGAATAGTTTGAGGAATATTGGTATTAGGTCGTCTTTGAAAGTCTGGTATATTTCTGCACTAAATCTGTCTGACACTGGGCTTTTTTGGTTGGGAGGTTTTAATGACTTTCTATTTCTTTATGGTATATCAGCCTGTTTAGATAGTTTACCTGCTCTTAATTAAACTTTGGTATGTGGTATCTGTCTAGAAAACCATCCATTTCATCTAGGTTTTCCAGTTTGGTTGAGTATAGGCTTATAGTAGGATCTGATGATTTTTTTTAAATTTTCTCCATTTCTGTTGTTATGTCTCACTTTTCATTTCTATTTTTTTTTTTATTTCAGATACTACCTCTGGGCCCTTTAGTTAGTTTGGGTAGGGGTTTACCTATCTTGCTGATTCTCTCAAAGAACCAGCTTTTGATTTTTTTATTCTTTGTATTGTTCTCTTTGTTTCTCTTTGCTTGATTTCTGCCATGAGTTTGACTATTTCCTGCTTTCTACTCCTTTTAGGTGTGTTTGCTTCTTTTGGTTCTATAGCTCAGGTGTGCTGTTAAGTTGCTAGCGTAAGATCTCCCCACATTCTTTACCAGGGTACTTAGTACTACAAATTTTCCTCTTAGTAGGGCTTCCATTGTGTCCCATAGGTTTGGGTATGATATGTCTACCTTTTCATTAAATTCCAGAAAGTCTTAATTTCTTTCTTTATTTCTTCCTGGACAAAATAATCATTGAGTAGAGAGTTGTTCAGTTTCAATGTGTATGTGGACTTTTTGTTGTTTTTGCTGTTATTGAAGACCAGTCTTAGGTCATGGTGATATAATAGAATACATGGGATTATTTCAATCCTCTTGTATAGGTTGAGGGCTATTTTGTGACCAATTATATTATCAATTTTGGAGAAGGTACCATGAGGTGCTGAGAAGAAGATGTATTCGTTTCTTTTAGGGTGAAGCGTTCTGTAGATATCTATTATATCAATTTGTTTCATAACCTCTATTGCTTTCACTGTGTCTCTGTTTAGTTTCTGTTTCAATGACCTGTCCATAGGTGAACATGGGGTGTTGAAGTCTCCCACTATTATTATGTGGGGGTTCTATATATATGTTGTAAACTTTAGTAAAGTTTCTTCTATGAATGTGGGTGCCCTTGCATTTGGGGCCTAGATGTTCAGAATTGAGACTTTCTCTTGGTGGATTTCCCTTTGATGAAGATGAAGTGACCTTTTTTATAACTTTTGGTTGAAAGCCAATTTTACTGGATATCAGGTTGGCAACTCCACCTTGTTTCTTAGGACCATTTGCTTGGAAGACCTCTTTCAATCCTTTTACTCTGAGATAGTGTCTGTCTTTGTTATTGTGGGGTGTTTCTTGTATGCAGCAAAATGCTGGATCTTGTTTGCATATCCATTCTCTTAGCTTAAATCTTTTTATTGGTGAGTTGATTCCATTAATATTGAGAGATATTAAAGACAGATGACTATTAGTTACTGATGTTTGTTTTCTTAAGGTGGCTTTATGTGCTTGTGGTTCTCTCTTTTTGTCTTGGTTGTGAGATACTTATTATTTTGTCTCTTCTTTGGTGTTTGCACTTTCCTTATGTTGGAGTTTCTTTCTAGGATCTTCTGTAGACCTCGGCTGGTAGATAAATACTGTTTCAATTTGGATTTACCCTGGAATATTTTGGTTTCTCCATCTATGTTGACTGAGAGTTTTGATGGGTATAGTGGCCTGGACTGGCATTTGTGTTCTCTTAGAGTATGCATGACCTCTGACCAGACTCTTTTGGTATTTAGTGTCTCTATTGAGAAATCTGGTGTAATTCTGGTAAGTCTACCTTTGTATGTTACTTGGCCCTTTTTCCTTGCAGTTTTAATATTCTTTCTTTGTTCTGTGCATTTAATGTTTTGATTATAATGTGACAGGAGGATTTTGTTTTCTGGTCCCTTTTGTTTGCTCGTCTATTTGCTTCTTGTACCTTTGTGGCCATCTCTTTTTTTAAGTTATAGAAGTTTTCTTCTATGATTTTGTTGAAGATATTTTCAGGTCCTTTTAGCTGGGAATCTTCATTCCCCTCTATTCCAATTATTATTAGAATTGCTTTTTTTTCTTTGTGTTCTAATTTTCCTGGACGTTTTGGGTTAGGATTTATTTATGTTTTAAATTTTTTGACAGTTGTGGAAATCTATTCTACAGTATCTTCTACACCTGAGATTCTCTCTTCTATGTCTTATATTCTGTTGGTGATACTTATATCTTTAATTCCTAGCCTCTTTCCTCTGAGATTTTCCATTTCCAGCTTTGTCTCTGTTTGTTTTCTTTATGGTTTCTACTTCCATTTTTAGGGCTTGGTCTACTTTATTCAATTCCTTCACCTGTTTGATTGTGTTTTTCTGTATTTTTCTAAGGGTTTATTTGTTTCCTGTTTAAGGACTTCTACCTGTTTACCTGTTTTTTCCTGTATTTCTTTATATCCTTCTTAAGGGACTCTATTACCTTCATGAGATAGGATTTTAGTTCAGCTTTCTGATTTTCAGGTGTGTTGGTGTATTCAAGGCTTGCTTTGGTGGGAGAACTGGGTTCTAATGATGCCCATGTATAGGCTTCTGCTGCTTATAGTCTTGTGCTTGCCTCTCACCCCCTGGTTATCCCTGGTGTTTGCTGGTGTGGGTGACTCTGTCTGGATTCTGCTTCTTTTGTCCCTGGATTGCTTCAGGTCTCCTGGTAGGCCTAGGGCCCTGGCTATAGTAGACTTCCTGTGGGGCCTTGCAACTGGCAGTTCTTCAGAGGGGCAGAGAAGCTGCTGATCTGTTGCCCTGGCTGCAGTAGATCTCCTAGGAGGCCTTCAAACTATTGGGTCTTCAGAAGAGCAGCCAAGCTATTGTAATGTGTGAAGATGTTCTCCAGGGGCAGGGGTCGAAGGGGAAGGAGAGAAGAAGCTATGGATTGTGGTTTCTGTTTCCCTGCATGCAGCAGAACTCCAAGGAGGCTTTCAGTCTGTTGGGTCAGTTGCTCTGCATGCCAAGAGCTCCTAGGAGGTCTTCAGACTGTTGTGTCAGTTGCCCAGTTGCCCTGTATACAGAGGAACTCCTAGGATGCCTTCAGGCTATGATGTCAGTTGCCTGGTATGCAGTGGATCTCCTGGGATGCCTCAGGATATGGTGTCTTCAGGGGTTAAATTCCATGGTGGTGCCAGGCGGTGGTGGCGCACGCCTTTAATTCCAGCACTTGGGAGGCAGAGGCAGGAGGATTTCTGAGTTTGAGGCCAGCCTGGTCTACAAAGTGAGTTCCAGGACAGCCAGGGCTACACAGAGAAACCCTGTCTCGAAAAACCAAAAAAAAAAAAAAAAAAAAAAATTCCATGGTGGTAAATGAAGGCATGACAATAGGAATGAATAAGAATTCACATTTTTACCTACTAGTAGGAGGCAGAAAAAGCATATCAAGAAATTCATGAGTTGTTAAAACATAAAATCTGGGCCCTTGGTGTCATATCTGCTCTAACAAGGCTACATCTTCTAATCCTTCCCAAACATTTCATCAAATAATGACTAAGTATTCAACAATATGAGCCTCTGGGTGTCATTCCCACTCAAACCAACACAAATGCTAGGAAACATAAAATGATAACAAAATACATAGACAAACAAGTCTGGGAAATATGCAATTTTCATATATGGGAGGATTGTAATATTTAAAAATTATGCCTCCCATCTTGATTACCCAAAGCCTCTCTTCCATGCTGAGCAGTGCCTGGGAAAAGCACAGGCTGGGGCCAAGTGTCCCAGCTCTGAGCAGAGACACAGCAAGGACTAGCATGTGGTCAGATAGAGGGTGGAGTTGTGTCTTGGCTCATGCTCTGACTCCTTGGAATCATGTGTTCCAAACTTTCTTTTCATGCAAAGAAAGAAAGAAAGAAAGAAAGAAAGAACAACAACAACAAAACAAACAAACAAAAACCTTGAGAAGGAGTCATTTTCCTTTACCTTCCTAGCTACCATCACAGTTTCTATCTTAAAGTGACAGAGCACCTTTCATTCAGAAAATTTGAAAATTTATTTTGGTTTATAAATAAGTTCTTGTCCCTTACTGGGAGGGGGATTGCTACACACCCTTGTTATATTTATATAACAATAAGGTGTTTCTACCTCACTTAGATCATATATTTCCCAAATGAAACAGAAGTGTTTTATTTTTATAATAAGATTAAAGCATTATCTCTGGGCAGATATTAACACTCTGTTATTTTGTCTACATCCCTGCCAAAACTTCTGAGATATCACTTGTCATTTTCCTCCTGGACTGCTCCTATTCCACCAGTCCAGTCCTCATGTCCAATGATCCGGATCTGCCGACCCCAAGGTGACTTCCCTCCTTCTCCTCCTCTTGACTCTTCTTGTTGGTCCCTGCCTGAGAATAAATCCATGGAACTTACATCCCCCATCCTCACTTCTGTCCATCCCAGTCTATAGGCATATTTATTAAGTAACCAGGTATAATTTTGGGGGCAAGTTTATAAAACAAATGCTGGTATATTCAAAGATCTCCCTGTCAGGAAAGCCAGATATTGGGGGCCAGTGTTTAGCATTTGAATATATATATATAGTGTGTGTGTGTGTGTGTATTTGTATATGTATGTATATTCATGTATATTCATATATATTCATAAATTTAATTCATATATATATGATAAACTTATATGTATCATTGAGCAAAGGAAGAAGACTATAATTACAGAAAAAGGAAATAAAAATGAAAACAGACCTATAAGCATGCTCAAATGACTCAGATCCGGGGGAGACTGTGATACCGTAGAGCAAAGAAAATGGTCTAAGAAATAACATATTTGTCTTAGAGGAAAGAAAATGCTTGAATAAAAATAGATCGAAGTATCTTTATTATTATTCTCTGTTTCAAACAAAGATTACTTCATTGAATCATATGCTTAAAAGCATGATTGTTAAATATAATATCTAATTTTTTTTTTGCTTTGTTGAGACAAAGTTTCATATGGCCCACTTTGGAACTGCGCTTGCAGAGTAGCAGCGGTTCTTCTTAAACTAACCATTGTTCCCTGTCCACATTGAAAGGCAGAGGAAGTACTATAGGAAATTATTGACACACAAAGCCTTTGAAAGCTCCATATGGAAACCTATGTTGTAGAAACTGAATAATAACATAAATTTAACTTCACTGTTAACATATGGATCTGTAAAATAATCTTAGCCTGGTACTATTCAGATTAGAAAGAAGACTTGATGTATAGAGATTTATAGCCATAAACACTGTGCATGGTTTGCCTCAAAGTGAAACCCTACAAATACTCAAATATTTCAAATACAAATTATGGTCCTCAACTCATGTCATGGTTTGTTACTCAATAACATAAGAGAATAGATGTTAATGCATGCAACTATCTGGACAAATCTCAAGGAACACATACTAAATGAAAAAAATTAGATATTGCATGAGTCCATTTGTTAAGAGTGACAAAATTAAATAAACCATTTAAGGTATATCAAGAGTTCTCTGACATAAAGAGAAAGAGGTGTGGTTTTGAATGGGAATTGTGAGAGATCCTCATAGTGAAGGCAAGGTTTAAGATCTTGATGGGCTGGAGAGATGGTTCAGTGGTTAAGAGCACTGACTGTTCTTCCAGAGGTCCTGAGTTCAACTCCCAGCAAACCCATTGTGGCTCACAACCATCTGTAATGGGATCTGATTTCCTCTTCTGTTGTGTCTGAAGGCAGAGTACTACAGTGTGCTCATCATATATATATATAAAATAAAGAAATAAAAAATTCTTTAAAAAAATATATCATTTCACACCAAAAGAAACTAAAACTTCTATGTCCATAAATAAAATTTGATCCTTTAAAAAGAAAAGATCTTGACATCTTCAATTCCAATGTTTAATACTAATATTGTCATTTATACTTTGGCAAATTGTTTGCTATGTGGAAATTGGATGATTGATATCTGAAGTATCATCTCTGTATTTTTTCTTAATAATTGTGTATATTATTTTAAAACAGGGATAGATAACAAATATGATTTATTAACTGACATCTGAAATCTCGTACACTTACTTCCTTCAAATCAGTTTAACTGAAAATTCATACTGTACTGTGCAGTCATGTGAAAAATTCAAAATGGATATTGTCATATTATTGTAATTAAATTTGGAGAGAGTATAAAATATCTCTAAAATAATGTTTTAAGATTCAAATTTTCTATTGTTCCAGCCAATTCTGTCCAGTTGAAGTAAATAGTTTCTAAATCTAACATCTGTAGAATGATATAGTATTTGTTCAAATTGAATAAGTTGCAAATTTCTTTTACAATAGAAAATGATACTTGTATAGCTTAATAATTAAAAATTGAATTATTTTTATGAGTTAATAATGTTGGAAGCTTTCATTTTAAGCTAATTTCAAACACATCTGACTCTTCATTCATAATTATTTGAAATTAATTCACTGTTTCCTGAGAAAATAAAGAAATTATATAAAAATAGTCTTCATTTACATTACTGGATAATTAGAAATTATCTTTCTTATGCCCACAAAACAATTGAAAAAAATCATGATGGAAATGGATTTATTGTGTAAGCAAAAAATGTTATCAAGAATTTTTGCGACAATATTTCTGACTGATATGCAAGATATAATATGCATTTTTGTATGTTGAATCACCTGTTCATTCTTCACATTTGCTATGGCTGTAGGACTACATAGTAGATTATAAATGAAGTACTTATTCAGTAATGTATATACATTCTCAGATGTACTTTTATTCAATTCTATGCTAAAAGATTTCAAACAAATATAGTGCTCCAGTACCTTTAAATCATTCCTTATTTCACAAGGCAATTTGAAAGCATTGAAGCATTTTGTAAGGGCTTCAAAGTGTTCAATGTTTAGGGATTATAAAGACTTATTTAACTTTATTGCAATATTTTAGATTTATTAGTATCATTCTTAAAGGAGATTTTAATACCATATAAATCTATCAGCTAAACTGGAGAAAATGTATTTAATCCATCTAAGTGCTGAATATAGACATACCCTGTGTCAGAAAGAATAAAGAAATGGAGAGCGAACATCATTGGCAAATCTGAGAACAGGGTTTCATGGGCTGTAATAAGGTTAAGAAATATAAATATACAATAACATTGAAAAATACATGTTCATATAAATTAAAATAGCTTGATGAATAGTCCTTAAAATAAAGTAAAAATAGTTTTCATGCCAATTAGAAAAAATAATAAATGCTAGTTGAAAATACAAGTCAAAATTCTTGTCTGAAATTATCCAAGGGTAAATTTTAATAAAAATAAAAAGGAAAATATATAGCTTTATAAAATAGTAGATACAAGGCTACCAATATTCAGGATTAATAGTCTTCTTAACATTGTATAGTACAATTTTTAAGTAAGGATTCTTCCCACTAACTCATTTTATTCTAAAAGTATTTGAGAAAAAATTATCTATCAAACATAAAAAATTTAGATAATATTTGTTGTTCTAAGCCACTAGGTTTTGGGTTATGATATCAGTTCAAAACTACAGAAATGTGAACTGATAGCTAATGTACACAACTGTGGTTCAAATGAAATAAAATACTTTTACGTGAAAGAAAGGACTGAAGTAAATGAAGTAAAGTGTATAAATTGGAAGCTAGCCAAAGCAAACACGTAACGAACAGTTAAGGGAAGAGCTTCAACAGTGAAGATATTAGCTATAAATGAGGTAATACTTAAGAGAAAGTCACGAATCTCAATTCTGGCATTGGGAAACACACTGAATTCAACCTTAAAATGAATTATCAGGTACAAATATATGTTTAAGAAAAAAGACATTATTAGTGAAAATAAATATCTATAGTAGTGACACATTAAAATGTAATAAATATGAATATCAGCATCTATTATTGCTTAAGATTAGCAAAAAGATATATAAATGTACAAAGTAATTTAAATGACAGGAGGATGAAACATTTCAATAATACAACAAAGATGAATGCCTCAGCCTATATGGTCTGTCTTATCAAAATTTGAATCAAAAGTTGTTTTGTTAAAAGAAATCAGTTTTATTTATTGCATTTTATGTTTATAAGTGATTATTACATGTATGTTTGAAAAATGTTTGAATGCCTGGTGTCTGCTGGTGTCAAAAGAGGGCCTCAGACCCCCTTCAACTGGAATGATTTGCAGTTGTTGAACACAATGTGGATGCTTAGACCTGAAATGTGTTCTTAAAGTAAGAACAAAATGTCCTCTATCCACTTAGGAATCTTTGCAAATTCTATATCTTACCTCATAAAATAGTTCTAAGTCCAAAAACTGTATAAGTTATTTACATTACTTTATAGTAGTCAAACTACATTCTATACTGAAGAGATTTGTATCAGTAGAGACAATATTTTGTGGAAAATTATAATTATATATATATTATGTATAATATATAATTATAATATTATATATTATAATATATTATAAATATATTATATATTATATAATATATTATATAAATAATAATATTATATATTATATTAAAAATAACATATATTATATATAATAAATAAATTATGTATAATATCCTAGCCCAACTGAGGACTATGCTTATTAGGAGTTTCACTGTTTTTCTGATGTTTTAATGTATAATACACTTTGATAACAAAACTGACACCTTTTTAAAGGTTTTCTTGCTTCTTATTGTTGCTTTGCTTTTAAAACTTAATATCTTTATACTTGGTCTCTGTATTAAGTAGCCCATTTCAGTTTTGTAAATCATTATGTACACCAGACTGGCTTCAAACTCACACAATACACCTGTCTCTGCCTTTCAAATTCTGGGACTAAACGCAGGTAACACCATGCAAGGCCCAATTTTACATGTTATTATTTAAAAAGCAATGAATAAAAATAAAACATTAGTGAACCTTAATGTGACAAATACATGTATTAAAATATACATTCAACAAAGTTTCAATAATCTCCTTGCATTTATTAAGTAATAAATAACAAGTTACTGTTAACGAATGACATTTTAAAATAAAACATGAGAAAATAATGTGGAAAAATTAAATTATAAATTCAAAAAATATATATTAGTCTTAAATAAATCTTGTACATATAGTTAAACATGTTTTTTACTTTACAGGAAAGTAAATATAGAAATATTTGTTAGTGAGCTTTCTGATAATTTTATACATTTATGATAGAAATTAAATATCAACTGTTCATTTCTTGTACTTTATGTCAATTACTTGAGTAAGGATGAGTAGATTTCTATATCCTGAATTGGCCTTCCTTCTTTTAAAGTTAATTTATTTTATTTACATTCCAAATGTTTTTCCCCCTGCCTTGTCCCTCTCCCAGAATTCTTTACCTCCTCCCCTTCCCCTTTACTTCTGAGAGGGTGCTCCCCAAATACCCCCAGTTCCCCTCACTCCAACACCCACAGCCAACTCCAACACATACACCCCAGCATCTCCCTTTTGAGGGGTATCAAGTCTCTATAAAATTAGACACATCCTCTCCCACTAACTGATGCCAGACAAGGCAGTACTCTGCTACATTATGTGCATGGGGCCATGGGCCAGGCCATATATGATCTTTGGTTGGTGGCTTAGTCTCTGGGAATTCTGAGGGGTCAAATTAGATGATACTATTGTTCTTCTTATGGGGTTTCCATCCCTTTCAGGTCCTTCAACCCTTCCCCTAACTCTTCCATAGGTGTGTCTGACCTCAGTCCAAAGGTTGACTGTCTCAGTCAGCTGCTGGTAGATCATCTCAGAAGACAGCTTTGCTAGGCTCCTGTCTGAAAGCACAACATGGAATCAGTAATAGGTTCAGGATTTTGTGCCTGCACATGGGATGGATCCCAAGTTGGGCCAGTCACTGGATAACCTTTCCTTCAGTTGCTGTTCCTTTTCTTTCTCTGCATTGGCTTTAGACAGAAACAATTCTGGGCCAAAATTTTGAAGATCTGTGGGTGGTCCCATCCATCCACTGGGAGCTCTGCCTCCCTACTGAAGGCAGTCTCTTCAGGTTTCATTGCACCACTCTTGAGCATTTCAGCTAGGGTCATCCCCATTGAGTCTTGGCAACCTCTCACATACCAGGTCTCTGGGACTATCTAGTGGTTCCTCTTCCTCCCAACAAACCCACCCCCAACCCCCGCATGCACTGCAGTATAATTTCATTCACTCTCCTAGCTCTTTGGGCTTCTCTCCTGTCTCCTCCCATATGTGATTCTGCCCCCTTTTCTCCTCCTCCCATCTCTAACCCAGGTCCCTCCCTTCCTCTGCCTCCCGTGATTATTTTGTTCCCCTTCTAAGTGGAACATCCACACTTTTGGTCTTCCTTCTTGTTAAGCTTCATACAGTCTGTGAGTTGTATCTTGGGTATTCTAAACTTTTTGACTAATATCCACTTGTCATGCATGTCATTTTGGTCCTGGGTTACCTCAGTCAGGATATTTTCAGATCCATCCATTTGCCTGCAAAATTCATGATATTTTAAAATTGTAGATGTTATTGATGAGAAAAATACCCCTTCCTGCATTTCTCCCATCACAAGCAAAGCAACAGTCCAGGGTTTTATTTTCCCAAAGGAGAAAATCCGACATGAAGTATAGTAAGCACAGAGTCATGCTTTATTTCAGCAGTTGACAAGGCAAAATGGAAGCCATAACATCCAGATTGGAGCTTGCATGGAGTAAAGCAGCAATGACAATGCTTTCAAATCTGGACTTTACAAATCTGTTGGTAATTTCCATTCTTCTTGCTCTACAAATGTCAGCTTGCTGTGGTCTATTTCCTAGAACAGGAAGAAACTTTGTCAGAAATATAACCCTACCATTAACTGAAACTGTTACAATAAGATGCATTTGATGCCATTCCCTGCAATCTTGTAACTATCCATGAAGTTAAAGCATTTGGGAAAGAGCAATGTTGCCTTGTAAATGTTACTAACAGAGAAGTCTCTGGGAAGCTGGCCTAAATATGGGGATGTTGGTGTCTCAGGCTCTGTCTTTCCCCTTATCTGTTCAGACTGGTTGTCTGTAACCCAGCTGAAAGTCTTGATTATCTTCTTCAATATTCCTGACTTGGACATTTTAATCCATGTATCTCTTTAATAGTCATGTCTGCTTTCACCATAACAGCAATGACAATAAAACTCTTCCTGGTTATATCATGGTTTACATAGAGTTTATTATTTTCTTTACTTACAATGGTCACACTCTGCATATGTTTTGAATATGACATATGAACATAAATTAACTAGTGGATATTATAGTATTCTTGAAGCTGTATTATATCTCTATTTTCTCTTTCTTTCTCTCTCTTTCTTCTCTCTCTCTCTCTCTCTCTCTCTCTCTTTGTCTTTCTTTCTTAATTTCTTTCTTATCTATGTAAGCATACAAAACATGCTCACAAAAGACCAAATTAACAAGATATTTCTACAATTTCTTAAACAAGGGAAATAATTTATAAAAGCACTATAATCCAATAATATTTAATGTTAAACCATAAGGCAAAGTTCAACTGTGAATGTAGTATTTAAACAAACTCATGCAGTTCTGAGCCTTCATTTCATATCATAACATACTATGGAGGTTCTGTCCTGACCTGCATAGCAGGTGTGGAGGTTCTGCCCTGACCTGCACAGCTGGTGTTGCTACATCAGCTGTTTTTACTATCACAGCACTTGGTGGAATTTCCCTGACTGGAAATTTACTGGAGTTGGGAGTTCTGCTTTTGACCTAATAAGAGAGAGCCATGCTAAGAACGGAAATCTATGCCATTGGCTGACAGCACGGTTGCTTTACAATAAAGTTGATCCTTGATCAGAATATTGTCTTGGCTCCATTCTTCTCTCTTCACTGTCCTTTAATTACCAGACTCCCACTGAGGTATCTGTGTTTACTGGTAGTCGCAGGCCGACTACAACATACCATATCATTTCTATTCAGAGAAAGACTATCAATGATTCAGAAGATGTAAATACCGTTTTATAAGAATGATGCAATTCTGGAACACTTGAGAAAATCCCAAAATCAGAAACAACTTAAAATCAATGGAAAGAAGAACGAGTGAGTAGTTTATTTTGGGGGAAATATGTTTATTTGGGTGGTAAAAAGAAAGGAACTCGGCTAGAAACAGTGACTCTAAAAACTACACAGAGAAATTTGAAGTCTTGAGCTGTATGTTGGTGTCTGGGGTTCACACTGCGGCCTGGAACCTATTGCAACTTTGGATGCTCCAATCCAATGACCATATTTCATTCTGATGGCATTTCTCCATCTTTGTAGACAGACCAGAACTCAAAGTAGTAAGTATAAATAAGAAAGTGACAGTGAAAAGACTTTGGTAAAGAGAAAGTGTTCAATCATAGCAAATGAAGAAAGTAAACCCATGATCACTTAGTATCCCACACAAGAAATTTTCATAAAATAGATATAAAATGAACAGGGAAGCTCTAACAGGAATGTTATTGTCAGGGACTAGAATCCATCACACAGTTGGGGCCTGAGAGTTCATGATAAAATAATATAAATCCTTAGTCAAATAAGGTGTAACATTATGTATTTATATTGAGTGGCATGAAGATTACAATGAAGCACATGCTACTTTTGAGACCCAGCCCATCCTGTACACATTGTGAAACCCTAAGATTATAGTATTTATAACTGACATAAATCTATGAAATATATTTTAGAATGTTTGTGGCAGTCTGTATTGTTGATATACTTGTGAAGGCATTTTTTTTTGGTTTGGTTTTTTCGAGACAGTGTTTCTCTGTATAGCCCTGGCTGTCTTAGAATTCACTCTGTAGACCAGACTGACCTCGAAATCAGAAATCCACCTGCCTCTGACTCCCAAGTGCTGGTTTTAATGGAGTGCACCACCACTGCCCGGCTGAAGGCATTTTTAATATCATCCCTAAAGCAAAAAATAGAGGACTATATCTATTTGGATAAATTCAAATTCTAATATAATTATTTTTATCATTATAAAGAAGTGTATTACTTCAAAATTGATCCATCAAATCATGATTCCACTGAATATACAACAAAAGACTGAAGTGAAGGTTTGGTCAGTATTATTTCTACCATGTTATATTTTGGTTCATATCTTAGGATTTTTCTTGCTGAGGTTAAACATTGTGAACAAAGCAACCTAGGAATGAAAAGACTTTTAGTTTTTGCTTTTACTTCTAATTCCATTATTGAAGAGAGTCGGTGTGGGAACTCAAAAAGTGCAGGAACATGGAGACAGGAGCTGCCTAGTGACTAGACCCATGTGTCACCACAGAAAAGGACTGGATCATCCCAAACAAATCATCAGTTAAGAGAATGTCCTACCGATGTGCCTAATAGCCCAACTTATGGAAACATTTTCTTACTTCAGGTCGGTATTCATCACATGACTGTAAATGCAACTTTTATTAACCAAATATAATTTTTGTCTCAAAGGCTTAATATTGAATAAGCTCACCCTTTCTAGTTCTGCATAAACTCTTGCTAGTTCATCTCAGCTCTTCTGGCTCAAAACTCTCCATGGTGACTGATTCAAACTGGCTTCTCTCTGCTTACTGAATGGCTCTTCTTGGAAAAACTGTCCCTGAATTCCATAAACTAAACTGCCCTCACTCTGACTTAATCTTACAGGCCAAGGGCCAGCCTTGCCTTGGAGAGGAGTTCTGAGAGAAGGGATGTCTGTCTGGGAATGGCAAAAAGAATGACATGAAGTCAAATCATGGCTCCAAGCTGACGATGTTCTGCTAGCTATTCTAAAAGATCTCTCTGTCCATTTACAGCTCGTTTGTGTATGTGTGTATGTGTGTGTGTGTGTGTGTGTGTGTGTGTGTATGTCTGTTGTCTGTCTGTCTGTCTGCCTGCCTGTCTGTCTGTCTTTCTGTCTGTGTTTATGTCTCTGTCTGTTCTCCAAGCAGTTCTCTATTTTTATCCTAAATATTATTCTTTGGATAGCTCATTTCCTGCAGAACACAGGTACATTCTTTTTTTTACAAATCAATCCAGTCATTTACTTCATTTTTTATTATACTATGAACCAGCATCCTGTGATCCCAGTCCTTGAAAAATAGTAAGCATAAATTTTTCTTTCTTTATTTTGCAAAAGAATTCAAAGATCTATCTGCCTTTATTAAGAAGATAAACTAGTTGTGGGAATCCCTACTCTGAAATTACCATTCCTACAACACCTGGGCCTAAACTCAGTGTGTCCCAGGCTGAACTTGAACTCAGGACTCTGCGTGCCTTTGTATCTTTCTGACAAGCTGACTCATTGTATAGCTTCCTTTGTTCCTATAGATTTATAAAGCTCCACATAATTATATTACATCTTTATATTTTGCATAGTTGAGAAATTATGTATTTTCAAATTCATGTGTCTAGATCTCATTTGCATAGCCTCAAGGGCTGTTCTGAATTTCCCAGTGTTTACCATATTGCTGTGACATAGTCACAATTCTGATTCCTGCTGTCTCTAATTCTCATGGAGTCAATAATGTTAACAGTGAGGACATTCCTCAGAGGAATGTGAAAATTTGTACATTATTACATAAACATACCTTATGCCCACAGCATGGAGGCTCACAATGAAGCCTTGTCCCAGGGGCAGGAACCATGTTACTCTGTCCCCTCCAGAGCCACATTGGGCACAGCACTGAATTGATTCTTTTGTGAGGTATTAAATCTTCACTTTCATGCATTCATTTTCAAGAACCTTTCTTGCTAGCAGCCTAACTTTGTAACATGAAAATAATGCACTTGGTATTTACGTTAGGGACATTGACTTGTTTAAAATGTTAAAAATTGTTTTTGTCTTCTAAAAATTCTGGTTATACTGTTAGAAATTGGTGTTGTATTCTGATAATTATGGTTATGCTCTAGGAGGTAACTCTTTCAAAACATACTTTAATTTAATATTGCAAAAACAACTTTTAAAAATCTGTAAATTTGTAAACATATGGGACATTATAAATTTTATGAAATATTTCATTATAATATCTTCATTAGTATATTATGGTTGCAATGAAAGAAGAAATTTTAATGATGCCAATAATGGAAATAATAACAAAAGAATTTCAGTTTAAAAACGCAACTATTGATTAATGCAATATAATGTCAATTAGATATACATTCCTGAGATGTTATTATGTGTTCTAGCATTTTCTTTTTCTTTTCATTAAATCAGCTATGTTGTTCTATAAATTATGGTAATGATACCAGGAATAAAAATTAAGAAATATTTGGTTAAAAAAAATAGAGGTTCTGGATATGTGGCTAAGCAGTTAAGAACAATGACTGCTCTTCTAGAGGTCCTGAGTTCAATTCCCAGCAACCACATGGTGGCTCACAATCATCTGTCATGGAACCCAATGCACTCTTCTGGAGTGTCTAAGAGAGTAACAGTGTACCTATGTACGTAAAATAAATAAATAATTTTTTAAAAATTCTTTTTAGAGGTTTATAATATTCAAAAGGTTAAGAATCTTTGATTCTTGAAATCTATGCCTTCCTTCCTTTCAGTTAGTGTGAGATCCAGCAAGGCTCCAACAACGGTCTAGCAGCCCCCTCCTTTTTGAGCTACCTTGTGATTACAGCTCCCTCATCTCTTCCTTGATATTTTCCCCAATTTGGTAACAGTTTTCTGTCCTCACACTGCATTTAGCTTAAGCCTAATCATATGGGGAAGCTGTCATGTTCCATAATGATATACTATATAAAGGTCAAAAACTTCCTATTCTCTTTATGGAGTATATTTATGGTTTTAAAAGTACTATTTTGATAGTAGAAGAGTTTCAATTCAAACGATGATTTTTAAGGCTCAAACCTAATCAGGATTGATAGTCAGTAACCTTAAAAATAATTAAGTACTTTAATGAGTACAGTAGTATATTTGAAGTCATGTGCAGTAAATTATAAGATTAAAACTTTATTTGTTGGGTGCAATTTTTTTTTATTTGTTTGTTTTTTTTATTATTTTTTTTTCAAAAATGAGTTGAGTTTATTATCAAAGGCCTTTCCACACAGAAAATCTTAGGCTTGGTCAGGGTTCTGGTCACTTCATATTACAGTATTAAATTCTGGTGGCAAGGAACTTCTTTTTTTTTATTATTTATTTTATTTTATTTTTTTAATTTACATTACAAATCACTTCCCCTTTCCCGTTTCCTCCCTCCCCGAAAGTCCCATAAGCCGGCTTCCCTCCCTCTTTTCTCCATTCAACCCCCTCTCGTTACTCTGTCCGGGAGTTCCCCTACATCCAGTCTTTCCAGGACCAGGGGTCTCTCCTACCATCTTTTTAGAAATCTATTGATATGTGGATTGTGTCTAGGGTATTCCGAGATTCTGAGTCAATATCCACTTATCAGTGACTGCATACCATGTGTGTTCTTTTGTGATTGGGTTACCTCACTAAGGATGATATTTTCAAGATCTGACCATTTGCCTAGGAATTTCGTGAATTCATTGTTTTTAATTGCAGAGTAGTATTCCATTGTGTAGATATACCACATCTTCTGAATCCATTCTTCCATTGAGGGACATCTGGGTTCTTTCCAGCTTCTGGCTATTATAAATAAGGCTGCTATGAACATAGTGGAGCATGTGTCCTTATTGCATGCAGGTAAAGTCTCTGGGTATATGCCCAGGAGTGGTATAGCCGGATCCTCCGGGAGTGTCATGTCCAGTTTTCTGAGAAACTGCCAGACTGCTATCCAGAGTGGTTGTACCAGCTTGCAATTCCACCAGCAGTGGAGGAGTGTTCCTCTTTCTCCACATCCTCGCCAACAACTGCTGTCTCCTGTGTTTTTGATCTTAGCCATCCTGACTGGTGTGAGATGGAATCTCAGGGTTGTTTTGATTTGCATTTCCCTAATGACTAAGGATGATGAACATCTCTTTAGGTGCTTCTCAGCCATTAGATATTCTTCAGGTGAGAACTCTTTGTGTAGCTCTGTACCCCATTTTTTAATAGGGTTACTTGCCTCTCTGGAGTTTAACTTCTTGAGTTCTTTGTATATATTGGATATTAGCCCTCTGTCGGATGTAAGGTTGGTAAAGATCATTTCCCAGTTAGTTGGTTGCCGCTTTGTCTTTTTGACAGTGTCTTTTGCCTTGCAAAAACTTTGTAATTTAATGAGGTCCCATTTGTCTATTCTTGATCTTAGAGCATAAGCTATTGGAGTTCTGTTCAGGAAATTCTCCCCTGTGCCCATATGTTCAAGGTTCTTCCCTAGTTTCCCTTCTATTAGTTTCAGTGTGTCTGGTTTTATGTGGAGATCTTTGATCCACTTAGAATTGAGCTTAGTGCAAGGAGATAAGGATGGGTCAATTTGCATTCTTCTGCATGTTGACCTCCAGCTGAGCCAGCACCATTTGTTGAAAAGGCTATCTTTTTTCCACAGGATGGTTTTAGCTCCTTTGTCAAAGATCAAGTGAACATAGGAGTGTGGATTCATTTCTAGGTCTTCAATTCTGTTCCATTGATCTACATGTCTGTTACTGTACCAATACCATGCAGTTTTTAAAACTATTGCTCTGTAGTACAGCTTGAGGTCCGGGATACTGATTCCCCCAGAGTTTCTTTTACTCTTGAGAATAGTTTTAGCTATTCTGGGTTTTCTGTTATTCCAGATGAATTTTTGAATTGCTCTTTCTAACTCTATGAAGAATTGAGTTGGGATTTTGATGGGGATTGCATTGAATCTGTGTATTACTTTTGGTAAGATGCTCATTTTAACTATATTAATCCTGCCAATCCATGAGCATGGCAGATTTTTCCATCTTCTGAGGTCTTCTTCAATTTCTTTCTTCAGAGACTTGAAGTTCTTGTCATACAGATCTTTCACTTGTTTGGTTAGAGTCACGCCAAGATACTTAATATGGTTTGTGGCTATCGTGAAGGGTATTATTTCTCTTATTTCTTTTTCAGCCTGCTTATCCTTTGAGTATAGGAAGGCTTCTGACTTGCTTGAGTTGATTTTATATCCGGCCACTTTGCTGAAGTCGTTTATCAGCTGTAGGAGTTCTCTGGTAGAGTTCTTTGGGTCGCTTAAGTATACTATCATATCGTCTGCAAATAGTGATAGTTTGACTTCTTCCTTTCCAATTTGTATCAATTTGACCTCTTTTTGTTAAAAATATGGAACGCTTCAAGAATTTGCGTGTCATCCTTGCGCAGGGGCCATGCTAATCTTCTCTGTACCGTTCCAATTTTAGTATATGTGCTGCCGAAGCGAGCACTTATTATTTTTTTTTAATTTATATTCCAAATCATTTCCCCTTTCCCGTTTCCACCCTCCCCGAAAGTCCCATAAGCTCCCTTCCCTCCCTCTTTTCTTCATCCAATCCCCTCTCGTTTCTCTGTCCTGGCATTCACCTACATCCAGTCTTTCCAGGACCAGGGGTCTCTCCTTCCATCTTCTTAGAAATCTATTGATATGCAAATTGTGTCTAGGGTATTCGGAGATTCTGGGTTAATATCCCCTTCTCAGAGACTGCATATCATGTGTGTTCTTTTGTGATTGGGTTACGTCACTAAGGATGATATTTTCAAGTTCTGACCATTTGCCTAGGAATTTCGTGAATTCATTGTTTTTAATTGCAGAGTAGTATTCCATTGTGTAGATATACCACATCTCCTGAATCCATTCCTCCGTTGAGGGACATCTGGGTTCTTTCCAGCTTCTGGCTATTATAAATAAGGCTGCTATGAACATAGTGGACCATGTGTCCTTATTGCATGCAAGTGAATCCTCGGGGTATATGCCCAGGAGTGGTATAGCCGGATCCTCCAGGAATGTAATGCCCAGTTTTCTGAGGAACCCCCAGACTGCTTTCCAGAGTGGTTGTACCAGCGTGCAATTCCATCAGCAGTGGAGGAGTGTTCCTCTTTCTCCACATCCTCGCCAACAACTGCTGTCTCTTGTGTTATTGATCTTAGCCATCCTAACTGGTGTGAGATGGAATCTCAGGGTTGTTTTGATTTGCATTTCCCTAATGACTAAGGATGATGAACATCTCTTTAGGTGCTTCTCAGCCATTAGATATTCTTCAGGTGAGAACTCTTTGTTTAGCTCTGTACCCCATTTTTTAATAGGGTTACTTGCGTCTCTGGAGTTTAACTTCTTGAGTTCTTTGTATATATTGGATATTAGCCCTCTGTCGGATGTAAGGTTGATAAAGATCATTTCCCAGTTAGTTGGTTGCCACTTTGTCTTTTTGACAGTGTCTTTTGCCTTGCAAAAACTTTGTAATTTAATGAGGTCTCATTTGTCTATTCTTGATCTTAGAGCATGAGCTATTGGAGTTCTGTTCAGGAAATTCTCCCCTGTGCCCATATGTTCAAGGTTCTTCCCTAGTCTCCCTTCTATTAGTTTCAGTGTGTCTGGTTTTATGTGGAGATCTTTGATCCACTTAGAATTGAGCTTAGTGCAAGGAGATAAGGATGGATCAATTTGCATTCTTCTGCATGTTGACCTCCAGCTGAGCCAGCACCATTTGTTGAAAAGGCTATCTTTTTTCCACAGGATGGTTTTAGCTCCTTTGTCAAAGATCAAGTGACCATAGGAGTGTGGATTCATTTCTGGGTCTTCAATTCTGTTCCATTGATCTACATGTCTGTCACTGTACCAATTCCATGCGGTTTTTAACACTATTGCTCTGTAGTACAACTTGAGGTCCGGGATACTGATTCCCCTGAGGTTCTTTTACTCTTGAGAATAATTTTAGCTATTCTGGGTTTTCTGGTACTCCAGATGAAATTTTGAATTGCTCTTTCTAACTCTATGAAGAATTGAGTTGGGATTTTGATGGGGATTGCATTGAATCTGTATACTACTTATGGTAAGATGCTCATTTTTACTATATTAATCCTGCCAATCCATGAGCATGGCAGATTTTTCCATCTTCTGAGGTCTTCTTCAATTTCTTTCTTCAGAGACTTGAAGTTCTTGTCATACAGATCTTTCACTTGTTTGGTTAGAGTCACGCCAAGATACTTTATATGGTTTGTGGCTATCGTGAAGGGTATCATTTGAGTTGGTTCTTTGAGAAAATCAACAAGATAGATAAGCCCTTAGCCAGACTAACCAGAAGGCACAGAGATAGTATCCAAATTAATAAAATCAGAAACAAAAAGGGAGAGATAACAACAGAAACTGAGGAAATTCAAAAAATCATCAGA
The DNA here is from genome assembly GCA_036184795.1 of Tokudaia tokunoshimensis. Lineage (NCBI taxonomy): Eukaryota > Metazoa > Chordata > Mammalia > Rodentia > Muridae > Tokudaia > Tokudaia tokunoshimensis. The sequence goes on from BTHU01000011.1 coordinate 16,658,558, forward strand.
TCCTACTACAAAAATCTGTATTCAACACAATTAGAAAATCTTGAGGAAATAGACAATTTCCTTGACAGATACCAAATACCAAAATTAAATCAGGATCAAATAGACCATCTAAACCGTCCTATAACCCCTGAAGGAATAGAAGTTGTCATTGGAAGTCTTCCAACCAAAAAAAATCACAGGTCCAGATGGTTTTAGTGTAGAATTCTATCAGACCTTCAAAGAAGACCTAACATCAATACTCTTCAAACTGTTCCACAAAATAGAAACAGAAGGAACAGTACCCAACTCGTTCTACGAAGCCACAATTAGACTAATACCAAAAGCACACAAAGATCCGACAAAGAAAGAGAACCTCAGGCCAATCTCTCTTATGAATATCGATGTAAAAATACTCAATAAAATTCTTGCCAACTGAATCCAAGAACACATCAAAACGATCATTCACTACGATCAAGTAGGCTTCATTCCAGGGATGCAGGGATGGTTCAATATAAGGAAATCCATCAATGTAATCCACTATATAAACAATCTCAAAGAAAAAAACCACATGGTCATCTCATTAGATGCTGAGAAAGCATTTGACAAATTCAGCATTCTCTCATGCTAAAGGTCTTGGAAAGATCAGGAATTCGAGGCCCATATCTAAACATAATAAAAGCAATTTACAGCAAACCGGTAGCCAACATCAATCTGAATGGAGAGAAACTTGAAGCAATCCCACTAAAATCAGGGACTAGACAAGGCTGCCCTCTCTCTCCATATCTTTTCAATATAGTACTTGAAGTTCTAGCTAGAGCAATTAGACAACAAAAGGAGCTCAAAGGGATACAAATAGGAAAGGAAGAAGTCAAACTATCACTATTTGCAGACGATATGATAATATACTTAAGCGACCCAAAGGAGTCCACCAGAGAACTCCTACAGCTGATAAACAACTTCAGGAAAGTGCCCGGATATAAAATCAGCTCAAGCAAGTCAGAAGCCTTCCTATACTCAAAGGATAAGCAGGCTGAGAAAGAAGTAAGAGAAATGTTGGGTGTAATTTTAGGAAGCATGCTTTCCCTTGCCTGGACTCCTTGACTGACCACACCCCAGGTAGCTCCACTTCCATCCCTCCCATTCCTCCTGAAAACGCCTGGAGCAATCACTCTGGTTCCACATACAATCTATCCTGGTGGCTGGCTCTGCTGACCACCAAATACTGCTCTGATCTCACTCAGCTCCCAAGCAAGCTCTCTCAGCCTCTGCTTGTTGCTTTCCCTGTGCCACACTGGCTTCTTTGCCTAGCTCCCATTATCCCTGTGGAAGTAAAAACACTAGAGACTTTTATATTTTAAACCTGACCAGATAACTCAAAGGCTGGATGAATAATATCTTGCTCCATTCTCCCTGGCCTCCTCAGTTGCCTGTAGAGGCTACCAATTATCAGTGCTCCAAGGAAGTTATATGTCTGCCGCTTTCTGTCTGCTCTTGTCCCCAATCTTCTCTCCTTCTTTTCTTGTCCTGCAAGGAAAACCTGCCTCCATATCTTTGCCCAGGGATTGGTTTCTGCTGTGTTCATTAGTCAATCATTAATTAGGGAAACTCCACATTATTTAGTCTCTGGTTTATGTTTCAATTTAGAGAAAAAAAAACAGATAAAGATTGTTTAACTCAGAAATGCTAGGTAGGTCATGCTTGCCCTCAAACCATTCAGATACCTGCTGAATATGGCATTTAATATATTTAAAACTTATGACAGACAGAGACTCCCACATTCTAACAGTTATGATACATGAGCCCCATGGTCTCCAAGAAGAAATAGGCACAATGACAAAGAATAGCACCTCGATTGTGGAGCTATAAACACTGGGCATAACTGTTCCATTGCTGCTCCTGATGTCAAGACCCAAATAAACTGTGGACTACGGGAGGACAACCAGAGAATTGATTGCCACACATTAAGACAAAGTGGGGTCTGTCTCTCCCATGTTCCTCCACCAGAGAAAAAAGCCTCATCTTCTGGTACTGGTAGCCAAAGACTGCCTCTGCCTTCATTTCACAGAGACCATAGGAACTGGCGACAATACTCTCTAGGTAAGAAAATATTGACTAGTCTCTGTCATTTTAATTGGTACATAGGCTGTTTAGATTACAATTTATCCTTCTCAGGTCTCTGAGGATATTGTAGGTTAAGCTAGTTGTAGCTAACAGCTAGAAAACCACAGGCAACTGATACCTTACCTGAAGGTAGTCCACCTTTAGGTTAAGTGTTCGTTTATTAGTCAATTCATTAGTTAAAACTATAAAGTTTCTTTCTAAAATGGCCAAACATGTTTTCTTTACTCACAGGCTTTATATGAAATGATAATTTCAGTAATCAACTGTCTGTGTCTCATAAAGAATAATTGGATTAAAAATGTGTAAACTTTAAAATTTAACTAAGGTCTGGGGATAGAATGTTTGAGAGTCTAGGACTGGCAGATGCAAGTGATGATGGTTAGAGGATGTAAAGAAAAACGTGGATGATGATGGGAAAGTGATTTAAGGTATATGAGAAGAATGAAAAATGTTTCAGATGGAAGATGTTTGAGGTTGGTAAATGCAATTATAAATATTGGAGAGTCTAAAAGATGTTTATAATTAGAGGGTCTAAGAAGGTATTTTAAGATATATAAATGGAAATTATAAATTATAAAAAAATGATTTAAAGGGAAATATGTCTCTCCCCCATTCTATTGTTATTTTAACTTTGATCAATGGAGTTTTGGTAAAATGGAACAGAGGCTGTTTACCGTTCAGGCATAAGTTCAAGATTTTGAAATTTTCTTTGGGTGTCTTCTGAATATACTTAAAGGTGTTTCTCCACATGCTAAAATTATGTCTTTTCAATCTTTATAGCTGTCATTCTGGACTAAGAAAAAGAATGTTCTGTGCCTTTTAACCCAAATATATAGCTTTTACTAGTTCTCAAAGGCATGAGTCTATTCCTGTTGTTTTATAGATACCTGTTAACTACTTTTTTCTAAAATACAGATATCAATACAATGGTAATACTAATGCACATCCTTTTGTAAACTAAGATTTGTATGAGCATTAGGGATTAAAAAACCATAAGATTTGGATTCCACCTGCCACAGATTAAATGGATACCAGGTATCCATTTAATCAAGAACACTTGCCTGTTCTTGAAAATGGGATTTTTCCCTTGGTCTTGAGATTCCTTTCCTTACCCAATTACTAGAAAATTTTAATATCTGGTCCTAGTTTCTATTTGTCTCAGCAGACTTTCACCTGGCTGATAGAATCCAGTCAGGGATCTCTTATGAAGCTGCTGAACTGTCTGACTTGCTGACAGCTGGTGTCAACCAATCCAATGGAGGTGATTGTTTCCTGTCTTTCAGCGGGATGATCTAATTAGATGGTTCTGAGGAATGCCTTATTGTCCAGGCTTTGACAAACATTCCAGCCTTCCTGGACCCACACTAAGAAGGACACCTCTTCATGATCCTGACTACCCTGAGTGGCTCTGAAAATAGATGTGATGAAATCCTGGATCCATCACTGTCATCTGAAGCTTGCTCTCTAGAAACGTCAGGAGGTGGACAAGTGATGGGTCATCAGACAACACCCATGATATCCATTAAAAATCATACTGATAAAAGACTCTGGAGATTAGTTTTTTATTTTGCATTATTTTGACTTGCTAATGCACAGGCTCCAGTACAACATATATGGACTTTGATTAGAACTACAGACGGGAGTCTTAATATTAAAATCACTGCCTGTGGTTTCTCCACTTTCACCATTGACTGAGATAAATTGTTTAGACCCAAATGGAATAGTTGCCCAAAGACTGCAAGCATATATGTTTCCTCATTCTCTAAGTCTTTTGGATGTGGGATCCAGAGTACGGAAAATAGTTTGGCCACCCTTCAGGTATATGCTTGTCCCTCAGATGAAGACTTTGACTGTGGGGGATAAGATATATACTTTTGTGCTACATGGAGCTGTGAAGCATTACCTCCCTAGGTTCCCAAGAAGGATAATTACATTCAGTTACAGAGTGCTGATATACCATTTTGTAAAAACTTGAAAAAAAATACTCAACCCCATTTAAATTAAGATAAAAATGGTATAAGTAATGTATGGAATATAGAAAAGATTTGGGGCCTCTGCCTTTATGCGTCTGGTAAAGAGTTTGGGATTATGTTTACTATCCAGAGATTCCAGGTCACCAAGAACAGAATTATAGATGCCATTGGTCCTAAAGAGGTGTCAAACCCTCTTCAGGAGTTTTTCCTAATAGTATTAAAATTTTTTTCTCCTGCAGTAGGAGATTATTTTGGGTCTAAAGAAACATGAGCTGGACAGCTGTAATGTATTTCTTGATAAAAGAAGCTAAGGCCCCAAAATCAAAATTAATAAGAGAAGGCACAAGGGACACATTACCTCTGTTATTAATGAGGTTAGTCAGGGAGAAGAGTTAAACAAACTTTTATACCAGCCTTTGTTGGCCTTTTGTTCTCTCTCTCTCTCTCTCTCTCTCTCTCTCTCTCTCTCTCTCTCTCTCTCTCCCTCAGATCCACTATATGATAAAGTTTATTCTTTTTTAATTATGCCTGAATGGTTGCATAGAAACAGCATTGTTCACTTAGAGCAATATGTAAACAAGCTTGTTGTGTGAAGAAATTAAGTGACTTTGTTGTTGTTGCTTTTTTGTTTTTAATTCTGACAGGTCATGATCAATGTTTTAAGTATTTAAAATTTTGATCTTCTTTAATGAGTGCTGCTATTCCCAATGTGGCAGGCCCTGCTATGCCTATGCCTACTAAGAGGGGCACTAGGTACTGGAGCTGCCCTGGCCATCTGGGATCAGTGTCGAAGTCCTATGTGTTCTTAGCCTCTCTCTTCAGAATAGTAGTATACCTGAGATAATCAATGTATAGGTAAGCAAAAGTCAGAAATTTCACTGAGGATAAAAAGGACTCACAATAGGGAGTTAGTCCTGAGCCAGAAGCAAACCAAATGCCTTTTGAGGTACTAACACAACAGGGTACACGGATTTCATCTCTTGAGCCTAAGCTGTTGCCCTGGTTAATCAGTCTCTGGGGTGTGCATTCAGTAAACTATACCTGTTTAATTGACATCAGTGTTTGTATATTTGTGGGGTGACTCCTGAACCATACGTTCTCAGTCTCATCTCTGTAGCAGAAGAACTTCTCTTTGAATTTGATTATCACATTTTTACCCCATCTCTGGAGAAGATCACCAACAAGCATCTTACCTCAAGTCTGATAATGTCTTCAGTAGATACACAGAACTTCTTTTGCAGCATTCCTTCCCACTCATTCTAGTACTACAGCACCCAATGCCTGTAGACATCCTCTGTGAGTTAGCCAGCCAATTCTGATTCTGAAGCAAGTGGCCTAGGGCAAAAGGAAGGCAAGCTTCAGGTCTTCACTCACCTTCCACTCCTCCACACCCAATCTAGCAGTCTCTACTGGAGCTCATTTAGTGACCGCACTTTCTATCAACACTCCCAGGGAACTAAGAAGACCCTAGTTGATTACCTTGCTGCCCCCCCTCTTGTGGACCCACTTGAGCTCATCCCCATTACAAAGTATCAATTTCCAATACTCAAAGGGACATATTATCTGGAACTCTAGTGGCCATACCTACTGTGATCCTAGCAGAATGTTCTACCAAGAAACACACAACCATAAGACTTAACTAAGAATTAGTAAATAAAACAGAAAGCAAGAAACACAATACCCACCCAAAAAAGACAAAATTAGATATCGGCACATAGAACTGAAGCCATATTAATGCCAGATAACTAGATGCCACACAATAACACCCAGTAAATGTGTCTCCACTAAGATCAGAAATGCAGCCCCAGTAAGTTGTAAGTATTGAAACCATAGCTGAAGCACACAGAAAAAGACCTTATAATAGTCTTTAGGAATGCAAAACAGGTCCTTAATGAGGAAATAAATCCCCTAAAAAAATCTATGAAAACAGAAACAGTGGAAGGAAATGAATAAAACAGTTCAAGACCTAAAAGTGGGAAATGGGGTCAATGAAGAAAACCTTAAGTGAGGGATACGGAGAAAGGAAAAGTTTACTAACCTAAACAGGCACCTCAGAGCAAGCCTAACCAAAGAATACAAGAGATGCAAGGGAGAATCGAAGATGCAAATATATGATAGAAAAAAACGAATAATTAGTCAAAGAAAATGTTTAATATTAAGAAATTCTACCCCTTTGGAGACCTCTGTTCCGGGGATCAACTGCACTGAGGATACAGATATCCAGGGTCCACCCAATATAACATCGCTTGGGACACGGCCTATTGGGCTTCCATCTGCGCTCAAGAGCAGGGCAGTGCTGCAGACTCCTGGGCGCCAGCTCTGCTGTGGGCCATCTGCCCTGCAGAGTGATCTGTACTGAGAGAGTGGAGAGTGCACTCTACCATCTTTGTTCCAGCAACAGGGCAACTGGAACCTCCAGACACAGTGACAATCAAGCATAATATCTCTTGGGTGTCAGGCAGCTTGTGTGCTCCCTGCTCCCAAGAGCTGGGCAGGTCTGCAGTAACCTACACACTAGCTCTGCTGTGGGATTTCTGCCTTGCAGACAGACCCCACACTCTGGGAAAGATCATACCAGCAGAGGGCTGGAGCCTATCAGCCTCCCCTTGGCGACCTCTGCTCCAGGAATCCACTATGCTGAGCCTTTGGATGTGCAGGGACTCTCCAATATAAAATCACTTGGGGCAAGGCACATCAGGGCTCCAAAGTCACTCAGGAGCAGGGCAGACCCCAGAAATCGGTGCCAGGGGAATCCCAGTAATCCAAGGGGGTTAGAAATAGCATTGAAGGCTCACAGGAGGTCCAACCAACAGCCAGTGACAGCAGGACTAACTAACACCAGAGGTAACCAGATGGCAATAGGCAAACATAAGAACTTTACTAACAGAAATCAAAGTAATATGGCACCATCCAAACCCAACTCTCCAACAGCAGCAAGTCCTGGATACCCCACCACACCCGAAAGACAAGATCTGGATTTAAAATCACTTCTCATGATGCTATTAGAGGATTACAAGAAGGACACGAATAAATCTCATAAAGAATTACAGGAGATCATGAATCAATGGTTAGAAGCCCTTACAAAGGAAACACAAAAATCGCTTAGAGAAATGCAGGAGAACATGGATCAAAAGACGGAGGCCCACAAGGAGGCAACACAAAAATCGCTTAAAGAAATGAATCAACAGGTAGATGCACTTTCAAAGGAATCACAAAAATTGTGTAAAGAAATGAAGAAGAATATGGGTCAACAGATGGATGCCCATAGGGAGGCAACACAAAAATTGCTTAAGGAAATGAATCAACCGATAGATGCCCTTACAAAGGAAACATGAGAATTGCTTAAAGAAATGCAGGAGACGATGGATCAACAGATGGAAGCCCATGAGGAGGAAACACAAAAATCACTTAGAGAAATACAGGAGAAGGTGGGTCAACAGGCAGAAATCCTGAAAGAGGAAACGCAAAAATACCTTAAAAAAAATACAGGAAAATACAAACAAACAAGTGAAGGATCTCAGCAAATCCATCCAGGATCTAAAAAAGGAAGTAGAAACAACTAAGAAATCACAAAGGGAGACAACTTTGGAGATAGAAAACCTTGGGAAGAAATCAGGAGTCATAGATGCAAACATCAACTATAGAATACAAGAGATGGAAGAATCTCAGGTGCTGAAGATACCATAGAAAGCATCGAATCAACAGTCAAAGAGAATGCAAAATGCAAAAAACGTGTAACCCAAAACATCCAGGAAATCCAGGACACAATGAGAAGATCAAACCTAAGGATTATAGGTATAGATGAGAGTGAAGATTTGCAACTTAAAGGACCAGTAAACATCTTCAACAAAATTATGGAGGAAAACTTCCCTAACCTAAAGAGAGAGATGCCAATGAACGTACAAGAAGCCTACAGAACTCCAAACAGACTGGACCAGAACAGAAATACCTCCCATCACATCATAATCACAACGTCAAATGTACTAATCAAAGAAAGAATATTAAAAGCAGTAAGAGAAAAGGGCCAAGTAACATACAAAGGAAGACCTATCCGAATCACATCAGACATCTCACCAGAGACTATGAAAGCCAGAAGATCCTGGGCAGATCTCATGCAGACACTAAGAGAACACAAATGCCAGCCTAGACTACTATACCCAGCAAAACTCTCAATCACCATAGATGGAGAGACCAAGATATTCCATGATAAAACCAAATTTTCACAATATCTTTCCACAAACACAGCCCTGCAAAGGATAATAAGTGGAAACCCCCAAAACAAGGAGAGAAACAACACCCTGGAAAAAACGAGATAGTAACCTTCTTGCATCAAACCCAAAAGTAGATAACCACTCAAACATAAAGAGAGCGTCAAGAATGGCAGGTGGCAATAATCGCTATTCCTTAATCTCTCTTAATATCAATGGTCTCAATTCCCCAATTAAAAGACATAGACTAACAGACTGAATACGTAAACAGAACACAGCATTTTGCTGCGTGCAGGAAACGCACCTCAGTGTCAAAGACAAACACTACCTCAGAGTAAAAGGCTAGAAAACAATTTTACAAGCAAATGGTCCCAAGAAACAAGCCGGAGTAGCCTTCCTAATATCAAATAAAATTGACTTTCCAACTAAAGTCATCAAAAAAGTCACAGGACACTACATACTGTTCAAGGGAAAAATCCACCAAGAAGAACTCTCAATTCTGAATATCTATGCTCCAAATGCAAGGGCCCCCTCATTCGTAAAAGAAACTTTACTAAAGCTCAAAGCACACATCACACCTCACACAATAATAGTGGGTGAATTCAACACACCGCTCTCTGAAATGGATTGTTCAGGAAAGCAGAAAATAAACAGGGACACAGTGAATAAAATTGAAGCCTTGGACCAAATGGAACTAACAGATATATATACAACATTTCATCCTAGAGCTAAAGAATACACCTTTTTCTCAGCACCTCATGGTACCTTCTCCAAAATCGACCATATAATTGGTGACAAATCAGACCTCAACAGATATAAGAAGATAGAACTAATCCCATGCCTCCTATCAGATCGCTATGGAATAAGGGTGGTCTTCAATGGCAAACAAAACAACAGAAAACCCACATAAACATGGAGGATGAACAATGCTCTACTCAATGATAACTTGGTCAAGGAGGAAATAAAGAAAGAAATCAAATACTTTTTAAAATTTAATGAAAATGAAGGCACAACATACCCTAATTATGGGCATGATACAGGGCATGACAATACTGGAGGATCCAGCTATACCACTCCTGGGCATATACCCAGAGGCTTCACCTGCATGCAATAAGGACACATGCTCCACTATGTTCATAGCAGCCTTATTTATAATAGCCAGAAGCTGGAAAGAACCCAGATGTCCCTCAAAGGAGGAATGGATTTAGAAGATGTGGTATATTTACACAATGGAATACTACTCTGCAATTAAAAACAATGAATTCACGAAATTCCTAGGCAAATGGTCAGAACTTGAAAATATCATCCTTAGTGAGGTAACCCAATCACAAAAGAACACACCTGGCATGCAGTCACTGATAATGGGATATTAACCCAGAATCTCTGAATACCCTAGACACAATTCGCATATCAATAGATTTCCAAGAAGATGGAAGGAGAGGGCCCTGGTCCTGGAAAGACTAGATGTAGGGGAATGCCAGGAGAGAGAAGCGAGAGGGGGTTGAATGGGGAAAAGAGGGAGAAAGGGGGCTTATGGGACTTTTGGGGAGGGAGGAAACGGGAAAGGGGAAATGATTTTGAATGTAAATAAAAAAAACCTTAGAAAATAAAATAAAATTAAAAAAATAAAGTGGCATTTGGTAAAAGAAAAAAATTAATGAAAATGAAGGCACAACATACACTAATTTATGGGACACAATGAAAGCAGTGCTAAGAGGAAAATTCATAGCCCTGAGTGCCACCAAAAAGAAACGGGAGACAGCATACACTAGCAGCTTAATGGCACACCTGAAAGCCCTGGAACAAAAAGAAGCAAATACACCAAAGAGGAGTAGAAGGCAGGAAATCATCAAACTCAGGGCTGAAATCAATCAAGTAGAAACAAATAAAATCATACAAAGAATCAACAAAACTAGGAGTTGGTTCTTTGAGAAAATCAACAAGATAGATAAGCCCTTAGCCAGACTAGCCAGAGGGCACAGAGACAGTATCCAAATTAATAAAATCAGAGACAAAAAGGGAGAGATAACAACGGAAACTGAGGAAATTCAAAAAATCATCAAATCCTACTACAAAAGACGGTATTCAACACAACTGGAAAATCTCGAGGAAATGGACAATTTCCTTGACAGATACCATATATGAAAATTAAATTAGGATCAAATAGACCTTCTAAACCATCCTATAACCCCTAGAGAAATAGAAGTCGTCAATGGAAGTCTTCCAACCAAAAAAAGCACAGGTCCAGATGGTTTTAGTGCAGAATTCTATCAGACCTTCAAAGAAGACCTAACACCAATACTCTTCAAACTATTCCACAAAATAAAAACAGAAGGAAAACTACCCAACTCGTTCTATGAAGACACAATTATGCTAATACCAAAAGCACACAAAGATCCGACAAAGAAAGAGAATCTCAGGCCAATCTCTCTTATGAATATCGATGCAAAAATACTCAATAAAATTCTTGCCAACCGAATCCAAGAACACATTAAAACGATCATTCACCATGATCAAGTAGGCTTCATCCCAGGGATGCAGGGATGGTTCAATATAAGGAAATCCATCAATGTAATCCACTATATAAACAATCTCAAAGAAAAAAAACCACATGGTCATCTCATTAGATGCTGAGAAAGCATTTGACAAAATTCAGCATCCTTTCATGCTAAAGGTCTTGGAATGATCAGGAATTTGAGGCCCATATCTAAACATAGTAAAAGCAATTTACAGCAAACCGGTAGCCAATATCAATCTAAATGGAGAGAAACTTGCAGCAATCCCACTAAAATCAGGGACTAGACGAGGCTGCCCTCTCTCTCCATATCTTTTCAGTATAGTACTTGAAGTTTTAGCTAGAGCAATTAGACAACAAAAAGAGGTCAAAGGGATACAAATTGGAAAGGAAGAAGTCAAACTATCACTATTTGCAGACGGTATGATAGTAAACTTAAACAACCCAAAGAACTCCACCAGAGAATTCCTACAGCTGATAAACAACTTCAGCAAAGTGGCCGGATATAATATCAACTCAAGCAAGTCAGTAGCCTTCCTATACTCAAATGACAAGCAGGCTGAGAAAGAAGTAAGAGAAATGATACCCTTCACCATAGCCACAAGAAATATAAAGTATCTTGGTGTGACTCTAACCAAACAAGTGAAAGATCTGTATGACAAGAACTTCAAGTCTCTGAAGAAATAAACTGAACAAGACCTCAGAAGATGGAAAAACCTGTCATGCTCATGGATTGGCAGGATTAATATAGTAAAAATGACCATCTTGCTAAAAGCAATATACAGATTCAATGCAATCCCCATCAAAATCCCAACTCAATTCTTCATAGAGTTAGAAAGAGCAATTCAAAACTTCATCTGGAGGACTGGAGAGATGGCTCAGCGGTTAAGAGCACTGCCTGCTCTTCTGAAGGTCCTGTGTTCAAATCCCAGCAACCACATAACCATTCAAAACTTCATCTGGAATAACAGAAAACCCAGGATAGCTAAAACTATTCTCAAGAGTAAAAGAACCTCTGGGGGAACCAATATCCCAGACCTCAAGCTGCACTACAGAGCAATAGTGTTAAAAACTGCATGGTATTGGTACAGTGACAGGCATGTAGATCAATGGAACAGAACTGAAGACCCAGAAATGAATCCACACTCCTATGGTCACTTGATCTTTGACAAAGGAGCTAAAACCATCCAGTGGAAAAAAGATAGCCTTTTCAGCAAATGGTGCTGGCTCAACTGGAGGTCAACTTGCAGAAGAATGCAAATTGACCCATTCTTATCTCCTTGCACTAAGCTCAATTCTAAGTGGATCAAAGATCTCCACATAAAACCAGACACACTGAAACTAATAGAAAGGAAACTAGGGAAGAACCTTGAACATATGAGCACAGGGGAGAATTTCCTGAATAGAACTCCAATAGCTTATACTCTAAGATCAAGAATTGACAAATGGGACCTCATTAAATTACAAAGTTTTTGCAAGGCAAAAGACACTGTCAAAAAGACAAAGAGGCAAACAACTATCTGGGAAAAGATCTTTACCAACCCTACATCCGACAGAGGGCTTATATCCAATATATGCAAAGAACTCAAGATGTTAGACTCCAAAGAATCAAATAACCGTATCAAAAAGGGGGTAAAGCTATACCATTCCTGGGTATATACCCAGAGGCTTCCCCTGCATTCAATAAGGACACATGCTCCACTATGTTCATAGCAGTCTTATTTATAATAGCCAGAAGCTGGAAAGAACCCAGATGTCCCTCAACAGAGGAATGGATTCAGAAGATGTGGTATATTTACACAATGGAATACTACTCTGCAATTAAAAACAATGAACTCATAAAATTCCTAGGCAAATGGTCAGAACTTGACAATATCATCCTTAGTTAGGTAACTTAATCACAAAAGAACACACATGGTAGGCAGTCACTGATAAGGGGATATTAACCCAGAATCTCGGAATACCCTAGACACAATTCGCATATCAATAGATTTCCATGAAGATGGAAGGAGAGACCCCTGGTCCTGGAAGGACTGGATGTAGGGGAATGCCAGGAGAGAGAATCAAGAGGGGTTTGAATGGGGAAAAGAGGGAGGGAAGGGGCTTATGGCACTTTCGGGAGGGAGGAAACGGGAAAGGGGTAATGATTTTGAATGTAAATAAAAAAAACTTAGAAAATAAAATAAAATTTTAAAAAAAAGAATTAAAAGTGTTCCAAACAATAAGAAACAAAACTAATGTAAAGTCACAAAACATAGTGTGCCACTCTGTGTGCCTTACAATTAATTATTAATACTAAAAGAAATTCCAGGGTCACTTAAATAAGGATATAATTTAAGGTATTTACATAGCCATGGAGGTTTGATTTAATTCTTTACACAAGCAGCCAAAATTTTTATAAAAAATATGCAACGTGATGCCAGTAAGTTCTACTTTGAGTTAAATATGGTTGCTTCTTGAGTGACCTGTAATAAGTGACCAAATAGTACTTGAATTTTGTTGGTATTTTTGCTTATTTATAACATAATTTAGTATGGCACTAACTTTGGTCAGTCATTAATCTGTGCAACTTTCTTTCTTCACTTTCAAGAATGCCTTGTGGACATGCATCACTTTTGTTCCTAAATTAAACTTCTTGTTCAATTGTTAAAAAAAAAATAAAATAAAAAATAGAAAGTAAATCAATAAAAGTCTATCAGAGTAGATGTGAAAACAGGATTCATCTTCTGCTGCATCCAAGAAACACCCTTTAACATTCAGGATAAACATTACTTCAGGGAAAAATCATGGAAAAATTTATTACAGTTATATCAACTTAAGAAATGAGCTTGTGCAGCATTTTTAATATTTGATACAAAAAAAAAATAGCCTTAACTCTATTTAACCAGGTGGGAAAGGAAAAGATACAACATACTTATCAAAGTAAAAATCAACCAAGTGGACATTGGAATTATCAAAATCTATTCACCAAGCATCAATAGCAACCAAGTTCATAAAAGAAACACTACTAGGATTCATACCACATATTGACACTTATCCACTGATACTGGGGACTCCAATATCCTATTCTCACAAAGAGGCAGATCATTTAGACAACAAAGAAACAGAGAAATTGTAGGGCTGTGAACAAATGAACAGAGTAGGTATTTACAGAACATTTTATCCAAATGAAAATCAATTAGTCTTTTCATCTGGTTGAGTTTTCTACAAAATTGACTATATTGGGTTAAAACTGTATATTAACAATAACATAAAACTTAAAATCTAGTCAATTCACTAATGAGTAAAAAATATATGTCAAGGATTTGGTTATGAAAAAGTATTTCATTAAGTATTACTCCTCCCACTTATGTCCAACAAGGCATTCCTCTGCCACACGATGTGTACCCCTTGGTTGATGGCTTAGTCCCTGGGAGTCCTCGGGCATCTGGTTGGCCAGCATTGTTGTTCTTCCCATGGGGCTGTAAACACCTTCAGCTCCTCAAGTCCTCTCTCCAACTCCTCCATTTTGGACCCCACACTCAGTTCAACAGTTGGCTGCTAGCATCTACCTCTGTATATGTAAGGCTCTTGCAAGGCACCTCTGGAGACAACCATAACAGGCTCCTTTTGGCATGTACTTCTTGTCATCCATAGTAGTGTCAGGGTTTAGTGACTGTTTATAGGATGAATTCCCATTTAGGACAGTCTCTGGGTGGCCTTTCCTTCAGTCTCTGCTCCACACTATCTCCATAATTGCTCCTGTGAGTATTGTGTTCCCTTTCTCAGAAACACCAAAGCACCCCACTTTGGTCTTCCTTCTTGAGTTTCCTGTGGTCTGTGAATTGTAACTTGTTTATTTTGAGCTTTTGGGCTAATATCCACTTATCAGTGAGTGCATACCACATGTGTTTTGTTTTTTTTTTTTTTTTTTTTTTTTGTGATTAGGTTACCTCACTCAGGAAAGACACTTTCTAGTTCCATCCATCTGCCTAAGAATTACATGAATTCATTGTTTTGTTTTTTTTTTATGGTTGAATAGTACTCCATTGTGTAGATATACCACATTTTCTGTATCCATTCCTATGTTGAAGGACAACTGGGTTCTTTCCAGCTTCTGGCTGTTATAAATAAGGCTGCTAAGAACATAGTGGAGCATGTGTCCTTATTACATGTTGGAGCATCTTCTGGGTATATGCCCAGGAGTGGTATAGCTGGGTCCTCAGGTAGTACATTTTCTAGTTTTCTGAGGAAGCACCAAACTGATTTCCCGAGTCATTTTTCCAGCTTGCAGTCCCACCAGCAATGGAGACGTATTCCTCTTTCTCCACATCCTTGCCAGCATCTGCTGTCCCCTAAGTTTTTCATCTTAGTCCTTCTGACAGGTGTGAGGTGGAATATCAGTGTTGTTTTGATTTGCATTTCCCTGATAACTAAGGATGCTAAACATTTCTTTAGGTGCTTCAGAGCCATTTGAGTTTCCCCAGTTGAGAATTCCATGTTTAGCTCTGTACTCCATTTTTTAATAGGGTTATTTGACTCTCTGGAGTCTAACTTCTTGAGTTCTTTGTATACATTGGATATTAGCCCTCTATCGAAGGTAGGATTGGTAAAGATATTTTCCCAGATTGTTGGTTGCCTTTTTGTCCTATTGACTGTGTCCTTTGCCTTACAGAAGCTTTACAGTTTTATGAGGTCCCATTTGTCGATTCTTGTTCTTAGAGTATAAGCCATTGGCGTTCTATTCAGGAAATTTTCCCCTGTGCCCCTGTGTTCAAGGCTCTTTTCTTTCTCCTCTACAAGCTTCAGTGTATCTGGTTTTATGTGTAGGTCTTTGATCCACTTTGACTTGAGCTTTGTACAAGGAGATAAGAATGGATCAATTTGCATTTTTCTACATATTGACCTTCAATTGATCCAGCACCATTTGTTCAAAATGCTGGAAAGGACAAATTTCAATTCATATGGAAACACAAAATACTCAGGACAGACAAAATATATATCCTGATTGATAAAAGAATTGCAAGAGTTATCACTATTCTGTATTTCAAGTTGTACTATGGAGCTATAGGGAATTAGACAATGGTATAAAAGACACATTGATCAATGGAATAAAATCGATTTCTCCGACATAAATCCACCTATCTATAGACACCCGATGTTTGATAAAGAAGCCCGGAATACACAACGGGAGAAAGACAGTATTGTCCATAAATGACGCTAACCAACTGGATGACTTCGTGTAGAAAAATCCAAACAAGTACATACTTATTACTCTGCACAGAACTCAACTCCAAATGATTCAAAGACCTCCACATAATACCAGATACTGAAACTGATAGACAAGAAACAGGGTAATAACCTTAAACTTATTGGTAAGGAAAAATTTTTCTGATACAGCCATTCACACAAATAATTAATAAGTGGACCTTATAAAGCTGAACATCTTTGTATTGCAAAGAACAGTATCTTTTGGAAAAAGCAGTGTCCCCCAGAATGGGAAGATCCCTAGTAGCCACACATTTGCTGTAATTCTAATATCCAACATGTATAAAGAACTCACAAAAATATTTTCCAACAAATAAAGAACCCAATTAAAAAATGGAGTACCTATCACCGGAGAGACAAACTGCTATTGAGGATAACAGGCACGCTCAACAGAACAGACTGAAAGGCATTATGGCAGGCTCATTGTCTCATAATGTCCTCTCAGGGCTTCATTTTTACATTTTTATTTATTTTTCTTCTTTCTTTTTTTTATTATGGATTCCAGTTTATTTATTATAAGACTACCAAGTGTGTGAATGAGTGGGTCATTCTTTTGCCTTCACTTGAGCTCCTTTCCTACTGTTCAGTTTTGCTTTGTTCAATTTTATCTTATTTACTTTATTATTATTATCTATAAGAGGCCTGTTTGTTTTATAATCAGAAGTAAAATCGATCTGGATAGGAGGAGTGGTGCAGAGGTTGCTGAGAAGAGTAGAGAGAGAAGTCATAAACTGAATATATTAGAAGAAAAAACTATTTTCAAAAACGAGAAGAAAAGTGAGTAAAATACTACAACAGTTTAATTAGCTACTATAATGTGGGAACAATATAACTGTGAGTTATTTATTTCATAATATGCATGGATTTGTCAATAAATATTTGTTTTCCTTTGCATCCCATAATTATATGTCACTTTAGACATTTTATTATGAGCCTGAACTCTCAATATCTTTAGGATTTCTTAGATTTGATAATGCAAGAATACAGCAATATATTAAAATTCAATCTGGACCACACACATTGACTTTAATGCATGTTAGCATAATGTGTAATGTATGTATTCTTTTGTATTTTCAAGTGTGTTTTTATATTTTATAAATAAAATTTATTTTACCGTGTGTGTGTGTGTGTGTGTGTGTGTGTGTGTGTGTGTGTGATATGAGTGGCTGTGGAGGTCATGCAAGATTGAATTATCAGAGGATGAAGTTACAGACAACTATGGACACAATGATAATTACAATAATAATGTAGTTCTGGGAGCATAATCCCTGTCATCTGTAACAGCAGCAAGTGCTCTTAAGTGTTTATTCATTTCCTTAACTACTTCACAGGCAAGGTCAAAGGCAGAGCTATAAAGTTTGACTTGTCTGCAACAAAACCTAAATCCATATGTGCAATTCTATACATGTGTTGGATGTATACATTTTACGTAATTTTTTTATTTATAAATGTCAAGACTTGATTTTACTAAGCGATATATTTTTATATATTGATGTAAAATGCATGCTTTTGTGAAAAATAGAAACACTGGACCATTGTAGCATTACTTGCCATAACATGTGAGTCGAATTTTACTAATTTTACCATTTCTCATATAATTACTTGCTAAATTATATGTTCCAATAGTCACATGATAATTTATTATATAACACTGAAATGCTTCTCTCTGAAGTACAACCTCACTTCATAATACATGGTAGTTTTTTCTTGGTTTAAATGAAATATTTAGAAAGGCATGAAGGGACATACCTCTAGCTACTGGATTTTGAAGGCTGAGGCAGGAAGATCCTGAATTTAAGAGAATCATAGAACATGTTGTAAATTACAGGACAGCAAGGAAAATGATATAGTGACACTATATACCAACAAAACCAGTAAGTTAAATGAAAAAATATTTCTTCATGTTAGTTAATATTAACTTGTAGAATTGTGTAGTGTAGAATTATATGTCTTTTTTATGGAATGTTGCTCATATAGAAAATAGGATAAAATTTACTAGAATAACTATGTATATGAATAGGTAGCCACTACAAGCATAAAAATCAAAATTAAACAATCTTCTCTCTTTATTCTTCACGATTTCTTCAATTTAAAGATGGTAAGTTCCTTGAGCAAAGATTCATTTTTTTTTAACATTTTCTTTCATTTGCAATAAATGTAAATAGCCTATTGATGTGTACTTCCTTTAATCTTGGTTAATTTTGTTTTTCATAACACAGTCAGATTATGTTATTTAGGGGCTTCTGCATTTTGAATATTCTAGTTTATTCACATGTAAATATTTTTCCCACTCTTCGACTCAAATTACATTTTAGTGGTTTTAACCCACGTTGTATGAGATAATTCGTTATCATATCCTAATTCCAAGTGCATAACATCATTGCTACCACCTTTCCCTCAAAGAGTTAATATCTCCATGTATACTGGCTGATTCACTCCACTCTACCAGTATCTACAGCTCAAACCTATACCTAAAACTAAGGAAAAATTTGAATGAGGGGTCTGGAAGAACTGTGCATACAAGAGCAGTTGATGCTAGACAGTACTACATACGACAAAGGAACTGTCCAGTGAATCTCAACAAGACAACTTAAAGGAGACCACTGTAATGAAAATGTCAGTTGCTATGACAACATGGATGGGTAGTATTTCCCATGCTGTCACCTTAGATAAAGAACTATCAGTGTTCAAAGACTGCAGAGATAGAGAGAATCAGAATTTCTGTTATGTTTTGTCTTTTGTTAATTGTTTTGTTTTGTTTTTGTTTTGGGGGTGTTTTGTTTTGTTTAAGGAAAAGTTCTCTTATAAATTCTTCACCCCCAAGTCTCTTTCGTTTTTGTGTGTATGTGTGTGTTTATATATGTGAATATGTGTGTGTACACATATGTGTAACAATAATAATTAAAGAAGTCATGAATTTGAGAGGAAGTGTGAGATCAGAGGAGTTGAGGAGGGAAAGAGAGGGATGAAAATGATGCTAATATATAATGACATAAAATTTGAAAACAAAATATAAACATTTTATTTAAAATTAAGTTATTTAAAAATTCACAAAAAATGAAACAAAAATAAATATATAAACAAGAACATTTATGAAATGATTTCAAATTATACATTATAAACCCTCCTAGGTCCTCAGCATTCAAAATATCATTTTATCTTTCGGTTCTCTTTTTTTTATGTAACACCAATTCTTGAGTTAGGGTCTCTCAGTTAAGTGTTCATTCATTGCCACTATTATGATAGATTGTGAACTCTATGATGGCAGATACTGTGAAGAGCACTGATAAAATATTGGCTATATGGTATATGTTAAACAAATATATTTTAAAATGTGATAGAAACTTTCTAAATGTAAAGAAATTGAGCTGATTTGCTCTTGTACATGGCATCACATTTATTTTTGGTACTCAGTTTTCATCAAAGAATTTTTTAAAAGTAATATGCAATGGAAGATTTACAGAGGTTATATCTACATTTGTAAATTTTTGATGACCATTTCTTTGTGTGTATTTTCTGTGTAGGATTATCTGGGCTCTGAGTAAAGGCTTTTTTTTTTTTTGGTATACCAATTCAGAATTCTAGAACTATTACACATGTACTCTAAACATGAAGTGATAAATTGTCTTTGCTGACACAGTCCTGAAAATATTTACCCTTGATTCTGTCACATTTTCTTAGTTAGAGTAAATTCAATTCCCATATTGACGAAACATTGGAAAGCGAATATGAAAACCTCTTATGGGTGAAGCAATATACTTTTTGCATTTACATACTATAAATATGACTTTTCCTATAAAACATGTTAATGTACCAAATTCTATTCCCTTACTTAGAATTTACAATCTTTTTTTTTTTTTCATCCTATCACATAAAGTCTCATAGTGCTACGGTGTGAGAAGTCCAAAAGTCTTCTTCTAAATTAGAGACAGATGGATATCTTATTCCATAAGGATTGGTATTGTTTGTTTGTTTAGCCTTCTTATTATTCAAAAAACTTTGGAATGGAAAGGACCAATTATCGTGATCTGTCCCCACCACTGTGTTGTATGAAAAGTATGGTATGTCCATGATAGTCTCTTCACTATAATGTGGAAAATGGGAAGACACAATCATGGGATGCAGCTATAAGGCATGTCCTCTTAGTCAGGGTTTCTATTCCTGCACAAACATCATGACCAAGAAAAAAGTTGGGGAGGAATGGAAGGAGAGACCCCTGGCCCTGGAAAAGACTGAATGTAGGGGAATGCCAGGACAGAAAAGTGAGAGGGGGTTGAATGGGGAAAAGAGGGAGGGAAGGGGGCTTATGGGACTTTTGGGGAGGGAGGAAATGGGAAAGGGGAAATTATTTGGAATGTAAATAAAAAACTTAGAAAAAAAAAAAAGAAAGGGTTTATTCAGCTTACATTTCCACATTGCTGTTCATTACCAAAGGAAGAAAGAACTGGAATTCAAGCAGGTCAGGAAGCAGGAGCTGATGCAGAGGGCATGGAGGGATGTTACCTACTGGCTTGCTTATCTTGCTTTCTTATAGAACAAAAGTCTACCAGTCCAGTGATGGTACGAACCATAGTGGGACATCCCACCCTTAATCAATAATTGAGGACATGCCTTATAGCTGCATCCCATGGAGGCCTTTCCTCAACGGAAGCTCCTTTCTCTGTGATAACTCCAGTTGTGTCAAGTTGACACACAATACCAGTCAGTACACTCACTGTGTATCTGAAGTCCAGCTACTCAGAGGCTGGTTTGTTTGTTTGTTTCCACCTATTTTTACTTTATTAAGGTTTATGTTTTCTTTATGAATATCAATGATCCATAAAAAATTTTTATTCCATCATGTGGGTGATATTTTCCATAATTAAATTAGGCTTGAGATGCCTCAATATTTTCATCATACTGCTGGCCTATCCTCAAATGTTAAGGTTAAAAAGATTTCGTACTCTTCATTGTTCCTTTGAAGAACAAACTATATATTCTTCCATGAAGGGATCTTGGAATCGAGCTCAGAAAATGGACAAAAATCTCCAGGAGAGCATTGATCCTCCCAGTAAAGAACAGAGGTCCTCCTGATGGAAGAGTTGTCTAGTGCCAAGCAGTCAGGCCAAAAAACACACATGAGACAATATATGAACTCAATTGGGTACATTAGGAATATATATGTATATTTCTAAATGTGTGTGTGTTTGTGTGTTAAAAATTAACCTAAAAAGAAACCATGAGTTGGAAGAAGAGTGGGGGATACTATAGAGAAAGGTGTAGACAGGGGAAGGGGAAGGGAGAAATGTTGTAAATAGATGACAATAACGTTGAAAATGTGTGTTTTTTAATGCATAGTTACAATATAGCCAGCTGCTACAAAGAATCATTCCATAACTCTTTTAAAGATTGCTATAATTCCTATTATTTAAAGTAAATGGTGTTAAAGATATGTGATTAAGGGCCTGTTGAAGAACTCATCTATGTGGAAGTATCTGAGTCACTTGTTTCAGTCTTTCTAAGTCTTTTAACTAAGGATTTTACACGCCAACTCTGGCTATGATCTTTCAGTTGAGGTTATTTCATTCTTTGAGATTCTTTGTTGGTTGAAAGCTTATTCAGAGCTTTTGTTATGGCACCAAAATTCCACATCAGTGCAGATGAATAACATTCTTTGTGTATCTCCCACTATGTTTGTTTTGTTGTGAATATTGTTTGGATATTATTCACTACACCCTTCCAAGAATTCTAGTTTGTAAGATCCTCGGGCTCTTAAATTCATTTTCTTTTCAGCATTTTAGGAAATGTAACAGTTTGGTGACATTTTCTGACATAATGTGGGTCTCTTTTCTATTATATTCTAAAAGCATTTCTTACTCTTCTTTACTGCTTTACCTACAATAACCTCAAAGCTGTCTAACACTGCCCATAATCAGTCTTACTTGTTTCTTTAGCAATGTTCTCAAGGTCCTTTTAATTCCCTTGGAACACTTGGTCCTAAAGCCACATTTTTTTTATTGTTAGGGGAATGCAAATTGTACTTCTATATCATTGGCTTAAATCATAGTATGAGATCCACATTATAACCAATGGAACATAAGTAGAAACATACTTCTGATTTTTTTTTGCCTTTAATCTTCTACTTCATTAGGGGAAAAAAGAATACATCAGAATAATTACATTCTGAATATTTTAATGCAAAAAAATTAACTGAAAAATCTACATTTTGAAATAACACTAAATGAAAGGGAAGGAAATAATTAATGTACATAGATTTATTATGTTGTGTTTAAGCTATGTTATGAATCAATATTAAATTTTCCCCTAAGATAATTTTGACAAGTCAATTAGACTTACAGGAAGATTAACATCTCCTATACTACAAATTTCTTGATATGTTTGCATCTCTGTTTTGTGTCTGTAAGGAAGATAAGTGTTCAACACTAACAGGTCCTTTAAGTAAAATAAACAAGATGCTTTTGGTTAAAAGCAGTACAAAAGTTATTTGCTGAAAATTGTATTGTTCTCCTGTTTTCTCTTTTCAAAACTATATATTTTGTAATCACAGGTGAAAATATGTTGACCTATGCTTTAAATCTGCTTCATGTTTTGTGGAATATTTTTTACTTTACTTATGATTTCTTTATATTTCATTAACAATATCATTAAGTATTTAAAATACTGGTTGAGTATTTTAAAACACCATGTATCTAACAATGGTTTTACAGTAATATTAGATTTACATACATGAAATAGAGTTGCAGTTACAGTTTGCAAAATTTCAAAGACTAAGGGGTTAGACCATTAATTAAATTGAACAAACTCTTTTTGGAAAAAATTAGAATAATCAAATAGCAAGACGAAAATTTTTAGTATTTCCTTTAATACTGTCTTGTCTTGTTTGTTTTCGAAAGAAAGAAAGAAAGAAAGAAAGAAAGAAAGAAAGAAAGAAAGAAAAAAGAAAGAAAGAAAGAAAGAAAGGCATAGAGTTGGTCAGGTGGGAAGGTGAAAGATCTGAGGTCAGACAATATTTTATGGAACAAATATTTATTTCCAATAAAAATGAAGAAAATAAAGTAAAGAAGACAATAAGATGTATTTGGGAATTATACTTCATATATTTTCAACTCAGAATTTCACAGATGACTTCAATAGCTGTTATATTTATGTAAAAATATAAGCTAAGTGTATTCCTATTGTTTGATATGTTTCTGTATTTCTGCCCTAGATAGTTGCTTTCATCTCACTGTAAGATTCAATGTCAGAAGCCCATAGGCCTTTGTAACATCATCACATTCCTTTGTTATTAAATATATGTGCTTATCTCTTTGTTCTCTATTATCAATTATATTATATTATATTTAAGATGTTATGGATAAGATAGCATCAATGGTGAAGAAAGTTGAAAGGTATTTTACAATTTTTCAAATTTATTCATTCATATATTTCATCCTTACTACAGTTTCCCCTCCTTTTCCTCCTAGTCCCTACCCTCACCCCCATCCACAGCTTTCTTCTCCTGTCCATCTGCTAGTCGTCCTTTGTCCCTTCAAAAATGGGCAGTCCTTCTGGAGACATAAGCAAACATGACTTTAATAGTTACTATAAGACTAGGCACCACCCCTCTCATTAAGGCTGGACAAGTCAACCCAGTATGAGTAAATGATCCTAAAAGCAGGCAAAAGAGTCAGAAGCTTTAAGTTTCTCTTTGTTTAATTTAATGGACTTGTGTGGCACCAGACTGACTGGTGGTTGTTTCAGGCTCACTTTCTCTTTTTTTTTTTTTTTTGTCATGGAGTGTTAGGTTACTTATTATTCTGATTTTTACAGGTCTGATCACTAAGCGTAAACATAGCCTCTCTCCTTGCTTGTATGCACATGTGATACAACAGTCACACCTGCAATGCCTCTAGGGGCAGTTGGTAGTCACTTTGGCGCACCTGTTCACACAGGCCCAGAAGGACACCCAGGGAAGAAAGCAAGCTGGAGACTTGAAGAACCCCTATGTGAAATCATGGCCTTAGATGGGAATGAACCCTAGACAGATGACCCACCTATGGGGCCACTAAGGTCAGGGTAAGGATTGAGCCTGAGACCATCACCATTGTGCCTTGACATGGAAATAGTCTGAGATGACTAGGGGCAACACAGTCATAACATATTTTCTTATGACAGATCATTATGAGTTTCAGGATGAAATAATTAGAAGAAAGAACTAGTCCACACTGGCTATGAATTGGCAAGATATTAATGTGGAACATAAAGTTTAGATGTGTGGAGAAGGAACAGCTCAGTGACATCTCTATCAAGGAACTTCTCATTAACATGAACATTCTTAAATATGTTAGGGAGTTTAACTGTCAATCATAAGCATGCTATGAAAATTAATATACTCTTATGACAGCATATAAAAATATCTTTATAACTTGGAGCTGCAGAGCAGATACTCTTGACAGTCAAGTTTGAGATTAAATTATGAGGTCACATTATTATAAAGTTGTTAAATGAACAATGTTAGTTGATTTCAACTGGAGACATGATAAAATTACAGTGTATTCCTATGGCAATGGTATGTTAGGTGTCTACACCTGAGGGTATTAACTTTCAGAACAACTTTGAAATATCTAAGCCTGGAAAAATGTGTTTCAATTTTAGTTCACTAACTCAAACATCATTCTGCCAGTTAGCTTCCATGAAAATATAAATGGGTTTTTCTCACCTTGTGTCTTACTTAGTGTTTTACTGTTGTGAACAGACACCATGACCATGGCAAGTCTTATAAAGGACAAAGTTTAACTGGGGCTGGCTTATGAGTTCAGAGGTTTAGGCCATTTTCATCAAGGCAGGAGCTTGGCAGCTTCCAGACAGGCATGGTGCAGGAGGAGCTGAGAGTTCTACATCTTCATCTGAAGGCTACTAGCAGAAGACTGGCTTTCTAGGCAGCTAGAATGAGGGTCTTAAAGCCCACACCCACAGTGACACCCCTACTCCAACAGGGCCATACCTTCTAATAGTGCCATTCCCTGGGCTGAACATATACAAACCATAACACCTTGGATTAACAGGTTACCTGTCCCAAAGCTTGCCTGACACCTTAAGAATGAGCACCTTGGACACACACTGAGCACTCACAAATGAACAAAATCAGAATATGAAGAGTTTTGTTTTGGTTTTTTTTTTTTTTACACCCTATAAATATCATTTTACCACTGAGAGAAGAAACCACTGAGGAACTGTTCTTGTCTCTGGAAATTGAATGGACCATTCTGAATTTCTTTCTACATTCTTTTTGGAATTAAAATATAAATAAATCACTTTCTTCTTTCCCTTTTCATTTTCCTGCACCTGCCATGTGCCACGCCACTGCTTTCTCTCATATCCATAGACTATTCTTTAAAATATATAATAGTTTTATTTTTACAGAACTCTACAAATTAACATTACATCTATATCACTTCAGCTTAAATGTCCAGATAGAATGAGCTGTTCCACCTTGAACTCTTTTTTTTATTTTATTTTTATTAATTATTTTATACACTCCATATTCTATTTCCCACCCCTCCAACCACTGTTCACCCTCTGACTGTTCCACTTCCCATACCTCCTCCCCTCTCCATGTCTCCACATGGATATCCCTACCCCCAACCCCATCTGATCTCTAAACTCCCTAGGACATTATGTTTCTTGAGGGTTAGGTGCATAATCTCTGAATGAAAACATTTCCAGCAGTACTTATTTTGTGTGTGGTAGGGGTCTCATAACAACTGTTGCATGCTGCCTGTTTGGTGGTCCAGTGTTTGAGAGAATCCTGGGGTCCAGATTAATTGAGATTGCTGGTCTTCCTAAAGGTTTCCATCAGCTTCATTCAGCCTTTCCTAATTCAACAACAAGGGTCAGCTGCTTCTGTCTATTAGTTGGGTGCAAATATCTGCATTTGATTCTTGCACCTTGAACTCTTTTATTTTCTGTATTCTTTATTTACATTCCAAATGATTTTCCCTTTCCCAGTTCCCCCCTCCCTGAAAGTCCTACAAGCCCTCTTCCCTCCCCCTGTTTCCCAGTCGACCCCCTCCCGCTTCTCTGTGTAGATATTCCCCTACACTTCTACATCCAGTATTTCCAGGACCAGGGGCCTCTCCTTCCTTCTTCTTGGGAATCAATTGATATGTGAATTGTGTCTTGGGTATTCTGAGCTTATGGGTTAATATCCACTTATCAGTGACTGAATACCATGTGTGTTCTTTTGTGATTGGGTTACCTCACTAAGGATGATATTTTCAAGTTCTGACCGTTTGCCTAGGAATTTCGTGAATTCATTGTTTTTAATTGCGGAGTAGTATTCCATTGTGTAATTATACCACATTTTCTGTATCCTTTCCTCTGTTGAGGGACATCTGGATTCTTCCCAGCTTCTGGCTATTATAAATAAGGCTGCTATGAACATAGTCGAGCATGTATCCTTATTGCAAGCTGGGGAAGCCTCTGTGTATATGCCCAGGAGTGGTAGAACAGGGTCCTTCAGGAGAGTCTTGCCCAGTTTTCTGAGGATCCGGCAGACTGATTTCCAGAGTGTTTGTACCAGTTTGCAATCCCACCAGCAGTGGAGGAGTGTTCCTCTTTCTCCACATCCTTGCCAACACCTGCTGTCTCTTGAGTTTTTGATCTTAGCCATTCTGACTGGTGTGAGGTGAAATCTCAGGATTGAACCCTTATGAAGACTTTGAAATTTAAGAAATTTTCAATATAAAACATATCTGTAGGGGATTTCACTTATATATTTACAGAAAATATAAAATGTTGCTTTTATTTCCTCATATGATGATTTGATATGAGAGTCATACCCAAGCTGTATAAATATACTTCTTGGGCTCAGTCCACAGCATTTGTTTCCTTGTGCTAACTATTCCCAGCCCTAGAAGCTTCTAACCTTCCTACAGTTTAATCTGGCAAGTGGACTGATTCAATCCAGTTTCTCTTGGCTTCTGACTGAATTGCTCTACTTGACTTCAGACCAACATTGGCAACATATTCTAATCTTGTAACTCCTCATTCTCTGACTTGTTCTGTTTTCACCTCTGTTTAATGTGTTCTCTCTGTAATCTGTCTCATTAAAACTGTCCCAGGAAGAGGGTGGGTCAGTGAGTGGAATATAAAATGATTAACTAAAAAATAAAATAATGAAAAACTTGGAGAGTCCTGACTACTGAGGGGAAGATGCAGTGTCTATAATCCAGAAGAAATGAAATAGCTTCTCTCAGATGGAATGCCAGAACTCTTGGAGGGTGTAATTTGTCATGGAATAGTCTTACTAAAAGTTGTATAACTAGATTCACTCACAGACAGCAAGATGATATGAACATTTATGCTGTTTCTCTATCTTTTCTGGGCCCCACTAAAATTAATAGGTGATAAATAATAAATATGTATATACAAATATATTATAAACATTTTTTTATAAATATATAGATGTATATATACAAATATTTTTATAAATTTACTTGTCCTGGTAAAAATGCCATACACACACTGCACACACCTACCATCGTACGTAGGATCTCTTTCCTTTAATGTTCTTGTGAGATTTGAGCATATAATATCTCTGAATCATTATGTTAAATCTTTCTCTTTATTCATCACTGTGTCTACTTCACAATTAGACACCACTTTCTTTTTTTTTATTTTCTAAGTTTATTTATTTATATTCAAAATCATTTCCCCTTTCCCGTTTCCTCCCTCCCCGAAAGTTCCATAAGCCCCCATCCCTCCCTCATTTCCCCATTCAACCCCCTCTCGCTTCTCTGTTTTGGCATTCCCCTACATCCAGGGTTTACAGGACCAGGGGGCTCTCCTTCCATCTTCTTGGAAATCTATTGATATGCATATTGTGTCTAGGTTATTCCGAGATTCTGGGTTAATATCCCTTATCAGTGACTGCATACTATGTGTGTTCTTTTGTGATTAGGTTACCTCACTAAGGATGATATTTTCAAGTTCTGACCATTTGCCTAGGAATTTTGTGAATTCATTGTTTTTAATTGCAGAGTAGTATTCCATTGTGTAAATATACCACACATTCTGAATCCATACCTCCGTTGAGGGACATCTGGGTTCTTTCCAGCTTCTGGCTATTATAAATGAGGCTGCTATGAACATAGTGGAGCATGTGTCCTTATTGCATGCAGGGAAAGCCTCTGAGTATATGCCCAGGAGTGGTATAGCTGGATACTCTGGGAGTGTCATGCCCAGTTTTCTGAGAACTGCCAGACTGCTTTCCAGAGTGGTTGTACCAGCTTGCAATCCTACCAGCAGTGGAGGAGTGTTCCTCTTTCTCCACATCCTCGCCAACAACTGCTGTTTCCTGTGTTTTTGATCTTAGCCATTCTGACTGGTGTGAGATGGAATCTCAGGGTTGTTTTGATTTGCATTTCCCTAATGACTAAGGATGATGAACATCTCTTTAGGTGCTTCTCTGCCATCAGGTGAGAACTCTTTGTTTAGCTCTGTACCCCATTTTTTAATAAGGTTACTTGCCTCTCTGGAGTTTAACTTCTTGAGTTCTTTGTATATATTGGATATTAGCCCTCTGTCGGATGTAGGGTTGGTAAAGATCATTTCCCAGTTAGTTGCTTGCCACTTTGTCTTTTTGACAGTGTCTTTTGCCTTGCAAAATCTTTGTAATTTAATGAGGTCTCATTTGTCAATTCTTGATCTTAGAGCATAAACTATTGGAGTTCTATTAAGGAAATTCTCCCCTGTGCACATATGTTCAAGGTTCTTCCCTAGTTTCCTTTCTATTAGTTTCAGTGTGTCTGGTTTTATGTGGAGGTCCTTGATCCACTTGGAATTGAGCTTACTGCAAGGAGATAAGAATGGGTCAATTTGCATTCGTCCACATGTTGACCTCCAGTTGAGCCAGCACCATTTGTTGAAAAGGCTATCTTTTTTCCACAGGATGGTTTTAGCTCATTTGTCAAAGATCAAGTAACCATAGGAGTGTGGATTCATTTCTGGGACTTCAATTCTGTTCCATGGATCTACATGCCTGTCACTGTACCAATACCATGCAGTTTTTAACACTATTGCTCTGTAGTACAGCTTGAAGTCCACAAGACTGATTCCCCCAGAGGTTCTTTTACTCTTGAGAATAGTTTTAGCTATTCTGGGTTTTCTGTTATTCCAGATGAATTTTTGAATTGCTCTTTCTAACTCTATGAAGAATTGAGTTGGGATTTTGATGGGGATTGCATTGAATCTGTATATTGCTTTTGGCACTATGGTCATTTTTACTATATTAATACTGCCAATCCATGAGCATGGCAGATTTTTCCATCTTCTGAGGTCTTCTTCAATTTCTTTCTTCAGAGACTTGAAGTTCTTGTCATATAGATCTTTCACTTATTTGGTTAGAGTCACACCAAGATACTTTATATGGTTTGTGGCTATCATGGAGGGTATCATTTCTCTTACTTCTTTCTCAGCCTGCTTATCCTTTGAGTATAGGAAAGCTACTGACTTGCTTGAGTTGATTTTATATTCGACCACTTTGCTGAAGTTGTTTATCAGCTGTAGGAGTTCTCTGGTAGAGTTCTTTGGGTCGCTTAAGA
The DNA here is from genome assembly GCA_036184795.1 of Tokudaia tokunoshimensis. Taxonomy (NCBI): domain Eukaryota; kingdom Metazoa; phylum Chordata; class Mammalia; order Rodentia; family Muridae; genus Tokudaia; species Tokudaia tokunoshimensis. The sequence continues at coordinate 16,688,184 of BTHU01000011.1, forward strand.
ATACTATCATATCGTCTGCAAATAGTTTGACTTCTTCCTTTCCAATTTGTATCCCTTTGACCTCCTTTTGTTGTCTAATTGCTCTAGCTAGAACTTCAAGTACTATATTGAAAAGATAGGGAGAGGGCAGCCTCGTCTAGTCCCTGATTTTAGTGTGATTGCTTCAAGTTTCTCTCCATTTAGATTGATGTTGGCTACTGGTTTGGTGTAAATTGCTTTTACTATGTTTAGATATGGGCCTCGAATTCCTGATCTTTCCAAGACCTTTAGCATGAAAGGATGCTGAATTTTGTCAAATGCTTTCTCAGCATCTAATGAGATGACCATGTGGTTTTTTTCTTTGAGATTGTTTATATAGTGGATTACATTGATGGATTTGCTTATATTGAACCATCCCTGCATCCCTGGGATGAAGCCTACTTGATTGTGGTGAATGATCTTTTTGATGTGTTCTTGGATTCGGTTGGCAAGAATTTTATTGAGTATTTTTGCATCGATATTCATAAGAGAGATTGGCCTGAGATTCTCTTTCTTTGTCGGATCTTTGTGTGCTTTTGGTATTAGCATAATTGTGGCTTCATAGAACGAGTTGGGTAGTGTTCCTTCTGCTTCTATTTTGTGGAATAGTTTGAAGAATATTTGTGTTAGTTCTTCTTTGAAGGTCTGATAGAATTCTGCACTAAAACCATCTGGACCTGTGCTTTTATTTGTTGGAAGACTTCCAATGACGACTTCTATTTCTTCAGGGGTTATAGGACAGTTTAGATGGTCTATTTGATCCTGATTTAATTTTGATATTTGGTATCTGTCAAGGAAATTGTCCATTTCCTCGAAATTTTCTAGTTGTGTTGAATACAGGTTTTTGTAGTAGGATCTGATGATTTTTTGAATTTCCTTAGTTTCTGTTGTTATCTCTCCCTTTTAGTTTCTGATTTTATTAATTTGGATACTGTCTCTGTGCGTTTAGGCTAGTCTGGCTAAGGGCTTATCTATCTTGTTGATTTTCTCAAAGAACCAACTCCTCGTTTTGTTGATTTTTTGTATGGTTTTGTTTGTTTCTACTTGATTGATTTCAGCCCTGAGTTTGATGATTTCCTACCTTCTACTCTTCTTGGCTGTATTTGCTTCTTTTTGTTCCAGGGCTTTCAGGTGTGCCATTAAGCTGCTAGTGTATGCTGTCCCCCGTTTCTTTTTGGCGGCACTCAGGGCTATGAATTTTCCTCTTAGCACTGCTTTCATTGTGTCCCATAAATTAGGGTATGTTGTGCATTCATTTTCATTAAATTTTAAAAAGTCTTTGATTTCTTTCTTTCTTTCCTCCTTGACCAAGTTATCATTGAGTAGAGCATTGTTCAACCTCCATGTGTATGTGGGTTTTCTGTTGTTTTTGTTGCCATTGAAGACCACCCTTATTCCATACTGATCTGATAGGAGGCATGCGATTAGTTCTATCTTCTTATATCTGTTGAGGTCTGATTTGTGACCAATTATATGGTCGATTTTGGAGAAGGTACAATGAGGTGCTGAGAAGAAGGTGTATTCTTTAGCTCTAGGATGAAATGTTCTATATATATCTATTAGTTCCATTTGGTCCAAGGCTTCAATTAGATTCACTGTGTCCCTGTTTAGTTTCTGCTTTCCTGAACGATCCCTTTCAGAGAGCTGGGTGTTGAAGTCACCCACTATTATTGTGTGAGTTGCGAAGTGCGCTTTGAGCTTTAGTAAAATTTCTTTTATGAATGAGGGTGCCCTTGCATTTGGAGCATAGATATTCAGAATTGAGAGTTCTTCTTGGTGGATTTTTCCTTTGATCAGTATGTAGTGTCCTTCTGTGTCTTTTTTGATGACTTTAGGTTGAAAGTCAACTTTATCTGATATTAGGATGGCTACTCTGGCTCGTTTCCTGGGACCATTTCCTTGTAAAATATTTTTCCAGCTTTTTACTCTGAGGTAGGGTTTGTCTTTGACACTGAGGTACATTTCCTGCATGCAGCAAAATGCCGGGTCCTGTTTATGTATCCTGTCTGTTAGTCTATGTCTTTTTATTGGGGAATAGAAACCATTGATATTAAGAGAGATTAAGGAATAGTGATTATTGCCACCTGCTATTCTTGACGCTATCTTTATGTTTGAGTGGTTATCTACTTTTGGATTTGAAGCAAGAAGGTTACTATCTCGTTTTTTCCAGGGTGTTGTTTCTCTCCTTGTATTGGCGGTTTCCACCTATTATCCTTTGCAGGACTGGGTTTGTGGAACGATATTGTGAAAATTTGGTTTTGTCATTTAATATCTTGGTCTCTCCATCTATGGTGATTGAGACTTTTGCTGGGTATAGTAGTCTAGGCTGGCATTTGTGTTCTCTTAGTGTCTGCATGAGATCTGCCCAGGATCTTCTGGCTTTCATAGTCTCTGGTGAGATGTCTGATGTGATTCGGATAGGTCTTCCTTTGTATGTTACTTGGCCCTTTTCTCTTACTGCTTTTAATATTCTTTCTTTGTTTAGTACATTTGATGTTTTGATTATTATGTGACGGGAGATATTTCTGTTCTGGTCCAGTCTGTTTGGAGTTCTGTAGGCTTCTTGTACGTTCATCGGCATCGCTCTCTTTAGGTTAGGGAAGTTTTCCTCCATAATTTTGTTGAAGATGTTTACTGGCCCTTTAAGTTGCAAATCTTCACTCTCATCTATACCTATAATCCTTTGGTTTGATCTTCTCATTGTGTCCTGGATTTCCTGGATGTTTTGAGTTGCACGTTTTTTTGCATTTTGCATTTTCTTTGACTGTTGAGTAGATGCTTTCTATGGTATCTTCAGCACCTGAGACTCTTTCTTCCATCTCTTGTATTCTATTGTTGATGTTTGCATCTATGACTCCTGATTTCTTCCCAAGGTTTTCTATCTCCAAAGTTGTCTCCCTTTGTGATTACTTAGTTGTTTCTACTTCCTTTTTTAGATCCTGAATGGAATTGCTGAGATTCTTCACTTGTTTGTTTGTATTTTCCTGTATTTTTTTAAGGTATTTTTGCGTTTCCTCTTTCAGGATTTCTGCCTGATGACCCAAGTTCTCCTGTATTTCTCTAAGCGATTTTTGTGTTTCCTCCTCATGGACTTCCATCTGTTGATCCATCGTCTCCTGCATTTCTTTAAGCAATTCTCGTGATTCCTTTGAAAGTGCATCTACCTGTTGATTCATTCTTTAAGTGATTTTTGTGTTGCCTCCTTGTGGGCCTCCATCTGTTGATCCATGTTCTCCTGCATTTCTCTAATCGATTTTTAGGTTTCCTTTGTAAGTGCTTCTAACCGTTGATTCATGATCTCCTGTAATTCTTTATGAGATTTATTTGTGTCCTTCTTTAAATCCTCTAATATCATCATGAGAAGTGATTTTAAATCCATATCTTGTCTTTCGGATGTGGTGGGGTATCCAGGACTTGCTGCTGTTGGAGAGTTGGGTTCGGATGGTGCCATATTACTTTGATTTCTGTTAGTAATGTTCCTACATTTGCCTTTTGCCATCTGGTTACCTCTGGTGTTAGTTGGTCCTGCTGTCACTGGCTGTTGTTTGGACCTCCTGTGAGCCTGCAAAGCTATTTCTGGCCCCCCTGGATTACCGGGATTCCCCTGGAACCGATTTGTGGCGCCTGCCCTGCTCCTGAGTGACTTTGGAGCCCTGATGTGCCTTGCCCCAAGTGATGTTATATTGGGGAGTCCCTGCACATCCAAAGGCTCAGCGTAGTGGATTCCCGGAGCAGAGGTCACCAAAGGGAGGCTGGTAGGCTCCTGCCCTGTGCAGGGGTGTGTGATCTCTCTCAGAGGGGGTGAGGAGGGGGTCCCTCTGTAGGGCAGAAGTCCCACCACATAGCTGGCGATTTGGTCACTGCAGACCTGCCCAGCTCTTGGGAGCAGGGTACACACAAGCTTCCTGAGACCCAAGTGATAGTATGCTTGTCTGTCTCTGAGCCTGGATGTCCCAGCTGCCCTGATGCTGGATCAAAGATGGCGGAGTACACTCTGCACTTTCTCGGTGGTGCAGGTCACCCTGCAGGGGAGATGGCCCACAGCAGAGCTGTCGCCCAGAAGACCGCATCACTGTGCTGCTCTTGGGCCCAGATGGAAACCGCAACAGGCCGTGTCCCAAGTGACGTTTTATTTGGGACAACCTGGGTACCTGTCTCCTCAGTGCAGTCGATCCAGGAACAGAGGTCGCCAAAGGGAAGCTGGTAAGCTCCTGCCCAGTGCGGGGGGGGGGGGGTTCCTATGCAAGCTAGAAGTCCCACAGCAGAGCTGGCGCACTGGTTACTGCAGATCTGCCCATCTCTTGGGAGCAGATTACACACATGCTACCTGAGACTCAAGCGATATTATGCCTGTCTTTCTCTGAGCCTGGCGGTCCCAACTACCCTAATGCTGGAGCAAAGATGGAGGAGTGCACTTTCGACACCACTTTCAAACGTGGCTGCTTCCATCTACAAATTAACCTTACTTTCATTTTGGGGGATTAAAGATGTATACTTAGATTATGTCTGGATTATAGCCAGATCATACTGTGATCCAGGGCATGTGTGCATTCAAGTTGGTTCATAGAGTTCTAGAAGGTCTTTGGAGGTGACCCTTTGCCATAACAGCAATGCTGCAGCAGAACACATCAAATTTATAATATAGGTTTGTTTGTTTGTTTGTTTGTTGCTTGATTTTTATTTGGATTCACCCCCTAATAGCAGGAACAATGCAGTATCTTTATGGGAATTCATTTTTCCCCTAAAACTGGGAATAACTTATTATCAATGGTCCCTTCATGGAAGAAAGAAGTTGAGAATGAGCTAAACTTCTTGTACACAACCAAAACCAATCAAAGCATGAAATAATAACTCAATGCTGTTAAAGTTTCCTGAAGCATTAGTAATAAGAGTTGTTTTACATACAGAAACTGTTGAACTTATTCCAGATATTTCAGAATTATTTTTTATACATACAAATGCAACAGACAATATGAAACAGAAATTATTTATTATTTATTACTCATATTCAATCTCAGAAGAGATTTTCCACTCCACTGGAAAAAGGAAATGAAGAGATTGACCAATTATTAATAGGAAATATATTAGGATTCTCAAAATGTCATTTAAAACATCATGTTAACAGGAAATATTTTAAGAGAATGTTTTTTATTTCTTGGCAACCAAAGAGAATAATATGTGTAGTGTGGTGAGAATGTGTTGCAGTTTTACAGGAATTGTTTACAGAGACAGATGCAGAGAAAACACGCTAAATACAGATGAAGACAAAAGGAGTCAGAGAATGAGAAGGAGTCAAAAGATTATGACATATTTCCAAATTTAGTATGAGGCCAGGCTGACCATTTCAGTCAGAAGCTGAGAAAAGCTAGATTGAATCAGTCAGCTTGGAAGATTAAATTGTACACAGACTAGAAGTTTTGAAGCCCAGGCCTAGGGATAGTTAGAAGAGAGAAAGAAACCTTCTGAACTCAGCACAAGATGTATGCTTGCACAGCTTGGGTAAGACTCTTATGTCATCATCTGAGAAAATAAACAGGATGTTTCTTAATAATGAATGAACCTGTTACATATTTTAGAAAACATTTCAATGTTTTATTGAATCAATTAACAATTTATTTACTTTAAACAAATAATTGCCCAACCTTAAAAATATAGTATGGTATTTTCTCTATGTCAACATAGATGAATCATCATATATTCTTGTGGTTGTAAGCATTTAGAAATACTCTACACCTCTGTGCTCAATATATAATGTTTTGAAGCTTGTTCTAAGGAGAACACTCATCAACTAATCAATGTCTGTTATAAACTGTTGTGTGAAATTATAACTATCTGTAGTACAAACAAATTTTAAGAGAATTAAGTCAAATTATTTAGCAAAGAACAATAAGAATCATTAGAAAAACGAAAAATGATTAAATTATAAAATATGTACATATTCCCATGAGAACAAATAATAAGACATGCTTTATTAGTACATATCTGATGATTGAAATTATTTAATTTATTTTTAGTATTTTGATTATTCATCAAGTGGTTTTATTATCTTTGGTTGGGAAATAAACAGTATGTGATTAATAATAAAAATGTTTTCATTTTAAACTAGTACTTAAATTACCACATCGGAATTTGTCATTCTAGCATTAAAAATATATAATGACCAATAAACTTGTGATGTTAAGAAAAATTACCAAAGCAAAGAACCTAATGATATGTTACCTACATTTACTGTTTTAAAGTAATGTGGTAAAATACTGTTTTCTTACTACAAGTTATACAATATAAAACCCTTTAGTATTCACTGAAAAGAACTGTTATGTCAATAATTCTATATATAGATTACTATTAGAGGACATGGGTTTGGTTCTCATCATCCACATCATGTAGCTTACAAACACCTAGAACAGGTTCCACAGGATCTGATGCCCTTGCCAGTCTCTGTGGGCACTTTTATGTACTTGGTACACATATACACATGCAAGGATGAACACATACATATAAAAATAATTGAGATGTGCTGTTAATTTAGAAAATATTCATTTATTTTATATAATCCTTCAAATATGAAAATATCTAGAAATATAGAATTTTAAATCAAAACCAATTATTAGGAATTTATTTTGAATTAATAAAATTCTGCAACATATTTGAGTGTTATTATTATTATTGTTATTATTATTATTAAAGTTTTTTAAAGCTAGAGCAGATTAAAAAAAATATACTGAACTGGTAACTGCAACCAAAGATCTACAGCTTTCTGGGCCAAAGAGAATACTATGATTTGCATAATGTGGGGTTTACTCAATGGCAAGTATCATATTAATCTTAGAGAATATGATGGAAAATAAGGTAAGGGAAGATAAAATAGGAAAACAGAAAAGAAAAGCATCTCTAAAATAGATTATGCAATGATCATGGGAATTTCAATTACTGAGAAACTGTCTTGCATAATAGCATTGGAATCAATAAACCTGAATGCATAGTCTTGGGAGAACTCTTGGATGATTTTCAAGAACTATTTGTTATAAAACAGAAGCAACAATGTAAAATCATCCTACCGAACAAAATATTTCGCTGTAAAATGCCTGAAATATGGCAAATTGTGGATTTTATATTATCCTCAGTTTATCAAAAAATGCACAGTATTTTTATTATAAAGTAAGTAAACTAATACAGAAAACTTTGCATTTTCTTTCATATTCCTTTCAGAATGACCTTCATGTATACATATTATGAAAATTCACAGAACTCTGTATTAACTACTTTTTGTTAAATATTATAATGAAAATATAAAATATGAAGAATTCACTACATTTGCCCTCAAAACAAAAATCTCATAAGCATGACATCCTTGCACTGAATGATGTTCAGACTATACATTCTACTTTTACAAAGGATGCTATGTAAAGTAAAAATAACTCTGATAAGCAGTCTTTGAGAATAGTGTTTTATTATTTTCATTTTCAAGATACTTCTATAGCAGACAATAGCCCAAAGTGCCCTGGATTGTGTATTCATAGTATAAATGTAACTCTAACACTCTCAGAAATTACTATTCAAGCCCCTTCCTGTATCACTATCAATATTGCCCATTATTTTAAATAAATGTGAACACATATTTTATAAAACACTACAAATTTTCTTAATTTTGAAACATAATTTCTAAGCCTCAGTGTGATAAATTTGGTCAATTTTGTGAACATAGGTCATAGTTCACATAAATTGAAGAGTATAAACGTATATTTCAGTTTTTCTTTATTCATATATAATGTCACTTGCAAATAATGGATCAAATCAGAGATCATCATGGGAGTAGTACAAGTTATTCTTGGAAAACTCAAAGAAAACATTCTTTTATTCCTATGTGTAATGCAAATTTTAAAATAGACAGGAATGAATTAAGGGATGATATTTAGGGAGAAAATAGGTATATGAGTAAATAGAGGAGGAGAATAGAGATGAAAGTTCAGTGTGATTGAAGAATAGCATGCATATATGCATGACTTCATCATCATAAAATACAATGAAAAGTAATATAGGTCTAAATAAAAATTCCAAAAATTCAGTAAAACATAAATTCTTGAAGTAAAATATATTAAAGTTGTGGAAAAATGAAGGCGTATGAGATTTCTGTTTATTAAAATACAATGCAAAAATCTAATTAATAAAAGGTTTGTATTTAAATTTTGTAGGAGCATTAAGATTCATGAATCTTTAAGTGAAATTTTTGTTATTTTAATATAAGTGAAAGTCTTTTAAATTACTTAATATAAATATAAACTTGATTAGGATGTTGTGATTTTGTAAAATGATTTATTAAGATTTAGTCACAATTTGGTCTTCATAGAATAATAATTTCAGCCATTAAGTTAAACTTCTGGTAAAAATTAAAAGTCCACTTAAAATGATATACCTGATTATTTTTAAATTTTGCATAAGCTATAATCAACTATGCACTTGGTGATATTTTTCTTTGTTAGAAATTGAATTGCATAAGAGCTTCTTTTCATTACTCTTAGTAGAGTTAGTCTTTGATTAAATCATTGAATTTTGTTTTCTAATTTTGCTATAGAAAATTTGGTGATCCTTTATGATAATTTTTCATCCATTAGATGCCTTTTTGACCTGATGTTTTTGAAGAAAAATCAAAAATTGTTCAATGTATATTAAAACTAAATAATTTGGCAAAGGGGAATATTTGCTATTTGTTGATAGTCTTGCTATTATTAAAAATGAGTTAATGAATCTGAAAATTGCAGCATTCTTCAAAGTAAAATTACTACTATTATGATATAATGAAGTAAGTAAACTTTTTTCATTTCCAGTCATCAAAATACCAGTCCTTCATGATTATTTACAAATCTTAAAAGTTCTGGAAGGTGGAGAGGAAGCATTACATGAGTTTCTTTGAGCTGTGAACTATACTATAGATAGTGATTAAACAATAAAAGATCTGTTCTGCCTACTCAACGTTTGTCATTTCCAGGTTGTTCTTTTCTACTATTAAGAATCCACTATGTTTATAATAGCCAGAATCTGGAAAGAACCCAGATGTCCCTCAACAGAGGAATGGATTCAAAAGATGTGGTATATTTTCACAATGGAATACTACTCTGCAATTAAAAACAATGAATTCACAAAATTCCTAGGCAAATGGTCAGAACTTGAAAATATCATCCTTAGTGAGGTAACCCAGTCACAAAAGAACACACATGGTATGCAGTCACTGATAAGGGGATATTGACCCAGAATCTCGGAATACCCTAGACACAATTCGAATATCAACAGATTTCCAAGAAGATGGAAGGAGAGACCCCTGGTCCTGGAAAGACTGGATGTAGGGGAACGCCAGGACAGAGAAGCAAGAGGGGGTTGAATGGGGAAAAGAGGGAGGGAAGGGGTCTTATGGGACTTTCAGGGAGGGAGGAAACGGGAAAGGGAAATAAAAAAACTTAGAAAATAAAAAAAATTGAAAAAAAAAAAGAATGCTTAGAGAGAATTGATTTCTAGGTGAAGCATCGTTAAAGTTGATACTTTTGCAAAAGAAAAATATCCAAACTTCAAAACGGTTAAATTTTTCTTTCTTTACTATTTTATTTTTTGAATTTCAAAAGGTTATATTTTGCAGTGGTAGAGACATCTTCCCAGCAGATCAATACTCATTCAATAAATAATTGTAGCTGAAAGAAGAATAGTGGTCAAATCCCTTACTCTTCCGTAAGAGATTAAAAAAATCAATGTTACCCATGAACAGTTAAGCGAGCAAGACTTGACTGCTCTGTCAGACATAAAAGAGTCAAGAACTCTCTATTAATAATGGTAAACTAGATCAACTCTTGCTTGATTTGTTTTTTTTATGGTTTGCCTACATTCTTCCACTTTGCATATTCTAATGATTTTTAAAGTCACTCAGAAGTTTCTCTAAGGCAACGAAAAAAAAATAGAAAGTAGTTAAAGAAAATTAATTCTATATTGGACTGTCATATTTCTAAATAATTTTAAGTAAAATTCAAAAATACAGATTTTCAAATCGATCATTATGAATTATAAAAGTGATCTTTTGTTATTTAATGTAAATTTTTCTCTTAGTTTGTACAATAGATACTCAAATGAATAAAAAAACATTTTGAGACAAAGTGATGCAGCTTTTGCCACCAACAATACATGTGAATGAGTATGATTCTGTGAATACAAAGAGATTTTCATATCCATATTTTTGTCAGTAAGGACAGAGAAGATGAAGATCCATTTCAAAATAGCATGTTTGAAGTATTTGGAGACTTAGCTTCCTGGGCTCAAACATCTATAATCAGCTGATTGAATAAAAGTAAATGTTCATCTTTCTCACTTTAAATCAGCTTCATTATAATTGGTTCTGGTTTTTTTTAGACCATGTAAACACAAAGACCTATGTATGCTAATCAGAGAACTACAGAAAAATAGCCAAAAATGCATATACAATTAAAACAATACATAAATGGAAAGTCCATAATTATTTAATATAACCATATAAAACTAAATATATCAAAATACATATGACCTGGACCAAAACATTCTTAATTTTCAAGAATTTATTGAAGCTCCTAAAGTTGTTCTCTATATGTTATGGTATGTAGCTTATCATGTTATCCTCAACCAACCACTGGAATGTAAAATCTTGTGTTTCTCATGAATGGGCACTCATTAGAATCTACGTTGTGAAGATTTTACCATAGAAAAGTGCCATGAGTTTACCAAATGCAGGAGTCCCGCATGTTTCTCTTCATTTACAGAAATCACTCTGGCATAAGGAACTTCTCTTGAATCATTATTACCTTTTAATGATTGAAGGGGATAAATTCCATAGCTCCACTACATATTATTCAAGATTTGTCAACTCCATTCAACTTGCTTTTGCAAATTTTAATATAAGTTCTTTGAAGATAAACTAACTTGATAATTATTGATTCTCATGTTGAGAAAACTATGAGGCATACTGTCTTATACATAATAAAATAAATTTTATTTCATTGATATAATGAATACATTATTTATGCTTTTAATCAAAAGTTTTTAGTAGAAAATCTTTTATAAACAACATATATATTGAATTTAATTAACATATACATAAATATGATAATACTGTTTATGAGTAGTAGACTGAAACTATGTGCACGAGAAAACAATTTTTTCATTGAAATTAGAAATCAGGCTATTTGGTACTAACATAATAAATGCTTTCCTTTTTCCTGCCTTAGCCACCCTATATGAGGGAGCAAACTATCAAGTCTTGTAAATTATAATTTTATTATAATCATGTTAAAAAAACCCTATGTAAAAACCATGTAGGCAACTCTCTCCAAAACTCTGACTAGTAAAAATGATAAGTAAAATTATCATTGTTGTTTTGCTAATATGATTCCATATGTTTTTTTACCCATTGGTTATCTCGAATCACTATAAATTTAAACCTGGTGTGGGAAACCCACACACACCTATATTGCATAACCACCCCCATCTCCTTGCTGTTTTAATATCTGCATAGTTGAACCTGATAAGGAGAAGTAGCATCATGAAACAAAATGACATGAAATTTAGATGGTAAGAAAGCACACAACTTATTCATCAATGGCAAGTATGTCAACTGTTGAAATTCTCTGGAAATTATTATGTGCACTCCTCAAGAAAATAAACAACACTACCATAAGACTTAGACTCTGTCACTCCTCAGTACTCACACCACAGAGGTACTTACACATCCATATTATGGATTTACAATTCATATTAGCAAAAATATAGCACACAGATCTGCCAACTGCTTAATGGATACAGAAAATGCTGTATGCAAAATGGGATTATGGGCAGCTATGTAACAAAAAATGAACTTATGATATGCAGAGAAAAACAGAGTTAGAAATAAGTCAGTCAAACTACATCATCCAGATTGAGAAAGACAAATACTGCCTTTCTCTCATGTGTATATATATATATATATATATGTATATTATAACTTACATTTAAATTTATGTATGAATATATGCATATATACAGTAAGATATGTAGGACACAACAGTAGACAGGAGACTGTAAGCGAGAAGGTAAAGTGCTTAAGAGAAGAAGGAAATAACAAAAGAGAGACTAATGAATGTGTTTGCCATGAAAGCAGATATGAGCTCTATTTGGAGGAAGGAGAACAGAGAAGGAGGACAGTGAATCAAAGATAGTGAGGAAGAAAATGTCACAGTGAGGAAGGAAAGTTTGCTGTGTGCCTTGGGAGGCCCACATCCTGCTTCTGGGGAGGCAGAGAGAGAAAATTTCCTAGGAGTGGATGACCAAAGAGCCTAAGCCAAGTCTAGTGAGGTCCAGAACCATAAGAGACACTGTTTCAAATACAAGTTGGGTGGCTTCTTAGAAGTAATACTATGGTTGACTTCTGTCAATCACATGCATGTGAAATTACTTACATACTTAAAAACCAATATATATATACATACATTTATATATATATATATATATATATATATATATATATATATATATAATGTCACCATGAAACCCACTGTTTAATATAATAATAAACATATAATTAGTAGAAAGGAAAAATAACATACACAAACAGCATAATCACACAATAAAGAAAATAAGAAAAGATTCTGCTCTGCAATTAAAAACAATGAATTCACGAAATTCCTAGGCAAATGGTCAGATCTTGAAAATATCATCCTTAGTGAGGTAACCCAATCACCAAAGAACACACATGGTATGCAGTCACTGATAAGGGGATATTGACCCAGAATCTCGGAATACCCTAGACACAATCCGCATATCAATAGATTTTTAAGAAGATGGAAGGAGAGACCCCTGGTCCTGGAAAGACTGGATGTAGGGGAACGCCAGGACAGAGTAACGAGAGGGGGTTGAATGGAAAATAGAGGGAGGGAAGGGGGCTTATGGGACTTTCGGGGAGGGAGGAAACAGGAAAGGGGAAATGATTTGGAATGTAAATTAAAAAAATAAAATAAAATAAATAATAAAAAAAAGAAAAAATTCAATTATTGTTGGTAGTCGTTAATTGAGGTTGAAAGTTGTTAAATACACATAAATATAACTTAGCAATATGTAGAATGATAAATAAAACTATCATTCAGGTTTTATTGTTATTAAAGATATACAGAACATTATTATGAACAAATTCTGTCAGTCTTTTTGATATTGGTGTATCAAAAGATTAAATATGCAAACAAGCATGTTTTAGGCATAAATTCTTAAATGAATAATATATTTTACATGTATGTTTTCAAGTTCTATTATTATACTCATTAATACTAATGTGTATGATAAAAATTTCATGAAGGCAGTGATTTACCTAATGTATTACAATACAATATTACAAGCAAAACTTGCTTTTCATTAATTTATTTACCTATTTATTTATTTATTAATTTTCAGATTACAGTCCCACTCCATCCTCTCCTCCCCTTACCACCTCACAAGTTCCTCACCCAATACTCTCTCCTATTCTCCTCATAGAATGGGAAACTCCACTTCAGTACCAACCCACTGTGGGACAATAAGTCACAGCAAGACTAAAGGTCTTCTCTCCTACTGAGGCATCACCTGGCATTCAAATTATGAGAAGGGGATCCAATGGCAAGCAACAGAGTCAGAGACAGCCCCTGATCCATTTGTTAGGAGATCCATATGAAGATCAGGAGATAGCATGATTTTTTGTGTGTATCTTTCTACCCTCTTAATTAAATAATGCATATTAAATGTAGCATAGAAATAGTAATTACTTATTAATGTCATTATCATTATTTGGAACACAGAACGCTTCTGAAAATATCCATCAAAATAATCCACAATTAAAATTAATTTTTTTTCACCAAAAAATTGGCTATGAAAAATACTCCTTCCTTTCACATGTGTGAGGATTAAAGATGTAAGGCTAAAATCACCTATAGAAGTCTTTCCTCATTGTGGTTTCACTCATATGAGTATATATCTTGTTATTTGAAGAAGAGCAGACTTGGGGTGGAGAGATGGTTCAGAGGGTAAGAGAGCTGACTGTTCTTCCAGAGGTTCTGAGTTCAATTCTTAGCACCTCATGGAGTCTTATAGCTATCTATAATGAGATCTGGTATCCTCTTCTCGCATGTAGGCATACATGAAGGCAAAACACTGTTTGCTTGATAAATAAGTAAATAAATAAATAGATAAATAAATAAACAAGAGAAGATGCTGCACACTATCATGAGAATTACTAGTGAATACTAAACTTCTCTACATTTTGTATTTTAGTGATTAGGACGATGGCATGGAGAGGCAGATGTATTATAAACTTATATGAGTATTAGTTATGCCTTTGTGTTTAAGTTAGATACTATGATTTTCTTCTGTATCCTTCTCAAGCCTGTATGCATGTAAAACATTATATATATGCATATATATAAAACATTAGCCATGTATTATATAGACACATATATGGTATATATATATATATATATATATATATATATTATATACCTATACTATATGTTATAAAAGTTATCATGAAACATATTTTAGAACTTGTGATTCTGAATAGATTTTTGTGGGTCTGGATTTTGGACAATGATGCACTTCCAGATACTTAGAGCTCTTCCAAATCACTCCACTGTGGTAACTTTCCAAGATCATTTTAGATCTGCCAAGTTATTATACTATGATTTAATTTCTAAATACGTAGGATGAGCCATATTTTCTAGCTCTGTTATGGTTTCCAGTAACCTATGACTAGCTAGATATTCAGGCTGTGATGCTATTTCCAAATACATTTAGGCATGCCAACATGGCATACTCTGATTTAATTCTCAAATAGTTAAGAATATGCCAGATTGTGGGAATGTAAATTGACTGCCAGAACAGTGCATTTCTTGGGAGGGAAATAGCTCATAAGAGCAGATCACTTTCAGATTTATAGACTTGCATGGTAATTTATACACTTCTCTTTTCCCTCCAAGGAACTCCTTGTTATAATTATTCTGACAACCATTTTATCAGTTTTAAAACTCAAGATTTCAATGATAGGAGGGCACAGTTGTGTATCATAATTATTAAGAACAATTTGAATTTAAAAATTTCAAAATTAATTTATCACTTCCCTACTTCTTACCAAATTAGCTCTACTTTGTGGCTTTCTTATTTAAATAGAAGCAGTATAATGTTATTCATTCTCCAGCTGTGTCACCCACTGTTCTTCCTTGCTCTGTGTCTATGCTTAAAATTTGGCAAATTCTTAGATTCTGTTGTAATATTAAACATAGACTCAATTCTTGTGTTTCAATTTCTATGACAACCACAAATCAGATTTGCCTAAGTTATTTGGAATTTTATACTAGCTTCATAAAGGTCATGTCGATATTGGTCAGCCTGTCTAGATCAGCTACGTTTCTATGGTTATAACCAAGATGTAGGTTACTCTTAATTTCATTTAAGAGCCTTAGAGAGAACTACTATTTTGCACATGGTCTTAAAATAGATGTATAAGGAACTGCGATATTGCTTCAGTGGTTAAGAACCTGTACAAACCTTGACAACATTTTGATTCCCAGTACCCAGACTGGATTACTTACAACTGCCAGTGACTTCATATTTACATAAAACATCTTCTGGACTCTACAGACATATTAGCACATGTATGTGCATACCCACATACAGTCATACAAATAATACATACTTTTAAAATAATAAAATAAATATTTTATATATATATATATATATATATATCTTTGGATTAATTCATAGACTATAAAATAAAATTCCTAGTTTCAGGCAGGGTAGAGCTCTTTCCAAGTTGGTGAGATCAAAACAATGCAGGCTATTGCAATATTCTTCATTGCCTGCCAGTGTGGTATCAGTTTATTGCTGAAGAAGCTATACACTGTTGTAAGAACTTAGAGAAATCAAACTACTAAGAACCTGAATGTTGCCTCCCTAGTAGTTAGATCCCATCTTGTCGGATGATGATAAAAAGGCTACAGGATGAGAAAAAATTACCAAAACTATTACCTAACTGTAAAAGTAATAATAACTAGCCCTGCAGAATGTATTCAATAGTACAGTATTGGCACTGATATCTTGTGACTAAGCAGCAGATACCTAATTGAACTAAAAACCTTCTCCTTATTTTAATGAATGAAAGTCAAAAGCTCTAAAGCTAACTGTGAGCAATATAACAAACATATTGTACCATTAATATATTTTCATTTAACTAAGAAATATGCTTCTGGTATATTAAACATCATTTAAATCTCACAAACATTATTTTGTCCTGATTAAATATATTTTGTTATATTTTATCTTATTTGAATGTATAATAAGTTTCATTACTATTTAATAGATTTGACACATTTAAGTTTTATTATTTTCTATTTGACAGTTATTTCTGTAATCAGTGTTGTGAATTAAACACAGTTATGGTCTGTGTGTTTGTGTCCCACAGTGTTCATGTGCTGAAATTCTAAATGGAAAGTGGAGACATTAGAAGTGTTGTCATTCTGATGCTGTGGTCTCAAGTGAAGCCCCCATGATTGGTCATTTTATGTTTTATGTATTATGAGGATCTAGTTTGAAAGTCTTGTTAGTGAAAAGGGTACTTTTTTTTTTATTTTATTTTTTTAATTTACATTCCAAATCACTTCCCCTTTCCCGTTTCCTCCCTCCCCGAAAGTCCCATAAGCCCCCTTCCCTCCCTCTTTTCTCCATTCAACCCCCTCTCATTACTATGTCCTGGCGTTCCCCTACATCCAGTCTTTCCAGGACCAGGGGTCTCTCCTTCCATCTTTTTAGAAATCTATTGATATGCTGATTGTGTCTAGGGTATTCTGAGATTCTGGGTCAATATCCCCTTATCAGTGACTGCATACCATGTGTGATCTTTTGTGATTGGGTTACCTCACTAAGGATGATATTTTCAAGTTCTGACCATTTGCCTAGGAATTTCGTGAATTCATTGTTTTTAATTGCAGAGTAGTATTCCATTGTGTAAATATACCACATCTTCTGAATCCATTCCTCCGTTGAGGGACATCTACTTTTTTTAAATACCATGATATGGAATAGATCTTGTAATATAGTTCACAAACTGAAAAATGTAGAATGTTTTGATTGTTTTCACATTGCAAGTTAGTTTTTTCTCTCATCTTACTATGTATCATTAAATTCAAAAGTAAGTGGAAAACTCCTCATGAGGTAACCCAGGTGCATTAAAATATATATATATATATATATATATATATATATATATATATATATATATATTTTATGTATTCTCACATATGAGGATGTTAGATTTTTAAGGCTTAAGTAGACTTGACACTTCCTCTGACTACAGAGGTTAGGTATAAAATAAGAGACCTGGTTGGAGGAGAAAGAAGAATTTCCCAGGAAATGGTAAATAAAATATATAGTTATGAATAAACGGAAGGTAGAGGCCCAAGCAGGAGCATCAGATAATGTTTCCTTCCCAAGGGAGGGAAGGGGACAGTGAGGGAGTGATTACAGTCAGAAAAACCAACACTAGGGAGACTTGAGGTGTTCTATGTACACCTACCATAGTACCGTGTGTGTGTGTGTGTGTGTGTGTGTGTGTGTGTTATACACCACACACTGTTATACACACATACACCCGGGAGGGGGGGAGAGAGAGGGAGAGAGAGAGAGAGAGAGAGAGAGAGAGAGAGAGAGAGAGAGAGAGAGAGAGAGAGAGAGAGACAGAGAGAGAGAGAGAGAGACAGAGAGAGAGAGAGGAATGGAATTAGCAAATAATAGAGGCAACTCCCCAACTTAACATTTGTCTCTAAAATCTCCTTTTCTTTTTTTTATCTTTTAATTTTTTTCTTTTCTAAGTTTTTTTTTATTTACATTCGAAATCATTTCCCTTTTCCCATTTCCTCCCTCCCCAAAAGTCCCATAAGCCCCCTTCCCTCCCTCTGTTCCCCATTCAACCCCCTCTCACTTCTCGGTCCTGGCATTCCCCTACATCCAGTCTTTCCAGGACCAAGGGTCTCTCCTTCCATCTTCTTGGAAATCCATTGATATGCGAATTGTGTCTAGGGTATTCCAAGATTCTGGGTTAATATCCCCTTATCAGTGACTGCATATCATGTGTGTTCTTTTGTGATTGGGTTACCTCACTAAGGATGATATTTTCAAGTTCTGACCATTTGCCTAGGAATTTCGTGAATTCATTGTTTTTAATTGCAGAGTAGCATTCCTGTGTAAATATACCACATCTTCTGAATCCATTCCTCCATTGAGGGACATCTGGGTTCTTTCCAGCTTCTGGCTATTATAAATAAGGCTGCTATGAACATAGTGGAGCATGTGTCCTTATTGCATGCAGGTAAAACTTCTGGGTATATGCCCAGGAGTGGTATAGCCGGATCCTCCGGGAGTGTCATGCCCAGTTTTCTGAGGAACCGCCAGACTGCTTTCCAGAGTGGTTGTACCAGCTTGCAATCTCACCAGCAGTGGAGGAGTGTTTGTCTTTCTCCACATCCTCTCCAACAACTGCTGTCTCCTGTGTTTTTGATCTTAGCCATTCTGACTGGTGTGAGATGGAATCTCAGGGTTGTTTTGATTTGCATTTCCCTAATGAGTAAGGATAATGAACATCTCTTTAGGTGCTTCTCAGCCATTAGATATTCTTCAGGTGAGAACTCTTTGTTTAGCTCTGTCCAATTCCAACTCTCCAACAGCAGCAAGTCCTGAAGTCTCCTTTTCAAGAAAAGCTTTATAGCTAAATGAGTTGTTGACTATAGATGGCCAATTGAAACTCAGAAACAATTATAGCTATTGCTTGGTTAGTAATTGCTTTCCAACACTGATGATAAGGTGCTATTGCTGAAGGCAACACCTACTCATTCCATTGAACACAGAAATGTAAAGCGGCTGCCTAACTAGATCCTTCTCCCCTCCTGATTAGAGTTCAAAAAGTCTGTTTGGAAGGTACAGATTTTCTTACATGATATACAATTACGATAATGTCACGAAATGTTATAGGTGTTATCAACTAGTGATTGGTATTGAAGAATAATCTATGAGATAGAACCTATGCCTGACATAGCACAAGTAGCCAAGAACCTGGGATTAGATAGGACATGGACCTTGGAGAAAAGTCATTATTATTCTTACTTAAAAAAAAAAGGTAGGAATATCATAATTCCTAATTCTGCTATACCCATAAGTCAGTGTCTTATTCCATCATCAATACAGAAGTTTCTACCTTAGTTGGATACAAATGCAAGGACTTACAGATGGACAGTATTCACAGAGTGGGAGACCTTGGAACATCCAGCTTTAAATTGGATATCTTCATCACATCTTTTTTCCCCCTCAGGGCTCAAAGATCTTTGAAGAAGAAAAGGCAGAAAGAGTGTAAGAGCCAGTAGGGATAGAAGGCACCACGAGAACAGTACCTTGCAAACCCAGCAGGACCGATGCACATGTTCACTCACAGAGATGGTCGCAGCATCTCTTCACAGGATCTCTATAGGCCCAAGTCAGATGAGGTCCCAGAAGCAAGGGGAATGAATTTGCATAATAGGAATTTTCCATTCTAACCAAGAGCCTTTTTGAAATGACCACTGTATGCCAAAGAAAAATATATTTTTCACCAATAAGATTTCACTGGGTATATAAACCACACTTAAAGGAAGGCTCTGTGCTCAGCTATACAAAGCCAACAAACACAAATTCAGTGGTATTTTAGAGATTTTTTTTTGTTGTCTCAAAATTCTTTTAAACATTGGTTGTTTTATACTTTTACGGGTTTTTCTCTGTGTGTTTTTCTGTGTATCTGCGTGTATTTATGCTTTTCCTGCTCTAATTTGTTTATCTTCCTTTGTTTATTGTGTTTTGCTTTTGGCTGTTGTGTGTTTTCTTTCTTGCTTTCTTAAGATAAAGAGAAAGAAGGGATGATGTTTGATAGATGGGGAAAATTTTGGTCAAGACAAAAGAACAGAAATGTTGGTCAGAAGATATTTTATAAAAATGTATTTTCAATAAAAATGTTTCATTTCTAAGAACAACATTGTTTTTCATTTTTATGACTTGAATATATCATTGACATCTTGCATTCTCTACAAAGATTGTATTAGATTCTATGCTGGATGACAAACAAAAACAAATAATACTGAAACATTTTATCACCCATTAGAAAATGGGTCTTTATGGTTACAGAGTAGAAAAGCATGAGATTAAACAATTCTCTAACATTTTTAATGTTTTTGAAAAGATGATGCATAAGTCACTTTATTTTCACTTTAACTTTCATCTCCCACTTAATATTTTTAATTTAGAAAGTGTTAATAAGGGCCTGCAGAGATAGCTCAGCAATTAAGAGCATTGACTGCTCTTCTGTAGGTCCTGAGTTCAAATCCTAGCACCCACACGGTGTCTCATAACCATCAGTAACAAGATCTGACATGCTCTTCTGGAGTGTCTGAAGACAGTTACATTGTACTTACATATAATAAATAAATAAATCTTTAAAAATGAAAGAAAGTGTTAATGAGCTGGTGAGATGGTTCAGCCAAGAACAATACTAGCTACTCTTCCAGAGGTTCTGAATTCAATTCCCAGCAACCACATGGTGGCTCTCAATAATCTATAATATGGAATCTAATGCCCTCTCTTGGCATGAAGGTACATGCAGACAGAGCACACCTATGTTGAATGAATGGAATACATAAATCAAAAAAAAAAAAGAAATTGTTAATGAATTGACATGTGTAGTTTAAATATTATTATATGTGGATACACTTTCCTTCTGTGCTTGTTGAGTTGTTGACTGTTTGTATGGACTTGAGTCCACGGGCATTTTAAAGAATGCTGATGGACATCTATCTGCAGTAAGTTAATGTCTAGTAAAGAAGATACTCTAATAGTTTTTGAATGAGCAATAAAGGAATTTGTATATACTAATTATAGGAACTTACTACATAAATGGAAATAGAATGTGTTAGTTTTTAGTGTGAAAATAAGATCCATGGTTTCATTGATTATGAAACACTAAGGAAATGAATATTGGATTGTGCTCGTAACCGAGTATTCTTCTGGGATATTTGAGTTTCATGTGTATATAAAATATCCAATATCTGAGTCTAGCATGTACCTCTGATTAATCAAGTTAGAGAACATGTATTGTGAGAGAAATTAGCATTGTCATAGGATATGACAATGAGTTATAAATGAGTGTTAAAAATGAACAAGTGGCTGAGGAGTAAGATGTAGGAGGGATGAATTGTACCTGACTTGCAGCCCATAGTGGCTCAGGCATGTACAACACATACTTCTGCATTTGGGAACCCTGCAGTCTGCCTAAAGCCTGGAGACAAAGGACAACAGAGCATGTGGCCAGAACGACTAATCAGAGGGTGCCAACTATACTGAATGAGATATCATGGACCAATGGGACAATGGTGGAGATCATAAAGGCACATCCCAATCCCATAGTCTGCTTCTGCTTATCAAGCGACTCATGTAGTCTGTGTCATTTATTCCATGCCTTCTTACCTGCTAACTCCCAGGACCATCTCAAAGAGACGAGTTTTAGGGCAACATTAAGATACACAAGAAAAGCTGCATCAGAGTGAGAATTTGCAATCAATAGCAAATATGTATTGACAAGGAGTAGTCGTTTTGAAAGAGGAAAACAATCCCCCATTTCCTGCTTGGATCCCCCAAACAACAAATTTTAAAAAGATAAATATTAATGACCTGTGCCAAATTTCTAGCAATATGTCTTGAAGATAGTCAAAGAGAGGTGTTTTTTTAGAATACTTAATGTATCACATTGAAAATGATATAGTTTTTTTTATTTTGGATAGATAGGAAAGACTCAGATTTGAAGGAAATTGGAGTATTGTGTCATTAGCTAAAATAGAACAAAGAGTCTTGCCTTAGGCTAATTTTCTTTTCATTGGATGGATCAATTATATTGTCCATAAGTAACATGATGATTTATGTATGTATTCTAATGATTAATGATCTGGATAGTTTAAATTATAGCGTAATGTTACTGAGTTGGTGTGGTGGGATTATGTCTTGTGTTCTGCCTGAAGGTTTCCTTTGTATCATTTAATTGTTGATTTCTGAACAGAAGAAAGTTGAGAATATGCCAGACTTTGGTGTTGTTATTTTCACCTGTCTCATTGTTTTGTAAATATCATCTACATCACCTTTTTATTAGTTTAATTAAAACCTCAACAACCTATAACAAAGCAGGAAAAGTATGCAGGATATTAAGCAGGGATAAGAACTCTGGGAAAGGATCAGGGAGAGGATTCACCAGCTAGAAATGGAGGGATAAAGAAGTAGAGGAACTGAGATGAGGTAACAAGTCACATGTCAGAACAGTAGGATAAATTTAAATTATATGAGCTAGTTGGAAACAAGTCACTAAGGCCAAGCTTTTGTAATTAGTAACAAGTCTCTGTGTCATTACTTGGGAAGCTAGTGGGTCAAGATAGTCCTGAAATATTAGTGGAATCTTACGATAATTGGATCATGATATTAAGAAAGGATTAATGAAGTTTGTGAAAGGCCTTGTTAGTTCCTAGGAATGTAGGTTAATATAAGTGAGTGAGTCTGCCCCATGCCTGGTCTCTCTTGTTATCTCAACATATCCTTAGTATGAATCTCTGCTCTGTAGTACCCCCTGCTATAATGCATTACATAAGAGGTTTCATTGTGATTATGAAAAAATCAAATTCTTTAAATATGACTAATCTTAGGGACTGTTGTGTCATTTTAAAAAACTGAAAGGAAAAAATGGCCATCAGGCTGTTTAAGTTCAAGTTTCCATGGCTGTGAATAGATAATCTGATCAAGGCAACTTTTATAAGGACAACATTTAATTGGGGCTGGGTTACAGGGTCAGAGGTTCAGTCCATTATCATCAGTCGGAAGCATGGCAGTTTCCAGGCAGGCATGCCATAGAAGGAACTGAGAGTTCTGCATCTTGATCTGAATGTAGCTAGAAGAAATTACTCTTTCGCATTGGGCAGAGTGTCAAAGCCCATAACCACAGGGACACACTTCCTCCAACAAGGACACACCACCTCACAGTACCATTCCCTGTGGGCCAAGTATATGCAAACTACTTCATGCCCCTTGCCTCTATGATGAATGTTCAAAAGAAGGGGGGAAAGTGGAAGAGCAGAGCGACATGTGCACTGTGGAGAGAGGTGAAACTGGAGAGGTGAAGGTGGTGACACCTGTGAGATGGCATTGAGGTTGACAATGGAATGGGTCACTGCCCAGTAACCAGTAGCTTCTTCAGGATGGGTATAGCAGCCTGAAGCTCATGCAGATACAGTCTCAGTCCCTTCGCCCAGCTCTACCACTGGGTTGGCCTGGATATGAACAATCATGGAGGCTGAAATAAGGAATGGTTCACTTCCTGGACTGGACCTCCTTCAGAGATAACCGTGGTCTGTGATGTAACTGAGAGCCACGTGTCAGTCAGGGGCCCTGATACAGCCAGGCATGGTGGGTTTCAGTGGCCTGCCACCTAATGGCAAGTGGAGTTCTCTGGCCTTTGCTGCAGCCTGAAACCATACTGATGTCCAAGGGACTTGGTGTCACCAGAGCCCATAATTATGTGAGTGCCCTGTACTGATGCCTGAGGTCCTGTTGAGGTTACTGGCCAAGGCTGCTTCTGAGGGCCTTGTCTATATACATGATTCTAGTGCAGCCACGGAAAGTTTGTGGTTTGTGACGTTGCCAAAAATCGTGAAGAAGTTCATAATCTAGCTGATGAAAAAGAACAAGGAAGCTATCTTGTCAGTGATATCAATGATTGAGATGCATAATGGAGAAAGATGGTCATGGAAAGCTTCTATGATACTGCTCCCTCCCGATCACACTCAAAAGTGACAGCCTGAAAAGAACTCCTAACAAATGAGATAAGGATGCTGAATTGTAGGTTCTTACAACTGACAGGTTCTGGCATTGTTTCCGGTGGAGAAGGACTCAGCTTTCTTTAGGAGCAGGCCACTGGGAGTTTGAAAGTGCTCAATATAAGTATACAGACAATACAAATAGGATTTTTCTTTTTTTTGGAAGGACTGGGGAGTGTGATCAAGGTATATGATAAGAAATTCCCAAAGAATCAATGAACATAGTATTTTGAACAACAAAAGAAAAATCGTTTGAGATAATTTCATAAGTAGCACATAACTGTGAGTGATGAAGCACACACCATCCATAGTGAAACTATCGATGAAGAGACACCTACGTTCATTGTGATAGGTAGTGTGATGGTTTGTACATGCTTGGTCCCGGGAATAGCAATATTAGGAGGTGTGTCCTTGTTAGAGTAGGTGTGGCCTCTTGGAGTAGGCGTGTCGCTGTGGGTGTGGTCTTTACTACCTTTGCCCTAGCTGCCCAGAAGCCAGTCTTCTCCTAGCAGTCTCCAGATGAAGTCGTAGAACTCTCAGCTCTCCCTGCACCATGCCTGCCTGGACACTGCCATGTTCCTACCTTGATGATAATGAACTGAACCTGTAAGCCTGCCCCAATTAAATATTGTCCTCTATAAGACTTTCCTTGATCACATCTGTTCACAGCGGTAAAACCCTAAGTCAGGTAGGTAGGTAGCATATTGATTGAGAATGAACAAGTAAATATTTTCTACAATAATTGATTATTTAAAAATCAAACTTTCATTATTTTCCACTAACTCAGAGAATTAATTCATTCAACCTGTATTTACTAGGTGTTGTTTGGTGATTATTAGCTGGTAAGATATACAGTTGGGTTTTGTTGTTATTGTTGTTGTTGTTGTTATTATTATTTATCGTCGTATAATCAAGGAATGTCATGTAAGCAAACACGGAAGCAATGCTGTATAGAAATAGCAGTGGGCTTGATGTTGTGCTTGGGAAATTGCCAAAAAAGTTCTCCTACAAGAGTTGTGTTTGATTCTTGACCTGGATAAAGTGAGGAAGTCAAGCATGATAAGTTGGATTGAAATTTTTTTGTCAGAAGAAATGCTATATAAATGATGACAAAATATCTCTCATGGAAACGTACCATTCTTGACAAATAACACAAAAACAAAAATCACTATTATAAAATGGAGGGCTGTCACAATTAAATTCTGCAACATATGGGAAACTAGCAAACATCTGAGACTATATAAACCCTCAGTAAATGATAACTGTACACTGCTAATCCATCCACTACCACAGATGCTCCAATATGAATAGTAAGCTCCAGAATATACAATGACATGTGAGCTTTCTCTCCATTTTACCCATTTAGAAGCTTTATGTTTACCCTGAAAAAGAGTGTTACTGAGAAGAAAGAAAAACTCTTTTGAAATTAAAACTAAAGTTAGTTTATGAATCACAGTTATGTACATTGCTCTGGATAGTTTCTTGCTTGTTAAAATCTTGTACTCCAAAGTTATATATAGAAAAATATACTTATTTTTTCTTCCAAAATGAGATGCCTTCATCATCTTTTACTTTTCATTGCAAATATTTCTACTGAAATTAATTACTTTTTTTTTTTTTGGTTTTTCGAGACAGGGTTTCTCTGTGTGGCCCCAGCTGTCCTGGAACTCACTATGTAGACCAGGATAGCCTCGAACTCAGAAATCCACCTGCCTCTGCCTCCCAAGTGCTGGGATTAAAGGCGTGCGCCACCACCGCCCGGCAATTAATTACATTTCTACACTGATTTTCGTTATCATCAGACTGCAAAGTATATGAAGATATTTATATCTTCCATGACTGTTTATATGTATATGAAACTGTGTTAGGAGCAAAGGAAAGCTAATAATGATAAAGTCACTGATTTCACTGAAATCTTATCCAAACTTACCAGGATCTAAATTAATATATAACTAATTACAGTCAGAATATTGTAGTGATACTACAAGTAGTACCAAAAAATATCATAGAATTTAAATTGCAAAAATATAAATGCTATTTAAGATAAATAAGTAATGCAATTTTAATTTAAGATATAATGTAGTAAATAATGGATAGATGAGCAAAATATCTGCTTATACTTAACAGTGAAAAAACAATATTTATATTCGGCTGGCTGGACAGATGCCTTAGGGTTTAGTACACTTTCTGGAATTCTAGAAAATCCTATATTCAGTTCATAGCACTTATATCAGATGCCAGACAATGATATTAACTCCAAATCCAGAAGATCAAATGCTTCTGATCTTTGTGTATATCTGCATTCAAAAATAAAATGATTGAATTACAGATAAAGATTTTTAAAATAATTATAATATATATTTATTATCAGATAAAATTCTATACTATACAGTTATGTATGCTATTGTAAAAATTTAATCAATATATATAGTGTACACCTATTACTTTAAGTATTTATTCCTCCAATAAAATGTTTCCTTTGTCTAATCTTTATTTATTATAATGCCTACTTATTGTAACAATCAATCTAAAATCTACTTCTATGAGTAGAATTTTCTTATTATCAATTATGGAATCATATACATGGTTATGTCAATATTTGCTTACTATGTATTACAGATTATTTTGTTGATAAATGGTTAAATTTGCCATATTTAAGCAGTAAACTGAGTTAAATCATAGAAGAATTTGAGCTATCCTGAATTTCAAAGCACCTCACAATGAGCCCAGTGTGGTGGTCCATTGTTTTAATCTTAGCACTTGTGAGAGAAAGGCTAATGGAGTTCTTTGCATTCAAGGCCATCAGGTCTGTATTGCTAGTGTCTGGACAATCAGAGATGCTCAGTAAAGAGATCCTATCTTAAAATATTGTAAAAAAGAAAGAAGGAAGGAAGGAAGGAAGGAAGGAAGGAAGGAAGGAAGACCTCACAATGAGTCTCAGCTGACAATAAACCAGAAAACTTGATGATGAACTGATGATTTTACTTACAAGGTTGTTTCACAAATTATAAAATGATTTCAAATGTAATCTCTGTGAGGGAAATCTGAAATTCAGTTTTGATTGAATTCAATTTTTTATGAGTTCCAATGTTTGGTCAAATAAATTTCTAAATTGTGCTGTATAGAAATAATGATAGAAATTCTTTTTTTTTTTAAAGTGTATCATTTATGTTTTTTTCATTTATTTTTTATTAGATATTTTCTCTATTTACATTCAAATGATATCCTCTTTTTTTCCCCTCCCGAAACCCCCCCTATCCTATCCCCCCTCCCTCTGCTCACTAACCCACCCACTACCACTTCCCTGTCCTGGCATTCCCCTACACTGGGACAACTAGTCTTCACAGGACCAATGGCTTTACCTCTCACTGATGTCCAACATGGCTATCCCTGCTACATACTCAGCTAAAGACACGGCTCCCTCCATGTGTACTCTTTGCTTGGTGGTTTAGTTCCTAGGAACTCTGGGGGTACTGGTTGGTTCATATTGTTTTTCCTCCTATGGGTCTACAAATCCCTTCAGCTCCTTGGGACCTTTCTCTAGCTCTTCCATTTGTGATCCTGTGCTCAGTCCAGGGTTAGCTGAGAGCATCTTCCTCTGTATTTGTCAGGCACTGGCAGAGCCTCTCAGGAGACAGCTGTATCAGACTTCTGTCAGCAAGCACTAGTTGGCATCCACAAAAGTGTCTGGGTTTGGTAACTGTATATGGGATGGGTCCCTGAGGTTCCACCTCACACTAGTCAGAATGTCTAAGATCAAAATCTCAGGTGACAGCAGATGCTGGAGATGATGTGGAAGAAGAGGAACACTCATCCATTGTTGGTGGGTTGCAAACTCATACAACCACTCTAGGAATCACTTTGCCGGTTCCTCAGAGAATTGGACATAGTAATTACTACCTGAGGACCCAGCTTTATCATTATTGGACATATACCCAGAACATGCCCCAACATGTAATAAGGACACATGCTCCACTATGTTCATAGTAGTCTTATTTATAATAGCCAGAAGCTGGAAAGAACCCAGATGTCCCTCAACAGAGGAATGGATACAGAAAAGGTAGTACATTTACACAATGATGAGCATTCTTTTAAGTGCTCCTAAAACTTGAAAAGTGCAGTAACTCTAGGGAGTTTTTTATGTTAATCTCTTAACTGTCTGAGATTCTCCAATTCACTGGAATAATAAACACATTAAATGATTATTTGTCATATGTTCTTTCTCCACAAAAGATATTTCAACATTTTCTCATTCTCACCTAGCATATTATCGAACCACATTATTCCCAGAAGAACCACCCAGCCACTGATTTCATGGAGAAGATAGGATTTGTCATGCGAGTTATGTCTAAAAATTCTGTTTCCATCTACTTTAAATATCACATATTAAAGAGCATGTTTTTCTTGCTTGATGTCAATATTTCCCATTGGTAGTCATGTCTAATATCTGCATGTTCAGGGAATTCTTTATTTCCCAGCTTTACTATTTCTGTAGTCCAGTGCTACTCTGACTGGAAAGCAGGCATACTTCTAATCTCAGGAGACAACCAGATCTCTGAGTTCAGGGTCAGTCTGGTACAAAGCAAGTTTCAGGTATAGAAAAGCTTAGGTGCAGGTGTGGTGCTACACATCTTTAGTACAAACACTCAGGAGTCAGTGGAGAGGAAGGGAACTGAAGTTTAGTGTGGCTGATTGGTTGATGGCAGTTCAGTTCATTGAGTTCGAAGGCAGTTTTTACCAGATAGTTTTTACAAACAGGTTGAAGAAAGAACAAGCAATGTGCAGCTGAAGAGAGAATGAGTAAGTGAATGAGGAGCCAGAAGATTAAAACATATTGCCAAAATCAGTTTGGGGGGAGGCAGAACAATTCATTCAGAAGCCAAGAGAAATGTGTTTGAATAAGTCAGTTGGAGAGGAGTTTGAGGCATAACAGCTGAGTTGAACCATCTAGCCAGAGTTCAGAAAGAGCTACAAAGGTTGAGTTAATTCAGCAGTAAGCCTCTGAGATGGCAATTGTGTTAGGTGGATAAAAGTTGCTTTTACATGATGTAGAGATGAGGGAGACTTTACTAACAGGTAATGCTAATGTAGGTTTATGTTTCCATTGACCTTATTCAGCAGTAAGCCCAGGACATGACAATTACATCAGATGAATAAAAGTTATTTTTACATGGGCTGTTTTCAGAGGGACAGGTGACTTGCTTTGTTTCTCACTCTCGCCAGTCACACATCTGTTGTTAAGTAGAGGGTGATAGGTAGGACAGACTGGGCTCTATGTCTTGATCCTAGGTGGCTGTTGTACATGTAGTTTCATATATCATGTTCTAGCTGGCTTGGTTGGACAAGTTCACAGATATCTAGACAACAAGACAAATCATGGTGACATTTGAATCTCCTCATTCTGGCTCCATAACACTGTACAGTACAAGTGTTATATCCAAGTCAAGGCCACCTTTACTAAGGACCATAAAGTTGAAACTTTGAAAACAGTATTTACAACATTAGGTGACATTTCACACACACACACACACACACACACATATATATATATGTGTGTGTGTGTGTATGTGAGAGTATATCCTAGTATCAGAGAACTAGTTATTGCACAACTAGGTAAGATAAACCCAATATAGGGAATTTTATACCCACAGTAGAGGTATGCTTTGTCTTTGCATTCATTTAAATTCATAACATAAGGAACATATTCTTTACCCAATTACATAATGGAAATGATTTACTAATTATGTTTTAGATAATAAAACAACAAAAGCAAAAATAACAACAACAACAATAATAACAAAAGTCTCTTAATTTTCTTGGATGTTTGTTGCCTGTAGAATTTTGAGAATGATATAAATGATAAAGGCACCATATTTGCCACAATGTTTACTATTTGTTAGTATTATTTAGAGGTCATCATGAGGTCCATCTTTCTATTTCTTAATACATTTCAAGATGCATAAGACATTACTATGCCTACAGTCTAAATTCATTTTCATAAGAAGATTAGGGTAATAGGAAGATAACAAATTTAAGGTCAGACAGATTTTGATCTATGACATAATGAGACAAATTGTAGTTACATGTGAATTTGTAACACTATAATGATTACTTCCTTTATTGTTTATCAATAGTACATTTCATTTCTCATATGTCCCACTTTTTCAAATCATTGTTATTATCCTTGAGATTAATCCTATTTGGCACTTCTGTAAGGACGACTATAATGTTACTCATAGAACAATCATTTGTGGTTTTTAGACATTGCATAAGTTTTATGAATTTCCCTTGTAAGAAAATTTTTGGAGTGAAAGGAAGAGTGTAATTGCAACACAGAAGCTTAAATGTATACCATTCTATCTGTATTCTTCCTGTCTCTTCTACTGATTCCTAGTTATTTCCATTTGACCTGACATCAATACATCATTGATGATACCTTAGAATAACTAAGCAGACATATGATATTGAATTTAGCATACAGGATATGCATAGAGGTGTTAATAAATAATGGAAGAGTGTTCATGTCTTTGAATTTTAAGCAATCAAAATCAATTCAAATCCTTATATGAAAGAGTCTTTTAAATTACAAATTCTTAGATTAGCCATTGAGATTCATCTCACATTTTTATAAAATACTTTGGAAGGATCCAAAAGGACTTTAAATTTAAAGAAATATTCACCTTAAGACCTCAGTCACACTTTCTTTAACTCTTACAATATAGAACAAGGATAAATTATTTTGAAACACAATATCTTATAAAATCTGAAGGGATATTAACCCAGAAACTCGGAATACCCAAGACACAATTCAGATATCAATAGATTTCCAAGAAGAGGGAAGGAGAGACCCCTGGTCCTGGAAAGACTGTATGTAGGGGAATACCAGGACAGAGAAGTGAGAGGGGGTTGAATGGGGAACAGGGGGAGGGAAGAGGACTTATGGGACTTTCGGGGAGGGAGGAACAGGGAAAGGGGAAATCATTTGGAATGTAAATAAAAAAAATATAGAAAATAAAAAAAAATCTGAAGATACTGTACTGGCACACTCAACAGCTAATTATATTACCACTTTCATCTGTGAAGCCCTAAAATCAAATGCATTATTAATAAAATGAACCCAATCCATCACAAGTATCATGTGTATATTAATTAATATAACACATATCTCATCAAATATTTATCATTTAAATTATATTAATATAGTTTCTTCTTCATAGTACATTGTATTTACCACAGTGCCTGAGAATACAATTAGCAAATACTACATATAAGATTATCACAAGTTGTATTCTTTTTCCTTATATTCAAAGTAGATTTTTCTCTTATAATATATCCTAGTGTCTTTAAGAGATCATTTGATTCCTTTTTAAAGGCCTCTTGTATACTCATAAAGGGTGTTTTATAATTTTTTGTGTGTGTGCAACAGTTATTTTAGAATATGCAGGTCTGCAGTGTCAGAGTTATTAGACTCTAGGGGAAACACATTGTCCTGCCTGCTATTGATTGTGTTTTTATGTTGGTGACTGGGCATCTGGCATTGCAAATATTATAATCCTATGTACTGATAATTCATATTGTCTTTGTTGTTTTATTAGGTATATGTTTTGTTCCTTGTTTCTGTTGATCTCTCAGGTTCTTAGGAAAGTATTATGGATATGTGTTTTACAGTAAAATTATTTTTGGGTTTCAGATGAGTGTTGCTTCTGGTAATTTAAGGTAGAATGTGTTTTTGAGTATTGGGAACTGAAATTTAGTAAATGACGATGGACTTGGAGGACTGAGGTTGTTTAAAGGAGGTAGGTGTCCCAAAGGATCTGCTTAGTTAGCCCACTGGGAATGGAGAGTGAGGGAGAACATAGCACAGGTGTGCTTGAAGAGCTGGGGATGAGATTGGGTATTGAACTTAGAGGAATGGATGGAGAGTTGAATATCTGCAGTTGGTCTACTTGCTTCCACTGGTCACAATATGCTGGTTTTATATTAAGAATGTGTGTGACTGAAATCAGGAACAAAGATGGGTCATTTCATTTTGTTCCCTCTTCTTTTTTTTCTTTGAGACAGGAATAAAAGTTACATTAATAAATTATTTTTATCTATCCTGTTTTTGTAATCTATACCATAAACTAGGAATGATTTCCCTTTTAAAACTATCTTGTCTTATTGAGAAATGCACAACTTTTCTGATTAGCTTTTATCACTAACATAGGAAAACTTTTTTGTCAATTATAGCTTTTTTGACATTTATGGTTTTAGCAGTTTACAAATACTAGTGAGTACACTGGCCTTTTGTTTTTAGCAGAAGTCATCTTCCAACTAGTGTAATGGAATGTTTGTTTGCTTTTAAATTTTCATTTCTTTTAAAGAATGTCGTATAGAAGTACTGTATTTCCTTCATCTTTCCCTTCCTTTCCTTCCTTTAACTCATTCTGTGTCCACCACACTCCACCTAAAATTAACTTTCTATTATTGTTAATTATTTTAACTGCATATGTAAATGTAAATTTGTAAACACATTGCACTGGGTTCTGTAGGCATGAGGTTTTTAATACACTGTGTAAAGTTTACCCTTGTGTTACTCAAATGCTTGTTTCTCTGCTCTCATTTCTTGTTTCAATCCAGACATGGCATTGTAATGTTTATATCAAGAAACTCCTGTCTCAAGTGTGTGTAAACAAATCTTATCATTTATTCTTTGCCTTGCCAATAAATGATAAGCATCCAGTGGCTGGACAAGGCAGAATAGTGTTGGAGATCTGCCATCCAGAGGAAGGAAAATGGGAGACTGGATTCAGGTCAGCCAGGAGAATGGAAGATTTAGAGCCATGAAGAAGGGGTCTGGAGATAGATCATGGGAACACATCTGAAGCTCTGGGAGCGTGATCAATAATAATATGTAAGTATCATGGGATGGGGCTAGGAGGTAGCCAGATTAGCATGGAAGTTAAATATAAATCATTTAACTGGTCAGCTATTGAGTTGCAGTTTTAAATAAGTATTATTTCTCTGTGTGGTTATTGGGGACTAACATAAGGTAAAGAAATATAGCAGCCAGAGTCATTCACTACCACATGTATATTAAATATAATTCTACAGGTATCCTTTAGTGTTGCTTACAACGTATAATGGTCAGTGATTACAACCTGGGATTAAATAACACTTACATGCCCTTATCAATGCTGAAGACTGTATCATACTCTCAGTAACCATTAATACTTTCTCAGAAATATAATTTATCAAGTTTAGTGGTGGTACATTTCAGAAAATTAACTTATTTTTCATATATATAATAGATTATAAAATATCAATAAATTTTATTTTTAAATTTTGGAATGCATATTTAAAACAAAGTGCATCTATGCCTGGAAATTTATGATTTAAATATTAAATTCTGCAAATTCAATAATTTTTATATTGTTGAAAACTGTACATTTTCTGGAAATAATAATACATATTTGTAAAAAATAATTACTTCTTAGTGTTTTGGAATACGTTATGGAAAAGCCAAAGATGTTTCTGCTATTATTTTGTCCATTGTAGAAATAAAGTTATCCATTTATGAAAACACCAATGTAGGCAGAACTTACAGATGACCCCAAATTGTTATAATGTGCAGACTCTAGGTCATTCTGTTGCAAGGTATTTCCTATCCATTCACATTGAGGCAGTGAGAGGCCAGTGATTGGAGGGGAGAGAGGAGGAGGAGCTAAGGAGGGAGAGAGACTGAGTAGAGCAGATGAGTGGAGGAGAGAGAGAGAGAGAGAGAGACAGAGAGAGAGGCAGATATCCAGATGGCTTCAGATGTATTTCTGGTGTTTGGGGGAAGTTAGAAATATTAGGATAAGACTTTATTATTGTATATTGGCATTAGGTAATTGGGAGTTTTATATACCTAAATATATGTGGTTAACTATTTAAGTTTAAGAATCGGGTGCTGAGCAGGAGCCCGGGACTTCCACCATTTACAGAGTCTATGGAGGAGAGGAAACACAGCTGGGATGCTGTGAGAGCTAGGAGAGATTGGCTCAGAGGCAACAGTGAGAGCCGTCCTGAGTGAGACCCGTTGGGACTTGGCGAAGAGGCCTAGCAGGGCAATACTTTTTCTTGATTATTACCCTACATTGTCTACTCTGGGTGGACACTGTGTCATGTGTCAGTGTCCATCTGCTTTGACACAAAAGCAGACATTTAGGGGAGGGGGTATTTTCTTTATTTACATTTCAAATGTTATCCCCTTTCCCAATTCCCCCCCAAGAAACCCCCTATCCCATCCCCCCTCCTCCTGCTTCTATGAGGGTGTGGCCCCATCCACCCACCCACCCAGTCAATAAAAGCAAACATTTAATTGAAAGCTTGCTTAAAGTTTCAGAGGTTTAGTCCACTATCATACTAGCACAAAACATGGTGGCATGTAGGCATAAATTTGCTGGAGAAGTCGCTGAAAGCTATATCTTGATGATCTGGCAGAGAGAGAGAGAGAGAGAGAGAGAGAGAGAGAGAGAGAGAGAGAGAGAGAGAGAGAGAGAGAGAGAGAAACAGCCTTAAAGCCCAGCCCCAATGATGACACCCTTTCTTCAACAAGATAATACCTTCTGACTTCTAATCTTAACTAGTACCTACCTGGCGAGCAGGCATGAAATCTGTAAGCCCAGTGGGGCCATTTTATCCAAGCCACCACAGGCCTTTTTTGTTCTTACTTCTTAGTGCTTCTTTGCTCAGATGAGCAAATGTCAAATAGGAGCAATGTCAGGTGAGAACCCCAAGAGTGATGGCATACCATATATGACAAGCTAGATAGATGCTATTTTGTCCTCAAAGAAATTGCCATAGTGTTGAAAGAACTATATGGCATGAAAGCAAAAAGTCACTAATTGTGGAGAGCAGCTCAAAACTGTCTCTCAACAGGAAAGGGAAACAGGTGTTCCAGTTTAGCATGAACAAGGGTCATCTGCCAACATTCCAAAATCAGAGATCAGGACTCCGTATCCCAGTTGTGATTGCAGTCCTAGAGGTTGCTGATTCTAGGCTAAAGTACACCTGAACTGACCATTCACATGCTGGGTACGAGAATTGGTTCATGGAATGATAATGTGAAATTAGAAGACTCTATTTTGTATATTGTTCAGTTTGTAATAATTTGTTATACAAGTACAATTGCATAAAAATATCAAGCTCATTCCTTTTCCCATATTGATAATATGGAAACCAAGTACACATGTAGTATTAAAATAGCCTAAATATTTATTTTTCCTTAATTATTGAACTCAAAATTAATTTTATTTTAAAAACTCCAATAGCATTATTAAACATCTCTTTTATTTACATTAAAAATATCTTGTGTATCCTACTGTCTTCAACTTAAATATAGCTTGAGAAGTGAATATAGAACATAGTTCTATGCATTTGAAAGTCTGGCAATGCAGCCAAGCAAAGATTTGACAAACTGGCCCAGAATTAAGAAGAAATTCAAAAAAATTGTTGTATTAAAAATAGGCAAATTTATATTTATCCTCATCCCCATGAACTAACATCCATTATTATTTAAACTACACCATTATTCTTGTATTAAAGACAATTTTTAGCTACAAGTTATATGCAATTTTATTCAGTATCTGTGGAATTTCAAAGCACATAGGGATCACCTAGGGATCTCATTAAAGTATAGCACTTGACGCATCAGGCCAAGAGCAGACCCCGAGTTTCCACTTTCTAACAAGTTCCTAAGCTGTGTTGATGCCACTGGTCATAGATCAGGGTATAAACAGCAAGGACATTCATGACCTCTGTAGGTTTATTCTAAGAGATATGTAGGTACCCGAGTATAATTTGTACCACAGTTTTATATCAATTTTTCCGTTTTCACATATCTTGTCTTAAAGTAAATGTATATAGTAGTGTTAAGCAATTCAGTGAGTACATTTTATTCTTTAAAACTTAAGAGCACTGCTCATTTTTCTATGAACTATTGTGTATGGATGGAGATATTCTATGTTCACAAGGACTGATGAATGAAGGCTGATATAGTAATATATGTATATATTTAGCCAAATAACAGTTTATACTACTTTAATCTACAGCTGATAAATTTGGAAATAATTCAGAAGAAATATATCACAAGTTCTTGAGAATGACAAAGAAAAGGATATATATCGAGCAATGAGTACGTTTTCTATGAGAAATCTAATGTTTCCTAGCTTTTATAAGCCTGCCTTGAATAAAATGATGCAACAAACACCTCAATAAAAAAATGTACTCTTTCCAGTAATAATCATAGTTTGGTTTCTAGCATAGAATGTCTCTGTTAGTTTCTGGATCATGTTGATTGTTAGCTTGATGGGATTTAGAATCCCCATTGAAACAAATCCCCTGGAATGTCTGGAAAGGATTATTTTAATTAGGTTAATTGAAATGAGAAAGCATTGTGGCTGACACCATCCCTTAAATTGGAGTTCTTGATTGGATAAAATGGAAAAAGCAAGCTGAGCATTAGGCATTCATTCCTCTGGGCTTCCTGACTAGGTACTCAATGTGACAACCTACCTCAACTTCCTGTTGCCACATTGCCCAGCCATGTAGGGTAGTATTTCCTGGAAACTTAAGCTCAAATAAGTTTTTCCTTGTTAAGCTTGCTTTGTGAGATATTCTGTTTTTGCAATGAGATAATATATTTATAAAGAAAACTGTAAAGTTGGTGCTGTAAAACACCTTATGATAGCAATGTGAATTTTAAAAGTGCAGCTAGAGGAAAAAAATAAACCACCCTTGCATACTGTAATCAGAACTAATGGGCTCTTCAGCCAGGAGCATAAGAGACTAGCAACTAAAAGGAATGCAAACACTGCAGATCTAGTGCATAAGGATTCGGGAAAGGACAAGGACTCTCGGAGTAACTGAGTTATATGGGCTATTTATGGGCT
Organism: Tokudaia tokunoshimensis; assembly: GCA_036184795.1. Lineage (NCBI taxonomy): Eukaryota > Metazoa > Chordata > Mammalia > Rodentia > Muridae > Tokudaia > Tokudaia tokunoshimensis. Next base: position 16,725,040 of record BTHU01000011.1, read on the forward strand.
ATTCTGGCAAAGAATCTAGTTATATTCTGCCTGTCTCGTAAGAACCTGAGTGATATGGAAGGTAAAGCAAATGAACTTAGTACTTTGTCAGAGGATATTTCAGCCTAAGATAGCACTAAGATGGTTTTATAATTGCTGTTCAGAGCCCTCTTCAAGGTCTTCTGTGGGAGACCAAAAAGTGTGGAACAGAAAGATAATAAAAAGTTGAAATGTAGTGAGGAAAGGTGTGTGAATATATTTAATGTTTTAGACAAGTAGAGAACAGAGGAAAGTCATCTATAATTGTTAAAAAGATTAGCATCATTAAATAGAATGTGGTGCTTTGCACTAGGGCAATATTAAAGGTGCCACAAGGGCAAGACCCCACTATCCCACAAAGATGAAAATTTATTGTAAAGAAGACAGTCTAACTGAGAATTTTACTTGGGATAGTCTCTTCTTCAAAATAATCACACACATAATAGTTATATGATAAACAAATAAATAGAATTCTTTTAGCTTTGAAAAGATTTTTATTTGTGATTTTCAGTGTGTGTATATGTGTGTATGTATGTGCATACATACATGTGTGTGCGTGTGAGAGTGTGTATGAGAGAGAGAGAGAAAGAGAGAGAGAGAGAGAGTTTGTGAGTATGTGAGTATATGTAAGATCTTGTAGTGAAAGTTATCTCAGGAATTTTAAAGATGTCATAGGCTGAGTTACATTCCTCAGACCACAAAGGGGAAAGGGAGACCCACCTAAGGTTGGGGACACATTCTTAAAAACTGACTGTTGGCCACCTACCTGATCACCTAACAACCAATTATTTTGAATGTAACACTGTTCTGCCAATCACATTGTGCTTATTGGCAGCAGCCCTGTGGAGGGTATAAAGGCCCTTGCAGCAGGAGGCGAGGCATGAGGCTGTTCGTTCTCTCTTCACGTGCAGAGTGGCCCCAGCATGCTGGTTTTAATAAAAATTCCTTTTGCATTTTGCATCGATTTCTATCTCCGTGTGGTCCACTCAGGGGGTTCCATAAGTTAAGACTGATCTAGTCTTACAGTAGAACCCAAAGTTGTCCACTTCCCCAGAACTGAACTTACTGGCAGCAGTTGTGATTCGCCAAATATGGGCTCTGGAAACTGAACTCAGTTCTTTACAAGAGCACCGAATAATCTTTAACCACTTAGCTTTCTTTCCAGCTCCAATTAAAAATACTTTAAAGTGGTTATATAAACAAGTATTTTTATTATGTTTATTTTTGCTGTTGTTGTTTTTCTCTTAACCTGATCCGTATTGTAGCCAATGCCACGAGCAAGAAGTAGAAAATTGCATATATAAATAATAAATAATATTCATGTGTTATAATCTCATATTAGACTAGGCAACTTTTATATTTGTAGATCATTACATAAAATTCAGGTAGGTATTAACACAGACATGCAAATGTATTTTCAATACGGTATAATATAGAATAGAATAAATATTCTGTTGTTTTGATTGTTTAATTTCTCAATATTACTAACTTGTGACATTTTCCCTATAGATGAACAACCATTATTTTATGAATAAATTTAATCATGAAAAATAATGATGATCTCCCTTTTCAGATAAACTGGGGGTAAAAATATGTATGTTGACTTTTGTTGATCATCTGAACTCAGATGTGTAAGGCAAGGATAATTCATCATCTGTTCAATTTTAGCATTCAATAAAATTCTTTCATCAATCTTTGATTTGATTTAAAAACTGAGATTCTTGAAAGATACCTAAAATCATCCTTTATAGTTAAAGGCACAAGGCACATTGAAGGTGTATCCAACAAGATGAGATAAGAAGGGAAGAAGATCTTACAGCTACTGTGCTGATGCTCAGTGTGTTATCATGTGGAATTTGCAAGGCTGTTGTCATGTGGGACTTGTGAACTCTCCCGTGAGTTCCCTTTGGAGCTTTTACAATATGCTTTTCTTTCCACATATGTTCTTCATAATGCTTATGTGGATGCCGCAGGCTGAAATGTGACATCTTTGGCAACATCTTTACTCTTTCTCCTCTAGAATGGTAAAGGTTGTTTACAATAATTCTTCCTGGGTAGCTCAGTTCAGATTTGCTCTACCGTTTACACACACAAACACACACCAACACACACACACACACACACCACATATAGACACACATTCCCCACAATCATCACACACAAAAACAAACACATACCACATACATACATACACCACAGACACACATCACATTGTAAAAATACACACACACACACACAAAACACTGCACATTGACACAAATCCCCACAATTATCACACACAAAAATAAACACACATCACATACATACATACACAACAGACACATCACATTACATTGTACAAATACATACACGCATACATACACACACATACACACACATACACACACACATACACACACACAAAGACACACACTCGAGAGTGATCTGCATCTGCAGATAGCTTCACTGAGTAGTAAAAGAGCATCCATTTCTCAGTACCAGAGACCCCTCTTGCTATATTATGAGTCCATTCCCTTCAGGTTCCTAAGAGATATTTTGTAGAATATGTAAGGGAACCAATTGATCCTTGAATCCAGGGAGTATGTCTCCAGCCTCTTTTCCTTTGAAGAATACCTGTTTCTATTTTGTCCAAATTCTGTTCTTAACTGGCTGAATACACAGCACCACTACTCCAACCAAAAATGAGATAGAAGAATGTCCTAGAATTTACAATTTATTATTAGAGTATTTTCTTAGGTTTTTATGCATTTTCTCTTACATAACACACAAAAAAACCATATAATTAATATTTTTATTTCTATCAATTGGAAATGCAAGGCTGTATAGATTAGTGAAGTTCCCAATTAACATAACTTTAAAGGAAGGCGTTTATCTGAGTTTATTTTACTATCTACAGAAAGTACAAAGTAGCTACAGATTGAATATTTTAATCAAATCCTCTGAAAGGCTTTAGTTAGTGTTAAGATAAAATAAGCCATTGAGGAATGAAAGTTTCATGATCTGAAATTAAGAACAGTAACTATTTTTCAAGTTATTTTGTTCAATACCTGTTTGCTTAAAGAGAATGATAAGAATTTAAGCCTAAGGAATGATCTAATAAAAATAAGTATTGAAGAACTGGCTTGAATGTAATAGTCCTTTAATATAAAAGTAGAAAAGTATAGACTACAAAAATAAATTTACTGAATTGCTCATGTATGCCTTTGAGACTTTGATTTTTTTATTTTAAATATGATAAGATATAAAATTTTTCTACCTCATAAAAATTGAAAAATCATTTTTGATATGGGGAATCAAATTAAAATGTCAAAGGTTATAAAGTCAGTAGTTACTTTAATTGTATTCCTACAACATTTCTTATTATCTAGGTCATATTTAGTGACAATAAATACGTGTTGGGTTTTTTTGTTTTTTAGATGAAATTCTCAGTTGATTTTTATGTGCAAACGTTTGGAAGCATAAAATTGTAACAGCATGAACCATCCATTATAGCTTCCTATAAAGTCTGAAGTACTTTTTCTAGCCACAGAGCAAAAGGGATTGTGTGAGTATATACTGTATCATGAAGAGACCGTATAGTCTGTTTTCAGTATAAAGCTTCATTCCCGTGCAGACTCTACTACTTTTTCCTAAAATTTTCTTATTGATAGAAAGCAAAATACTTTCTAACTTCGCAAGAAGTACATTTTTTTTAATTTCATGACCTTTGAATGACATATACAAAAAAAAAAATAAAATTGAGCAGAGGTTTAAAAAAATTACTAGATATCAAATAGTAACAGAGTACTGTCAAAATTGTTAACTTGGCCTCAGTCGTTAAAGTGGTGTCATTGATATCAGACTCTGTAGTATGGGAAGAAGAGGAGAGAGAGAGAGAGAGAGAGAGAGAGAGAGAGAGAGAGAGAGAGAGAGAGAGAGAGAGAGAGAATATATGAATATATGAATATGAGTTGGGGCTCAAATTTAAGTGTATCAACAATTAATATCTTCTAACACCTAATGGAAACTCTGGCACCACAGTACCACTAATTAAGGAAATCTAATGAATAAACGTAAATCATATTGATATAAAAGTTGATAGTGTGGGGTGTCTTATTTGGGGGGATAATTCAGCTGGTCGGTGGGATCATCAAGCCCTCTTCTATTACAGATGGCTTTGTGTGAGAATGCCCTGAATTTGCTAAATCAAATTTAATTTGTGTTTTAATCTCAGCATCAGCTTGTTGGGATGGCATGTTCCTCTGAGTTCACATTCGCTCCCATGTAGAAGAAAACATAGGTTTGTTTGTTTATGAGAGTCTGTCCTTTCCTGAAGGTGCTTTTGGAGTATAGATATGGCTTCCAGCTTCTTTTCAGATGGTAAATCCAAGAGTTTTATCTCTCTGGACTGATAGGCACCATTTGAGGGACATACGCTGATGGCACTGATTATACTTTTATTTTCCAAACCCTAGAGCCAATTCTGTGTTATGAAAAGATATTTCCCTTTAAATTCTAAGGCTCTATTCAACAGAAGAAATTTAATTCTGCCTCTAGTATATGATTTAGTCCAGTTTTTAAGTGCAAGAGTGTACTTTTCCTCTGGGACAGAGGGAAAGGTGAGTTAACAGGTTCGGAACAATTCTACTCTTAGTTTCTCCTATAACTTCCCTCTGTGTGAATAGGTAAAAAGGAAACTGTTAGGGAATATTTCAATTTGCGTGTACTTTTTCGTGAAATCATTTCTCGTCAATTCTCCACTTTTATATCAATATCTGTTCTGAATAAGTATTTACTGAACTAGAAATGTCGAACTACTCATAAGTGATGACAATGTCTCAAGCAGAAAGAGTAATCCAAATGGAACTTACATTTGAGTTCCAAACAAACTGATGAGTTTTTATACTTTGAGTTGAAAGTAGAGAATAGCAGGATGGTTAAATATATGTGCACTTTTTCTTTTAAAAGCTAATCAATTTTCTGCAAATATATTAGAGGTTGTCTTTTTTTTAACTTTATTAAAATCTGATTGATTTGACTTTTCATTGACTCTTCTCTTTTCATTATTGAAATTATTAATTGCCAGCCCCTTCTATTTAGTTGTGTCCAGATTTCTCTGTTTGTTAAATGGTTTCATTTTGTTTTGTTCTTTAATTGCTTTCTTTATTTTATGAGCATTTGGGGAACCTCCTTTTACTTATATGTGAATTCTTTTGGGAAAGAGGAAACATTTTACATAAGTTCTCAAAATATGTTTAAAATTCCAAATTACTTATTAATAGATTTTCTTTGGATTTTCACACCTATATGTACATACTAGTTTAAATTCCTTCATCATTTTCTTGCTCTCAATCGTTTCAAGTACTATTGTTATTTTCTATTTCACCTGAAATGATATAACTGAGACATTATATTGCTTTTCAATACTTATGTGAAATTAAAACAATACAACAATTAAAATGTACAGTGAAACAGGCTGTGATAAGGGCAGTGGGGAAACTCATGTCCCTTAAGGTAGGAAAGGAAAACCAAGAATTCAACAATAATTTTTCATGCATGGTTGGCTTTAAATTACTGAGTGTACCACAGAAGTATTGTGGAATGGTGTGAATGAATAAAGACATATTAGTAACCAAAATGAAGGTGAGTCATAGGATAGATTAAAAAAAATCAGTTGTGTGTTAAATTCAGTATTTATACGTGTGAAGAGTTTCCATTTCTATCAGGAAGACACTTACTTGATTTATTTATAGTGACAGCTTAGTTGCTTATCCAAATCCTGATAAGTTTGATCTCAAAGGAAAAACTATATATCTTTATTTTGCTTTCTTTTAAGCCATAGCATATTATAAGTTACGGGCTATACTGTAGCCTTGTATTCAACTTTTTAAAAATCAGGAGATAATAATATATCAGGCTGATTACTGCCAAACAAAAGGTAATTAAAATATATTTTCTTTGTGATTTGAAGTAAAATGCAGGTTGTAATTTTCAGTACTTTTATCAAAGAGAAAAATCAAACTCATCTCATACTAAAAACTGTTACCTCTGGATTATAGGAATTTTATAGGTTAGTACAAGTGTAGAGAAGAAATATAGGTTCCCCTCCTTAGTCCTCCATACAAGTAGACATTACCTGGACAATTGAGCTCCATCCTGAAATATAGTGTCAGAAACATGTCCAACATAGAGTTCTATAGATCCCATGAAACTATCTGTGGTAGATATTTCTCAAATAAGAAAACACAAATAAATATAATTTATTCTGCTTTTAAAATATTTGTTTAATTTAATACACACACACACACACACACACACACTGGCAAGTTTTAGTCTGGGAAAGCAAAATATGCATTACAGAAGGACTTGGAAGGGCGTGGTGAGTGTTCTTTTAGAAACAAGAGTTCACAATTCCAGAGAGGCTGCCTTATGTCTATTGAACACTTCAGGTGCCACTGCAAAGCTTTAGTTGGTTTATCACTTTACCTGGAGAGGTTTGAACTGCAGGAGAGAGGAACAATGTGTCCCAAACACTATTTGAATAACAAAGTGAGTACAGAGCGAAAGTACATCCTTTCTAATTCAAACGTGAAGAATTCACAAAGGCTTTGTGCCTTGCTTTTGTTAGAGAAACAACTATCCCAGTAGGATCAATCTGAAGAGCTCTATACCGGAGCACCGCTCTTGTTCTGTTAGTGGAAGGAAAGACTCACAAAATGTCATAGGAATCAAATGGCTTGTTTCTACAACTCTGATCCTGCTGCAGTCTAGATAACCAAGTGAATGCTGACATCCATGAAAAAAAAAATCCATTGAACAAAGCCCTCTACCAATGTGATTTATGGTGGCTCAACTGTTAGGGTAGCTGTCCTCATTCAGTCAAACAACTGATGTTGTTGCACATACTCATTTATTTCCTAAAGCTTCTCCCCTCCAGGGGAACCAGGAAAAACATACATAAAGGTATCAATGACTATGGTAATTTTCTTTTTTTTTTATTTTATTTTATTTTTATTTATTTATTTATTTTGGTTTTCCGAGACAGGGTTTCTCTGTGTAGCCCTGACTGTCCTGAACTCACTTTGTAGACCAGGCTGGCCTCGAACTCAGGAATCCTCCTGCCTCTGCCTCCCAAGTGCTGGGATTAAAGGCGTGCGCCACCACTGCCCTGCTGGTAATTTTCTTTAGGTCCAAGATAAGTGGGGAGAACTTGCAAACCCTCAGAATGTGTCTGGAGAGACAGCTCAGTGTTTCAGACTACTTGTTTCTCTTGCAGAGGACCTAGGTTCAATTCTCAGTGTCTGTGCGTTTACTTACTAGCATCTATAATTAGAATTCAAAAGATTCTGACACCCTCTTTACTTCTGTGTGCAACAAGTATACACCTTCTGGGTACACACAGAAACGTATTTCTATACATATATATATATATGTATATATATATATATACATATATATATATATATACATATATATATACACACACATATATATATATACATATATATATACATATGTATACACATATACATGTATATATACATATATATACACACACATATATATATATACACACACATATATATATATATATATAGGCTAAACATTCAAATACATGAAATAAATGAATTCATAATACTATTCAGAACCTCTCATTGTGAGGAAATGACATTCTTTTCCTGAAAGTCAGTCATTTCTTACTCATTTTAGGCGATGACTTCTGGCCTGGAGGAAGATGTATTTCTGCATCTTCTCCGTCCACAGGGTACCATTGTTGATCCTAGAAGCCAAATCTCTTAGGCTTAACTGTAATTCTACAGTTGAGAAGAGGGAAGCAACTGAGAACAGATGAGGAAACTTGTACAGAAGTAACCTGCTTCATTCACAAACTAGGTTCTGCTGATAAGTTTTTCTCAGAAACACAGATGAATCATTTGGTTCCCTCTACTTTTCAGGGCACACATTCCTCTAGCATTTGCAGTTTGAAAATTGATATAATTCAAATAGTTTCCAAATTTCACCATAAGAGTATATGAAATGTGAAGTTCATTGGGCCACATTAGATTATAGTCTGTGTTAGACTTTTCAACAAGATGTAAACTATTAATAAATGTGGGTACATGGGCTTATGTTAATAGGAAACTGTGGGTCTGAGCAACACAGTTTGAGACATTTATCACAAAGGCAAAACATGATCATTATACATGACTTGGAGCTATTGAGATGATTACATGAGTAAACAGATCTGTGAAAAAAAACCTGAAAATCTGAGTTTAATTCCCATGACCAAAATGATAAAAAGAGAGAACCACATCCTCGCCAACACCTGCTGTCTGCTGAGTTTTTGATCTTAGCCATTCTGACTGGTGTGAGGTGAAATCTCAAGGTTGTTTTGATTTGCATTTCCCTAATGACTAAGGATGTTGAACATTACTTTAGCCATTCGATATTCTTCAGGTGAAAATTCTTTGTTTAGCTGTGTACCCCATTTTTAATAGGGTTATTTGGCTCTCTGGAGTCTATTCGATATTCTTCAGGTGAAAATTCTTTGTTTAGCTATGTACCCCATTTTTAAATAGGGTTATTTGGCTCTCTGGTGTCTAAATTCTTGAGTTCTTTGTATATATTGGATATTAGCCCTGTGTCGGATGTAGGGTTGGTAAAGATCTTTTCCCAATTTGTTGGTTGCCATTTTGTCCAATTGACAGTGTACTTTGCCTTGCAGAAACTTTGTAATTTCTGCATGGTATGCAGTCACTGATAAGTGGATATTAGCCCAGAAGCTCGGAATACTAAAGACACAATTCACATATCAAATGATTCCCAAGAAGAAGGAAGGAGAGGCCCCTCATCCTGGAAAGACTGGATGTAGCAGTGTAGGGGAATACCAGGACAGAGAAGCAGGAGAAGGTTGGCTGTGGAACAGGGGGAGGGAGGGAAGAGGGCTTATGGAACTTTAAGGGAAGGGGGAACTGGGAATGGGAAAATCTTTTGGAATGTAAATAAAGAATATAGAAAATAAAAAAAATTAAGAAAGTTTCTACTGATATCTGAAGATCTGGATAGATTGATAGGATTACATTTGTGTTTGTTGTGTATGTTTTCTTTATTCATGAGGTACTTAATTTCTCTGTGTATAGTATTCTTGTTTGGAATAAAAAATAAATAAAAAATATAGAGAGAACCAACTACTACGATGTGATATGTCTTCTGACAGACACATGTGTACCAAGCACAAGAGCACCACACACACACACACACACACATACACACATCCCTCTTCTTTCCTCCTCATGCAAGTGAGTGTCCTTTTTAAACTCATCAATACCAATTTATGTCATCAATTCTTGGATTTATGGTCCTCCACTAGAGTGTGGTCAAATTATAAGAAATTGCAATTGTAGAGAAAAGTCTCTCCTACTCTCAGCAATTAGCAATTGTCAATAGCTCCAAGGCCTGGGGCAGGGGCAAGGAATTTTACAGCCAGTTCCATTTCTAAAATGGAATTTGGTCTTGCTTGATTTTGCTTGAGTAGTTCTTGTGCATGCTATTGCAATTACTGCAAGTTCATGAGTGTCCATGTTCTACTGTATCCACAAGACACTATTTTCTTGTGGTCATCCATTATCTCTGGTAGTATAATCTCTTTGATTCCAATTCAGCAGTACCCTGAACCTTGGTAGGAAAGAATGCAGCATATTTGTTTCCACATAGGGCTGAGTACTCTGTAGTATCTTTTCCTCCAGTTTTTCTTTTCAGAAAGCAATGCACTCTCCTATCATCAACCTAGGTTATTTTTGGTTCTCCATGGGGCCTCCTTGGCCTACAACTCAACAAAGTAAAACCCAGTCCTGTTGTTTGAAACTGCCTGGCTAAAATAAATGGCCATGAGATTCAGGATCCCCCATTCATAGGAATACCCACTAAGATCACCCTCACAGATTCTGGGAAGTTTCCATTGCACTGCAGGTTTGTGCCCCACCCCTTGATGGCCACCAATTCCAGACCAGGTCTCATTTATTAATTGTTGATGTTAGTACCTGTTCGAAAGTTGTTTTGACCAGAAAGTTGGCTACAGTACCAGTGCTTTCAATGCTATTTTTCACTTCCTCATCTATCATCTGGTTTTATGTTGAAGTCTTTGGTTCATTTGTACCTAAGTTTAGTGTAGAGTATGAAATGTGGATTTATTTGCATTCTTCTATATGTAGATATCCAGTTTGACCAGCAGCATTTTTTAGATGCTGTCTTTTTTTCCAGTACATATTTCTGGTTACTTTATCAAAAATCAGGTGTTTATAGGTTTTTGGATATATGTCTAGGTCTTCAATTCAATTCCACATTGTTCAATTCATTTTATGAGGCCACAGTTACTCTGATATCTAAACCACATAAAGATTAAATAAAGGAAGAATTACAGGCTAATTTTCCATAAGGAGCAAAAAGAGAAAATGTTAAAATACTTGTAAACCAAATCCAAGAACACATCAAAATGATCATACACCATGATCACGTAGGTTTTATCCCAGAGATGCAGTCTAATTCAATATACAAAATAATCAGTAAATGCCATACAACCAAACTGAAAGAAATAAACCATGTGATAATCTTATTAGATACAGGAAAGGCTTTTGACAAATATACTATCTTCTCATGATAAAACACCTGGAGAGAATAGGGATACAAGGACACACTTAAACATAATAAAGGAAATTTACAACAAGTCCATAACCAACATCAAATTAAAAGAAGAGAAACTCAAAGTATTTCCACAAAAATCAGGAACAAGACAAGTTGTCCATTCTCTCCATATCTATTCCATTAATACTAGTAGGTTTAGCTAGATAAGGAAATAACTGAAGGAGACCAAAGGGATCCATATGGGAAAGGAAGAAGTTAAAGTATCATTATCAGCAGATGATATGACAGTCTGCATATGTGACCCTTAAAATTCCACCAGGAATGTCTACAGTTGATACAGACTTTCAGAGAAGTGGTTCAATATAAAATTAACTTAAAAATATAAACTGTCTTCCTACATACAAATGGCAAATAGACTGAGAAAAAAGTAAGGGAAACAAGATCTTTCACAATAGTGTCAAATAATATAAAATATCTCAGAATAACTCTAAATGAGCAAGTAAAACATTTGCGTAACAAAGTTAAAAGGTTTGAAGAAAGAAATTGAAGAAGAAATCAGAACATGGAAAAAATCTCCCATGTTCATGGTTCAGTAATTAACATGGTAAATATGGCCATACCCCCAAAACAATCTACAGATTTAGTGCAATCCCCATTAAAATTCCACACCAATTTTAACAGACCTTGAAAAGACAATTCTCAATTTCATATAAACACACACACACACATACACACAATCAACAACAGAAACAGAACCCAAACAGGATAGCTAAAACAATTCTGAACAACAAAGGAACATTAAAAATATCCCCATTCCTGATTTCAAGCTGTACTATAGAGCTATAGTAATAATGACATCATGATTTTTGGCTTTTAATTTTAAGATGGAATAGTTTTCATTCAGTTTAACTACAATTTTATAGTCTATACTAGAATTAATAGAGAATATAATTTATTTTGTTCAAGTTTATTCTTTGGAAACAAATTACACTTTTCAATAAATCTTTTAAAATCTGAACAAAGAAAATCATTTACTTAAACCACAAATTTTTATTCATGATACCAGACATGATTGTTTGACTCTTAGGAGGTATGGTCCTGTTGGAGTAAGTTTAGCCTTGTTCAAGGAAGTGTATCACTGTGGGGGTGGACTTTGAGACCCTCCTTCTCGACACATCGAAGTCAGTCTTCTCTGTTTGCCTTCCAAACAAGATGTAGAACTCTTGGCTCCTCCAGTTCCTTTCCTGCCAGCATATTGCCATGCTATCTGCCTTGATGATAATGTACTGAACCTCTGAACCTGTAATCTAGCCCCAATTTATGTGTATGTGTATAAGAAATGAGAATTTACTTATAATGATGACAATACTGATTATTTATTATTATTATTATTATTATTGTTGTTGTTGTTGTTGTTATTTGGTTTTGCCATGGAATGGAATGACTTATATGAGAATTGGGGGCATTATGACCAACGTATTTGAATGTAAACATGATTCTTATGTATAGAATTTATAAATTGAAACATTTTTATTAGCTTAGTTATGACTAGAATGCCTCAGCATCCACTCAACAAGACCTTTAAACAATCAGGGAAGAGAATCTTCATGAGGAAGTGTGTTCTTTGATTGGACTGTGTGCATGTGCATGGAGGCAGTCATAAGTAAGGTAATTGGTGTGGTAATAAGTGAACATGCATTCATTTCTCTCAGAATCTGACTTGGAGGTAACATGATTCTTTTTTTTTTAATTTTATTTTATTTTCTAAGTTTTTTTTTAATTTACATTCAAAATCATTTCCCCTTTCCCGTTTCCTCCCTCCCCGAAAGTCCCATAAGCCCCCTTCCCTCCCTCTTTTCCCCATTCAACCCCCTTTCGCTTCTCTGTCCTGGCATTCCCCTACATCTAGTCTTTCCAGGACCAGGAGACTCGTTGTTTTAAATTTCTATTTCCTTGTCTTGGCTGCCAGTCATGATCGACATTAACTTAGATTTGGGAACCAAAATAAATCCTTTCTACAGTTTCTTTTCTTCTTTTTTGTTTTGTTTTCTTTTTTAAAAATAATAACAACAGAAACAAATGCAAGCATTAAGTTTTCAATATTTGTATCTACTTAAATACATCTATCACCTATCAATGGGAAAGAGAAGAGGTATGGAAAAAAAGAGAAGCATGCACAGAGAAACAAAGGGAGAGGGAGAGGGAGAGGGAGAGGGAGGAGGAGAGAAAGAATAAGGAAATGCTGTGTAAAAATTTTTCCAATTTTCCTTAATTATTGATCTACCCTTTGATTAAAACTTTAAGTCTTTAATTTTCACTCTTATTTAACATAACTTCTAACTTCCCAATACTCAGTTTTACATTTAAGGAAAATAGTCAAATTGCAACATGAATATAGTTGAGAAATAAGCAAGATATCATCACCATTTCTCGTAACCAGAAAATGTTATTTTTAATGAAACAGAAATGCTTTTAATTCTATGCAAAATATTCAAACAAGAACCGACAGGCACGGGAGCTGCTATGCTTTACTGGTCCGGCATACAAATGTCTAATATTCAAAAGCATCTGTTAGTTGTCTTTTATTGCAAGTTCAGTGGTATGTCACAAACATAACAGATCATCTGCTTCAACCGGTACCCTTGATGCTGACACAGGAACTAACTATAAAGTTCCATGCCAGTTTTTCACCAGTCAGCTTGCTAAACTGCATATGGCTGCCTCGCACTGCTCCGATAGCTCTGAATGCCCAAGCTCTAAACCCTCAAGGCAGGGATCATTTCCATGATGTGCCACGCGGCACAATGTGCATACTCAGCATGCAGCAATCAGCATCAGATTATTCTGAAATGAAAACCAATTTGGCCTTTGGGCACCACATAGAAACAGATACATCCAAGTGTATTTTGTCTGTTCATCAATATGAACCTTTCTTCCCGTTCCTATTCTCGTAGAGAAAAGCTATGGAAAAGACATTTCATTGTCTCATGAGCATTCTGGTTAAACACAAGAATTTGTTTTGAGAGAACATTTATTTCTCAGGTAGCCCAGGGTAAATTATTGTATGTGGATTTGTGTAATTTTGTATGTAAAAGAGAGATGACACACAGTTTATAGTCTGATTAACTTATCAATCATATCATACTTTCTGTGAGTCCAAAGTATTTGGGAGATAGCAAACTATGACACATTTTCAAGGGTAGGAAATATGACAATATTATATTTTTGCAACTCTGAGGAAAACACGCTTCAGCCTAATGCAATCTGTACCCCATCGGTGCTGTTATTTTTAGTGTAATATTTCAATTAGTCATTTAAACAGCAAGTGAAAGTGAATGTTTATCTCTTTTTAGAAAGGATGTCTAGAAATACTTTTACTACTAACCTTATTGATTCCTATTTAAAACAACTAAAGTCTAGTGTATAGGGTCCAGATAAAGAGGGAGAAGAGGATATCATTACTTACAAAAGTTAAAAAAAAAAATCACCCAAAGCCTAGTCACAGTTGTCTTGGTGTTTTAATTTACTTAAGTGTTGTAAAGTTTCCTCTCCTCATTTGTGCTGACCCTGAGTTTCTAGGGAGGCACAGTATGAAGGCATTCACAGCTAGTTTTCTCTTCGCCCATCAGCTAGCTCTCTTGAAGCTAGGATCTTCTGATGTTTGAAAATAATGAACATCTGTTACTCTTTCAACACCTATGTAGTAGATACTTAGTGGAGTGGGATAATAAATTGTACAAGTCCACATCTTATTTCCAGTTAAAATAATTACTTTGTGACTGCTCAATTTTTATCCTAATTCCTAATATTTCAAAGTTACTAGGTTTATAGATGGTTTAAATTTTTAGCAAGTTGAACATAATTGAACTTTTAAAATATGTATGTGTGTTTCTCTAAATATTTGCTGTTTTTAATTTTTATTACAAATAAATTCTTCTCTAATAAAATACATGCCAACTATAGTTTTCCTTCCCTCCACATTTTCCAGCTCTCATGACCTCCCCTCTGCCTCAGAACCAATCCTCATCTATTTCCTCTTCAGAAAAAAGCAGAGTTCTAAGAGATGACAACCAAATAACATAAAACAAGATACAATAAGACAAGGCAAATGCCCTCATAAGGAGACTGGACAAGGTAACCCAAGAGAAGAAAAAGAGTTCCAAGAGGAAGGCAATAGAGTCAGAGATACATTCACTCTCACTATTAGGAGTCCTACAAAAACATCACGTTACCAGCCATAGCATATAAGCAGAAAACCTGGTGTAGAGCCATGCAGGCCCTGTGATTGCCACTCGAGTCTCTGTGATCCCTGCTTAATTGATTCAGTGTGCCTCTATTTATATCAGTTATCTTAGAACATGAGATAAATCTGAGCAAATTAATGAGCAAACCTAAGAGGAAGGAACTTAATAAATTGACTGTATATATGGGTAAAAACTTACCTTTGACATTGTCTGTATCTATAATATTTTCCCAGTTACTATTCAATAGCCAGCTTTTCTCTGGTTTAGAATTTTGTCTTCTGTGAAACTGAATCATTTGTCAATTTTATTTGGCCATATTTAGTAATCTAAGTTAATACTACATGGGTGAAACATGTTTTTTAACTTGAGAAAACAAATGTTTACATCAATATTCCATTTTTATTTTTGGAAAAAATATTTGTATTAACTGTTAAATATTCTGTCAATTTAAAACATTATTTTCTTAATTTGTTTTTCAGTGGCTTTGAACTGGTCATTCTATGATTAAAGATCAGAATATAATTCTTAAATTATATTTCCCTAGCACTGGAGAGATAGTTTACCAGGTAACAGAGATTTCTTCTTTTGGAGGACCCAGGTTCAATACCTAGTACCCACATGATAGCTAACAACTATCTAATTCAAGTTCCAGATACGATAGCCTCTTTTGACTTCTGCAGACATCGGGCATGCATATGGTACATAGAAACACATGCAGGAAAAATACCAATGCACATAAAATAAAATTAAATTAAAACATTATGTATGCCCTTTTAAACATATGCTTCCAGTTTACTTTAAGCTTTTATGAAAAAGCATATGACAAAATCCTTTTTAAAAGCTTTAGCTAATCACAGACAAGATAATTTTAAAACTTTTAAAAATAAATGGAGGAAAAAAACTCTCATACATTTTCAATGTACAACACACTTTGTTTGAAAGAAGTATGGTCTGAGTCTAAGAAAAAAAATAACAGACCGTTTTGCATAGATACTGCAGATAATTCCTGTTACCTGAGCAATGCTCTAAAACAAGCACTTAATTGAGTGTTTCAGATCCAAATATTAATTCATTAATCATTGCTGTACTTTAATATCTCTGTTTCTGTCTCTCTGTCTCTGTCTCTGTCTCTCTCTGTCTGTCTGTCTCTCTCTCTCTCTCTCTCTCTTAATAGAGATGGTGAGCTCATGACTGTTTAGCAGAGTTCTCCTTAAGCTGGAGAGTAGCTTGTCTTATCCTATGGATCAGCTGCCTTTGATTCATTGTAATCTTGTGGTTTGTGTTTTCCTAACATCTGAGTCATTAACTGATGTTGTGATGATAACACTAAGTGATCAGTAAATCTAGAGCCTCATATCTAATTCCTCACCCACTTCTTTGTTCTTCTTTGCATGCTGATTGCTGGAGAGACACACAAAAGGGTCATCTGTAGCTCTGGATGTGTATTGTTACATTGGTCTACCTGATTCTCCATTACTTTTGTGATAAATACCTTTTACCTCATTTCACTTCACAGTCTGAGTACTGTTGTAAAGGCTCACAGACTTTACAGAAATGTCCACTGAAATAGGACCAGTGCACTTTAATCTCAGCATCAAAGCACTCAGTCTGTCCCTCTGTAACCCACTATTCCTATTCTATTAATTCCATGGGTAATTGTGTGGAAGATCCTTGTACTGTGAATAGCATTTGAAATGTCCTTGACGTATCTACTCCCTTACAGCTGCAACTACCCCAAAGCTTTTCTCATTTTCTGCTCCTTCTCTTTTGACAATGCCACAATCTGTAATGGCTCCATCATCTACATCTTGACTTGCCTGGAACTGTTCCTTTGTGTACATTCTGCTAGTATAACAAAACGTTATCTTACCATAAAAAAAATTGCTGCTATTCAAACATTCAATGCATTTCATGTGCTTTTGGCCAGTGCAAGACTTCTGGAGTCATAGCTCACTTGGCTGGTCCTGGTTTACATTTTTGATCTTGGCAACACGGATAGCATGATTAGAATAGCAGTTGGCAGCACCTGGAAACTGGTCTTGAAACTCAGGGCTATGGTGATGGGGTATGTAGCTAACAGCTGTGGCTGCTCCTGAAGATGGATAGATAAGTGAGAGATAGTTGCTGGGAAAATGGCCTATTCCATGGTAGAATTTCCATTCCCATTTCTTTTCTATATCTACACAAACTTATTAGTGTGATTCTATTATTCATCAAATCTAATAAATGACTTGAACAGTGTACCGTAAACATAATGTTTATTAGATGCATTTTAACGAGTGACAAATGCACAGGAAATGTCACAGATCATTTTGTATTGACATAAGTATCTTATTGAAAGACTATTGTTCACATGGTAACTAACAAGATGTTATCAGTCTATGATTTTTCCAGAAAATCTGATAACTTTCTATTAGAAGTACATAATCACAGTAGTATTTGCATTAATGTGGGTAGATCTCCTAATCCAGATAGCCATACATTTTAGTATTTTTTTTTCTACAGACACAACTCATTTTGAAATCCATGTCTGGCCTTTTCTCACTACTATCTTTATGGGAGTCTCTTATCCTGTGGC
Organism: Tokudaia tokunoshimensis; assembly: GCA_036184795.1. Classification (NCBI taxonomy): domain Eukaryota; kingdom Metazoa; phylum Chordata; class Mammalia; order Rodentia; family Muridae; genus Tokudaia; species Tokudaia tokunoshimensis. Next base: position 16,742,500 of record BTHU01000011.1, read on the forward strand.
TCCCAATCACCAGGGCAAATTGTTTTTACAAAGCCAGAGAAATCTTGCCAGCTGAGTTTCAGCCAATGAATCAAGCCAGGTAAGTAGGATAAAACTGTAAAAGACAAAGAAAAGTCAAGTCCTGTCTATGCATACAAATCAGGGGCCCTTCAATAATTTAAGATAGTCAGCTACTTTGTATTCTTATTCATCATTGTAAATGTCTAATTATCTTGGCATATTATAAGTATCAGATTATATTATTGATAAAAATATCTAATAAGGTATTTACTATTTTCTGGAAATTGAGCTTAGCTATTCAATAATATTAAAATGACATTTTGGTGCTCGCTTTAGCATATGCAAATATACCAGTAGGAGCTTCCTGCATGCCTAATATCATACCTAATTTATAAAAATGAGTTCTCTTCAAGTTAAAGAAAATAATATATGAGTTTGAAAGAACTGCTTTAGAGTCAAGAATATTTTATAGGATTCAGGACATACAATGATTATTTTTTCATGTGCTTAAACAAACAGGTATAAAATTCTATAATATTTAAAGATGGAGGAGGTAAGTAATTATTTTAGAATTGGCATGTTTCAGTACTGCTTTAAGCATTAGAATCTAAGACCAGGAATGTGTGACACGGAATTCTGCAGGTATCCAATATACTTCCCAAGATCATGGCCAGATAGAAACTACAGAACATGAGAGCAGAGAAAATGTCAGTCTACACAGGACTCCACTTGCAATAAAATACAGATGAAATGGAGAGTTTGCTGGCTGCAATGTTTCCCTTAATTTGACATGAAACTCTGTATTTTAATAAATCAAGTATGATTCTGCTTATGTAACATCCATGCACATTTGCATTTACAGTTTTGAAAATACAATTATATTTTATAAAATCCTTTTTGAAAAGCTGGGCTTCTCCCTTAAATTAGTGAAACATTCTCTTCTAAGCTACCTCTGAAATGTTTACCTCATTATTGTTTGAGAATTATTTCTTTTTTAAGACATATTTATTTTTATAGATATATGTACTCCACTAAGAAATACATTTACTATTAACACGTGTGTTTTGACTATTTTCACCATCGGCTTCCTTTTTTTCTAACATTTGCATTATTTTTATATTTACTCTCCAGACTATCTTACTTTTACTTTTATATCTTATGTGACATGTTATCAAAATAATCTAGGAAGAAAAGATACTTGCCCTTCAAAATCAATCATAAAAATTGCCTAGCTGCACATTCTTTTTTTCCTCTTTTTTTTTTTGGTAACTTTTTATTGGTTCTTTGTGAGTTTCACATCATGCATCCCAATTCCACTCATCTCCCCACTCTCACCATACCTGCCCTCCAACCTTCCAACTTCCCCATCGAGAAATTGAAAAAAATATCTTTTGGTGGAAGCTGCAGTGTGTAACAGTGTATCCCACAGTATTCCCTTTTGCCCACACTTCCCTGCTTGTAGATGTTCATTGCAATGGGTCATTGGTCTAGTAAAGCTGATTGTAGAAGCCTCTGGTTTCTGTTATACTATCTATACTGTATCCTCATTGATACTCCTACAGATATCCTGTTGTGGCCCTGTGTCATGGAGATTCCATAGATTTGGATCTGCAAGACTAGTCTCTTCATGCACTCCAGGAGTTCACTGAAGGAGTAGATGCATCTACCTACACATTCTAACCAGCATTTGCTGCTGCTTTTATTCTAGATTTTGGCTACATTAATAGATAGGTAGTGAGATCTGTCCCCAAAATATTTGAGGTAGTCATTTCCATTTCCATCAAATATATTCAGACTTATTTATATGATGCTGAAGAGATAGCTCAGTAGCTAAAGATACTTGAGGCTATCAATACTGTTCAGCTCATATGTGTCTGTAACACCAGTTCCTGTGGATTCAGCAACCTCTTCTGTTAATCATGGGAACACATGTCACACACACACACACACACACACACACACACACACACACAATTACAAATGAATCTCTAACATCTTGTCTATGTATGCGTCAATGTACTCTTTTCCTAATTTATAATAAGTTTCTTAAGAATTTCATAAAATAAATTTTCAGTTTGTTCAAAGTTCTGCATCCCTCTGAGATCTGTCATCTTCCCTACCCAACAAACTCTATAACTTCTATGTTTCTTTTTAAAACTCACCAAATACAAGTAAAGTTATCTACATATTCTTCAATGTGTGGCCTTCCATGGGCACATTCTGGACTTACCATGGATATACTCTTAAAGAAACTGGACTCTCACTTTCCTACATGCAGCTATTGATTGTCTTTAGCTCTTTGAATAGAAATGGGACTTCATGCCTCTTTCCCATCTCTGTGCAGCGATTTCATCTGTCATGAGCTTATTGAGGACAAGTGCATGCCATCAAAACTGCTGAGTCCAAACTTCCACTTGCCCTACTCTATCTGGAATACACTATTTCCTTGTAGTTACAGTTTTTATGCCTCCTCACACCCAATGATCCCTTATCCTATGGAAGAGATGTCTCATTGAGGGTCGAATCTTTTTCATTCTCATATTCGCAAAACCCTGACATGTGAGTCACGTTGTAAATCACAATCTACTGAGAAACATACATATGTGATGAAGTTGAAGAAAAATAGGAATGTTCCCTTATCCCTGCAGCCATCCATCCATTGCCATCACACTTCTTAAAAATATTAAATGTTGAGGTAAAATGAGCTGTCTATTTTCTCTATGTTTAGTTTATTCAGCTATTTTTATTTCAGAGCTGTTTTCTATTGAATAATGGCATTATTTTGTGTAAGAAACTTTTCAGTTTCCCGTAGTCCCATTTATCAAATGTTGGTCTAAAATACCTAAATGCTCATAGGTTTTGTTCCCATAGCTGAAAAGTTAAATCTTAAAATTTATATGGAAACTCAAAGATGGAGGATGGACAAAAGGATTCTGAATGATAAACAAAAAACCGCTAGAGGTATCATCATCACTATCACAATCATGGCTTTTAAGCCATAGGATAAAACTAGAGTGATACAAACAGCATGGGATTGGCATAAATATGGAGACGATTATCAAGCCAAGCGGATTGAGGACCCACATATGTGCCTACACTAGTAGAGCAGTCTGATTTTTTGACAATAAACAGATATAGCTGTGGAAAAAGACAGTATTTTCAATAAATATTGCTGGTCTAACTGAACAATTACTTGAAGAAAAGGAAGATTTGGTTCTTATCTTTTAACCCTGTACAAGACTCAACTCTGAATGGATTAAGGACCTCAAGATGAGACTTGCTAGCCTGAATCTGAAAAGAGGAAAGCAGGAAATATACCTGAACTGAGTTGCATAACATATGACAAACATTTTCCGAGTATCACCATAGTGTTTGTGATGTATGTGTTGCATGAGCATTGTTAAGAAGAAACTTTGAAAAGGTGCTACAATGTGATTCCAAGTGACATTTCAGGAAAATGAAAGCTCTGAGGACATTTTGCTGAGGTTTAGAATGGTATGCAGGAGAGTACAAGTATTCTCAGAAAAGCTTCTGGGTAACCGATATATTATTCTACATCATAACACATAATTCTTTGTTATAACAGATATGCCATTTTACATTTGCCTAGATCAACATGGTATATACCACCTTAATATTAATATGCCAGTGGTCCTGGGTATACTCAGTGTATCATTGTAGTGCCAAGGAAGTGTTAGTGAAAGGCCAGTCAGGAACTGACCTAATCACACCAGGGCCTTTACTGGAGCTCAAGCTTGGATTCAGTCTACCACCTACATGTAGTACAGTTTTGGTGAAGATGAGCTCTGATCAGGGGCAAGGTATTATAGAAAGTAGAAAACTAGGGGTGTTTCTAGGCTGGCAAGCATCTAGGTGGAGTGCTACTGTATGTAGCCTTTAGCATAATTGGCTGGTGCTGGGAGTCAAACCATAAACTTAAATTCTGCTTTCCTCTGCTTTGGTGGTTGTGAGGCAGGGGTGGGCTTGTAATATGGGATTGCAGATTCGTTGGTGGAGTGACAGAGAATAACCTGAGAACTGGAGTCAGATACAGATTTGTTGAGGGGTAACCTTGAAACTAATGCGAGGTACCAGCCTGTTTTTCACCTGAGTACAAACTTAGGTAAAGTTCTCTAAAACAGATTTTGAGATTAAGAGAGTTGGTCTCTCAACATGAAATAAAACCAGGGACTTTAGGAAGGAGGGGTTGCTGATGGTAAGGAAGGCAGATAAGAGTGAGTAGCTGAGTAACATCAATACATCCTATATATGCTTAGAAATGTCACAGAATACATTTAATCAAACTGAAAGAAAATTGAGAAAAAAAATTTCAAAAAAATTAAAGTTTAAATGATTTTCAAGACATATTTTAATGTATTAACTGGTATGCTTAATTTTCCAGTAAACAGGAATTAGGATTAATATTAGTATGATATTAGTATATTTGCTCATTAAAATTTCAAGTGTACTACTAATGACTTTCTCTCTTGACTTATTTCCCAAGTCAATTCAGTACTTTTAGATTTTATCACCATGTTGAGTTTCTCTTTTTGAACAATGAAGAAAGTTACCAGTGAAACACACTACATTGTTTGTACTGACAGTCACAAATATTCATGATAAATACCAAAATAGGAAGCATATTGAGTTTCAGATTAGAAGAAGAATATTGCATTTTCGTATTATCAAGAATATTGCTAATTTGTATTCACTAGTGGTTTTCAGTAGCGTATTAAACATGAATTTTGTGGAAGAGAAAGAGTAAGCTCACTTCAGGAGGCATGATTGAAGAACTGATAAGTTAATAAGAATCTTGTCACATAAAATTATTAGTAGAAAGAGATAATTAATTATGTATATTTTTATAATGATACGGTTTCGAGTGTGTATTCATGGTGATGCAATGGATAGGTCATGTAGAAAAGGATAGATAATGTAGCCCTGTAAAGCACTGAACGTGGAATAATAAAATAAAGCTGCTAATAACTGGACCTGCTTCCAGTGATTCACATGAAATTGTGGGGAAGAGAGAAGGCAAAAGCCACAACGTCATGGGACATATTTAACCAGATGGGCATTTTTTAATAAAACTCATAAAACTAAAGAGATACCAACACTTCAATTAACAAAACTTAGAAAAAAAACCATATTTTAAAAGTAAAATTTAGTGACTGGATATACGTTTTTGTTAGGATTTTACTGCTGTGAACTGACACCATGACCAAGACAACTCTTAGGAGGACAACATTTAATTGGGGCTGGCTTACAAGTTCAGAAGTTCAGTCCATTATCATCAAGGCAGGAAAATGTCAGCATCCAGGCAGGCATGGTGCAGGAGGAGCTGAGAGCTCTACATCTTCATCTGAAGGCTGCTAGCAGAATATTGACTTCCAGGCAGCTAGGATCAGGGTCTTAAGCCCACATCCACAGTGACACACCTATTCCAACAGGGTCATACCTACTAATAGTGTCACTTCCTCGTTCAAGCATATACAAACCATCACAGTATATGAAGTTATTTCTTGAAAATAGTGACATCTAAATTGAGATTTGCAAAACACAATGAAGTTTCTCAAATACAATTAGCCTTTATCCTATCACACTGAGTAGCCATGTAAACAGTTCCCTCTGGATTGTTAGACTTAATTGCAAAAGTGATTGTTCTCTTCTTCATCTAAAAATATTGATTAATACAATAATTCATTATGATGGGCAGATATTAAAATGCATTAATCATATTTTATTAATCTGTTTTATATGACTGGAGAGATTATTCTCTTTATAAGACAATTTCTTTTACTGAACACTCAATAAGTAAATATATGATATTTGAATTACACATCCTAAAATGAGACTGTAAAACATAAATTTGTTTAGAATTTTATTATTTTACCTATGGAAAAATTCTGTTTTATTGCAGAATTAAAATGGAAGTATTTCTAAATTTCTATACAGCTAGTCTTGAGCTCATGTAAGTCATTATATTTTCTCTCAGAACATTTATTGAGATTTTGATACAAATATGTGTATATGCATTGGTATATATATATATATATATTGCATATATATATATATATATACCATATATATATATTGCATATATATGTATATATGCATATATATATGTATATATATAATATGTTGATTTTTGATCTTGAAAAATAATAAGCAGCAATGAATTGTATTCTTAGTCAAATAAGAATGTTGCTTAAATTTTATTAGTAGGTAATTAGATAGTAATAAGGGGGCATGAATAAATTTTGCATTCTGTTTGCACCCAGGAGAATTCAGTGACATTTTCTGTACTATAGTCTCTCTGATTTCAGCTACTTAGGAAAAGAAGAGATTGTTCATATTCTAAGATGTTTCACCAGTCGTATGTTGTATTAGCCCTTATAGTTCACGTATTGCTGAATGTGGTTTTGGAAATCTTACCAATTTTGAAAATTATCGCATTTGAAAGTTATCTATATGTGCTTCTCAGCCATTCGATATTCCTCAGGTAAAAATTCTTTGTTTAGCTCTGTACCCCATTTTTTAATAGAGTTATTTGGCTCTCTGGAGTCTACCTTCTTGAGTTCTTTGTATATCTTGGATATTATCCCTCTGTCAGATGTAGGGTTGGTAAAGATCTTTTCCCAATTTGTTGGCTGCCGTTTTGTCCTTTTGACAGTGTCCTTTGCCTTACAGAAACTTTGTAATTTTATGAGGTTCCATTTGTCAATTCTTGATCTTAGAGCATAATCTATTGGTGTTCTGTTCAGGAAATGTTCCCCTGTGCCCAGGTGATCAAGGATCTTCCCCAGTTTCTTTTCTATTAGTTTCAGTGTGTCTGGTTTTATATGGAGGTCCTTGATCCACTTGGACTTGAGCTTAGTACAAGGAGGAGATAAGAATGGATCGATTTGCATTCTTCTGCATACTGACCTCCAGTTGAACCAGCACCATTTGTTGAAAAGGCTATCTTTTTTCCACTAGATGGTTGTAGCTCCTTTGTCAAAGATCAAGTGACCATAGGTGTGTGGGTTCATTTCTGGGTCTTCAGTTCTATTTCATAAATCACCTGCCTTTCACTGTACCAATACCATGCAGTTTTTAACTCTATTGCCCTGTACTACTGCTTGAGGTTGGGGATACTGATTCCCTCAAAGGTTCTTTTACTGTTGAGAATAATTTTAGCTATCCTGGTTTTTTTTTTATTCCAGATGAATTTGAAAATTGTTCTTTCTAACTCTATGAGGAATTGATTTGGGATTTTGATAGGGACTGCATTGAATCTGAATGTTGCTTTTGACAAGATGGCCATTTTTACTATATTAATCCTGCCAATCAATGAGCATGGAAGATTTTTCCATTGTCTGAGGTCTTCTTCGATTTCTTTCTTCAGAGTCTTGAAGTTCCTGTCATACAGATCTTTCACTTGTTTGGTTAGAGTCACACCAAGATACTTTATTTTGGTTGTGGCTATTGTAAAGAAATGTTCAACATCCTTAGTCATCAGGGAAATGCAAATTAAAACAATCCTGAGATTTCACCTCACACCAGTCAGAATGGCTAAGATAAAAAACACAGGAAAGAGCAGGTACTGGAGAGGATGTGGAGAAAGAGGAACACTCCTCCACTGCTGATGGGATTGCAAGCTGGTACAACCACTCTGGAAATCAGTCTGGCAGTTCCTCAGAAAACTGGGCATAATACTATCAGAGGACTTTGCTATATCACTCCTGGGCATTTACCCAGAGGATTCTCCAGCATGTAATAAGGACACATGCACCTCTATGTTCATAGCAGCCTTATTTATAATACCCAGAAGCTGGAAAGAACCCAGACATCCCTCAACAGAGGAATGGATGCAGAAAATGTGGTATATTTACACTGTGGACTACTACTCAGCTATTAAAAACAATGAATTCATGAAATTCTTAGGCAAGTGGGTGGAACTAGAGAATGTCTTCCTAAGTGAGGTGACCCAGTCACAAAAGAACACACATGATATGCATTCACTGATAAGCAGATATTAGCCCAGAAGCTTGGAACACCCAAAAAACAATTCCCATATCAAATGATGCCCAAGAAGAAAGAAGGAGAGGCCCCTGGTCCTGGAAAGGCTCAATGCAGCAGTGTAGGAGAATACCAGGACAGGGAAGCACAAAGGGATTGATTGGGGAACATGGGGAGGGAAGTGGACTTATGGGACTTTAGGGGAGGGGGAATCCAGAAAAGGGGAAATCATTTGAAATGTAAATAAAGAATATACCTAATTTAAAAAAAGAAAGTTATTTATAAATTCTATTAGATTGTCTCATAGTTAGTGGAGAAGAATTTTAATTAAGAAACATGTCTGTTCTGGCTAGGGATCACATTCAAAGATATGATCTGGCCAAAATGCAGAGATATGTTCGATTCCAGTATGATCTGGCTGGAATACAGATACACAGTACACACATTTAATTCTTTTTTTTTTATTTTGTTTTATTTGTTTTTTAATTTAAATTCCAAATCATTTCCCCTTTCCCGTTTCCTCCCTCCCCGAAAGTCTCATAAGCCCCCTTCCCTCCCTCTTTTCTCCATTCAACCCCCTCTCGTTACTCTGTCCTGGCGTTCCCCTACATCCCGTCTTCCCAGGACCAGGGTCTCTTCATCCATCTTCTTAGAAATCTATTGATATGCGAATTGTGTCTAGGGTATTCCGAGATTCAATATCCCCTTATCAGTGACTGCATACCATGTGTGTTCTTTTTTGATTGGGTTACCTCACTAAGGATGATATTTTCAAGATCTGACCATTTGCCTAGGAATTTCGTGAATTCATTGTTTTTAATTGCAGAGTAGTATTCCATTGTGTAGATATACCACATCTTCTGAATCCATTCCTCCGTTGAGGGACATCTGGATTCTTTCCAGCTTCTGGCTATTATAAATAAGGCTGCTATGAACATAGTGGAGCATGTGTCCTTATTGCATGCAGGTAAAGCCTCTGGGTATATGCCCAGGAGTGGTATAGCCGGATCCTCCAGGAGTGTCATGCCCAGTTTTCTGAGGAACTGCCAGACTGCTTTCCAGAGTGGTTGTACCAGCTTGCAATTCCACCAGCAGTGGAGGAGTGTTCCTCTTTCTCCACATCCTCGCCAACAACTGCTGTCTCCTGTGTTTTTGATCTTAGCCATCCTGACTGGTGTGAGATGGAATCTCAGGGTTGTTTTGATTTGCATTTCTCTAATGACTAAGGATGATGAACATCTCTTTAGGTGCTTCTCAGCCATTAGATATTCTTCAGGTGAGAACACTTTGTTTAGCTCTGTACCCCATTTTTTATTAGGGTTACTTGCCTCTCTGGAGTTTAACTTCTTGAGTTCTTTGTATATCTTGGATATTAGCCCTCTGTCGGATGTAAGGTTGGTAAAGATAATTTCCCAGTTAGTTAGTTGCAGCTTTGTCTTTTTGACAGTGTCTTTTGCCTTGCAAAAACTTTGTAATTTAATGAGGTCCCATTTGTCTATTCTTGATCTTAGAGCATAAGCTATTGGAGTTCTGTTCAGGAAATTCTCCCCTGTGCCCATATGTTCAAGGTTCTTCCCTAGTTTCCTTACTATTAGTTTCAGTGTGTCTGGTTTTATGTGGAGATCTTTGATCCACTTAGAATTGAGCTTAGTGCAAGGAGATAAGAATGGGTCAATTTGCATTCTTCTGCATGTTGACCTCCAGCTGAGCCAGCACCATTTGTTGAAAAGGCTATCTTTTTTCCACTGGATGGTTTTAGCTCCTTTGTCAAAGATCAAGTGACCATAGGAGTGTGGATTCATTTCTCGTCTTCAATTCTGTTCCATTGATCTACATGTCTGTTACTGTACCAATACCATGCGGTTTTTAACACTATTGCTCTGTAGTACAGCTTGAGGTCCGGGATACTGATTCCCCCAGAGGTTCTTTTACTCTTGAGAATACTTTTAGCTATTCTGGGTTTTCTGTTATTCCAGATGAATTTTTGAATTGCTCTTTCTAACTCTATGAAGAATTGAGTTGGGATTTTGATGGGGATTGCATTGAATCTGTGTATTACTTTTGGTAAGATGCCCATTTTTACTATATTAATCCTGCCAATCCATGAGCATGGCAGATTTTTCCATCTTCTGAGATCTTCTTCAATTTCTCTCTTCAGAGACTTGAAGTTCTTGTCATACAAATCTTTCACTTGTTTGGTTAGAGTCACGCCAAGATACTTAATATGGTTTGTGGCTATCGTGAAGGGTACTATTTCTCCTACTTCTTTCTCAGCCTGCTTATCCTTTGAGTATAGGAAGGCTTCTGACTTGCTTGAGTTGATTTTATATCCGGCCACTTTGCTGAAGTCATTTATCAGCTGTAGGAGTTCTCTGGTGGAGATCTTTGGGTCGCTTAAGTATACTATCATATCGTCTGCAAATAGTGATAGTTTGACTTCTTCCTTTCCAATTTGTATCCCTTTGACCTCTTTTTGTTGTCTAATTGCTCTAGCTAGAACTTCAAGTACTATATTGAAAAGATATGGAGAGAGAGGGCAGCCTTGTCTAGTCCCTGATTTTAGTGGGATTGCTTCAAGTTTCTCTCCATTTAGATTGATGCTGGCTACCGGTTTGCTGTAAGTTGCTTTTACTATGTTTAGATATGGGCCTTGAATTCCTGATCTTTACAAGACCTTTAGCATGAAAGGATGCTGAATTTTGTCAAATGTTTTCTCAGCATCTAATGAGATGATCATGTGGTTTTTTTCTTTGAGATTGTTTATGTAGTGGATTACATTGATGAATTTCCTTATATTGAACCATCCCTGCATCCCTGGGATGAAGCCTACTTGATCGTAGTGAATGATCGTTTTGATGTGTTCTTGGATTCGGTTGGCAAGAATTTTATTGAGTATTTTTGCATCGATATTCATAAGAGAGATTGGCCTGAGATTCTCTTTCTTTGTCGGATCTTTGTGTGCTTTTGGTATTAGCATAATTGTGGCTTCATAGAACGAGTTGGGTAGTTTTCCTTCTGTTTTTATTTTGTGGAACAGTTTGAAGAGTATTGGTGTTAGGTCTTCTTTGAAGGTCTGATAGAATTCTGCACTAAAACCATCTGGACCTGTGCTTTTTTTGGTTGGAAGACTTCCAATGACAACTTCTATTTCTTCAGGGCTTATAGGACGGTTTAGATGGTCTATTTGATCCTGATTAATTTTGGTACTTGGTATCTGTCAAGGAAATTGTCCATTTCCTCAAGATTTTCTAGTTGTGTTGAATACAGGTTTTTGTAGTAGGATCTGATGATTTTTTGAATTTCCTCAGTTTCTGTTGTTATCTCTCCCTTTTCGTTTCTGATTTTATTAATTTGGATACTATCTCTGTGCCCTCTGGTTAGTCTGGCTAAGGGCTTATCTATCTTGTTGATTTTCTCAAAGAACCAACTCCTCGTTTTGTTGATTCTTTGTATGGTTTTATTTGTTTCTACTTGATTGATTTCAGTCCTGAGTTTGATGATTTCCTGCCTTCTACTCCTCTTTGGTGTATTTGCTTCTTTTTGTTCCAGGGCTTTCAGGTGTGCCATTAAGCTGTTAGTGTATGCTGTCTCCCGTTACTTTTTGGCGGCACTCATGGCTATGAATTTTCCTCTTAGCACTGCTTTCATTGTGTCCCATAAATTAGGGTATGTTGTGCCTTCATTTTCATTAACTTTCAAAAAGTCTTTGATTTCTTTCTTTATTTCCACCTTAACCAAGTTATCATTGAGTAGAGCATTGTTCAGCCTCCATGTGTACGTGGGTTTTCTTTTTTTTTTTTTGTTGCCATTGAAGACCACCTTTATTCCATAGTGATCTGATAGGAGGCATGGGATTATTTCTATCTTCTTATATCTGTTGAGTTCTGATTTGTGACCAATTATATGGTCAATTTTGGAGAAGGTACCATGAGGAGCTGAGAAGAAGGTGTATTCTTTAGCTCTAGGATGAAATGTTCTATATATATCTGTTAGTTCCAGTTGGTCCAAGGCTTCAGTTAGATTCACTGTGTCCCTGTTTAGTTTCTGCTTTCCTGAACGATCCATTTCAGAGAGCGGGGTGTTGAAGTCACCCACTATTATTGTGTGCGGTGCGATGTGTGCTTTGAGTTTTAGTAAAGTTTCTTTTACGAATGAGGGTGCCCTTGCATTTGGAGCATAGATATTCAGAATTGAGAGTTCTTGATGGTGGATTTTTCCCTTGATCAGTATGTAGTGTCCTTCTGTGTCTTTTTTGATGACTTTACGTTGAAAATCAATATTATCTGATATTAGGATGGCTACTCCACCTCTTTCTTGGGGCCATTTGCTTGTAAAATTGTTTTCCAGCCTTTTATTCTGAGGTAGTGTTTGTCTTTGACACTGAGGTGCGTTTCCTGCACACAGCAAAATGCTGGGTCCTGTTTATGTATCCAGTCTGCTAGTCTATGTCTTTTAATTGGGGAATTGAGACCACTGATATTAAGAGAGATTAAGGCTTAGTGATTATTGCCATCTGCCATTCTTGACGCTATCTTTATGTTTGAGTGGTTATCTACTTTTGGGTTTGATTCAAGAAGGTTATTATCTCATTTTTTCCAGGGTGTTGTTTCTCTCCCTGTATTGGATGTTTCCACCTATTATCCATTGCAGGGCTGGATTTGTGGAAAGATATTGTGAAAATTTGGTTTTATCATGGAATATCTTGGTCTCTCCATCTATGGGGACTGAGAGTTTTGCTGGGTATAGTAGTCTAGGCTGGCATTTGTGCTGTCTTAGTGTCTGCATGAGATCTGCCCAGGATCTTCTGGCTTTCATAGTCTCTGGTGAGAAGTCTGATGTGATTCGGATAGGTCTTCCTTTGTACGTTACTTGGCCCTTTTCTCTTACTGCTTTTAGTATTCTTTCTTTGTTTAGAACATTCAGTGTTTTGATTATTATGTGACGGGAGGTATTTCTGTTCTGGTCCAGTCTGTTTGGAGTTCTGTAGGCTTCTTGTATGTTCATCGGCATCTCTCTCTTTAGGATAGGGAACTTTTCCTCCATAATTTTGTTGAAGATGTTTACTGGCCCTTTAAGTTGCAAATCTTCACTCTCATCTATACCTATAATCCTTAGGTTTGGTCTTCTCATTCTGTCCTGGATTTCCTGGCTGTTTTGGGTTACATGTTTTTTTGCATTTTGCATTTTCTTTGACTGTTGAATCGATGCTTTCTATGGAATCTTGAGCACCTGGGATTCTTTCTTCCATCTCTTGTATTCTATTGTTGATGTTTGCATCTATGACTCCTGATTTCTTCCCAAGGTTTTCTATCTCCAAAGTTGTCTCCCTTTGTGATTTCTTAGTTGTTTCTACTTCCTTTTTTAGTTCCTGGATGGATTTGCTGAGATCCTTCACTTGTTTTTTTGTATTTTCCTGTATTTCTTTAAGGTATTTTTGCATTACCTCTTTCAGGATTTCTTCCTGATGACCCACGTTCTCCTGCATTTCTCTGAGCGATTTTTGTGTTTCCTCCTCATGGGATTCCATCTGTTGATCCATCGTCTCCTGCATTTCTTTAAGCAGTTCTCGTGTTTCCTTTGTAAGGGCATCTAACCGTTGATTCATTTCTTTAAGCAATTTTTGTGTTGCCTCCTTATGGGCATCCATCTGTTGACCCATATTCTTTTGCATTTCTTTATGCAAATTTTGTGATTCCTTTGTGAGTGCATCTCCCCTTTGATTCATCTCGTTAAGCGATTTTTGTGCTCCCTCGATATGGGCCTCCATCTGTTGACCCATACTCTTCTGCATTTCTTTATGCAATTTTTGTGATTCCTTTGTGACTGCATCTACCCGTAGATTCATCTCGTTAAGCGATTTTTGTGTTGTCTCCTTGTGCGCCTCCATCTTTTGATCCATGTTCTCCCGCATTTCTCTAAGTGATTTTTGTGTTTCCTTTGTAAGGGCTTCTAACTGTTGATTCATGGTCTCCTGTAACTCTTTATGAGATTTATTTGTGTCCTTCTTGTGATCCTCTAATAGGATCATGAGAAGTGATTTTAAATCCAGATCTTGTCTGTCGGGTGAGGTGGGGTATCCAGGACTTGCTGCTGTTGGAGAATTGGGTTCGGATGATCCCACATTACTTTGATTTCTGTTAGTAATATTCCTACGTTTGCCTTTTGCCATCTGGATACCTCTGGTGTTAGTTGGTTCTGCTGCCACTGGCTGTTGGTTGGACCTCCTGTGAGCCTGCAAAGCTATTTCTGCCCCCCCTGGATTACCAGGATTCCCCTGGGACCGATTTCTGGGGCCTGCCTGCTCCTGAGTGACTTTGGAGCCCTAATGTGCCTTGCCCCAAGTGATCTTATATTGGGGAGGCCTTGCACATTCAAAGGCTCAGCCTAGTGGATTCTTGGAGCAGAGGTTGCCAAAGGGAGGCTGGTAGGCTCCTGCCCTGTGGAAAGGTGTGTGATCTCTCCTGGGGGAGAGAGGGGGCGTCCCTCTGCCAGGCAGAAGTCCCACAGCAGAGCTGGCGCGCTGGTTACTGCAGATCAGCCCCGCACTTGGGAGCCGCATACACACAAGCCGCCCGAGACCCAAGCGATATTATGCCTGTCTGTCTCAGAACCTGGCTGTCCCAACTTCCCAGTCACTGGAGCAAAGATTGTGGAGGGCACTCTCCGTGGTGCCGCTCACCCTGCAGACGCGATGGCCTGCCGATCTGGCACCCAGATGACCACAGCGCTGACCCGTTCTCGGGCGCAGACAGAAGCCCCAACAGGCCGTGTCCCAAGTGATGTTATATTGGGGATAGAGCCTGGGTACCTGTTGCTTTAGTGCAGTCTGCGGGAACAGAGGTCGCGGAAGGAAAGCTGGTAGGCTCCCGCCCAGTGCGGGGTCTCTCTGCCAGGCAGAAGTCCCACACCACATTTAATTCTTAGCAATGAAGGTATGGTTAGTTTGTAGAAGGAAGCAGGTGTGTTTGAAATGAACATCTAATTGAGGGTCAGATGAAGTGATGAATCAAATAAAGATTTAACAGAATTGGTCAGAGATGGGAAATGCCCACCTTTTATAACAATAGACCAGAATGATAGGTGACTTATGAGTGAGAATAGCAGTGAGAGAGAAGTAGAGACAGTTTTCCTGGGATAGGTTTACAGAGACAGGGTACAGTTGAAGACAAATGAGCCAGAGAATGAGAAGGCACCAGAAGATTAGAACATATTATAAGAGTTAGTCTGAGGCCAAGCAGAGAAATTCAATCAAAGGTGAGAAACACTTGTTTGAATCAGTCAACTTGGAGAGGTACTTGGGCCAGAACAGCTTTGTTCAGCTAGTTAACCAGGATCAAGAAAGAACTAGAAAGGGTGATTTAGTTCAGCAGTAAGCCTCTGAGAAACCAATTACATTTGATGAATAAATGTTACAATTACATAAGACGCTAAAATGATTAGAAAAGGAGAAAGCTCACCAGCAATGCAGAAAGTAGAGGACCTTTGCCAGAAATGTTGCACAGGACAGGCAATATCAGACAGAAAGCCACAGAGAAGAAATTTGTCTGAGATTATCTGCAGTGGAAGCATCAGTCTTGCTGGACACGCAGAGAGATTTGGGAGACTCTGAAGCACTGGAGCTTTGAGCCCAGAACAAGAAACGATATAGAAGACTCTGAAAAGCCGGGCAGTGGTGGCGCACGCCTTTAATCCCAGCACTTGGGAGGCAGAGGCAGGCGGATTTCTGAGTTCGAGGCCAGCCTGGTCTACAGAGTGAGGTCCAGGACAGCCAGAGCTTTACAGAGAAACCCTGTCTCGAAAAAAGACTCTGAGACAGCAAACCCCAAAGACAAGAATTGCCTTGTTGGACATCAAAGAGAAGAAAGACCTTTGGTCCTGAGAAGGCTCGATGCCCCAGTAAAGGGGAATGCTAGGACAGGCAAGCAGAAGTGGGTGGAAGGAGGAGGGGGAATGGGTTAGGGGGCTTTCGGGGGGGAACCAGGAAAGGCGATAACTTTTAAATGTAAATAAAGAAAATATCAAATAAAAAAAGACAATTTTAATTATATACAGACATTTTCTGCATTAAAAACAAAACAAAACAAAACAAAAAAAAACCCAAAACAAAACAGTACACTCCATTTCAGATCCATGGAAATCAAGGACAGGATTTGAAGGGATAGAAAATCTGTCAGAGTACTTATTGCAACTGTGATTACCAGAGTAATCCCATTCCTACTTTCAGGTGCAATGCTTATATATTTCCTTTCAAAAAGGGGGCAAGAAATAACTGTTGAACAAGAAAAAGTTGCACAAGAAAATTTAGCTATGAGAGTATAAAAGCTTGACACATAAAAGACAGAGAATGTAAGAAAATAGGAAGTGCTTAACTGTGTTTCTGTATTTAAGTAGGTAAGAAGCCTGGCCTGCAAGTGTGGAGTCAGACAGAGATTGTGAGTGCCTGTCTAGTTTAAAAGGTAAAAAATGCTAGCTCTTGATATGTGTGGATTCATAAAAATCTAATTGTACCTTGATAAACAGAAAGGGGGAATAAACATTCCCAGAAGTAGGCTGAATGATGCTTTATTAACTTTATCTTCTTTGAATATCAACTAGGCAGGAGCATCAGCTACTGAAAGACATTGGAAAATACTACTAAATTAGACCAACCTGTACTCTTTAAAGGCATTTTAAAATAAGAATGGAAGTCAGAAAATATGTTACATTGGGGGAAGGTTTTGCCTATTATTCCTCGGGTAATGAAAGACTATGGGTTCCATCAAAATTGATGAGGATCTGTGTGACTTCTACATATAAGGCTCTACTTAAGGAATGAAGAGCTATAGAAAGACAGCAATGTAGATGATACAGAAAGCTGACCCTCCTACATAGAGAGAGCTCAACAAACTGGATTAAACTAACAGATTAACAGATAGTTCATCAGAATGGCAGAATGGAAAACCTTGATATTGAAATGGATATTTTCTGAAGGACAGGTGTTTAGGAATGCACTTATAAAGGATCATCACATCAAGTGAACTTCATAAAGACATTGAGACCCTTAAGGTTATAGAATTGCTAATAGTTTATATTTGGCAAGAGATTATAACCAAAGATAGGATTTTGCAAGAATGCTGATATACTCTTGTTCACATTACAAAGGTATGGTTAGTTTGTAGAAGGAAATTATAATGCTTCAACTTGACATCTAATTTAAGATCAGACAAATATTGTACCACAAAAGGTTAAATAGAATGAATCAGAGAAAGAATATGCAAAATTCTCAGAAGAATAGAATGAAGGAAAGGTGACTTAGAAGAGGAGAAAGAGAGACAGAGACAGCAAGTGATACACAGAGAGAAAGAGATTGAGAGAGAGGGCAGGAGAGAGAGAGAGAGAGAGAGAGAGAGAGAGAGAGAGAGAGAGAGAGAGAGAGAGAGAGAGAGAGAGAGCTATTTTACTTAAGCAGATTTACAGAGACAAGATTTAGTGGAAGACAGAATGTGTCCAACTCTTACAACAACAGACAGGAAAGAAAGGTGACTTAGAAGAGAGCATAGCAGAGAGAAAGAAGGGACAGTTTACTGAGATAGTTTTACAGAGATAGGTTGCATTTAAAGACAGAATGAGCCAGAGAATAAGAAGGCTCCAGAAGATTAGAACAGCTTATAAGAGTTAGTTTGAGTCCAAACAGAGCAATTCAATCAAGGCTGAGAGGAGCCAATTTGAATCAGTCAGCTTGGAGAGGAGTTTGGGCCAGAAGAGATGCATTGAACCAGCCAGCTAGAGTTCAAAAAGAACTAGAAAGGGTAAGTGTATTCAACAGTATGCTTCCAAGATGACAATTACATCTCTAAAATAAAAGTTACTTTTACAGTTCTGGTTAATTTTCCCTTATAATTGTTCATAATGTCATTTGCTGTCTTTCATACATGAAGTAGTTATTTTACCTCTTTGATTTGATAAGTGTAATACCTTTATCAAATTGCCTGAACAGTTTAAGCACATTGCTATAATTCACTTTTTTTTCCTCTGCTTATAAACAATTTGTATGCATTGCATAATTATATAGGGAATTGAATACTATTTTTACTTGTAGAAGACATTTATTTGCTTCTACTAAAAAGTAAAAGCACACACAATTTATATTAAAGTCAACAAGATAGAGTGATTTAATATAGCTTTTAGACTTTTTGATGGCAGTTAAATTAATATCAGTCAATAAATAACTAAAGTAGTTTCCTTATACTCTTCTGGGTTTCTACTTAGATAGTGATCAGTAATGAACTCCTATCCCCTACCCAGAAGAATACAAATGTCATGATAGGGATTACTGTTAGGGGCAATAATCATGGCTATCTATCTGTAGTCTGGATTTCCAACCTCACTCTGACTCTGGAAGTAATGACAGCGTATTCACACAGGAATTAGGAAAATACATTCTTTAACAGAGACATTCTGTTAAACAGGACATTCTTTGGTCCTGTGTCTACTTGTGGGAAAACTCTAATAATTAAGGTCAAAGTCCGCCTTTAACAGAACAGCCTTCTGGGCTCAGTGCCTAGGGGAGGATGACCTTCATTGACAAGACATCTCCTTCTCTGACATTGGAAATTTCACCCCCTACCCCCAGCTTCCACCCTCTTCACATAGGTCTCTACCTGTAGAATGTCACATAGCCTTAGTTAGATCAGTTTCAACTTCCTTTCTCCTGATAAAAACTCTTTCAGTTAACAGGCAAAATACTTGCCCATGCTAATGAGGTATTTCAGTACCATAAGCCTTCAGTCTATGACTTTTGCCCATCCTGTATTTTCCTACTCCCGGAACCCCAAATTATATCAGCCTTGAATCACTTCAAGTAAAGTTGATCTGCCTCCCTGCAGCTGGTCTGGCTGTTGTCATTCACCATATGTACTCAAAAGCCATCTGAACTCCCCCATCTGTCATCTTTCCCCCTTTTCCCTCATGGACTGATATTGACTGATGACTCCTGAGGGCAGGGAAAGTTATACCTGTTCTCACTCTAGTACTTATTTAGCAAAATGATGTGCCTGTATTGATTTTGTGTCTGTGGCAAAACTTCCTGTTCTTTCTCCATCAGGAACTAATAGAAGAGTGAGTTCCAGATACAGTGCACCAAAATTTACACATCAATGTAAAAGATGTTCTTAAATAAGGTTAAAATTCAGACTTGGGCTTGTTGGGGCTCCATATTCACATGTGATGAAATGCTCAAATCCAAAGCTTCATTCTTTTATCACCAAGAAAAAAAATGGAATTTTCCTCCCTAGTTTCAAGAGAACTTAAAGAAGTCAAGTAAAGGGTCTCTGGTCTATAATTTTAGCTAACAAATGCCTTGATTTAAAAAGCAGGGCCACATAAAAGATCTACAGGTTTGAATTTCCCTCTTTGTCCTGTCACCACACATGTTCTGCTTTTAATAATATTGTCTAGAAAGCTTCATTAACTATATGCATAGGAATATGTATATGCACATATATATGAAATATGTATATAATGTATATACATATATGCAAATTTATGTCAGTATATATTTTTATATGTGCATATGTATGTGTATATGTGTATACATACATATTATATATATATATAAACATGTGTATATGATACATATAGATATACACACAAGTATATATATGAGTATGTGTATGTGTTTATGTATCTATATGTGTATAGGTATAGTTTTTCTTTGAACTTTAGGTCTTCTCAGTCTTCAATAGTATGCTTATTTAAAAAGTATGCTACATTTTTTTAATTTTTTAAATTTCTGATTTGATTGTATGTGTGTGTGTTTTCATGTGAAATTCATACAAATAACCATCAATTTTAGTTAAATTCAAGTTAGTACAACTTGATTTAAGTTCATTTGGGAATGAGAAATTTGAAGTATTTAAGAATAACTTTCCTATTGGTTTATGGTATGACCCATGGAATTTAGTATATGAGCAGTTTAGAAATTTGTTTACAAAAAAGAAATTTTATTTGTGAAAAATGAAGCCTCTAGCAGAGAGAACAAAAGATTAGAAATGATTCGTATGATAAGAAAATATCTTAGACTATGCATATCTATGAACACTCATAATCAGTAAGGACTAGAGATTTATTTTAATATTAGATTGCTTGCATAGATTTTATGAGATCACAAGCTCAATATCAGATACAGAGGAGAAGTTAATGTAGGAAAGCTGTTTATCTGTCTGCCCAGTTTGTTTTTTTTTAAGTAAGTAATAATGCTAATAAGTAATATCCAAAATGAAGTACAAAACCCTTTAAAAGGTAGATGTTTGCAGGAAGCATAAAGTTATATCCATTCACAAAGGACTTCCCTGGGGGTATATTCACCTCCTGTTTATGTTCAAAACCAGTTATAGATCCCCTGAGTCTACATTTTACCTCTTATTCTAAAGCCCATCAAAAAAGGAAACATCTGTTATGATTGCTGTTTCCCTTCCTATTATCAATACCTTAGAGTTTTGGGATAGCAGATCAATATTTCTTTTAAATTTAAAAGAATATCTGCTGAAGAGTATAAAATTCTGGGTTTTGTGGGTGATTTGGTGATTGGGTAAAACACAGAAGCCATTTTTGTAACCTGTTTATAATTCATACATATGAAGGACAGCAAATACTAGGGTCTTGAGGACCAGTGTTAAGTTGCTTATGAAATTCTCATTCCTTTTCCCTTCTTTATGCAATATTATTTTAGAAGTCTGTGAAACAGAAGATACTTTCTAGTCCAGCATGACCTTGTAATTTCCTTTAAACAATACAATAAACCAGGAATTCTTTCTCTTCAGTGAATGTGAACAGTACAGGCTTGTAAAGGCCTGCATATCTCATTCAATTCTCTACGTGATAGGAGCGACAGCTGGGCAACTGCCAGTCAGTGATTCATCTTGTTATATTTTAATATTTAAAAAGAATATAAATATATAAAAGGTAAAGTAAAGAAGAAGGGATGATCGAGAGGGGGTTGAATGGAGAAAAGAGGGAGGGAAGGGGGCTTAGGGGACTTTCGGGGAGGGAGGAAACGGGAAAGGGGAAATGATTTGGAATGTAAATTAAAAAAAAAATAATTAAAAAAAATAAAAAATAAATAAAAAATAAAAGGCAATCACTGCCTTGTGGGGAGGAAGTTGTTGGAGAATCTCATTGAGTTCTGAACATTCTGAGTCTCTTATTATTTGCACGATGACCAATCACTCGTGTGTTTCCATTTTAGCTCCTATCTACTGGAAGAAAATCATCTGATGGAGTTTCTACAGTACACTACTATTTGGATATGAAAGATAGTAGTATTAATAGGATCAAAATACATTGTATAATCTCTCAAAGAAGAAACAAAAGCATTACATTTTTTTAAAGAAAGGAAACCAGTTTTATATCAAATCATCTCAACATCTGAGACACTGCTTTTTCTTTCTTTTTTCTGTGCTCATACTCCCTCCTTCCATTTTAATAGAATGATCTATTTAAAACACTATCCCACATTCACTAGTATAATTTGTTAGCAGGCAGGATCTTGTTTCTACCATCCTGAACAAGTTAGCTCCTAGAATACAAGCTTTCTTAACCAATTGTATGTACAATCCCAGGTGACATCTAAAGAAGAATGTGTGAATGTGACTTTTATTCTTTTGTTGTAATGGCCATCTTGGGAGTTTCCTGCCTCTATTGGTTAACCTAAGACTTATCCTGCAAGCTTTTAGCATCTATACAATATTATCTAGGCCTAGAATGTTTCAGCCCCTGAGTCGTACTACTTAATAAGTTCACCCTTTCTAACTGTTTCTGATCAAGATGAGTGGTTCAAATCTCAAACTCCTCTCCAAGTGGATTAATTCCATCTGACTTCTCTATATCTAGCTCATTCTGTCTGCAATCACTCTCTGTAAAACTGTCCCTCTAAAACTGCCTCCTCTCTCTGTGCAGTGCTCTCTTCTAAGCAGCTTCTCTTTCTTATCTCTTCTTGTGAGAGTTGGGCATATTCTATTCTGGCAAATCTTTCTCTGATTCATCACTTTGTCTGCCACTCAATTAGATATTACATTTAAACATGAATGCTTTCTTCTACAAACTAACCTTACCTTCAATGTTTAGGATTAAAGTTGTATAATAAGAGTGTGTGTGTGTGTATATGTGTGTGTGTGTGTGTGTGTGTGCTAGTATTCCAAAGAGTGATTAAAGGTATGTTCAAAGTGCTGAGTCACATTACAACTAGAAACATTTTTTTTCAGTAAATAACACAATTTCAGGGTTCACAGTGTGATATCATGCAATAATAATATAACCACCTTGTTTGTCTATAAGCTTTTTAGCAATAATTGATGCTCTTTTCAGACAATTTCAAGGAAGATTTTTATGTCACAACAATCCATAATATACTTTCAAGCTATGACTTTTTAATTAAGGATTTAAAAATTAGTTAATATAAGTTGCTTACGTATGTAATTCAGTGTTGTCTCAATAAACTAAACTGTCCTCTAGTAAATTTTTTTTGAGGAATTTCCTGAGATTATACAAATAGTGGGAAGTATGTTACTTGGTAAACAGGCTGTATTTTATTTTTGTTCCATAAAATCCTATTTTTATAAGTTGTGATGTTTTAGAATACAACCTGAGTACAGTTTTATATGTGTAAATTTACCATCTGTTATCTTTTTTGAAGTTGAAATATGTTTCTTTGGCACAAAAATAAAAATAACATCATTAAACACGCTTTGGCTTGTATGCAATTTTCATAAGTTTGAATTAAAATTCTACTTCCTCAACAACATACAATAACCATGCAATACAGTAATCTGCTTTTGGGTAATTTATTGCATTCTTAATGAGTCACTTCTGTTACTTCTATTTACGTTTTTACCAGAGACACTGGTCACATATAGTTTCATCATCAGGAAGCAAAGTTCTGTTCATAAGGGCCCAAATAATAAACAAATACATATTTTATAATATAATTCCATGTATAGCTGCCTACAAAACTGTTCAGTTGATTTTTTTCATATAATAAAGTTATTTGCAAAATTTTATTTATCATCTAGGTTTTAATTATGATATAACACTATGATCAATTAGTTTTAATATGATATTGTAACCCATCAGATAATGATATAGTAGCTTAAAAATATTTATAGTAAGATAACCTTTAAACTGTATCACTTTCATCAAGAAGGACTCCTTAAATATTCTTCACTCTGATACACACATGCATACACATCCTATGATCATATAACACACTTGTAATAAATGTAAAAAAAAAACTATTTGTCTAACTTCTGAAGCTTATCTTGCCTATAGAACACTCTTCATCTGGATAAGTAGCCGTTCAGATTTCAGATAAATACTGAAAGACTGACCTTAACATTATTATTTTGTATCTCTACATAAACACATACTGTGATTACATTGCAACTTGAGCTTTGCACAGGCTGCTTCTCCTGTTAGGCTTCTTAATGTGAAACTAAGGATATTTATGTCACTGTCATTCAGACAAAATAGATCAAATAGCCTTGAAAATGAAAATATAGAAAGACAAGTAAATACCTAATTTTAATAGCTATTGAAAAAAAGAAAATAAGTAAGAAATATGTTATATTTGACCATTGTTTCCCCTTTTCAGATTGTTGCAGGTTACCTCAAAGCAGTAATTGTCAATGTGAACAGAACAGGTATACCAGAAAAACAAACTAATATTTACAGGTTAAATTTCACTGAGATACTGCATTCAGAGGATTAAAGAAGATAAAAGATACTAAATTTGTATTTGTCATTATTTCTTTTTTTTTCTGGCCATGTAGAACTGTTATTAAAGAAAATATTTCAGAAGAAAGTAATTAATATATTTATTTATAAATATTAAATGGCTCAAATAAGTTTTTATCACATTTGTGTATAAGTATTTATATAGTACTAATATAAAAATCACCTGCTTAAAATCATATTATTAACAATGTAATTAAATTTTGTGTGCATTTATATAGTAATCTAAGATTTCATGCTTTAAAACTAAATTTTAAGTAAGAAAAGATTGAATCTCATATAAATATAGAAAAAATGAGAGTCATATTTAATATTGATGAATTTTTAATGTGACCTTCTTTTCACATGCTGAGAAACATGATCATACCAAAGTCTTACAGTATAAAATAAAATGAGTTTAATTTGTTTAGAAAGTATATTCTTTTATTAGTCAATTTTCTAACTAAAAATATTTGCTATATTTAAAACACTATAGCCTGAATAAAGTAAACTGAACAGAAGTATTTTTAAATCTATATTCTAAGCATATGCAAATACAGGTTCATGAAATGTATTTATTTTAATTATTAGTAAATCATCCTTTTATTACCAAATTTCTGAGAGAAATATATATACTGAATTGGATTCTGAGGGGCAATAACTTTTAGATAAGAATACAGTTTATCCAATACTGTCCTGCAGAATCATATCTTTCTACTCTGTAATTTTATTTTATTTTATTTTATATTCTTGCTGCCTTTTTCCCTCCCTTCTCTCCTCCCAGTCATCCTATTCAAAATCTCCTGTGCTCAGCTAGGGGTGTCCTGAGGAAGGGGTGTTTGGAGATGCAGTTGAAGAACTCTGGAGTCAGTGATGGAGGTAGGCTGACAGCTCTGTGTTTTGCTGGAGATAGCTGTATTTTACAGACCAAAGCCAAGTCTTTTAGTTTGCATAAACTACTTCCTTAGGAACTGCACATCAATTCAGTGATTTACCGCACGCTCCCTTTTGATAATTTTATGAATCAACATTTTATGACCTTAGTCCCTTGACTCTAAAGACAGAGCCACATGGTTGAAACTAGCGATTTCTGCTGCTTCCTAGAGCTGAAACCTGGCCCATTATTCTATAACATTATCACAAGATTTGTTTTCCAACTGCTTCACTGCCTAAGATTGAGTATCCTGTTACTTTCCTGTAGACAGATCATAAACTCAGAGATATGCATGGCTATGTGTCTTGAATGCAGGGATTAAAGACATGTACTAACACTCCTGGACTTAAGTTTTTCTTTATCTAGAACGTACTCTGTCCCAGGCTGTCCTTGAACTAGGAAATCTGCTTACCTTTGTGCACAGACCCCAGTAGAATCTGTGTGACAAGTTCCACAGACTGAGTCATTAGACTTCAAAAGAAGGAGGTCTCCTGGAACTGGTTGTGAAACTCTCGGCCAGAGAAAACATATTGAGCTGTAGTTCTCATGGCAATTTTTCTTTTTTGTTCTCTTTCATTCCTTTTCTTACCTACAGGTTCTTGGTAGCCTAGACAATGATCTTAAGAAAGAATAATGGGTATGAAATTACTTCCTTGAAATGGGTCACTAACATGACCTTATCTTCAGGGAAAGCAACCCTTTACTTTTCAAATCGTTTACAAAATTATTATGATAGACAAAAACTTTCCCAACAATAAAATTTCATATGACTATATGTGTGTCACTGGAGATGGGGTTTTGGTATATGGTAAAAAGCCTTAATTAGAAAGAATTAAAATAGTTTACATTTATGCTTTGAAGATTTGTAAAAAATCAGACATTAGATGTTAAGCAATAGTTAACCATAGGGACTGAAAAGTTAGCTCAGCGGTTAAGAACACTGACCATAAAAATTTATTAACCTGTTCTTAGGAATATGCCATTAGCCTTAGATGATTGCCCTATTGAACATATTTTTAAAAAATCATTATATTTTTGATGATGATGTTACCTGTTCTGTTTGTAATTCACTGAACATGTAATTCAAAGCCGTAATGCTTAGATGATTTTTGTATTTTACTGTGCCAAATGATTCTTGTTGGTATTCATGATTGCTTCATGGGATATGGTTTCTAAGAGTTGTGTCATGTTTGGTATAATGTATAAAATCCCCTGCTTGTGAGCTGCAAAATACACTCAGAGTCAAACTACCTCCATGTTTGTTTTGTTGTCACCACCGAATCCTTACCCACCTAGAGTTCGAAAACCCTCATCCCAGGGACCCCATACACGGCTGGGGTGGTCCATGGCATACCACCATGCCTGGGCTTAAGCTTTTCATGGCTACTATTCTTCAAGATGGTCAAGACACAGGTTCAAAAGCCTGTGTCTTATAGCCTCAAGATCTGGATCACAAGTGTGCTTTCCATTTCTGGATTGCAATTAATTCCAGAAGAAAAGCCAAATTATTCTTGCTCAGTTTTGAACACAAACAATATACATAGCTAGGTGCCATCTTGCACTTTGATCACCACTCCCTAAATCTCTTTATCTCCTTCCTTAATATCTTCCTGACAACGCTGACACATTAGTTCAGCTGCCTCACTTTATGAGGTCTGTGAAATCCCTAATAAAATTCATATTGCATTCTTATATTTTGCATAGTTGAGAAATTCTGTAAAGAACAGTTCTTACATTGATTTATATATTCTAAACTCATGTATTCAGAGTTCTTTCCCACAGCCTTGAGGGCTGTCCAGAAGACAGTCCAGGGTTACCATTTTGCTAAGGAAGACTAGACATATTACTGTTTCCTGGAATCATGTTGTTCCTGATTATCAAGGAGTCATTAACCTTGGTGAGGAGAACAGTCCCCAAAGCAGGAAAATAATATAAAATATATAAATTGTTATACAAATAAGCCTTACATATGCAGCACCCTTCAGCACTTGAGAAGATCCATGCTTCTGGCTGTGCTCCAGAGACCTGAACCATGTCACACCTTCCCTTCTGTGGCTGTTCTAAACCTGACACCCCTCAATCTGCTCCTCCTGTTTCTCTTCAGAAAAAGCCTGGTTCCATGGATATAAACCTGCCATGGCATATCAAGTTGCAGTAAAACTAGTCACCTCATCTTCTATTTAGATTTGACTGGGCAATCCAGTATTGGGAAAGGGTCCCAAAAGCATGACAGTACTTGTTCCCACTGTTAGGAGTTCTATAAGAAGACCAAGCTATATAATTGCAGCATTTATGTGGAGGGCCTACCTAGATGCAGTGCAGGCAGGCTCCCTGGTTGGTAATTCATCCTCTGAGCATCCATGGGCTCAGGTTAATTGAATCTGAGATTTTTCTTATGGTGTCTTTGACCCCTGTGGCTCCTATAATCCTTCCCCTTCATTCTCAGAATTCCTGAAGCTCTGCCCAATGCTTAGCTCTTGGTCTCTGCATCTGTTTTCATCAGTAGCTGAATGAAATCTGTCTGAAGACAATTGGGCTAGATGCCCATCTATGAGTATAGCAGAATACTATTAAGGAAAATTTCATTGCTTTCCTGCCACCCCCCCATCCATACACCATTCTATTGTGGGTCTCTGGCCTATACAGCCTGTGGCTTCGACTCCTCAGGTATTCTCAGGGTTGGGCTATGTCTCATAGCATGGGATTCAAATATAGACCATTCATTGGTGGATCACTCGAAAAATTTCTACCCTAACATTTACCCCAGCACACATGCTCACTTAAGACAAACTGTAGGTCAAAGGCTTTGTGACTAGATTGGTGTCTCCATCCTTCCACTGGAAATCCTGCTTGGTTACAGGTGATGACTGATTTGAGATCTGTTGTATTCCACATTGCTAGGAATCTTAGCTAGGGCCATCCATTTCTGGGAGTTTACATTGCCCTAGGTTTCATCCCAGAGATGTCCCCTTTCCAAGTTGTCTCTACTTGTATTCAATTCCTCCCTCCTCTCCTCACCTAATAATCCTTTTTCTCCCATCCTCACCCCTCAGGCCAGTGTGGTCCTCTCTCCTCATTTACCCTTGGTGTCAGTGATTCTGATTCCCCCTTCTCAATGAGATACATGTGTTCTCCAGTGAGTCCTTCTTGTTATTTAGTTTCTTGGATCTGTGGATTATCACATGGTTTTTCTCTTATTTTTAAGATGGCTGTAGAATAGTGAATATAATTGGGATAGGGTATATGAGTCAATTTCACAACATAGTGAGAAAAATATAGTTAAGAATATGAGGAGCGGCACCACGGAGAGAGTGCCGATTGCACTCTGCCATCTTTGCTCCAGTGACTGGGAGGTTGGGACGGCCAGGTTCTGAGACAGACAGTCATGGCGTTGCTTGGGTCTCGGCTTGTGTGTGTGCGGCTCCCAGGTGCGGGGCTGATCTGCAGTAACCAGCACACCAG
Source organism: Tokudaia tokunoshimensis (assembly GCA_036184795.1). Classification (NCBI taxonomy): domain Eukaryota; kingdom Metazoa; phylum Chordata; class Mammalia; order Rodentia; family Muridae; genus Tokudaia; species Tokudaia tokunoshimensis. Next base: position 16,770,641 of record BTHU01000011.1, read on the forward strand.
CTCTGCTGTGGGACTTCTGCCTGGCAGAGGGAACCCACACTGGGCGGGAGCCTGCCAGCTTTCCTTCCGCGACCTCTGTTCCCGCAGACTGCGCTGGGGAGACGAGTGCCCCAGGCTCCCTATCCCCAGTGTAGCATCGCTTGGAACACGGCCTGTTGGGGCTTCCGTCTGTGCCCGAGGGCGGGTCAGCACTGTGGTCTTCTGGGTGCCGGATCTGCAGGCCATCGCGTCTGCAGGTGAGCGGTGCCACAGAGAGTGTGGAGACTGCACTCCGCCATCTTTGCTCCAGTGACTGGGAGGTTGGGACAGCCAGGTTCTGAGACAGACAGCCACAATATCGCTTGGGTCTCGGGCGGCTTGTGTGTGTGCGGCTCCCAGGTGCGGGGCTGATCTGCAGTGACCAGCGAGCCAGCTCTGCTGCGGGACTTCTGCCTGGTGGAGGGACGCCCCCTCCCCCCCTAGGAGAGATCACTCACCCCTGCACAGGGCAGGAGCCTACCAGCCTCCCTTTGGCGACCTCTACTCCAGGAATCCACTAAGCTGAGCCTTAGGATGTGCAAGGCCTCCCCAATATAATATCACTTGGGGCAAGGCACATTAGGGCTCCAAAGTCACTCAGGAGCAGGCAGGCCCCAGAAATCGGTGCCAGGGGAATCCTGGCAATCCAGGGGGGGCAGAAATAGCTTTGCAGGCTCACAGGAGGTCCAACCAACAGCCAGTGGCAGCAGGACCAACTAACATCAGAGGTATCCAGATGGCAAAAGGCAAATGTAGGAATGTTACTAACAGAAATCAAAGTAATGTGGGACCATCCGAACCCAACTCTCCAACAGCAGCAAGTCCTGGATACCCCACCACACCCGAAAGACAAGATCTGGATTTAAAATCACTTCTCATGATGCTATTAGAGGATCACAAGAAGGACACAAATAAATCTCATAAAGAGTTACAGGAGACCATGAATCAACGGTTAGAAGCCCTTACAAAGGAAACACAAAAATCCCTTAGAGAAATGCGGGAGAACATGGATCAAAAGATGGAGGCGCACAAGGAGACAACACAAAAATCGCTTAACGAGATGAATCAACGGGTAGATGCACTCACAAAGGAATCACAAAATTGGCATAAAGAAATGCAGAGAAGAATATGGGTCAACAGACTGATGCCCATAAGGAGGCAACACAAAAATTGCTTAAAGAAATGAATCAACGGTTAGATACCCTTACAAAGGAAACACGAGAACTGCTTAAAGAAATGCAGGAGACAATAGATCAACAGATGGATTCCCATGAGGAGGAAACACAAAAATCACTCAGAGAAATGCAGGAGAACGTGGGTCATCAGGAAGACATCCTGAAAGAGGCAATGCAAAAATACCTTAAAGAAATACAGGAAAATACAAACAAACAAGTGAAGGATCTCAGCAAATCCATCCAGGAACTAAAAAAGGAAATAGAAACAACTAAGAAATCACAAAGGGAGACAACTTTGGAGATAGAAAACCTTGGGAAGAAATCAGGAGTCATAGATGCAAACATAAACAATAGAATACAAGAGATGGAAGAAAGAATCTCAGGTGCTGAAGACTCCATAGAAAGCATCGACTCAACAGTCAAAGAAAATGCAAAATGCAAAAAACGTGTAACCCAAAACATCCAGGAAATCCAGGGCACAATGAGAAGACCAAATCTAAGGATTATAGGTATAGACGAGAGTGAAGATTTGCAACTTAAAGGGCCAGTAAATATCTTCAACAAAATTATGGAGGAAAACTTCCCTAACTTAAAGAGAGAGAAGCCGATGAACGTACAAGAAGCCTACAGAACTCCAAACAGACTGGACCAGAACAGAAATACCTCCCGTCACATAATAATCAAAACACCGAATGTTCTAAACAAAGAAAAAATACTAAAAGCAGTAAGAGAAAAGGGCCAAGTAACATACAAAGGAAGACCTATCCAAATCACATCAGACTTCTCACCAGAGACTATGAAAGCCAGAAGATCCCGGGCAGATCTCATGCAGACACTAAGACAGCACAAATGCCAGCCTAGACTACTATACCCTGCAAAACTCTCAATCACCATAGATGGAGAGACCAAGATATTCCATGATAAAACCAAATTTTCACAATATCTTTCCACAAATCCAGCCCTGCAACGGATAATAGGTGGAAACCTCCAATACAGGGAGAGAAACAACACCCTGGAAAAAATGAGATAATAACCTTCTTGAATCAAACCCAAAAGTAGATAACCACTCAAACATAAAGATAGCGTCAAGAATGGCAGATGGCAATAATCACTATGCCTTAATCTCTCTTAATATCAATGGTCTCAATTCCCCAATTAAAAGACATAGACTAGCCGACTGGATACGTAAACAGGACCCAGCATTTTGCTGCATGTAGGAAACGCACCTCAGTGTCAAAGACAAACACTACCTCAGAGTAAAAGGCTGGAAAACAATTTTACAAGCAAATGGCCCCAAGAAACGAGGTGGAGTAGCCATCCTAATATCGGATAAAATTGATTTTCAACCTAAAGTCATCAAAAAAGACACAGAAGGACAATACGTACTGATCAAGGGAAAAATCCACCATCAAGAACTCTCAATTCTGAATATCTATGCTCGAAATGCAAGGGCACCCTCATTCGTAAAAGAAACTTTATTAAAACTCAAAGCACACATCGCACCGCACACAATAATAGTGGGTGACTTCAACACCCCGCTCTCTGAAATGGATCGTTCAGGAAAGCAGAAACTAAACAGGGACACAGTGAATCTAATTGAAGCCTTGGACCAAATGGAACTAACTGATATATATAGAACATTTCATCCTAGAGCTAAAGAATACACCTTCTTCTCAGCTCCTCATGGTACCTTCTCCAAAATTGACCATATAATTGGTCACAAATCAGACCTCAACAGATACAAGAAGATAGAAATAATCCCATGCCTCCTATCAGATCACTATGGAATAAGGGTGGTCTTCAATGGCAACAAAAACAACAGAAAACCCACGTACACATGGAGGCCGAACAATGCTCTACTCAATGATAACTTGGTCAAGGTGGAAATAAAGAAAGAAATCAAAGACTTTTTGAAAGTTAATGAAAATGAAGGCACAACATACCCTAATTTATGGGACACAATGAAAGCAGTGCTAAGAGGAAAATTCATAGCCATGAGTGCCGCCAAAAAGAAACGGGAGACAGCATACACTAACAGCTTAATGGCACACCTGAAAGCCCTGGAACAGAAAGAAGCAAATTAACCCAAGAGGAGTAGAAGGCAGAAAATCATCAAACTCAGGGCTGAAATCAATCAAGTAGAAACAAATAAAACCATAAAAAGAATCAACAAAACGAGGAGTTGGTTCTTTGAGAAAATCAACAAGATAGGTAAGCCCTTAGCCAGACTAACCAGAGAGCACAGAGATAGTATCCAAATTAATAAAATCAGAAACGAAAAGGGAGAGATAACAACAGAAACTGAGGAAATTCAAAAAATCATCAGATCCTACTACAAAAACCTGTATTCAACACAACTAGAAAATCTTGAGGAAATGGACAATTTCCTTGACAGATACCAAGTACCAAAATTAAATCAGGATCAAATAGACCATCTAAACCGTCCTATAACCCCTGAAGAAATAGAAGTTGTCATTGGAAGTCTTCCAACCAAAAAAAGCACAGGTCCAGATGGTTTTAGTGCAGAATTCTATCAGACCTTCAAAGAAGAACTAACACCAATACTCTTCAAACTGTTCCACAAAATAAAAACAGAAGGAACACTACCCAACTCGTTCTATGAAGCCACAATTCCACTAATACCAAAAGCACACAAAGATCCGACAAAGAAAGAGAATCTCAGGCCAATCTCTCTTATGAATATCGATGCAAAAATACTCAATAAAATTCTTGCCAACCGAATCCAAGAACACATCAAAACGATCATCCACCACGATCAAGTAGGCTTCATCCCAGGGATGCAGGGATGGTTCAATATAAGGAAATCCATCAATGTAATCCACTACATAAACAATCTCAAAGAAAAAAAACCACATGGTCATCTCATTAGATGCTGAGAAAGCATTTGACAAAATTCAGCATCCTTTCATGCTAAAGGTCTTGGAAATATCAGGAATTCAAGGCCCATATCTAAACATAGTAAAAGCAATTTACAGCAAACCGGTAGCCAGCATCAATCTAAATGGAGAGAAACTTGAAGCAATCCCACTAAAATCAGGGACTAGATAAGGCTGCCCTCTCTCTCCATATCTTTTCAATATAGTACTTGAAGTTCTAGCTAGAGCAATTAGACAACAAAAAGAGGTCAAAGGGATACAAATTGGAAAGGAAGAAGTCAAACTATTACTATTTGCAGACGATATGATAGTATACTTAAGCGACCCAAAGAACTCCACCAGAGAACTCCTACAGCTGATAAACGACTTCAGCAAAGTGGCCGGATATAAAATCAACTCAAGCAAGTCAGAAGCCTTCCTATACTCAAAGGATAAGCAGGCTGAGAAAGAAGTAAGAGAAATAATACCCTTCACGATAGCCACAAACCATATTAAGTATCTTGGCGTGACTCTAACCAAATAAGTGAAAGATCTGTATGACAAGAACTTCAAGTCTCTGAAGAAAGAAATTGAAGAAGACCTCAGAAGATGGAAAAATCTGCCATGCTCTTGGATTGGCAGGATTAATATAGTAAAAATGAGCATCTTACCAAAAGTAATACACAGATTCAATGCAATCCCCATCAAAATCCCAACTCAATTCTTCATAGAGTTAGAAAGAGCAATTCAAAAATTCATCTGGAATAACAGAAAACCCAGAATAGCTAAAAGTATTCTCAAGAGTAAAAGAACCTCTGGGGGAATCAGTATCCCGGACCTCAAGCTGTACTACAGAGCAATAGTGTTAAAAACTGCATGGTATTGGTACAGTAACAGACATGTAGATCAATGGAACAGAATTGAAGACCCAGAAATGAATCCACACTCCTATGGTCACTTGATCTTTGACAAAGGAGCTAAAACCATCCAGTGGAAAAAAGATAGCCTTTTCAACAAATGGTGCTGGCTCAGTTGGAGGTCAACATGCAGAAGAATGCAAATTGACCCATCCTTATCTCCTTGCACTAAGCTCAATTCTAAGTGGATCAAAGATCTCCACATAAAACCAGACACACTGAAACTAATAGAAGGGAAACTAGGGAAGAACCTTGAACATATGGGCACAGGGGAGAATTTCCTGAACAGAACTCCAATAGCTTATGCTCTAAGATCAAGAATAGACAAATGGGACCTCATTAAATTACAAAGTTTTTGCAAGGCAAAAGACACTGTCAAAAAGACAAAGCGGCAACCAACTAAGTGGGAAATGATCTTTACCAACCTTACATCCGACAGAGGGCTAATATCCAAGATATACAAAGAACTCAAGAAGTTAAATTCCAGAGAGGCAAGTAACCCTATTAAAAAATGGGGTACAGAGTTACACAAAGAGTTCTCACCTGAAGAATATCTAATGGCTGAGAAGCACCTAAAGAGATGTTCATCATCCTTAGTCATTAGGGAAATGCAAATCAAAACAACCCTGAGATTCCATCTCACACCAGTCAGGATGGCTAAGATCAAAAACACAGGAGACAGCAGTTGTTGGCGAGGATGTGGAGAAAGAGGAACACTCCTCCACTGCTGGTGGAATTGCAAGCTGGTACAACCACTCTGGAAAGCAGTCTGGCGGTTCCTCAGAAAACTGGGCATGACACTCCTGGAGGATCCGGCTATACCACTCCTGGGCATATACCCAGAGACTTTACCTGCATGCAATAAGGACACATGCTCCACTATGTTCATAGCAGCCTTATTTATAATAGCCAGAATCTGGAAAGAATCCAGATGTCCCTCAACGGAGGAATGGATTCAGAAGATGTGGTATATCTACACAATGGAATACTACTCTGCAATTAAAAACAATGAATTCACGAAATTCCTAGGCAAATGGTCAGATCTTGAAAATATCATCCTTAGTGAGGTAACCCAATCACAAAAGAACACACATGGTATGCAGTCACTGATAAGGGGATAGTGACCCAGTATCTCGGAATACCCTAGACACAATTCGCATATCAATAGATTTCTAAAAAGATGGAAGGAGAGACCCCTGGTCCTGGAAAGACTGGATGTAGGGGAACGCCAGGACAGAGTAAAGAGGGGGGTTGAATGGTGAAAAGAGGGAGGGAAGGGGGCTTATGGGACTTTCGGGGAGGGAGGAAACGGGAAAGGGGAAGTGATTTGGAATGTTAATTAAAAAAATAAAATAAAAAAAAGCAGTAAAAAAACAAAAAAAATGAATATGAAATTTTGCAGACAGTGATGTACATGATATAAACATGTTGAAAATCATAAAGCTCAAGGTTTGAATTTCATACACAAACAACACTGAACATAATGTTACTACCAATATTTCAATGTGTCTTTTATATTAAACTTGTGAATGAAATTTAATCATATGTTCCTGTAAAATTAGTGGATTTCCTGAGTTATCATTACAACAGCAAAGCATAATACAATTTTTTAACACTCATTTATTTCCAAAGACTACTGAACTACTACTAAGAAAAGAAAGTTCTTAATTTCATTTAATGGGATGTATTTCTCAAGTACTATTTTGCTTTACTTAGTTCTTGTGGGAATAGTTAAACCTCTTTTATTACGTGATGGTAAATTACTGCCGCATGTGGATTTTATTAACAAATAAAAAATTTCTGCATCTGTTAAATATGACCATATAATAAAATTTATATATAATGTGCAACATATCAAATATACTTTAAATACATCAAAATTGTATTGATACTGAACAGAAAAATAAGAGATCATTTAATTCAAATTTTCATAGGTACGTAAATTTTGAGTTTCAGTAGACACTAATAAATTTGTTTGATTTGTACATTTGTGATATGCCATTTAGTCTATATTTTACAATACTGAAGCTGAAGTTCTATTACTTGATTACATAGTATGAGTTATCTTTCCCATTAAGTATTATTTGATGTTATAGGATATAGAATGGAATACTTGATATTTTTTCACCCCAATTTAAATTCATACATGCAACTGTACTGTAAAATGTAAATGTAAATATGTTCATCTTCTGTGCCTCAACCAAGCATGCTTGATAAACTGAAAATCCACATTTAGTGTATTGAAATTTAGAATATTCCTTTTTTTATACTTTTTTAATATAATTTTAATATAATATAATTTAATATAATTTTATAATTTTTTAATATAATTTTTTATAATATAAAATAATTTAGTGTATTGAAATTTAGAATATTCCTTTTTTTATACTTTTTTAATATAATTTTTGCAGTATCCTCTATCATGTTCTTTCATTTTCCCTGAACATATTTTATCTTAATAACTCACCCATTTTATTGTCAAATTATAATTTTGCATTTGAGTATTCTAATAAAATATTTTAAAATGTTATTCTAGATTAGAGCAACCATACTCATGCATGTACAAGAGCAATAGGGAAGAAAGAAAATATTAGTTACTTGATTATGGAAAGCAACTAATTAATTCTCCAATGTTTTGAATATTCTTTTTGTTTTGTATTTTTTTCTTTTTTTTTTACTAGATATATTCTTTATTTACATTTCAAATGATTTCCCCTTTTCTGGTTCCCCCCTCCCTGAAAGTCCCATAAGTCCTCTTCCCTCTCCCTGTTTCCCAGTCAACCCTCTCCAGCTTCCCTGTCCTGGTATCCCCTACACTGCTGCATTGAGCCTTTCCATGACCAGGGGCCTCTCCTTCCTTCTTCTTGGGCATCATTTGATATGTGAATTGTGTCTTGGGTATTCCGAGCTTCTGGGATAATATCCACTTATCAGTGAGTGCATGCCATGTTTGTTGTTTTGTGATTGGGTTATCTCACTTAGGATGATAGTTTCCAGTTCCACCCATTTGCCTAAGAATTTCATGAATTCATTGTTTTTAATAGCTGAGTAGTATTCCACAGTGTAAGTATACCACATCTTCTGTATCCATTCCTCCGTTGAGGGACATCTGGGTTCTTTCTAGCTTCTGGCTATTATGAATAGGGCTGCTATGAGCATAGTGGAGCATGTTTACTTATTACATGCTTGGGAATCTTCTGGGTAAATGCTCAGGAGTGGTATAATAGGGTCCTCCAGTAGTATCATGTCCAGTTTTCTGTTTTTCAAGACAAGGTTTCTCTGTATAGACCTGGCTGACTGGAACTCACTCTTTAGACCAGACTGGCCTTGAACTCAGAAATCCACCTGACTCTGCCTCCCAAGTGCTATTTTGAAGTTTCTTAAAGTATAAAGAAACCAATCAAAGAAATACTTACATATTGTACCTGATTCATTACTCTGTATAGATGTTGTACAATATCCCCTTTTAGTGTAAGTAGTTTGCATTTTGTTGTTGTTGGTTGCTTCAGATTTATCTATTCTGAAAACTCAGATTAACAGAAGAGTGAATTTCTAAGATTTATCATTTATTTATGTTAATATTCATATTCATACAATTTCTTTGGTTCTAAAGCAAGCTAAAAACAAAATCAAAATATCGTGTTAGGTAAGAGAAAATTGTTTAATACAATTAAGAAGTGTTTTAAAATGGAGTTTCTATTTTAATTATAGCAAATAAAATTGGCATGACAGTGAGTTCTCTGAATCATAACAAAAGTCTTTTAAAGTAATTCATTCTGCTTTCTGTGGACATGAAAACAAGTAACACAAATGACATTTGGGGTCATTATGGTCCTCTTAAGTGTGACAGAAAAGAGAGAGTGCATGTCAACCATAATTGGAAGGGAAACATAAAACCAGTTGAAATGTACACTGCAAAGAAATAACTCCCAACATTACTAGTATTGACAGTAGCAGAGGTGTAAATGTTCCTTTTCAGAGTAATTAGAATCATTATTATTATTTTTGGCTCTTGTTGTACTCTGTGTTCTGAAAGAAATAACAAGATCCTCACACTGTGCTGGATATAGTTCAGATTAGTGCTCCCTGGATCAGTATGCAACATTTTCTACGGAGAATCTGAGGAAACATTTCAACGTTTTATTTTGATCTGCAGGGAAAAATTGATTAATCTTTAAATTCTCAGCATGAAGGCTTTCTTTTGTTCACTCTCCGGAGATGGAACTTGTTTAGTAATAATAAACATAAGGCAAAAGAACTGTGAGATACGATTATTTTTGTATCTGTATAAAATATTTTTAACAATTGCCTCCTTGTGTGTATGCTATGATTTATCTCCTGTGGTAAACTTCTTTGTCCTCAGATTTTTTAAAACCTGTTTTGATTTACAGTTTTACATATCTTTCTCCTTTGGTATCAATCTCCTCTTCATAATTCAAATATAGTCACATTAACTCCCAACATTAGCAAACAAAGTACTTCTTAAAGAAAAATAATAGAAAAGTAGTTACGGATATATGACTTTTTTTTGTATATTTCATCTCCTTCAAACTCCCACTTGTTTGTTATTTTCTGATACCTTTAAAGACAACATTGGCTTTTACCTACATGAACAGGACTTGGAAAGTCTTTCCATAACTGATTAGGATACCTGAACGATGATGTTATCCCAGAAAAAAAGAACTGACCCCTTCTGATACAGAAATTCAATATTAGGAATAAAATTATATTATGCAACAGGACAAACAAGTCAATACACTTGGTTAAATACCAGCATGGTTCACCCAAGATGATTGTTTTCAGCTGCTGTTTGATCTGGTTGATCTACATCTTTTTTTTTTTTCTATGAACATTATCATGATTTTTTTAATTTTACATATCTTCTTTATTAGATATTTTTTTATTTACATTTCAAACGTTATCTCCTTTCCTTGGTTCCCTTTCAAAAACCACCTGTCCTATCCCTCCTTCCCTGCTCACTAACCCACCCACTTCTGCTTTCCTGCCCTGGAATTCCCCTACTCTGGGGCAATGAGCCTTCACAAGTCCAAGGGCCTCTCCTCTGGTTGGTGGTTAAGGCCTTGGGAGCTCTGTGGGTACTGGTTGGTTCATATTATTGTTCCTCCTATGGGTTGTAAACCCCTTCAGCTCCTTGGGTTCTTTCTCTAGCTCCTCCATTGGGGACCCTGTGCTCCGATAAAAGGTTGGCTGAGAGCATCTCCCTCTGTATTTGTCAGGCACTGTGGGGGCCTCTCAAGAAACAGCTATACCAGGCTTCTGTCACCTAGCAATTGTTGGCATCCACAATAGTGTCTGGGTTTGGCAACTGTATATGAGACTGATCCTCAGGTGGGGCAGTCTCTGGGTGGTCTTTCCTTCAGTCTCTGCTCCACACTTTGTCTCTGTATTTTCTCCAATGGTTATTTTGTACCTCATTTAAGAAGTACCAAAGTATCTATACTTTGGTCTTCCTTCTTCTTGAGCTTCATTTGGTCTGTGAATTATATCTTGGGTATTCCAAGCTACTGGACTAATATCCACATATCAGTGAGTACATACCATTGATGTTCTTTTGTGGTTCATTTAGATCTTATGGTCTGACTTCTTTGTGGTAAAAACTTAATTTAAACTGATAAGAGAAATCTAGAATGAAGATTTTATGACTAATGCAATCACCAATGAGAAGGAAGTGGTATCATGTTTTAAAACTGCATTTAATAGGAAAATTTAAATAGCTTAATATCACAGAATAATGAATCCATCAAATCACACACAAGCTAATATTAAGGAACCAAACATTTTGAGATTTTTTCAATGCAAATATTGTTCTAATTATTTTTCTGTTTTCATGGCAAAACACCATGCAATGGAAACTTCTAAAGGAAAGCATTTAATTTGGATCCTTGATCACAGTTTCAGAGGATGAGACCATGACATCATAGCAGGGAACATGGCATTAGGCATAGAGGCAAGGAATGGAGTTGGAGCATAGCTGAGACACTATAGGGTGAAATAACAATCAGGATGCATTAGGGTCAGGTAGGTGTGTGTGTGTGTGTGTGTGTGTGTGTGTATACTATAAAAAAGAGACAGAGATAGAGAGACAGAGAATGAGAGAGAAAGATAGTGAGAGACAGACAGACAGACAGAGACCCTCCCTGGTAATGATGTGGGCATTTTAAATATTAAAGCCCACACCATTTACACACTTCCACAAACAAAGTTATGACTTCTAATACTGCCCTAATAACTCTACCAACTCGAGCAAATATTCAAATATATGAACAATTGGGGTATTTCCTTTTCAAACCAACATAGATAATAAAGTATAAGATATAAAGCACAAAATATTTTTCTCAGTAACAAGAATTAATAGAGTTGACATTGCAGCCCTCAAAATATTATGTTAAAATAAAGTTTCATCTTTTCTTTTGGTAAAAGAGCTCAAGAAATCAACTGTATTCATGCTGATATTCATGCTGTTATTCTGGGTTTGGTTTATATCCCTGGAAAGCTTGCTCTTTTCTGAAGTGAAATGGAGAAGTAGGGGTTCTAGGGGAGAAGTAAATACAGAAGACTGAGAGGAGAATCTGTGGTCAGGTTAATAATAAAATTTTTAAAAGGAGAAAACTATGATTAATGTTGTCACTTGTCTTTTAAATCAAATGTCAATCCACTCTAATTTTATACTTTTTCCATAACAGTCATAAGTTGTTTATAATTCTTTGACTAGGTGAGGGAACAAAAAAAAATTTTTCCATACTCAGCATGAAGAGAATAATTCCAAGTACTGCAAATCTAACCAGTTTTCCAGGTATAGTGAACTCATAGATCTTAGCAACAATTCTACAACTAACACATCAATGGACCAGCACATTTTCTTACTATATTATAAATTGTACCCTTACTCACAGGTAAGTGTGGTGACTAGTCTTCATCAAAGAAGAGTCTCCATATGGCATATAGATACATTTATGGACAACTCATCCTCATCTTAATGTTCTAAACAGAGAAAAAGAGCTGGAATATTTTAATGACACATTTTAAAATGTAAATACAATTTTTCGCTGTCAGTAGAATAAGTAAAACTTTGTATGAGATTCGTCAAAATACACATTTTGTGTGTGTGAGTGTGTGTGTGTGTGTGTGTGTGAGGAAGCCTTCTACTTGTTTTTAATTAAAAAAAAGAGAGGATCTTAATAAATCCATCGAAGTCACTGTAAATATATGAAATCTAATTAGAATTGGGGTAGATAATGTCAGCTTCTATCTAACAAGAACCAAATAATCAAAATTGTTTTTTATTTTGAGATCCTAATATAATTGCATCACTGCTCCTTCCCCCTTCCTCCCTCTAAAATACACATTTCTATCAGGAAATATCTATATGAGATTTGATGTTATAATAAATTGGTCAGTGATGCTTGTTGTCTCTAATGGGAAGCTACAGAGTTAATTTTACTTTTTCTCTATTTCTGTTGTTTTTACTTAGTCTATTATTTGAAACTATTTTTAATTCTAAAAGCACAATGATACCCATTCTATTCCTTTTATGCCAGTCCCTAATTTTCCAAAAGCAAACAGAGCTTCTGCTCCACAGTTTTTTAAAGCACCTTCTCGAATTTTAGCTTTAATATAAAGATGAAAGTACATACGCTCAAAAGAAATGTTATGGCAACTAAAACTCTAGCTATGTTTATGTATATCATCAGTGAAAGTAGTGGTTAATGGGAACTATATCTCTATTTACCACTTTTTAAAAAATAATAAATTACAAGACATTGGGATACGTTTTCTCTGTGTAGAACATAAAGCTGAAGGTGACCATGATTGTGTCTATCTACTGTATGGAGAGGCTTCTATAATGAAGCCTTCTACTCACTCATCTGTGATGGAGGGTATTACTTATGACATGAATGGCCCTTATCCTAAGTTTTCATGCCTATGAATTATTGGAGAATGAGAAATATAATATCCTCACTTATTTTATTATTTCAAATTTCTGCAGAGGCAAAGTCAATAATAATATTACTCAAAGAAACATGCAAAATATTTTATACAATTTGCTCTTGATACTTTATTATAATTCTTATATATATCATCAGAAGCTAGTAAAAATAACATTTTTTCTAACATTGACTGTAATCAATCTATAAACCAACATATATAATAATGGCTTCTAAATCATTAAATTTTAACAAAACTACACCGATGAACTCACAAAAAAAAATAGTTAACTAAAGAAGTTCCAAACCTTAAGAACCCCAGTTGACATGCTAACATGGTTGGGTGAAATCTAACATGGTTGGGTGAAATGTCACAGGACTGAGTTCCTACATGAAGAAGTACAATAAATGGATGATTGCTGAGAGAGGTTGAATCTATCTTCCCTAGTTATGACCTCTCTAATCAGTTTTAAAATACCTAGTGGTCAGTTGTAAAAGCATATACAAACAAGCAATTTAACGGCCTCAGAATGTTTGTGTGTGTGTGAGTGTGTATGTGTGTGTGTGCTTGTGTGTGTGTGTGTGTGTGTGTGTGTGTGTGTGTGTGAGAGAGAGAGAGAGAGAGAGAGAGAGAGAGAGAGAGAGAGAGAGAGAGAGAAAGAGAGAGAGATTGCAAAACACGTGTGGGTGTTTGTGTGTGTGTGTGTGTGTGTTTGTGTGATTGTGTGGTGGGATGGGTGTTAGCCTCCTCAGCAAGAGCAGAATGTTTATTAAAACAAATGTTATCATGATATAGAGTATATTAGAACAGAAAATTACTACAGGTTTCCAAATAAAATTTGCATATGAAGCCAGAAGTTTGAATGGATTTGAAGTTGAAAGATGTCAAATAACATTCACATTTTAAAAATCTTATATATTTAAATCCTATTCCAAAAAAGTAGAAAAAGAAGGAATACTACCCAATTCATTTTATGAAACCACAGTTACACTATGTATCCTCCCTTGGAGATGGAATGGTTTATGTCACAATTTCCATTCATAGAGGACTTCCTAAGAGATTTTTTTCTACTTCTATTATGTTTAATGTTCCAAATAGATTTTAAAAACTGGCTGAGTGCATATTACTTTTAACCTCAGAAAACAACATGTGTATTTAAGAGGCATTTAACTATTATAAATTATTTTGATGACTTAAAAAATGTCAATACTGAGTTGTATATTTTAAAACAAATTTTAGTTGTTTAATGAAAAAAGAAATTAAAAACATAGACAAACCTTGAATTCCTTTCATTGAGAAGTAGAATCCAATGTCACTAAGGTCAAGCTTAAAACTTCTCAATGATTATACAGGTAAGTTTAAGTAGTAATGTCAACGATTTTATATTTTAAAGACATTAAGAATCTGGATCATACAATATAACCAGCATTATAAAAAAATCTGATATATGTTGAACAATATTTCATTAGGATTATTGCTAAGCAAAAACGAAAATTAAAATTTACATGTTAGTTACCTAACAAAACAGACAAGAAAAATCTTTTTTTTGGGGGGGGGCATTGCACTGTAATACAGAATGTTGTATAATATGGGTATAGAAAGTACAGTAATCACCGGTGGAGTTGCAGCAATCATGGTTTAATAAATTGAGGACTAAGTTCCAGAGGTATACTGTCGAGCACTGTTATACATATTAATGGTGTATGGTATTCTTGGATAGTGTCAAGTAGTCTCTTACCCAAAATGATCACAACGTAGTCAGTAGATTTCTTAATTAGCTACATGCTACCACTGTACAATGTACACACACATGCACTAAAGCTTCATGCTCCACATGAGAAATCATGCAAATCCATGTCATTGTAATAACAGAGTAAATGGCCTAGTAACTAGTGTAATATTATTTTTCTTTCTTTTCCTAAGCCTACTTTATTCTCTATAATAATACAGAATCAGACTCGATGGAGATAAGTGAAGTACAAACACAAATGACAGGGGCATAATAGGTATATAAGCTTTACAGAAAATATAATAGCAAATTATCCATTACAAATTATGTACTAACGGATGAGAGTACAGAATGGGGCTGATTAAGAGATTTTGCTTAATTAAGAATCACTATAATCAGCTCCTTAAAACATTTGGCAAGAATCAGTGGTTTCTAAAGCTTTTAATTTTTCCTTTTTCCTTTTCAGGCTTATGAGGACTTTGGGGTTGCCTTTTGAATCCTCAAAAAAATGTACATTTTAATTAGTAGATTAAAGATTCGTGCTAATTGACCAATTCTTTGATGAATATTATTGTTTCAAATGAAGCTGTGAGTAAAACTTTAACAGTGAGATACTGTAGCCAAAACCATCTGAGATACATCAGATCCCCATTCTTAGAGTGCTTTAAGTGCTATCTATAGAGGTCACTCCAATGTCACAAGTGGAAATTTGAGTGTACAATGTGCTTCCTAAAAGGGTTAATACCTTTCATGATGATTTGAGGTAAGCACTTAGTGCTGTACTTATGTGAAAAAAAGATCTTTCATGGATGCTAACTATTTGATCAGAGTTATGTTGTCTGAATTGAAGACACTATAGCCATGACAGCGAGGGATCCGTGACAATTAGTACATGTCTGTTGATACAGACATGTTGTTTTTGCTGTTCTTGTTGTTTGTTTGACTTTCTTTTTTCTTTTGCCATGTTTCACTTATAGTATCTGGCTGAAGAACTGACTCAATGGATCTGAATTAACTGATTTTATTTGTGAATTTTTAAAGTCAAATGTGATAATTTGGAAAAGAAACTGGGAATTTTCTAAAATTTTTCTTGAAGATTTTTTTGTTTGTTATATTGAATGCTGATATCATTATAGGGGATCATGTATATCGCTGTAGGATATATAGAAACATATATTATAGAACAGTATGTAAACATGGGGTTTTGTTTAACTAAGCATATAATGTTATTACGAGGTCAAAAAAGACAGTAGAATGGTAATATTTATGAAATTTAAAAGAAAACCAAAATGATATTTTAAAGATATTAATTTAGAAACATTAATTTAGTTCTTAAAGATGAATTTGTGAAAATTACATGAAAAATTATCCAAATTCTAAAATTGTCCGATCTCACAACAGATAAAGACAATGAGTAAAGATTAGTTATTTTAAAGTATTTTTGTTTGAGATCATGAAATAATTATGAACATATTCATCACCCTGAACAAATGGATCAAAGACCTCAACATATGACCAGATACACCGCACCTGATAGAAGAAAAATTGGGGTATAGATTGGCAGAGGAAATGACTTTCTGAACAGAGCACCATTAGTACAACAGTACAATCAACAAATATTAAATAGAATCTCAGGAGATCAAAAACTTCTGAAGAGCAAAGAATACCATCATTCAAACAAAGCAGCAGCCTACAGATTGGGAAAAGATATTTACAAATTTACATCTGATAAAATATCAGATGTAAATATTATATATGTAATAGGATATATATCTAATTATATATATATGATATAGAATATATACAATTAGAAGCAAATGTTATAGAACATTATATTAAAATGAGTTTTTGGGTTTTAGTAAAGTTTCTTTTACGAATGAGGGTGCCCTTGCATTTGGAGCATAGATATTCAGAATTGAGAGTTCTTGATGGTGGATTTTTCCCTTGATCAGTATGTAGTGTCCTTCTGTGTCTTTTTTGATGACTTAGGTTGAAAATCAATTTTATCCGATATTAGGATGGCTACTCCACCTCGTTTCTTGGGGCCATTTGCTTGTAAAATTGTTTTCCAGCCTTTTACTCTGAGGTAGTGTTTGTCTTTGACACTGAGGTGCGTTTCCTGTATGCAGCAAAATGCTGGGTCCTGTTTACATATCCAGTCTGCTAGTCTATGTCTTTTAATTGGGGAATTGAGACCATTGATATTAAGAGAGATTAAGGCATAGTGATTATTGCCATCTGCCATTCTTGACGCTATCTTTATGTTTGAGTGGTTATCTACTTTTGGGTTTGATTCAAGAAGGTTATTATCTCATTTTTTCCAGGGTGTTGTTTCTCTCCCTGTATTGGAGGTTTCCACCTATTATCCGTTGCAGGGCTGGATTTGTGGAAAGATATTGTGAAAATTTGGTTTTATCATGGAATATCTTGGTCTCTCCATCTATGGTGATTGAGAGTTTTGCTGGCTATAGTAGTCTAGGCTGGCATTTGTGCTGTCTTAGTGTCTGCATGAGATCTGCCCAGGATCTTCTGGCTTTCATAGTCTCTGGTGAGAAGTCTGATGTGATTCAGATAGGTCTTCCTTTGTATGTTACTTGGCCCTTTTCTCTTAATGCTTTTAGTATTCTTTCTTTGTTTAGAACATTCGGTGTTTTGATTATTATGTGACGGGAGGTATTTCTGTTCTGGTCCAGTCTGTTTGGAGTTCTGTAGGCTTCTTGTACGTTCATCGGCATCTCTCTCTTTAAGTTAGGGAAGTTTTCCTCCATAATTTTGTTGAAGATGTTTTATATATATATATATATATATATATATATATATATATATATATATATTATATATAATAGGATATATATCTAATTATATATATATGATATAGAATATATACAATTAGAAGCAAATGTTATAAAACATTATATTAAAATGAGTTTTTGGTTTGTTTTAATAACCATATAACATTACAAAAGAGAAAGAAAAGATGATAGATTGGTAACTCTATTAGTTATATCTATAATTCATTATATGTATGTATGTTTGTATATATAATTCATTATATATACACTGTGTGTATATATGTATATATACACATACAGAAACAAAAACCTTAAATCTTGAGAAATCAAAGAACCCAAATTAAAGATGGGGTGCTAGTCTAAACAAAGATTCTCAATATAGGAAATTCAATAGGCTGAGCAACAATTAAAGAAATATTCAACATTCTTAGCTATCAGGGAAATGAAAATAAAATATACTTTGAGCTTTCTTCTTACACCTACCAGAATGGCTAAGATCCATCAAAGAAGTGATGGATGTGTTCAGTATAATGTTGAGTAAGAAGGAAAGCTCTTCCATTGCTGGATGGACTGCAAACTTATATATGAACTATGGAAATCAGTGTGGTGGTTCTTCAGAAAATGGATAAGGAAAATGTGTACAATTATACAATGAAGTAATACTCAGCTGTTAACAAAAAAATGACATCGTGAAATTTCCAGGTAAACCAATGGAACTTGAAAAATATTTATACTCAGTGATGTTTTCCAGACACAGAAAGATGAGTATGGTATGTATTCACATATAGTGGATATTAGCTGTTAAGTCAATGTTAACCAAACTGCAATCTGTAGAACAACAGTGGGTTTGTATATACAGAGTAATTGATTGAGGAGACAAATAATCTTGTTAGGAAAGGAAAGTAGAATAGATATATAGATAGGTATGAATGCTTGGGGATGCTGGAATGACAGGATCAAGTTGATTGCTGGAGGAAAGAGAGAGATGAGGGGGCCAATGGAATACATGGATAGACAGCTCAAATTAAGGGCCATTTGAGTGTTAGCATGGAAACACAATAACTGAGAAGCTTTTTAATATATATGTAATTCTAATATATATACATATCCATATGTATATGGATATTATATATATGGTGATTTAACTGAACTGAATGCTAAAATAGAGAGATGAATACAAAGAAAACTAGAAAAAATGATTTTAGAACTTTTTGGTTGATTGACAAAGATAAAACCACCACCCAAAAGGCATCCAACAGCAGTGTAACTCAACTGATAATGATTTACATTTCTCTCGTACATTTATTGTCCAAAGGAATTTCATGGTAGTTGTTGGGTTTTTAGTTGTTTGTGTTTGTAAAACAGAATACCTCAGTGAAATTCTCTATGGCTGTGAGTGAATACCATACCTGAGTTAAATAAAAAGAAAATAAGCTAATTTGTAATACCATCTACTGGCAATTTTCCTCTTGCATCATACAAGAGAATGGCAAGTTAGCCTGAAAGAGACAAAGAGAAGAAACCCGGCTGAGTAGTGTCCTCATATATAAAAAGAATTTGGCCAATAAACAACCCATTGCTGTGAAAAAGTGATCTTTTGTAAGAGGAAAGCAATCATAGACTAAGCACCTCTGGTCTTCTCTCTAGATTCTTAACAATTGCACAACATTTTTTGTTTCATTTTATTTCTTTTAATTAGATATTTTCTTTATTTACCTTTCAAATGTTATCCCCTTTCCTCCTTTGCTCCCCCTCCCCCGCTAAACCTCCTATCCCATCCCCCCTCCCTCTGCTCACTAAGCCACCCATTCCTGCCTCCCTGCCCTGGCATTCCCCTACACTGGGGCATCGAGCCTTCACAGGACCAAGGGCCTCTCATCTCATTGATGTCCAACAAGGCCATTCTCTGCTACATATGTGGATGAACCTGAAAGTTAAATGAGTTCCTTACTGTACCTAAAATTTCCTGATTCAGCTTAGTTTAGTTCCTCCTGTTTGCACCTCTTGGTATATTGTTTTACCTTTACAGTTTTGGGTTATGGAGCACTGACCTCAAGGTCTTCATACTTATGAGCAAACACTTTAATGAGCCATCTCCCCAAGTCCTGTAATCACTATTTTTGATTTGCTTTTTTCCTCAGTTCTCTTTAGAAGTGACTATCATATAATCATTACAGGTAAGGCCTTCTTGATAAGCTCTTTAAAACCTGTGTTTTATACCAGTAGAAAGTTTCTAAATATTGTCTTGTCAGAAAAATACAGCATAAAAGTACAGTAAACTAAAAAAAAAAAGGGTCTCATTGTCACCCATGTCATGTAATCTTCCCTGCAATGTATACTAAACCAAATTCATGCAAGAAAAACTATAAGGGCAAAGATGTCATAACATTCGGAAGGGAATATAATTCTATTGTAGAGACCTTGCCTGGCATGCACAAGGCCTTCGGCTGCCAGTACAGATGAACATATTTGTAATCTCAGCACTTCGAAGGAAGAGGCTGGTGGTCTAGTACGTCCTTATACTCTTATCATGTTCTAAGGCAGCCTGTGTATATCAGATCCTATTAAATAAACATAGTAAAACTAAAACTAAAATTATATTGAATGAAAACTAGTATGGATGCTACTTGAACATAAATATATTTTCTCAAACTAATCGGAGCAAGGACTGAGAACAGTGTCCAGTGTTCTAATGAACCTGGCTATTGGCTTTTACTGTTGACATTAGTTTCTCCTTGTATTTAAGTAAATTTAAGGAAATTGTCCTGTTCTATTATTGTTACTATCTATTTTGGAATATAATCCAGTTCAACTTTTGTGAACTACAGATCTCCATGGACTTATTAAACATAGGTGTGTCTCCTTCACACCCATTTTTCAGAAGTCATTGAATAGTTATTGATTATAAGCACTTACATAATATCTTAAAAGTTACCATTTCTTGGACCTAAAAAATTGAAAATGAAACCGAGAGAACAAAGGAGAAATTAACTGATTTATTATTTTATAGTTTAAGAATGTATTTCTCAGAGAACAAAAGCTCCCAAAGTAGAAAATCTTCTATTCTTTTGTTTCTTTTATTTTCTACTAGAAGCTCAGGTTTAATGCTAACACTACTAAAGAAAGGAGGACTTCACACACTTTGTAAAACTTTCAAATAGTTTTACCAGGGCTGTGTAGCTGATGACTGAAATCTATAACAGGCTTGACCTTTGTATCTTCTTTGTCTCATTGTGCCTTTCACTTCTAGCTTTGTTATTTGACCATTTATCATTGCATTCTGGCTTTGAGACAACTGTAACATAGTATTATTGTTATTATTCAAGGTTTCACTACATTAAATTTTACCTTAAAGGTAAATTTAGGTGCAAAATAATTTTTCAATTATTTGTGGTTAGAAAATATTTAGAGATTGATTACACCCAATGTTATGTCTAATAAATGATAATTACTCATTTTGAATACACATTTGCTTTAACAATTATTTTTTTTTCTTTTATGAATACTGTGAATTTTCAAATATAAAGAATAGTAATATTTATAGAGATCATTTTTAATATTGCTGTGAGGTTCTAGGCCTGAATATGGTAATGGTTGTCTTGCTGTCTGTTATTAATTACTCTGAAATCTTGAATTGGATATTTTTATGAGTGAAGTGCATAATATGTAAATGATAGTTCAGTCAATAGAAGTTGGTTATAATACATTCAAGATAGAAAGATTATCTAATTTTAAATTTTGTTTGACTTATACTAAACAATAATGTGTTTCTTAGGGTTAATGACTAAAACCCATGATGTTGGAGAACAAGTCAAGGTGTCCTTACTAAATTACACTGAAAATTCTTACATTCTATCCTTATGTTTCCAGGAATGCAAATTTTCACTTTCCCTTTTAGCTGACCTTGACAAAAGAGAGGAATAATTAATACTATTAAATTCTTTTCTTGGTTATTTGTATTTTTAAAATACTTTGCATTGGAAAATAGAATTAATCAGTTACAGCAGCTCTTGTAATTCCAGAATTCAGGAGGCTTAAAAAGTAGGCTTTTCATGACTATGAGTGCAGCCTACACTACAAAGTAAATTCTATTATCAGTCTGAACTATAGAGTAAACACTGTGTCTAACATAAAGGAAACAAACAACTATAGTCCAGGAATGGTGGTAGATACAGTTAATCCTACACTGAGTTATAAAGATTATGATTCAATGTCATCTTTAGCAAAATAGAATTTTCAACACTCATTTGAGCAACAGAGTACCTTCTTTCTCTCTCCTCTCTTTCTCTCTCTCTCTCTCTCATACATACACACCAATGAAAAGAAAGTTAAAGGAGACCATGTATCTATTAATTTTATAGTAAAATAAAATAAAAACCTTATGCTTGATATTTTGAGACAATTCCATCTTGTTTTACACAATTTGCATTTCTACTACAATGTACCATTTCACCAGTCATTTTGTTTTCTCCACTCCATATCTGGCAATGATTTTTAATTATTTTAATAAGGTATAATTAATAGGTTTACATAGTGGGGGCATTTTCTCATTTGAAGTTTCTTCTTCCAAAGAGGCTCTTGCTTGTTCAACAAATACCTAAACTATATATTTTTTAAACCTAATTTTATCTTTTATCTTTTATTTCTACCTAAGGTTTTTATCTTGAAAACATGATTGTCAATCATGTGTCTAAAGACAAATTGCAATTACTTTTCACATTTTGTTTTTTTCTTTTTTAAAATTGGTTATTTTATTTATTTACATTGCAAATGTTATCCTCCTTCCTAGTTTCCCCTCCACAAACCCCTATCCCATCTCCCCTCTCCCCTGCTTCTATGAGGGGGTTTCCCTACCCATTTACCCACTTCTGCCTCACAGCCCTAGCATTTCTCTATGCTGGTGCATCAAGCCTTTACAGGACCAAGGGCCTTACCTCCCAACAATTTGTTCATTATAAGTATTGATTTGTAAATGTTAAGTAAAAAGGCTATCTTTTTTCCACTGGGTGATTGTAGCTCCTTTGTCAAAGATCAAGTGACTATAGGTGTATGGGTTCATTTCTAGGTCTTCAGTTCTATTCCATTGATCTACCTACCTGTCACTGAACCAATACCATGCAGTTTTTAACACTATTGCTCTGTAGTACTGCTTGAGGTCAGGGATGCTGGTTCCCTCAGAAGTTCTTTTACTCTTGAGAATAGTTTTAGCTATCCTGGATTATTTGTTATTCCAGATGAATTTGAGAATTGTTCTTTCTAACTCTACGAAGAATTGAGTTGGTATATGGATGAGAATTGCATTGAATCTGTATGTTGCTTTTGGCAAGGTGGTCATTTTTACTAAATTAATCCTGCCAATCCACGAGCATGGGAGATCTTTCCATCTTCTGAGGTCTTTTTTGATTTCTTTCTTCAGAGACTTGAAGTTCTTGTCATACAGATCGTTCACTTGTTTGGTTAGAGTCACACCAAGATACTTTATATTGTTTGTGACTATTGTGAAGGGTGTGTAAATGTTAAGTAGTTCTTTAATCTCTGGTATAACTTCCATTTTATCATGTTGAACTATCCTTTCACTATTATGGTGAACTTTATTTGCAGCTTTCTGTTGAACTTATTTGCTTCTGTGTTTCTGGAATTTTGGCCCATAGTTGTCCCTTTATAGTATCCTTGATGGCTTTGGTTTAAAGCTGGAGTCAAAATGAGATTGGCAGTGAATCCACTTCTTCAATATTGATTTTTTTTGAAGATTTTGAGTGTATTTTTATTAGTTGTTGTTTGATTATGTTCGGTAGAGTTGTGAAGCTATATTGTCGTTGAGGTTAACAAACAATAGATAAATCACCCCAACCCCAAGTTGATCAATGAAAACTAGCAAGCAAAGGAAATTTAGATAGAGAAACCTTAAACCAAAGAATGTTTACTATGTGATAATTGTTTATTTATTGTGACAATATTTTGGTGTGTTTTCATTTTATTTGCCTATGAATCAGGCTGAGTGTGTATGGATTTGTATGTGAGTTGGATGTACACAATGATTATTTAAAAGCATAGTGAAATTTTCAGAGAACTTGAAGTGAGATAATTAGAAGCATTGCTGATGTGGCTTATAACTAAATGAGGGCGAAAAGTAAACAGAGATAAAGACTAAAAAGTAACAATGGCATGTGTTTGGTAGCTTATGTCTTTACTGATGAATGAAAACCTATTAGGATAATTTTAATGAGAAGAAGGATATGATCCTTTGTATGTCGTACATTCACATGTTTCATTAAACACACATGTTAAATGGATGTACATTGATATTCTAAAACTATTACAGTTGTCCATGTCAGAAACCCTAGTATGCTTATAAACACAAACACAGGCACACATCTAAAGGTATTATAATTTTTATGTCATCAATGGAATTTCCTTAACTTGAGTGCTTTATATAAAAAACAAATCAGTGAAAATACTTTTAAAAATGTTTAATTTTTGTCTCCATATGGTATGACTGCTTTGTTAGCTATGTTAGCCATGGTAATTTCTTTAACATTATGGTATTTTCAGATCCTATTCTTGAGGAGAGAGCAAATTGGCATGGATTTTATAGCTATATAATATAATAAAACAGCAGAGTACCATATACATACATATGCACATATATATTATACCTAAGGATATGTGTACTGTATGATTCTTAAAGCGAAAATGTCTCTAATTTTCACCTATAGCCTCCCATTATGACTAAACTTTCACTAGAAGGACTTCTTACAGAGCAACACTGATTTATTTTTATTATGCTAAATAGTTGAGGACATGTTTCACATGCATCATATTTAAATCTACAAATGCTGAAAGGCAGACAGCCTAAATATTATTTTCACCATGCTGCTAATGGGGAACCTGACAGCAAGACATATTATTTATAGGCCATTATTTGCTAAGCCTAGCCCCGAGTAGTATTGAAGATTATGATTAAAAAACAACATGGTTCCTATCTACCAGTGAGATCATCGTACATATCATAAGCAGAGTATAAATGCATCTCAGGAGTATGGTGAATCAGAAGGGCTTCTTAGAAGCTCAGTGCCATGCTAAATTGATTTAGGCTGAGGTAGAAAGTATAAAAATTGAGAGAAAAGAAGGGCTGCTAGCAAAAGCTACTTTAAGAGGCATGAAATTGCTGAATATATGCTGTGAATGGGGAGGCTGGTATGATGATCGCAGAAATACCACAGAGCTGAAGAGGTTTACTTGTAAATACAACATTAAGAGTATTTGAATATATGAATATAATTGGAAGGAGATTATACAATGAAAATGTTGTGTTGACAATTTAATAAAAGCACACTGGTAAACAGCACATCTATTTGATTATAATAATACAAATACAGAGATTGTGAAATAACACTTTACAGTAAGACATGCAAGACATGCCACATTCATAATCCTAGACACTAGAGATTTTAATGACGATAAGTGAAGTTAAAATATAACAAAATATATAGTTATTGTAACTGACCGCAGCTATTTCGAACAGGTCACTGGGTTACCTGGAAGGAAAGCTGAGACTAGAAGGAAGGGATGGCGAGAGAAACATGAAGCCAAGACTAGATTTCCTGTTCAAGGTTCAAAGTTTAATGGAGGTCTCCAAATATATATAGGTGGGGGTGGGGTGGGGTGGGGAAACCCTTCCCCCAAAGGCTGGAAACAAGTCTGCTGAACTGGTTCGTTTGCTCCTCGGGTGGCTGGCATCAGGTGGTTAGTGCATCTCAGGAAACTGCAGGTCCTCGGGGAACAATGTGCTAGAGCTCCGCCCTAGAAAGGAAGTAGTGACTAGCATGGAGTTCTGAAATAACCGCCCAAAGTTTGGGGGAGGGACTTCACCTTGGTCTGTGTCAAGTTCCTGCAAGGTGACATGGCACCCCAATTTGGATCTCTACAAGTTATTCTCTGAATTACTTCTGGAAGAGAAAGGAAGCCAATTATGAACAGAACGGGATTGAGGAAGAACAAATTGTCCAGGTACTTCAAAAGAGGAAAATGTTAGGTCATGATATTTAATTCTTACTCCTATTAAACAAAAAACAATGGAAGGTTTACATAGGAAAGGGACAAGATCTGAATATATTTAAAGTACTTTGCAAAGCTGTCAGGTTGACAACAGAACATAGTAAACAAAAAATAAATGTTGGAGGTATAATGTCAAGATGCATAAGTGAGACCAGTATTTCAATCTAAGGTGACAAGAAAAAGGGGCATGAATGAATTTCACATTTATTTAAAACATGAAAATTACTTCTTTATAAGTTTGGTATAGGAATGGAGATAAAAAGGTATTTTAAAATTGGTTCAATTTTTTTTCATTTTTTAAACTTTTTATTTGTTTATTTATTTATTTATTTACACTCCAGATTTTATTCCCCTCCAGATTGATCCACCCTCCGACTGTTCCACATCCCATATCTCCTTCCTGCCCCAGCTGTCTCCATGAGGATGTCCCCACCCCCGACCCCCCCACCCAACACCTGACCAGACTTCCTAACTCCCTGGGGCCTCCAGTCTCTTAACGGTTAGGTGCATCTTCTCTGACTGAACGCAGACTCTGCAGTCCTCTGCTGTGTATATGTTGGGGGCCTCATATCAGCTGGTGCATGTTGTCTGGTTGGTGGTCCAGTATCTGAGAGATCCTGGGGCTCTAGGTTAATTGAGACTGCTGGTCCTCCTACAGGGTCACCTCTCTCCTCAGCTTCTTCCATCGTTCTTCTAATTTAACCACAGGGACAGGGGTCAGCAGCTTCTGTACATTGGCTGGGTACAAGTATCTGCATCTGACACTTTCAGCTGCTTGTTGGGTCTTTCAGAAGGGCAGTCATGATAGGTCCCTTTTTGTGAGTGCTCCATAGCCTCAGTAATAGTGTCAGGCCTTGGGGCCTCCCCTTGAGCTGGATGCCATTTTGGGCCTGTCACTGGTCCTTCTTTTTCTCAGGCTCCTCTCCATTTTTGTCCCTGCAGTTTTCAGACAGAAACAATTATGGATAAGAGTTTTGACTGTGGGATGGCAACTCCATCCCTAACTGGATGCTGGAAGTGGGCTCTATAAGTTTCCTCTACCTAATGCAGGGCATTTCATCTAAGGTTCCTCCCTTTGTGTCCTGAGAGTCTCTCACTTCCAAGGTTTCTGGTGTGTTCTGGAGGGTTCCCCTCAACCTTCTACCTCCTGAGGTTGCCTGTTCCCATTCTTTGTGTTGGCCCTCAGGGCTTTAGTTCTTTTCTCTCACCCAGTTACCAAATCAGGTTCTCCTCTCCCCTCTCTACTCCAGTCTATTTCCCTCCAAGGTCCTCCCCCCACCCCACTTGTGATTGCTTTCTTCTCCTTCCCAAGTGGGACTGAGGCATTCTCACTTGGGCCCTTCATCCTGTTGATTTTTTTGAGTTCTGTAGACTGTATCTTGGGTATTCTGTACTTTTTTTTTTTTTGCTTAATATCCACTTATTAGTGAGTACATAAAATGCATGTACTTTGGGGTCTGGATTACCTCACTCAGGATGATATTTTCTACTCTATCATTTGCCTGCCAAACTTGGGATGTCCTTGTTAATAATAGCTTAGTAGTATTCCATTGCATAAATGAACTACATTTTCTGTATCCATTCTTCTGTTGTGGGATATCTGTGTTGTTTCCAGCTTCTGGCTATCACAAACATGGCCTCTATTAACACAGTGGAACACGTGACCATGTGACATGATAGGGCATCTTTTGGGTATATTCCCAAGAGTGGTAATGCTGGGTCTTCTGGTAGATCTATTTCCAATTTTCAGAGGAACTTCCAGATATATTTCCAGAGTGGTTGTACCAGTTTGCAATCCTCAGCAATGGAGGAGTGTTACTCTTTCTCTACATCCTCACCAACATGCATTATCACCTGAGATTTTGATCTTAGACTTTCTGACTGGTATAAAGTGGAATTTCCCTTAACAGCTTATAAAACACTAAATTCAGTGAGTAAAATATGTTGGTGAAGATTCAAACACTGCAATTTGAGGCACATCTAATTTATGATATTTATTGTATACACAAGTAGTAATCTTTACTGAGTACCTATAATCTAAAAATATAGAATTGAATCTATACAGTTATTAATTGTAGATATAGACACTTAGAAGGTCATAAGATCATCACATCAACAAAAAAAGGAAAAGTCCTTGGGCAAGAAAATAAAAGAGAATAAAACATACAAAATGATTGGAGATAAGCAAAGCATGATCTTGAGATTAAATGAAATGAATTAAAAATTTAAGAATTATCACAAGGAGATCAGTTATCACATTAGACATACTGTAAAGAGTATTCATTGTTCTTGGCAACAGACCATGAAGACTGAAATGGGTGTGAACTCTCAGTCAAATGAAGGTACTCTACAGAGGTGCTCTACTGAGAATACCAGTACTGGATGGTTTTGTGTCAACTTGACACAGGCTGGAGTTATCACAGAGAAAGGAGCATCAGTTGGAGAAGTGCCTCCATGAGATCCAGCTGTGTGGCTTTTTCTCAATTAGTGATCAAGGGGGGAGAGCCGCTTGTGGGTGGTGCCATCCCTGGGTTGGTAGTCTTGGGTTCTATAAGAGAGCAGGCTGAGCAAGCTAGGGGAAGCAAGCCAGTAAATAACATCCTCCCCCCCCCATGACATCAGCTTCTGCTTCCTGACCTGCTTGAATTCCAGTTCTGACCTCCTTTGATGATGAACAGTAGAAGTATAAGCTCATAAACCCTTTCATCCCCAACTTGCTTCTTGGTCATGATGTTTGTGCAGGAATAGAAACACTGACTGAGACACTACCGAAAACATGGAATCTAATTAGATGCCCATTAAGAGATTAAAGAGTAAGAAAAATGAGCTATCTATACACAATGGAATATTACACAGATTATAGTAATATGAAATATGCAGAT
Source organism: Tokudaia tokunoshimensis (assembly GCA_036184795.1). NCBI lineage: Eukaryota > Metazoa > Chordata > Mammalia > Rodentia > Muridae > Tokudaia > Tokudaia tokunoshimensis. Next base: position 16,799,035 of record BTHU01000011.1, read on the forward strand.
AGAAGATTGAAACTGAATGGAATTTTTACAGAGTGAAATAATTCAGGCCCAGAAAGATAGTCATATGTTCTCCCTTATTTCCAGAATCCTTCTTCAAATCTTTTGTTTTGTGTTTAACTTAGAGAAACACTGGAAGGCTGGGTACTAAAAAACAGTCTTTTGGGGAAAGGAATTGTCAATGGAGAAGGAAAAATAGGTCTACTACCAAATAAATAAATAAATAAATACATAGATAAAATAAAAAGAGGGGACATTGAAAAATGGTCACAGAAAGGATCAAAGATGTGTACGAGTGTGGTTAAATGTTGCTTTCCTAACATGATGTGACTATTGCAATGAGCAATTCACAGTATTTGTGTTTTACTACATAAATCCTACATGAAATCAAGCCTGCAGAAAGTCCCTGGGCAAGGAATTTCCAGGCCCAACATGTTACTGAGGCAATATTATCAGTGGGTAGTTGCTGGAAGAGGGCAGAATAAATTGTTTTAATATTGTCACTAGTAAGTTTCCGTTATTCCAAAGGGTAGCCTCATATCTATGTGCATAAAAGCAGTAATAGCTAGATTTACTAAATTATAAAAATTAAATTAATAAAGATCAAAGTAGAGAGGAGGACATGTTTAGTTGCTGTTGGTAAGAGAAGCAAAAGCAGCATAATATGAATATATACATATACATACATACATATATATATGTATCAAAGAAATCATATAAGAGAGATTAAGTCATTGGTTTTTCTGAGTCATGTTTTATATTTAATATTTTTAGTAGTGTTACTTTAATATTATTAATAAGGTATTAATAATACTTTAATAATATTAATACTATCCATTCACCAAAAATTGTCATGATTTTAATTTTCATATTGGCTGCATAAAATTTGACTGTGTATATGTATCACATTTTCCTTACCCATCAATTTTTATTGAATACCTAGGATACTTGCATTTCTTGTCTACTGTGAATATTGAAACAATAAATGGACTGCATTGAGCATCTACATTGACTTAGAGTGGTTTGTGTATATATTCGTGAATAGTTTAGATGTGTAATATGGTAGTATTATTTTTAGTTTTATCAAGAAACTACCACAGTGATTTCTATAGTGAATGGCTGCAACCAGTTACATTTCCACAAGCAACAAATAATGCACTTCTTGACACACAGTCCCACTAGAGTTTATTATTTCTTTTCTTTATGAAGGACATTCTGACTAGGATTACATGAAATCTGAAGGGTATTTAGTTTGTATTCCTGTGATGGTAAGGGCTATATAATACTCTTTAAAAATATTGCTGGCAATTTTATTTCTTCTTTTCTTAATTAGCTCACTAATTGACTCAGTGATTTGAATTTTAGTGGTTAAATTTTGCAATTCATTGTATTTCCTCCACCTCAATATTAATCCCCTGTCTGAAGCAGAACTGGTAATTTTTTCTATAGACTGTTTCTTTATTGTTATGAATTTTCTCTTGCTGTGCAAAGGTTTTTCATTTTTTTAATTTCATGTAATCTTATTAGACTATTTTTGGATTAATTCCTGTGCTTTTGAAGTACTTTTTAGGGAAAAAAGGTGCCTAGCTTATAATTTTAAGTATTTCTCTATGTTCTCTACATGATGCTTGAAACTTCTAAGCTTAGTAAAATCTTTGATCAAATTGAAATGGACTTTTGTGAAAGGTGAAAGTCATAGGTATAGTTTCATACTTCTATATTGTAGAAATATAGGTTCTACAGCACTATATGTTGAAGAAGCTGGTTGTTTCTGAAAATATAAATACAAATAACATTATACAGACTAAGCAGATTCGTTTTAGGAATATCTGTGTATATACATCTACACATATGCATGCAATGAAAATTAATGAAAAAAGGACTAGAATTTGAAAGTGTGGAAGTAGTGCATATATGGGGGGAATTCAGAGGGAGAAAAGTTGTAATTACATTATAACATGCATGTTTTATACAACATTGCTAATATTAGATAATCGTAGTTCTCTAGTTTGTAGTTTTGGGTTCTCTTTACTATTCCTTTGGTTTTCCTAGGTGTTTTTATGTATACCCCATGAGAGTTTTGTTACTGTGGCTTCTAATCGCATTTTTATATCAAATACTGTGATAATCTGGCTTGCTCATTCTAATAGAGATTTCCTTGGATATTCATGTATCTTCATACTTCTACAAAAATTTAGATTTTCATTAAAAAACTACTTTTGGATTTTTAAATGAAAATTGCATTAATTGTTGAATGATATTTTTGGTACTGTAGTCATTCTCACAATATTGCTTCTGCTAATCAAGTCTATCTCTTAAAATCTTCCTCGATTTCTTTCTTCAGTGTAATAATGTTTCCATGTTACGGTTCTTTTTCTCCTTGGACAGACTATTCCTAGATGTTTTAATCTTGTGAATGGGAATTTCATCATTCCCTACATATATCTAAACGAGTGTGATACGACAATTTTTGTATGCTTATTTTATACCCTGTTGCTTTGCTGAAAGTGCTTCTCAGGCTAATGAATTACCAGACAGAGTTATTTAGGTCACAAAAGAAATCAGACTAAATGATTTGTTTAATATTTGTATACCTTTTAGTTATTGTAATGTTCTGGTCTGGGAAGTACAGAATCATTTTTGTAGATTCTTCATCTTATTGACAAAAGGATTTAATAATATATACAGAACAGAACATTTATTGAAGTTAAAGGGAATATAGCAGGACAGGAAATTGGAGATGCTCGAGGCTACTGGGAGAAGGAAGAAGAAACAAGAAGAGCGTTATGCTTTTATATTTTAGATTAAATAGAATTTGTAGAAGCAGAAATTGGAAACTAAGAGAAAGTAAAATAAACTATATTTTTCAGTGACTGTAACAGTTTTTTTAAAGGAACTCAAAATTGTTTTTCTGTGAAGATGATGTGAGCATTGTGTATGACAGAAATGTCCATTCCTTGTGAAGCAACAGGAAAGAAATATTTAACTTTAATATTATTTAGTTTAAGATTGCATTCAGCTCCAGTCAGAACTTTGTGTTTCAAAATTCTGGATATATATGAAATTGGAGAAAGAATGTTGCTATTTACTGTGATCAGTTGCCTTTGGTTTCCTGCTCAAAAGGTAACACTTGTTACACTTACTGTCTTCTTTATCTACAACACTTATTTTCTTTGTAACTGCCACAGTATAACTGAAAAAGCAACTTAAGATTTATTTTGGTTCACAGTGAGGATACAGGACATCAGAGAAGGGGGATGATTGCAGCAGAAGTGTGAGGCAAGGCTGGCCTCTCTCTCCATATCTTTTCAATATAGTACTTGAAGTTCTAGCTAGAGCAATTAGACAACAAAAAGAGGTCAAAGGGATACAAATTGGAAAGGAAGAAGTCAAACTATCACTATTTGCAGACGATATGATAGTATACTTAAGCGACCCAAAGAACTCCACCAGAGAACTCCTATAGCTGATAAACGACTTCAGCAAAGTGGCCGGATATAAAATCAACTCAAGCAAGTCAGAAGCCTTCCTATACTCAAAGGATAAGCAGGCTGAGAAAGAAGTAAGAGAAATGATACCCTTCACAATAGCCACGAACCATATAAAGTATCTTGGCATGACTCTAACCAAACAAGTGAAAAATCTGTATGACAAGAACTTCAAGTCTCTGAAGAAAGAAATTGAAGAAGACCTCAGAAGATGGAAAAATCTCCCATGCTCATGGATTGGCAGGATTAATATAGTAAAAATGAGCATCTTACCAAAAGTAATATACAGATTCAATGCAATCCCCATCAAAATCCCAACTCAAATCTTCATAGAGTTAGAAAGAGCAATTCAAAAATTCATCTGGAATAACAGAAAACCCAGAATAGCTAAAACTATTCTCAAGAGTAAAAGAACCTCTGGGGGAATCAGTATCCCTGACCTCAAGCTGTACTACAGAGCAATAGTGTTAAAAACCGCATGGTATTGGTACAGTGACAGGCATGTAGATCAATGGAACAGAATTGAAGACCCAGAAATGAATCCACACTCCTATGGTCACTTGATTTTGACAAAGAAGCTAAAACCATCCAGTGGAAAAAAGATAGTCTTTTCAACAAATGGTGCTGACTCAACTGGAGGTCAACATGCAGAAGAATGCAAATTGACCCATTCTTATCTCCTTGCACTAAGCTCAATTCCAAGTGGATCAAGGATCTCCACATAAAACCAGACACACTGAAACTAATAGAAAGGAAACTAGGGAAGAACCTTGAACATATGGGCACAGGGGAGAATTTCCTGAATAGAACTCCAATAGCTTATGCTCTAAGATCAAGAATAGACAAATGGGACCTCATTAAATTACAAAGTTTTTGCAAGGCAAAAGACACTGTCAAAAAGACAAAGCGGCAACCAACTAAGTGGGAAATGATCTTTACCAACCTTACATCCGACAGAGGGCTAATATCCAATATATACAAAGAACTCAAGAAGTTAAACTCCAGAGAGGCAAGTAACTCTATTAAAAAATGGAGTACAGAGCTAAACAAAGAGTTCTCACCTGAAGAATATCTAATGGCTGAGAAGCACCTAAAGAGATGTTCATCATCCTTTATTCATTAGGGAAATGCAAATCAAAACTACCCTGAGATTCCATCTCACACCAGTCAGGATGACTAAGATCAAAAACACAGGAGACAGCAGTTGTTGGCGAGGATGTGGAGAAAGAGGAACACTCCTCCACTGCTGGTGGAATTGCAAGCTGGTACAATCACTCTGGAAAGCTGTCTGGCGGTTCCTGAAAAAACTGGGCATGACACTCCCGGAGGATCCAGCTATACCACTCCTGGGCATATACCCAGAGGCTCTACCTGCATGCAATAAGGACACATGCTCCACTATGTTCATAGCAGCCTTATTTATAATAGCCAGAAGCTGGAAAGAACCCAGATGTCCCTCAACGGAGGAATGGATTCAGAAGATTCGGTATATCTACACAATGGAATACTACTCTGCAATTAAAAACAATGAATTCACGAAATTCCTAGGCAAATGGTCAGAACTTGAAAATGTCATCCTTAGTGAGGTAACCCAATCACAAAAGAACACACATGGTATGCAGTCACTGATAAGGGGATATTAATCCAGAATCTCGGAATACCCTTGACACAATTCATATATCAATAGATTTTTAATAAGATGGAAGGAGAGACCCCTGGTCCTGGAAAGACTGGATGTAGGGGAACGCCAGGACAGAGAAAGGAGAGGGGGTTGAATGGGGAAAAGAGGGAGGGAAGGGGACTTATGGGACTTTCGGGGAGGAAGGAAACGGGAAAGCGGAAATGATTTGGAATGTAAATAAAAAAAAAAAGAAATGTGAGCCATATGGCCCATATTGCATATGCAATTAGGAAGCTGGGAGAGAAGCCTGCTATTCTCAGTTTATTTTCTCCTTTTGATTTAGTCCAGGACTCCAAAGGATGCAACAGTGCTACCTACCCTTAGAGTGGTCTTCTCAACTCAATTATTTTTTTTTTTTATCTAAAATGCCCTTCAGAGCTATGCTTAAAGATTTGTTTCTCTAGACACTGTTAAGTTAAACAACAACAACAAAAAATCATCAGTATTAAAATCATAGTCCTTCAGATTTACGGCATGAAGACACCCTTGTTCATCTTTAACATGACATGTAGTATTTGCTTCCTGTGCATCTTTGTGACTCAGTGAAGCCCAGGGAAGTAAGGAATAACTGAAAACATGCTTGAATATTATCTGTTGTGATGTTTGAAATCTTCCTACTTTTTAGTTTTAAAAATTCTTCAATTTACAGGATCTGTTAACTACAGATAATGTGTTACAGAGAGAAGCATGATAAATTCAGATGTTCGACAGAACATTTAAGTAGTAGAAGATTATAGGAGAACTCTTCATACCCTTTTCTGCTTCAATGACCATTAATAACACAAAAAGGAAACACAATAAAACACAGAGAAGACATGAGGAATAGCGTAAAAATGTATTTTAAATGAAGGGAAAAGAAGTTTAAGCATAACAAACCTATTATTTAAATGAAAATAATTAATCTGTAAATCTACATTAACGTTTTAAATAGTTACTCCGTATGAAGAACTACAGACATCACTATTTCTGGCCACCAAAGTGCACAAAGTTTCCCTTTGATCAAGAATGCAATGCTTACAATTAGAGGAAAAGTTTAGTTAGATTTACTTGTTTTTAGTTTTTCCATGTACACATAATATTTATACAACTTTTCTGCAATTCTGATTACTCCTTCCCCTTTATCACGCTCCCCCGGTAAAAATATGTCTGCCTCTATACTATGCTATGGTGGTTTTCTTATTATTTGTTGTGTATTGTTTTGATTTGTTTCAATCATAGTTCTGTTGTATAAGTTGATATCAGGTAGCAGGACACCTCAGGCAGGATTTGAAATTTTCAGAGTTGTTTTGGCTACACTGTGAATTATTGTGTTTTCATATAAAAGTTATTTATTTTCAATTTTATTAATTTTTTTTGAATTTTTAAGGGATTCTCATTGAATCTTTGTAGATTGTTTGCTTTTGTAGGTTGGTCTGTTTCAGATTATTTTTTTTTTCCTGTCAGTCTACACATATGGGCAGTCCTTACATCTTCTAGAATTTTCTTCACTTTTTTTAAGTGTCTTACACTTTACTTTCGTTGAATTATTTCACATCTTTTGCTAGACTAATTTTGAGATATATATTTTTGAAGCTATTGCGAATAAAAGGACACAATTTTTGTTTTAAATTCAAAACTATGCTGGTAAAGTATCCAGTTCAGTCTCAGGAATTTCAGAGTCATAACAGTGGAGTCAACACAGAAATGCAAATAGTGTGTTATCCTTGGCCCCCAAAATTCCACCCTCCTGTAACTTGAAAACTGGAAGTGAGAACTGAGCTTCTGCCTCCTGGTCAGGACTAATCCCTGAAGCCTCTTCTTTAAGAAGTTAACAATTAATTTCCATCTGCTGAAAGCACTTTAACCTCTGGCATTATCTAAGGCTGCAAGAGCTCTAGGCTTTCATCTCCTCTTCCTAGTAGAAAATATGTGAAGTCAAGGGTTCTACCTACTTATATATGCAATTCCTATACATTAACATATAAATAACACAAAGCTACATAGTTGCTAGATAAGCTATCTTTCATTACTAGTGTTGTTTCAAAATAAATCACCCTTTTAGTGATGTGTTTTTAAACACTTTAAAATACAAAATATTAGTAAATAATTTGAGTTTTCCAGGTATCTTTTACCACTCCCTGCCCAGTAATTTTCCTTGGCATGTTAATCAGATTAATTATACAGGCAAGAGCAAAGGAGTACTAAGGATTCATAGAAATAGACACATTAAGTAAACCATCCATTAGAATCAATTATTTGGGGGAAGAAAAGATGAATATTATAGTCTAGCATCAACATGTCTATCACATCTTTCTAAACTTATAGTTTTTCATTCCACCTTGGGAGAGAGGAAAAGAAATTGTTATGATCATGAAGGAAAGAATCCCCAACACAATTTCTATATTATCTCCCAATACTTATAGCATGATCAAATGGCTGCTTCATTGAGACAAGAACGGACTATGTATGGATATATCATATGTTCAATGTTTTCCATGTTATATAAATGTTCTTAAACCAGTCCCTTAACCATCCTAGTCAACTTAAATTTCCATTGTAAGTTTCTATGATAAACCATGTTTTTATTATTTTCATAATTTGCTATTGACTACCCACATTGTTCTTATACATGAAGAAGTCAGGAATTATTTTAATTCCAGTACAAATTTATTTTAAATACTTTAGGCATCTATTATGTTTCAGGATATTTCTATATTTTAAAGTCTATATTCTCATAACTATAGTTAACTATCATCCTATTTTTGAATATGAATGTCAAGATCTAAACTGCAGATGAAATAACTTGCAACTTTTTTTTTTTTTTTTGGTTTTTCGAGACAGGGTTTCTCTGTGTAGCCTTGGCTGTCCTGGAACTCACTCTGTAGACCAGGCTGGCCTCGAACTCAGAAATCCACCTGCCTCTGCCTCCCAAGTGCTGGGATTAAAGGCGTGCGCCACCACCGCCCGAACTTGCAACTTTTTAAATATCAAAGTCAATATTCCAGACAGGCATACTTGCAAATTCAATTTCTGGCAAACTCCACTGAAGTATAAGTAATTTTTCCTCTCTGCTTAACTTGTTATTAGGTGCTACAATAACTTCTGTCCAGTTTGCCCAGAATTCTATTTTTCAGATACATATTGCATTTTGAAAATAATTACCAACTGATTAAGTATTTCTGGAATTCAGACTTAAAACATTTGACTAGTTCAAAACAAAATTTAGGGTTATAGGAAAGGCTATATCCATTGATTCTTTCCAGCAGGTTGCCTGAATGATGAAAGATCAATGATTAAAAACAACTTTCTACTGACAAACAGATGGGAATGGTAACAGATGGAAACTGTAGACATTTGCAAAAAAAGAGAAGTCCAATAGAGTATCTCCAAGTAAATTCAGAAAATATAGATTCATATTTGTGAATTTGTACATAAGAGAAGAAAGAGAATTGTGCTTTGTTCATAGCCCCGACTGTAGATAGATGGTGCCTGGGACAGTTTAGTTATGAAGACAAAAATATCACCATAATTCGGTTAAGTTGATATATGAGGACAGGTGTCAATCACACCAGAAATGGAACAAACCTCAACAACCTAGAGCCATTACATCCTGAAATCCAGTCACTACCTTGAGCAAAGTTTTGGTTATAACACAAATTGTACACTTTACAATTTATAACTATTCAGAAATTTACAATGAACCACAAAGAAACAAAGGAACAAACTAAATAGAAGATATTCAAAAACTGACAGCTATTCAAATTAGAAATAACTAAATATCAAATTAGATATTTTATGTTAAAAGTATACAGAATTACATTTATTGTGTGTCAGTGGCAAAAAATAGTCTTTAAAAGGTATGTCCTTTTAAATTCCTAGGCAAATGGTCAGAACTTGAAAATATCATTCTTAGTGAGGTAACCCAATCACAAAAGAACACACCTGGTATGCAGTCACTGATAAGGGGATATTGACCCAGAATCTCAGAATACCCTAGACACAATCAGCATATCAATAGATTTCTAAAAAGATGGAAGGAGAGACCCCTGGTCCTGGAAAGACTGGATGTAGGGGAACGCCAGGACAGAGTAAAGAGAGGGGGTTGAATGGAGAAAAGAGGGAGGGAAGGGGGCTTATGGGACTTTCGGGGAGGGAGGAAACGGGAAAGGGGAAGTGATTTGGAATGTAAATTAAAAAAATAAAATAAAATAAATTAAAAAAAAAAGGTATGTCCTATCAATTAAATGTTCAACTGTTCTGAGTTAAATGGGATCCTGTGTTTAATCACGCAACAAAAGTGGAAAGAACAATTACTTGAATCCTGAGCATCTATCATTTGAATGTTCCTCATATTTGGGCAGAATTTGAAAGAATATTTATTTTCATGATTCATTTTCTATAGATTCATAACATATTAATAATCTCTTCTAATTGACTTAGTGTTTATTTTGAAACAGTAATACTTTTTAGCTCTAGTTACACATGGTAAGTGCAAGAATTTACTTTTGTAAATATTTTATTTTTTATTCAGTATCATTTTCTAGTTTTGTTGAATAACCATTATTATAATTACTATAATATCTTCTATATATTGAAATAAGAAAGTGAAAACCCTTGAGAAGAAATATGCTGTATTTGCATATCAAAGTGTAATAAATATTGACACTTAGATAACTGTATTCTAAATTTTTGAAGAATGGACAGAATTACTCATAAATATATATATATTATATATATCTTATAATAGTTATAGCTAAATAATTCTCAAGAATCAAAGGCATTAAAAAATAATAAAGAGTACTTAATGGTACTTTTCTTTATTAAATATATTCTTCTCTTATATATTATATCCCAAATGCAGTTTTCCATTTGGCCTTTCCTCCCAGTCTCTTCCCACCAGCTCTATTCTGACTGGATCCATTTCTCCTCTTTCTCTCTCCAGAAAAGGGCAGGACTCTCAGGGATCTCAACCAAACATAGAATATCAAGTTACATAAAAATACATATAAGTGTATCTGAAATTGAATAGTTATCAGTGGTAGAGTGTAAAATTGTGGTTTAACCATAACTTTGTTCTAGATACTGTTTTGGATGAGCCTGGTACTGTTGTATTTTGATGCTAGTTCTGCTCTCCTTGGAGGAGCTGTGGACAAGGAGTGAGTCACATACCCACGTGAATTCTTGTGCACCAATCCCCTAATGAATAAAGCATCCAATCACTGGGTGAGTAAGCAGGACTTCTGGGTTGGATGGAGGGAGAGAAGGAGGAGGAAAGAGTTAGGAGCTTGCAGAACAGGGGTTGAGGAAGGGCAAGATGTAGCTGCTAAAGATTCCCAGTATCTTGACAAATCCATCAGGCTTCATCACAGGAGGAATCAAATTTAATAAGGCTTATAGGATTGGGTTTTAGTTGTTGTACCCAAAGATTGAGTTACCATTGTTTCTGAGCTAAGTTTGTGTTTTTTTTTTCTTCTTACCAGGATTCGACTGGGTTCCAGAACGAAATGTATGGCAGCAAAGCTTGGGATTGCCAGATGTGCATCACAAAGACCATGGGGGCTTTGAAGCAAGGGGTTGGCATGGTAGTGACCTGCCAGTGGGAACCTAGTGAGCTGGGTGGACAGATTGTAGAGTCCTGAGTCAGAGTCTCCATGAGGTTAAAACAGATAGGCCATTGTCTGCCAGTGTATGGCCTGCCAGGCCGCCTGGGCAGAGGCACAAGCATGGGAAATTGCAGGTTCCTTTTTTAATATTTCCCGCAACAATGTAGTGCCTGGATTTTGGGATATAATGGCTACAGGTTGTTGTAGTTGGCTCCATTTCTGCTATGATTGGCTTGAGTCTATATTTCAGACCATGAGGCAGAAGTATAGCGCCTGTGCTTTATAAGAAACTTTGCAACAAGACAAAAGAGGTAAAAGTTGGTAAAGACATAGGAAACTTATAGTTTATATTGAGATATGATGCGACTATGTGCATTTACAGTCGGAAAAACTAGCTATATGAACAATATAAAACCAGGAGAATTGGGATTTAATTCAATGGAGATGCTATGTCAGATATCAAATTTATAATTGTTGACATTTTTGCCTGGACAGTGAGCATATTTCTTACTTGTTCTTCCAGTGAATAATAGGTCACCTCCTCAAACCCCTCTAAGGAACATATGGGCATGTACTGCATCTGTAATGAAATTATAAGTATAAAACTAGTACATTCAAAATTTTATTAGTTATTAATCTAAGCAAATCCATATGATTACGAATAATTTACAAGTTTTTCTTCTTTAAGTTTTGTGTTTATTTGTATCCAATATTTAACTAGTTTGATTTGTTGCTATTCATTGCTTAGAAGCTCATTGTAAATTAAGGAAACCAATTATTTGTGATATATGAATTTAGATATAACATATAAGAAGCTGAGTTTTTCCTGGACTTTTGTGAGAGAGAGTTCTTAAGACAACAGGACAGTTTGGTACATGTAGTTATTATCCTTTATTTATTTTAATGAATTTGCAAAAGACTTTGCCATATGTTGCTGTTGTTATTCTGTGGGCCAGTTCCTGCATAGTGCTGGAGTTATATGTCTTCAAACTTTGCCTTATATTATTTACACTTTTCCTGTCAAAGTCTGTCGTCTTGTATCCCAAAGCCCCAATCATCTGAGAGTTCCTCCTCACTGAGCTTAGAAGTATACGTCTGTTGAAAATGCTGTCTCTTTTTCCCCACTATATGGTTTTAATTCCTTTGTCAAAGATCAAGTGACCATAGGTGTGTGGGTTCAATTTGGGGTCTTCAATTCTGTTCCATTGATCTATCTACCTGCCTCTCTCTGTACCAATACCATACATTTTTTTTTATCACTATTACTCTGTAATACAGCTTGATGTAGTACAGGGATGGTGATTCCGCCAGAAGTTATTTTTTGTTGAGAATAGTTTTTCACTATCCTGGGATTTTGTTATTCCAGACAAATTTGTAAATTGCTCTTTCTAGCTCTATGAAGAATTGGGTTGGAATTTTGATGGGGATTGCATTGAATCCATAGATTGCTTTCAGCAAGATGGCCATTTTTACTATATTAATCCTGCCAATCTATGAGCATGGGAGATCTTTCAATCTTTTGAGGTTTTCTTTGATTTTTTTCTTCAGAGACTTAAAGTTTTTGTCACATGCATCTTCACTTGCTTTGTTAGAGTCACACCAATGTATTTTATATCATCATGACTATTGTGAAGGGTGCCATTTAAAGCTCAAGTCCAAGTGTTGATCCACATAAAATCAGATACACTGAAACTAATAGAAGAGAAAGTGGAGAAGAACCTTGAACACATGGGCACAGGAGAAATTTTCCTGAATAGAACACCAATGACTTATTCTCTAAGATCAACAATAGAGAAATGGGGCCTCATAAAATTGGAAAGTTTCTGTAAGGCAAAGGACACTGTCAATAGTACAAAATAGCAACCAACAGATTGGGAAAAGATCTTTACCAATCCTACATCTTATAGAGGGCTAATATCCAATATATACAAAGAAGTCAAGAAGTTAGACTCCAGAGAATCAAATAATCCTATTAAAAATGAGGTGCAGAGCTAAACAAAGAATTCTCAAGTGAGGAATACTGAATGGCCAAGGAGCACCTAAAGAAATACTCATGAGGTGTGGAAAAAGAGGAACACTTTTCCATTGTTGGTGAGATTGCAAGCTGGTACAACCACTCTGGAAATCAGTCTGGTAGTTCCTCAGAAAACTGGACATAGTAATATCTGAGGACCCACCTATACCACTCCTGGGCATATATCTAAGTGGTATTCCAACATATAACAAACATATGGTCCTCTATGTTCATAGCAGCCTTATATATAATAGCCAGAAGCTGGAAGCCACCCAGATGTCTTTCAACAAATGATTGGTTACAGAAAATGTGGTATATTTACACAATGAAGTACTACTCAGCTACAAAAAACAATGACTTCATGAAATTCTTAGGCAAATGGATCGAACTAGAAAATATCATCCTAAAAGAACACATATGGCATGCACTCACTAATAAGTAGATATTAGTTCAGAAGCTCAGAATTCCCAAGATACAATTCACAAACTATGTGAAGCCCAAGAAGAAGGAAGATCAAGTGTGGATGTTTCAGTCCTTCTTAGAAGGGGAACAAAATATTCAACGAAGGAAATGCGGAGAAAAAGTGCGGAGCAGAGACTGAAGGAAAGGCCATCCAGAGACTGCCCCACCTGGTGATCCATTCCATAAACAATCATCAAACCCAGACACTTTTTTGGATGCCAAGAAGTGCTTTCTGGCAGGAACTTGATATCACTGGCTGCCTCCTGAGAGGCTCTGCCAGATCCTGACAAATACAGGGGTGGATGCTCACAGCCAACTTTGAACTGAGCATGGGGTCACCAATGGAGGAATTAGAGAAAGGACTGAAGTTGTTGAAGGGGTTTGCAACCCTATACATGAACAACAATATCAACCAACCAGACCCCCTAGAACTCCCAGGGACTAAACCACCAACCAAAGAGTACACATGGAGGGGTCCATGGCTCTAACCACATATGTAGCAGATGATGACTTTGTTGGGTATCAATGGAAAGAGAGGCCCTTGGTCCTGGGAAGACTCTATGCCCCAGTGTAAGGAAATGCCAGGACAGGGAAGCAGGAGTGGGAGGGTTGGTGAGCAGGGAAGGGGGCATAGGATAGGGGTTTTCAGGGGGGAAAAGAGGAAAGGGGATAACATTTGAAATGTAAATAAAGAAAATATCTAATAAAAATAAAAGAGCATAGATGTAGACAATAAGTGTCCCCTCCATGGTTTGTTGGCATCTTTTACGAGAATATAGATGAGGGACCAATTAGTGTTGTTCTCTGAGATATTCAATGTAATATAGGCTCACTATAGAGAATTACAAGATTGTCAATAGCATTACATTTTTAACTGAAAAATACAACTGCTTGTGTATATGTATTTTGAACAATCAGTTGTGCCAGTTTGTGCTTAAGAGTTTTTAGGAAGTAACTCTATAATTTCAGCTCTAAAACAAATCTATTTGATCTCCAAGGAACAAGATTGACTTCATTGCATTTCACTCTGCATTAATTTTCATCTGTTACTTTTGATTCTGATTTCTAGCTCAGTTTCAGAAACCTTAACTATCTTGGTGCAACATTATACACTGTCCACTCAAGGCTAGCTGTGAGCATTTGATAGCTTGATAGCACTTGAACGTGTTTAATTCCTTGTAAATTATTTCCAGGATTGTACATTTTTAAATATATAGGTTACAAAACTGTCATCAGTTTCATTATTCATCTCCCTAACATTTTATATTATTCCTCACATTTCTCACCATTATCTGATATTCCACTATAGAGTTTTTGTAAAACATATTTGAAAAAGCCTTAGTATAGTACATTACCTCTAAAATTAAAAAGCCAAAGTCACAGAAAATAATATTTAAAATTTGCTCTGTCTCATAAGATTTAGGACTCGACGTAATTCACATAATTTAATTTCATTCACTTAACATCTTTACTGTTCAAAGAATAGCAGTTTTTAAAAAATATATTTCTCCAAAGATCACCAGTAGAATAGATATTAAAAATTATATCTGGTCTGGTTTCAAGAAAGCATAAACCATACAACCTTTGACCTTGAGAGTAATTGAAGCTGTACATATAGAAAGCACTTAGCTTGAAATCCTCAGTGGACTTCCATTCATGTTCTCTCCAGAATATTGTGAAAGTATCAAATCAAGATAAACTTGGCAATATGTTCAAATAATTGCATTTTGTCTTTGACAAATGATGTAATGATCTTATAAAGCCTTCCATTGATCTTGAGCACTTTCCCAGAGGTCAGGTGCTTTTGTTCTCCTTTCTTTCATACTGCTTTCTGCTCAAATTAAGCCTAATTTTACTGGTTAGGATTCAGGGTTTTTCATCTACTGTAACCATTTTTTATCTAGATATTCAGAGGTCAATTGTATATTTGACCCTATTGATTCTAAATTTATAAAACTTAAAACCACATTGAATCTGTACAGTTCATGATAAAAATGGTGTTAGGGATTGCTCATATGGGGCAGAGGGCAGAAAAAGAAAAAAAAAGAAGAAATAATCTATCCTAGGAAATAAGAATCAGCATAGATGTAGCTTTATAACCTCTACTTTATTAGGATAGAAGAAATTGACAGCATTCCATAAATTTATACAGCACAACATGATGTTTGCATCTAAATGCCCCTTCTAATATTTTCTTAAGAAAATTTACATGCGTGTGTTACAACAAGTATTAAAAAAAGACCTGCCAACCCTCCTGCCCTACTTAGCCAAGGTCCTTCTCTAGTTACCCACACTGGCAGGCCAAATCACTATGTTCCAGTGATCTTACCACCAAGCTACTCTCTCCCAGCTAGTCCCCTCTGCACTTGTCCCTGCGCTGATAGCTAGTTCTTCCTCATCCATAAACCCCTGAAGTCACTGATTTCACATTCCAGTAACTAAGTGGGAATACCAACCTATTGGTTGCATCTCACAACACCCAGTACCTGGGTAGAATCATTACTCTTAAAGCTTAGGTAACCAATCAGATTTATGTATCAATAATATCACAATTTACAAGATGTTAATACAATAATTTTTATCATTATCAAAAAATAAAAAAAAGACCCTATAAAATGGGAAAGAGTGCTAAACAAAGAATTTTCAAATGAGGATACTAGAATGGCCTAGAAGCACCTAAAGAAATGTTCAACATCTTTGTCATCAGGGAAATACAAATAAAAATGACCTTGAGATTCCACCTAATATCAATCAGAATGGCTAAGATCAAAAACTCATGTGACAGCAGATGCTGGCAAGGATGTGGAGAAAGAGGAACACTCCTCCATTGCTGATGGGGTTGCAAGCTGATATAACCACTCTGAAAATCAGTCTGGTGGTTCCTCAGAAAATTAGACATAGTACTACCTTAGGACCCAGCTATACCACTCCTGGACATATACCCAGAAGATGCTACAACATGTAATAAGGACACATGCTTCACTATATTCAGAGCAACCGTATTTACAATATCCAGAAGCTGGAAACAACCCTGATGTCCCTCAACAGAAGAATGGATACAGAAAATGTGGTGCATTTACACAATGGAATACTACTCAGCTATTAAAAACAGTGACTTCATTACCTTCTTAGGCAATTGGAAGGCAGTTGAAAGCATCATTCTGAGTGAGGTAACCCAGTCACAAAAGAGCACATATTTTATGCACTCACTGATTAACGGGTATTAGTACAAAGCTCAGAATACCCAAGATAAATTTCTTGAAGCTCAAGAAGAAGGAAGACCAAAGTGTGGGATACATCACTGCTTCTTAGAAGGGGGAACAAAATACACTTAGGAGGAAATGTGGAGACAAATTGGAGCAGAGACTGAAGGAAAGGCCATCCAGAGACTGCCCCATCTGGGGATCCATTCCATATACAAGCACCAAACCCAGATACTATTGGGATGCCAACAGTGCTGGCTGACAGAAGCCTGTTATGGTTGTCTCCTGAGAGGCTCTAACAGACCCTGAAAAATACAGAGGAAGATGATCACAGCCAGCCGTTGGACTGAACATGGAGTCGCCGATGCAGGAGTTGGAGAAGGGACTGAAGGAGCTGAGGGGACTTGAAGCCCCATGAGGGGAGCAACAGTGTCACCTGGCCAGACCTTCCAGAACCCCAGGGGCTAGTCCCCCAAGCAAAGATTACACATGGAGGGACCCATGACTCCGGCCGCACACATGGCAGAGGATGGCCTTGTTGGATTTCAATGGAAGGAGTAGTCCTTGAGTCTGAAGGGGTTCGATGCCCCAGTGTATGAGGAATGCCAGGGCTGGAAGGCAGTAGTGGGTGGGTGTTTGGTGGGGCACCCTTATAGAGGCAGACGGAAGGGGAATGGGATAGGGGGGTTCTGGAGTGAAGACCTGGAAAGGGGATACCATTTGAAATGTAAATAAAGAAAACATCCAAAAATAGAAAAAAAATTAAAAAAAAACCCTAAAACAAAATTAGTTTTTAAAATTATGAGGCTGGGCAGGTGAAATCAACGTGTAAAGAAGTTACCATATAAGCATGAATTCTTGTGTTCATAAAATCTAGACAGGCCTGGATGCTTCACTTCCTGTAATATGAGCACTCAAGTTGCAAAGACAGATTATGGTAGTTATACTTGGTTATCAACTTAACAATATCTGGAGTTAACTAAAACCTAAAGCCTCACAGAGTAAGCCTGTTAGGGGTTTAGCTTCATATTTACATGATTGGAATTTGGAAGAGCCACACTTAAATTTTTAATTGAATATTTATTGATTGTGGGTTTTTTATCATGCACTCCAGTTCCACTCATCTTCCATTCTCTCCACATCTGCCTTCCCCACTGGAAACCTCTCCCCCTAAATGAAAATAAAAAAAAAAAAACAATAAAAATAAGCCACAAGAAAAAAATATTTAAAAATACATTTGGAAGCTGTAGTTTGTGACAATGTGTCCCATAGTATACCTTTTTGTCCCCAATTTTGACTTGTATATGTTTAGGGCAATGAGTCATTGATCCAGTTTAAGGTCTCTGGCTTCTGCTACAATATCAATACTGGATTCTTACATTGACTCCTTTTGGACATCTGGTTGTTGCTTATCATATAGATCTTGCAGCTTTAGATCTTCACATGCTTCGGATGTCATTGATGGGGTAGATGCTGGAGGAGTTCAACTCAGAGCCCCAGATCTGGGCTGGTAGCTGAGATGATAATCCTCCCAGTTCTTCCACACCCACACCACCAGGAAAAGAGTTGCAGTACTGCTCTAGCTAATTTACCCAATGGCAGAAAGGGGCAGCTCCCACTCCTCTGCTTTCTTGCCCACTGGGCTGGCTCATCCACACCCCATGTCAGCAGGGCCCACTCTATTTTGCTACACAGGTGAGGTACAGGGTCTGTTCTCCCTAAATACACACACACACACACACACACACACACAAATTGTGTGTATGTGTCTGAGACGGGGAGAGATGAGAGATAGAATATTACCAACAAGAGAAAAACAATGACTGGTAAAATGGAAAATTGAATATAGATCAATTAATTTCTATCTTGCTATATTTCAAGTTTCATGCTCATACAGTCCTTTATATGCATTTCCTGTCTCTTCTTATTGAATTAAGTAGTAATCCAGATACTCCTAGGAAAAGTTTTATTTTTTATTTGGTTCCACTATGCAATCAGTTGACATACATAACGGCAGTCATATATGGTTTAATCAATTAGGAGACCATATGGATAGATCTAAGCATTTTCTGTGAAAAAGAAAAGTCAGTCTATAGATAGCACCATTTTTTCTGTGTGTTTGAGTTTTCACATGCCCTGAGTACCTCTTGTACAGATATTGGATGGCAATCCCTAATTTCTTACTTTCATTTATGTCAAGTCCTCATAGTTTGGCATACTGTAGTTCCCTTATTTATGGCAAAAATTTGACCTTGTAAGTTTGTGATTTAAATGTGACAGACTCCTCTGATGAACTTTATAAAAATATGAAACGTGCTTTAGAATAGTATAAAAATGGATATTTTAAAACATTTAGCAAATTATGACCAAAGGGCTATACAGTCCTTAAAGGACTCTGAGTATAAATATGCATTCTACTTTTTCTGCTAACAGCTATTTAGCAGAATATCCACAGTTAAAGATTTCTACAGCTTTTCCCATAGTGGCTAAAATATCATACATATATTATTAGTAGTGAACACTACTACTATCCCACACTAGGAGAATAAAAGATTACTTTTCTCAAATTAGAAAGAAATTGGGATCACCATGCTATGAAGATAGTCCTGCTAACTAAACTGTATTTTACATTCATGGTTAAATCATGGCTTGAAAAGGTTGAACTGAATGTTTATTTGAAGGAGTTGCCAAAGTATTATAGAATGAAAGTGTTATGTTTAATCATCTTTGAAAGATTAAAATTTTCATATTTTTCTCTAATACACTAAAGCAGAAGCAAATGCTGGATTATATTGGAGTGACCTGTGTGTATGTTTGCATATACATATAGGGCTTATCTGGATGTACATACCTATACATGCATATTGTATAATGTAGCAGAATATTAGAAGGCTTGAAACGATGAATGCAAGAGAATCATGTATTTTGAAAAAGGCATACCAGCAAAGTATAGCCATCCTATAGTAAGGAATGTCAGATCATAGGACAACATAGAAGAAGGGGCAAGAAGACAATAATAAGTGTCAGGGTCATATCAAACACTGGCCTCAGACGTGGAATTATTATTGCAATGATAAACAAACAGCACTATGGCTATCTGCACACGGTTTCCATAATTTCAGCCCCTGGACATCCACCACAGAGTAGGGAAGTGAACATGAGTCCTTTTATTTCCCAGAGGTACACTGGATACCTACTAATTGCTGGAGGAGGGAGGGTAGATACATTTCTCTGATTCTGTGGCCACCAAAGTGTTAATCTCTGTACCCATAAATGGCCTCTATACATGAAAAATCATATAGCCCCAATCAAAGCCAATGATTCATATATACATACAGGAAGGTATGAAAGTAGAAGGTAGAGTAATAGAGAAGAGGAAGAGTATTAACAAGAATGAGAGGGGAAAGTGTATTAAAAGGGGCAACATAGGTGAATATGATCACAATACACATATACACATATTAATTTTTCAAAAAAATTTGAAAAGTTAGCCAAGAAAGAACAAAAGAGTAACAAGCTCTCAAAGTTGTATATGCAGGAAACATGCTGAACGGCAGGAATGGCAGGAACATGCTGCTACCTCCAAAAGGAAAAATTGCTCAGAGGGTAGAGCTAGGAATTAAGCCGGATTATCATTAGGCTTTGAAACCAAAAAGATTTCGCCCAGTGAGATTCTGAACTTGCTGGTGACTAACACAGACATTAGCCTTTCATTCCCCCCGCCACCGCTCCTTTTGAACAAACGCATCTGAAATTATTAACTCTACTGATAACATTTTCATGACAAAGAAACAGTTTTCTGAGTTTTAGAAGTTGATGAATATAGATTAAACCCATACTATGAAAGGTGCCGAAGGCCTTGACAATTGCTAATAAAATGAAATACATTTAATCTGAGATGTTAAACTTGGTTTTGGTATTATATTGGATTAAGTATTTGAGGTATATTAGTTTTGCTTATCCCCCCCAAAATTTTTAAACGTGGACAAAAGCATTATAAAGAGAAATTTTAACTAATTGGTCACACGAAAATGAAGGAAGACAGTTGCAAGCCAAGAAATTAATGTCGTTGCAAACTAAAAGACACAATAAAGATTTCCCTCAGGATCCTGATGATGGAAGACAAATGACTTATTTGCCTTTGTCTAAAACACTAGCTTTGAACTGCTCACTTGCTGAGTCATTGTGTGCCACAAGAGAAGTTTGAATCCAGCAATACTGCTGCTTCTGCAAGGGTTCATATCCCAAGACTTAAGTCTATATGATCTGGCTGGAATCTAGATATGCCACAAACCTTTTAATACCTCTGACTAGACACAGACATGCCCTTAGTACATACCAGTTAAATTACTTTGTAGAAGGAATCAGCCATGTTTGAAAGTTGCATCTAATTGTGGGGGAGACCTAGAAGTGAATCAAAGAGTCAGAAATAAAATATCCCCTACTCTCATGAGAACATATAGAACAGAGAGAGGGAAAGAGGGACAGGGAGAAAGAGGGGGAAGGAGGAAGGAGAGTGAGAAAGAAGAGAGAGAGAGAGAGAGAGAGAGAGAGAGAGAGAGAGAGAGAGAGAGAGAGAGAGAGAGAGAAAGAGAGAGTCACCACAACATTTTAGATGAAGACAGAACAAGTCCGAGACCATGAATGAACCAGAACAGATTGCTATAGTTAGTTTGAGGCCACACAGAACAATTCAGTCAGAAGCTGAGAGAAGCCAGTTTTAATTAGTCAGCATGGAGAGTAGTTTTCAGCCAGAACAGCTTAGCTGAATCAGCAGCCAGAGTTCAGCAAGAACTAGAAAGGGTGAACTTATTCAGCAGTAAGCCTTCAACACAAATACATCTGAAGAATAAAAGTTTCATTTACATCTGGCATGGTCTGATTTAGATTGTATGGAAGCCAGAAACCTAGACTAGGTCTAGGGATAGTTAAAACAGAGAAAAAACCATTCAGGCCTCAGCCAAATCTGTGTATTTACACTGTTTGTCTCTCATCTCATCCCTTCATCTGAGTAAATAGAAATTACATTTACAGTATCTTTAAGAGGACATCTTTGTACATGTTTAATACTTTTCAAGAAAATCAAGCATGTACATATACATATGTATTTTGGTCTGCTTGCTCAGGACCAGTCATCCCGGTGGGTTCTACATGCAGAAGAAATAGCTCACCTCAAGTTGAAATCTAGCAAGCTAAGGAACATAATGGTGTTCTAATTCACACAAAGTAGAGTATGTGCAGGTTGCCTGCATATGTGATCAACCTAGAAGCATCTCGTGCAAGAAAAAGAGTCTTAAGGTTTTAAGAGCCCAATTTATGATCTCTTGAGAGGATAGTTTTTACCTTTAGTTATGTTACCAATATTAATTAATGTATGGTTGCTTTTATTTCTTAAAATATCAATAGATATAAAACTTAACTAGATAAAAATTTATTTAAGTTCTTTTAAAAAGAAACTATAGTTTAGGAATCACGTGGAAAAATCTAAAGAGTTGAAGAAACACGGTAGAGAGCTCTTTGGTTAATAGTCAACGCCCTTTGGTTATTAACTCCTGAGAGAATGAGAGCCAAATAAGTTTTGCAGTGAATGAACAAGGACCTTTATATTCTCACTGGGAAAATGAAATTCTAATTATATTGGTGTTTTAAATTCAAGTAGCTTATTCTTTCATTTACATGTGGGAACACATGAAATCCTTTCTGTGAAGGGAAATCCTCTATTATTTACAGGAGGACAATATATCAAATTCTGCTTTTTGAACAGGTAAAATGTAAGGAATTATTTATACTGAAATATTTATATTTACAACATTTCTATTTCTTTTGCACATATCCTGTTTCTTTAACAAAAGCACATATAATTAACATATAGAAAAAACCACTCTCTTCAACAAATGGTTCTGGTCAAATTGGATGTCTACTTGAAAAGTATAAGAAGATACATACTTATCATCTTTCATAAAAATTAATTCCAAATGGATCAAAGACCTCAACATAAAGCGAGGTAAACTAAATCATATAGAAGAAAAAGTGAAGAATAGTTTGGAACTAACTGGGACAGAAATAGACTTTCAGAAAAGAATGCCATTAGCACAGGTGCTAGGATCAACAATTAATACAGAAGATACCCAAATACACACACACACACACACACACACACACAAACACACATACACACACACATACACACACATATATAACGTATACATATACACCCATTATATATAAGAAACTTATATATTATTTATATATACACAAATATATTATGAAAATAAATTTTTAAAATGGGGTACGAATCTAAAACAGGATTCTCAATAAAAGAAATTTAAATGTTTGAGAAACACGTAAAGAATTACCCATAGGTAAATGCAAAAGAACACTACTTTGAGAATTATCATAATTTCTAAGAACAATAAAACAAAAGATAAACTGGGCAGTGGTGACACACGCCTTTAATCCCAGCACTTATTAGGCAGAGGCAGTCAGATATCTGAGTTCCAGGACAGCCAAGATTACACAGAGAAGCCCTGTCTCAGAAAACAACAACAAGACAAAACAAAACAAAACAAAAAAACAAAAGATAACTAATGCTTTAAGGATATTAATTATAGCATTCATTGATTGTTAATGTGAGTGAAAACTTTTACAGTACTTTGGACATCAGTGTGGCAATTCTCCTGAAAGATGGGACACGATCTACCTCAAGAGCTTGCTATCCTATCCTGCCTTTAGGTGTAAACCAATAAATCCTTCACCCTAGTGCAGGGACACTTGCTTGAACATGTTTGTTGCTGTTCTACTCATAATAGCCTGAAATTAAAAACATTATAGATATCTCTCAACAAATGGATATATAAGGAAAACAATTATTCACCTGACCAAAAACAAACAAACAAACAAACAAAACAGATGGAATGGGAGAAAATCCTCCTGAGTGAGGTAACCCAGACCAGGAAAGATAAACATGTTCTATATTTGCTAATATATGGATATTAACTGTCATTTTATTTTATTTTAACATCTATACTTACTTTTATCTTTTCTCTCTTTTCTCCCATGACCTTTTACATATACAGTGTAGCTCCAGTTACTGTTTCTATGGATTATTAAGTATACTCATGAATGTCTCACTTTCTATGCCTTCTGTTAGGTTCTGTTCCTTCGGTTAAATTATTTTGTCACATTCTGAAATGTTAGGGTTTAGTATTGTATTTTGTTTTGTTTTATTACCATTCTTCAAAGCCTGTTTGTTGTCTAATTAGAGACCTAATGGCCATGACTCTGGATGGGTAGAGGGAGGATAAGATGTAATCAGGATATAACATGTGAGAAAAGAATCTATTGTCAATAAAAGAACAAAAAGTATCACAATTACAAGAAAAAGCATCTATAATATACAGTACTAAGTCTTGTTTAAAGTTTTATGCTTGTTTGTTTGTAACATGAAAGAATAATACTGCTGATACTCAGATTTAAAAAGATAATCTCAAATGGCTGAGAAGCACTTAAAGAAATGTTCAAACTCCTTAGTCATCAGGTAAATGAACATCAAAACAACTCTGAGGTTCCATCTTACACCTATTAGAATGGATAAGGCCAAAATCTAAGGAGATAACATATCTGAAAAGGATGTGGTGCAAGGGGAACATTTATTCATTGCTGGTGGGAGTGTAAACTTATACAACCACTCTGGAAATCAATTTTGTGGTTCCTTAGAAAACTGAGAATAGTTCTATCTCAAGACTCAGTTTTACCACTCCTGGGCAGCTACACAAAAGATGCTTCACTGTTTAACAAAGACACTTTCTCAACTATGTTCATAGAAGAAAGGGTATATGATTTTGAATGTAAATAAAAAAAACAAACTTAGAAAATAATAATGAAAAAAAAAAGATGCAGAACTCTTAGCTCCTCCAGCACTATGCCTACCTTGTTGTTGATGTGCTTCCTGCCTTGAGGATAATGGACTGAACCTCAGAATCTGTAACCCAGCCCCAATTAAATGTAGTCCTTTTTTTTTTTTTTAAAAAAGAAGTTTTATTTGTAATAGTCAGAAATGGAAACAACCTAGATCATCTTCAACTGAAGAATGGACACAGAAATGTGACACATGTACATAATGGAATACTTTTCACTGATGCAAAACAAAGACATCATGAATTTTACAGTCAAATCGATGAATCTTAAGAAAACTTTTCTAAGTGAGGTGAGTCATTCAAAAAATGACAGTCATGGTATATATTCACTCATAAATAAATATTAGCCATATAATACAGGATATACAATCTACACTGCACAAGCCCAAAGAAACTAAACAGGAAAGCAGGCACAAGTGAGGATGGTTGAATTTCATTTAGAGGGGGAATAATATAGTCACAAGAGGGAGATGGATGGAGGGAACTGGGTGGGAGAGGGAGTGGGGATGGGAATGGAGAAGTTCAGGATCTGGTATGGGGAAGGACAGGAGGAATAGCCAGATGGCCAAGAGAATGGAAATCTACAACTGACAGCGGTGAAAAAATAGGGGGCATCTTGAGGATGAGACAGAGAACTGGGATAAGGAAGTTCCCAAGAATCAATGGGGGAATCCTTATCTATGACTCACAGCACTGGGGATATGGAACCAGGAGTGGCCACTTTCTGTATCCAGGCAGGAACCTGATGGAGCAGAGGGTACAACGACCCATCTATGAAACTTCCAACCCCAAATGTTTCCTGTCTACATGAAATGCAGAGACAAAGATTGAGCAGAGACTGAAGGAAGGGCCATTCAGTGTCCGGCCCAACTTGAGACTCTCTGTCCATTGGCAAGAACCAATTCCTGACAATATTAATGATATTCTGTTATGCTTGCTGACAGGAGTCTAGCAAGACTGTCCTCTGAGAGAATCCATCCAGCAGCTGACTTAGACAGATGCCGAGACCCACAACCAAACAGTGAATCAAGCTTGGGGACTCTTATGGAAGAATGGGAGAAAGGATTGCGGTTCCTAAGCAGATAGGAAGACCAACAGTCAACTAACCAGGACCCTTGTGGATCTCAGAGACTAAAACACTATTTATATTAAAACTTTTAGACCTTAACTAATGTTAATTGTTCTTTAACCATTTGTAGCTGGTAGTACTAAGAACCAGAAAAATTTATGATAAATTTTCTTTTCATATATTTTGAACATTAGTGCATGGTTTGTCTAAGGTGATTTTAGGTTTGAAATAATAAATTAAATGGAGAAAAATGAAAAAAAGAAAGTATAAACTTTATTAGGCAGTAGGTAAATGAAATTAATTAACCAGAAGAGCTAAACAGTCAAAGTGCAGTGTACAATGGAAAAGGATATCCCTGGAGATGGACAAGACGCTTAGTCTAACAGTTCATGAACTGCTATTCACACTTTTAGATATTGCATATGAATGGTGAAAACTTCAGAAATGGTTGTACTGGACTTGGCCTATGAATTTTCCAGAAAAGTTCAGTGTTCCCCATTTGCTCATTTGTTAAATACTCCAGTGGTTTATTCCTTGTGGACACTATCAAGCAATTAGCATTTTGTTTGGCTCTTTGTACTGGGATTTTGGGATTTTGGCCAAAGTTTGTTTGAAGTACTATCAAAAAGATTGTGGACTAGTGATTTATAACTCTCTCTCTCTCTCTCTCTCTCTCTCTCTCTCTCTGTCTCTGCTGTCTCTGTCTCTCTGTCTCTGTCTCTGTCTCTCTGTCTCTCTCTGTCTCTCTCTCTGTGTCTCTCTCTGTCTCTGTCTCTCTGTCTCTGTCTCTCTCTCTCTCTCCATCTCCCTCTCTCTCTTTCTTTAGCGTTCTCTCTCTCAATCTCCTATATTTTTATTTTTCCTTTCTTTTCTTTGTTTTTATATGTAGTTCCAAGGACTAAATAATTCAAAATGATGGTAGTAGAAACTTCCATATGTAGTAATGGATTATATCTTCACTCACTAAAAAATAAAAACAAAAAAGAGAGAAAGAAATTTCAAAATTGAAAAAAGAGAAACTGACAGATATTTTGCAAAGTATGTCTTTCCTAATTATTTTTGTTAAAAATAAGCTACCAGTAGAAAAAAATTACATTGAAAACTATTAAGAATAAGACAAATACTTACTTTGTAGGATGATTTTATTTTCTAAGTGTGCTTCATATGCTTAATGGATAGTCTTTTATGTGCTCCAGGACTTTGCTTTTCTTTCTCTATTGTAAAAAAGTTCAGAATTTGATAAAAGAAAGACAACATATAGTAGATTCTTCTAAACTGCATTCTTATAAGGACCTGGACAACATTTAGGAAAACATTGAATCGACAGCCTAATAAGAAGAAATCACTTATTATACTGCATTTAATATGATTGTGAAATGGCATTCATTTCAGTTGGGTTAACTTATCAGTACTTTTTATTCCCTTTTTTATTAGATATTTTCTTTATTTACATTTCAAATGTTATCCCCTTTCCTGGTTTCCCCTCTGAAAATCCCCTATCCCATACCCCTCCTGCAGCTTCTATGAAGGTATTCCCCCAACTACCCAACCTCCTACTCCTGCTTCCCCATCCTGGCATTCCCCTATCCAGGGACACAAAGTCTTCACAGGACAAAGGGCCTCTCATTCCATTGACATTGACAATGTGTATAGCAGAGACTGACGGAAAGGCCATGCAGAAACTGCTCAATATTTTAAAATTAAGATGTTTTGATAAAAAAGATTTAGCAATTACTAATATACTCACAGGATCGTCTTGAAGACACCGTTTTTTTACATGACAGTATCAATGCTGAGTGTTTCAATAGAGATTGATCAGGCACCTGAGGGTAGAGTAGAGAAATCCTAAGATATATTTATTCTATAATGGCATATATAGAAGAGTTGGGTATGATAGAATTAGGTTCATAAAGAAGAGGGTATAGCATCTAAGTCAAGCTTAACAAATGAACAGTGGATTTTGCCTGTTCTTTTTCCAGTTCTTACTGTATTAACATTCATTGCATATTTGAAATCCTAATTAAATATGAAAATTGGCAAACAGGTTTATAGTTCTTTTGGAAAAATGTGGAGATCAATAATAACACATTCGTATTGTGTGTGTGAACTCATTTTTCTTTATGTACATATATGTTATAAAATTATTAATGACTATTATATAGTCTAGTTTTATGACTCTGAAGATCAAAGTATGAATATTTTTGTAATATTTGTATTTATAAATTAGAAATCATTGTTGGAAACTAAGGTAAATATATTTATAATGTTAATTTCTAAAACCACCAACCAAGGAGTACACATGGAGGGACCCGTAGCTCCAGCCGCATATGTAGCAGAGGATGGCCTTGTCAGGCATCAATGGGAGAAGAGGCCCTTGGTCCTGTGAAGGTTTGATGCCCCACTGTAGGGGAATGCCAGGGCAGAGAGGTGGGAGTGGGTGGGTGGATGGGGTAACTACCTCATAGAAGCAGGGGAGGATATTGGATAGGGGGTTTTGGGGGCAGCGACTGGGAAAGGGGAAAACATTTAAAATGTAAATAAAGAAAATATCCAAAATGCTTAGGAAATGGATGAAACTGGAAAATATCATCCTGAGTGAGGTAACACAATCACAAAAGAACACACATGGTAAGTACCTGCTGATAAGTGGATATTAGAACAAAATCTCTGAATACCCAAGATACAACTCACAACCAACCACATGACACTCAAGAAGAAGGAAGACCAAAGTGTG
Source organism: Tokudaia tokunoshimensis (assembly GCA_036184795.1). NCBI lineage: Eukaryota > Metazoa > Chordata > Mammalia > Rodentia > Muridae > Tokudaia > Tokudaia tokunoshimensis. The sequence goes on from BTHU01000011.1 coordinate 16,827,181, forward strand.
GATACTTTGATCCTTCTTAGAAGGTGGGATCAAAATACCCATGGCTCACAGCTAACCAATAGACTGAGCAAAGTGTCCCCAATAGACCAGCTAGAGAAAGGACCCAACAACCTGAAGAGGTTTGCAGCCTCATAGGAGGAACAATAATATGAACCAACCAGTACCCCCAGAGCTCCCACGGATTAAACCACCAACCAAAGAGTACACATGGATGGACCCATGGCTCCAGCTACATATGTAGCAGCAGAGGGCCTTTTCAGACATAAATGAGAGGAAAGGCCTTTGGTCCTATGAAGGTTTGATGCCCCAGTGTAGGGAAATTCCAGGTCATAAAAGTTGGGGGGGGGTTGTAAAGCAGAGGGAGGGGGGATGGGATAGGATGTTTTCAGAGGGGTTACAGGAAAGGGGAAACCATTTGAAATGTAAATAAAGCAAGTATCTAATAAAAAAGAAAAAAAGAGGAAAAAGATATGTACAATAATATGGTAGAAGTCAGTGAAATTGATTTCAGTTATCTTATTTTTCTCTCTAAAAATAGCATATCTATTCATTAGAAATGTATTTGGAGATTTTTCATGGCATAAAAATTGATTATTATTTAGAATTTCATTTAGGAGAAATTTTACAGAGTTATTAACAAATAGGATTATATAAAATGAATTATTACAAATATATTTTGGGTTGTTATTTATATAAATTTAGTGATAATGAATTTTTCTTCATCACTCAAAAATGAATAAAAATTTTTTCTAAGTTTATTAAACAAATGATTGTTAAACAAGAAAGAGTCATGCAATGTATGTATGCCACAAGGTCAATTGAGTTAAAGACAGAAGTATACTATATCAAAACTCAAATATTACAGCATTGATTTGCCTTGATAATGAGGAATAATTTTATAAATCTCCTCATTAGAGAAAGCAGAGAGTTTAATCACATATTCTTCATCAGTTGTTTAGGGATTTTGTAGAAAATATCACTTTTTCTGCTTTAAATTTTTATGAGTTTAATTTTCAAAGTCAGAAGAATGAACAAATAAAAGATGTGTTAGCTGTGCATTTTCATAGGGTTAATGCTTTATTATTTGATTATTCCTAATTTTGTTGGATGCAGGATTTCAGAGTTCTTTGGCAACAGTTCTGCTATAATTAAGATCGAAAGCAACACTGATCTATGACCTGTACAGCATGTTGTACAGTGTTTAGGAAATGCGCTATGGTAAATGTTCCATAATAACTTAAAGATATGGTTTTGTTACCACACTGTGTGATGCAACATGTAACTCTAGGTAAAAGTTATAATTTTTCTATGATCAAAGAAAAAGTAAAGAAATAGATTAGGAATTGATTTGAACAGAAACAGTATTCCTCATTGGATTTCATATTTGTTTCCCAGGATGAAACTATGAACATTTAGGAGACATAAATTATTCTAATCTATATAAATCCATGAAATATTTCTAAATATAAGAATTCAGTTCATTGGTCTCACTGTTCTCTGTTCTCTCTCTGGTTTTTCATAAACTGAGGGTCTTTTGTCCACTTAAAACCCTGAATAGTATTAAGGGTTTATTTGTTTGTTTGTTTTGTTTTTTTCTACAAGGCCTGCCAAAAGCAACACAGATGATTGTTTGAAACTTAAAAAACAATGACTCACTCCATTTTTGAAAATTTCATTGTGAATTTTGTTATAGGAATAGAGAATTGATTCTGTCTGAAATTGGTGTCTAGAAGGGGGGTTCTTACTGTAACAACGTGATGTTAAATTATATTTGATTATGCTATTACAATTTAAGTGTTAGATTAGGATATGACAGAAATTTTGTAGGGACTGAGGGATTGAAGTGAATCCAATCCTAAAATGTGTGTGAAATTATTAACAGATAATTTTGGTAGAAATTCAAATGATCAAAATGCAGAAAGAAGTGTGGATGGTAAAACCCCAGAAGTTAACATTTTGTTTGTTTGTATGTTTGTTTTTAAAGTGAGGACAACAATGAGAAATTAAATAGACATTCTCCTTGTTAAATGATAACATGAATTTTATGAATTTTCTCCAAACCTTAATTCTTGGTGAGAGGCTATATTAACAATAGATTTGTTTAACATAATGTTTCAAGAAAGTGAAACATTCAGCTTGTGATATAAGTATCTGTAGACTCATTTAGTCTAATTTTCTTTCTTTCTTTCTTCCTTCCTTCCTTCCTTCCTTCCTTCCTTCCTTCCTTCCTTCCTTTCTTTCTATTTTTTTTTGAGACAGGGTTTCTCTGTATAGCATTGGATGTCCTGGAACGCACTCTGTAGACCAGGCTGGCCTCGAACTCAGAAATCTGCCTGCCTCTGCCTCCCAAGTGCTGGGATTAAAGGCGTGCGCCACCACTGCCTGGCTAGTCTAATTTTCAATGAAAATTTAAAGCAAGAGAGAAGAGTGGAAGTACTTAAAAAAATAGATAATTATAAGAGAAAATTTCACATGTTAGCTCTCACTTTCAAAAAAATCTGAAATGTCTTAGTTGCGTTCTAGAAAATTGTTGCTGGGTTTCATGAGCCAGACATCTCAAAATAAAATATGAGGCCATTGAAATCCGAGGCCCTCAGGAATTCAAGGAAACTGATGTTACAGATTCACAGTCAAGGAATGAAAACTTAGCCTAATAACTGTGAGTGATATCAGCAGAAAGCATATGGTTCAAAATTACAGGACATCCATGAGACAGTAACCATTTTCTTCCTCAATATTTATTGTTCAATTTCAATCTTTAGTCTACTATCCTCCAAAATACTCCTTTGGAATGATTCTTGTCAGTTTAATAACCCCTAGCACAATCTTCTGAAACAGTCCAACAGACATACCCAGAAATGTTTACTAGTTCTTTCAAATAATTTTTCAGTTCAACCAATTTATAACTCCAAATCAACCATCATATGTATATTTGTTAGAACATGTGCAAAAATTAATTATTGCTACGATAGGTCCTTTGTAGGCATAATGTTATTGTGCACTGTGTAAAGTTTATTCTTGTGTTATTCAAATGCTGATTTGTCTGTCCTCACACCTTGTTTCAATCTGTACATGGTATTGTAATGCTTATGTCAAGAATCTCTTGTCTCAAGTTTGTGTAAACAATGCATATGATTTATTTTCTGCCTTGTCAATAAAGGCTTATTACCCAACTGTTGAGCAGGAAAGAGAATAGGATGGCACTTCACCAGCCAAGAGGAAAGAGAGAGATAACAGTAAGACAGATTGAGTCATGCAGAAGGAAGAGAGGAGACATCATAAGAGTTCAGCTGGAGAATGGAAGGCCGTAAATGCAAGTATTACGGAGATTTGGAGATTTTAGCTGGGGGTGTTCCCAAATTAGCTTAGAGGATTAAAATAGACCAACTGACTGCCCAGGTATTAAAATAAAGCTTCAAATAAACTTTAGTCTCTTTGTGTCGTTATTGGGAATTAGCTAGGATGAAGAGCAACAGGGAGTATATTAATTTACTGAATAAAATTATATTAAAAGTTACATTTATAGCCCTTTATAATTAGAATATGGGCAAAAAGTGAAGAATCTATATATTCATCCAAACAAATACTCATGACAGAAAGTATATTTCTAAGGAAAAGACCAGGGAACTATCACATGACTTATCACTCTGCTGAGGTTCACTTCTTCTATGGAAGAAGAAGATAATAGAAATGAAGACAAACTAGTTTTAAGCACATTCAATTCATTCTTTATTCTCTAATCTCTGCACATAACTCACAAAAGTTCATTGTCAAATTTTTGTAAGCATTTTCTCAGAATTATCTTGGTAACCTAGTCACATCTGTGTTTTTGATCTTTATAATTGCTGCAAAATTACAAAACACAAAATTGTCCCCCTAGCATCCTGACTTCCTTCTCCTTCATTTAACAAATGTTCTAAGTAAGTATTTTAGATTTTAGTTAACTAATCTAAGTTTTCTATTTCTCTGTAGCTTGACTCTTCCTCTTTTCTGTTTCTTCAATTATGATGAATAATTTATCTTCTCCAGTAGTTTAAACAAAAGCTATGTTTTTCAAATTCATGCTTGAGTGCTATTCCTCTCTGATCATCCTGAATTTTTCTGGGTTATTATGCCTATATTTGCTCTAAGCTACATAGGAAATAAAATGTTATTACTACTGCAAAGTTGTCATTAGTGTAGCACAGCTGGTTAAGAAGAAACCCCAGAACACTGTATTTAATTCACTGAATTTTACAGAGTCCAAGAGTTGACCTTGTAGGTTCAGAAATACAAACTGGCTGTATCTTGCCCTTGAATGAAATCAGATTTTTTTTTTTTACACCTGAATTTAAGTGAACACACTCCCAAAAACTGCAGTTTTTTTTTTTAATTTACTGTTTGAAATACAGTTGTTAAGTAGACTGAATAATTGTCTGAGTCTGTGCATGTATTCCCATTGTAAGTCATGACATTAAGGAAAATGATTGGAATTTACCTGATGAACAAGTAAAACAAATGGTATTGTTTGAATATCTAATCTTAATAGCTTTTCACAAAAAATCTACATTCTTTGCAGTAAGAGGCATTTGTGTCAAGTACGTTAAGTACCCCCCAAGCCATCCATTCAAGGCTACATTTAATTGACAGGTTTGCCTGTCAAGTTGCTCTCTGTAGCATTCTGCCTTTGTTTTTCTTGATAACCATTTTAGTTTGTAACCTTTTTGTTACAGAGTTTAAAACAGATTCTTTCAGCCTTTCTGGACAAATCATCTGCATTACAATGACTTCAATGGTCTGTTAAAAACTTAGGCCACAGGAGGCCATCACAGACTTTGACAGAATCTTTGATTTTACACTAAAGAAATTATGTTTATGTGAACTATAAAAATAATAGCCCTCCCAACTAAAACTGGAATGCATAGGCTTTTGTAAATTGCTACCTAGCATTGGATATTTTCAAACATTTATCTTATTCTGGTACCATAACCCAAAAGACGATAAAGAAACATATGAAAGCTATTATAAATCTTCTCATTTCAACTTAATAAAAAGAATGTTATCTAATTATATATTTATTATCTAGACATCTAATTATTATTCCAGTACTTATTACATTTAATGTTCAACTCCATTTTATTTTGATTTAAGATGTTTAAAGAACAGAACTATAGTTAGTTCAATCTGAACTGACCAGAAAAAACATTAGTATAATTATATATATATAGTGTCATGTACTACAATTAGAAATATCTGCTAATTTGTCAGAATATTGAGAATTTTAAAATTCTGTACATATGCTGAAAAAATGCTAAATGGAATCGAAAATTTACACATCATATAAAGCCATTTTATTTTTCATTAACTGCATAAGGTTATAAGTAGAATAATTATGTACAAAAATATTTGGAACATTTTGTTGATTATAATTTGTATACACAGCTTTTGAATCACAATAGATGTTTGGTAAATCAGACTATAATTTCTGTTTAGAGTCATTCATGACATAGTTTATAGAATTTTCTTGTAATGCATGAATAAGTCAGGTAATTTCCACGGAAGGAGATATGGTGACCAAACAAACATAAACAAACAAAAAACACTTGGTAAAGTAACTTCAGTCAAGTCAATACCACTTGTGAAGCATATGTTTCTTTACATGATAATCAATATTCCTCACTAAAATAACTATACTAATTATTCCTTTTACTGATTTTCATTTTATTAGTTCTTTCATGTTATTATGATAAATAATATTTTATTAGTACATATTGTTCTTTTATTTATGCTCTGAGGCCACTCCCTATCACACATTTCTACTTCCGGGAGAAGATATTGTCAGTATATTTTTCACTGAATACTCAAACTTGAGAAATTATATAAGGGTAAGATTTAAAATTTCGCAGGTGTAGGCTGGTCTATCTAAATGGTAGTAGTGCATTCTTTTCTAATTTCTATGACTTTCTTTCCTGACTTTGGGGAGCTTGCCAGCTTTCCAGTACTAGGCATGATTATCGGGCATGCCTTCTCTCCTGTGGGGCAGGCCTTAAGTTCAAGTAACAGTTGTTGGTTGCCACTGACCGGTGACTTCCACTCTCTGCACTTTTGTGCATATCTTGCCATGCTGGTAATTGCTGTGATGCATGGATGTTATCTCTGGATTAGCTTGTTCAATTGCTTTTTCCCATGGCAGCTTGCATAGTATTTTTCAGGGAACAATAGAAGACAGACCTCAGGAATGAGGATTTCAGGTTAGATGCAGCTCAAGTCATGTGAATCTTCCAGTTTAAATGTGCCCTGTGGTGTCTTCAGAATATGGATGCACTCTCACCTGCTCCAAAGCAACTGAGGCTATAGTTATAATCTATATTGTTCACTTACTCATTTGGACTCAGGTATTTGAGCTGACTAAGCATTCAAAATGAGGGTTCTTATGTGTAGTACTGGGATTCTTGTCAGGCTATGGGTCTTTATGAGGAGCATTGTCAGCCCAGATAGTTCAGCTTCCTCTAGAATATATATGTATATGCATATATACTTCTTTGTGCTATGGATAATTAAGATGAAATAAATTAACATTATTCCTTGGATCTTTATGAAAGAAACCTACTGTTGTTTATTGTTTATCTCTCATTATTCCTTACTGATCTCTGCCTCTCCTTCTCAGCTCTAATCTTGTATATTTATTTTCTTTCACATTGCATATCATCTACAGTGTGGCCCCTTCACACTCTATTGGCTTCAGTGGTCACTGGTTATGTATGTTGCATCTGGCTTTGGAAGTAAGAACTTCAGATGAGAGAGAACTTTCAGTGTCTGTCATTAAACATAATATTTTCTAGTGTCATCTATTTACCTGTGAGTTTTATGACTATATATTTTCTTTACAGATGAATAACATCTCATTGTGTATATGCACCATGTGTTCACTATTTATCTGTTGTAGGATATTTATGAAAATTTTATTCCCTGACTATTGTGAGTATGGCCACGTTGAACATTGTAAAAGAAGTTTCTGAGGCCATTATTTGAGTGTTTTGGAAATATGCCAATGAATGGTATATAGTAGATTTATTTTTAGAACTGGAGGATTTCTAGAGTGGCCATATCAATTTGCATTCCCGCTGATTGAAAGGAAGTGCTTTCATTTTCCCACCACCTCACCACCAGGGTTTCAGTCATTGTATTGATCTTAGATATTTTAAACTGAGAGAGATGAAATCTGAACACTGTTTTAATATGCATTCCTTTAATTGTTGTGAATAATGAATATATTTTGTGGTATTTCTTATAATCTTATATTTATACCCACAGATAAATGTAATTACCACACCTCATCAAGAAATCTTTTGTTTACAGCAGATAGAGATGGTTGCAGAGAACCACAACTGCATATGTTACAAAGGTTAATCAGCCTCTGGGTGCAGAATCTCAATTTATATAGTAGCTCCTGTGTCAATGACTTAGGGAATATTCCAGAAGGCGGACAGAAGAATTGCAAGAGCCAGATTACCATGAAGTATTCTGTGAAAAAGAGTTTCTTAGAAATGGCTTCAGAAGAAAGGCAGAAACAATAACAATATCAATGTACATGTTAATATGGAAGGAGAAAATATTCATTACATACAACCCTATATCCAGGGATGAGTCTTTTTATTTACTATCCAGTGCAAAGTGGTCAGTGGGGAAAATTTTATATATATATAATATATACATATATTATATATATATATATAATAATTATATATATATAATTAAAAACAACTAAACATTTTTACATATACATATACATACATATATGTACAAACACCACTTATGTAATATAATAATTAATGAAGGAGAAACTAAGCTATCAACTTGAGAGACGTTTGACTGCTGGTAGCTGGGCATGTGGAAAGGAAGAAGGAACGTGTTGTAATTCTATTTCAGTATCAAAGACTTACTTTATACAGATGATAAACAGACTGAGAAAGAAATTAGGAAAACTACTCCCTTCACAATAGCAACAAATAATATAAAATATCTTGGGGAAATGCTAACCAAACAAGTGAAAGACCTGTATGACAATAACTTTAAGTCTCTCAAGAAAGAAATCAAAGATCTCAGAAAATGGAGAGATCTCCCATGCTCATTGGATTGATGGAACTATTATAGTAAAGATGGCCATCTGACCAAAGGCAATCTACAGATTCAATTCAATCCCTTCAAAATCCCAAAATTTTTCTTCAGAGACATGGAAAAACCAATTCTCAAATTTATCTGGAGAGGCAAAAAACACAGAATAGGGAAAACAATTCTTTACAATAAAATAATGGCTGGGGCAATCACCATCCCTGAACTCAAGTTTTATTCCAGAGCAAAAATGATAAAAGCTGCATGGTATTGGTACAGAGACAGACAGATAGATCAATGGAATAGAACCGAAGATCCAGACATAAAATCACACACGCACACTTGATCTTTGACAAAGATGTCTAAAATATACAATGGAGAAAAAGAAAGCATCTTTAATAAATGGTGCTGGTGTAACTGGCTGTCCGTATGTATAAAAATGAAAATAGATCCATATTTGTCACCTAGAACAAAGCTCAAGTCCAAGTGGATCAAGGACCTCAACATAAAACCAGATACACTGAATCTAATAGAATAGAAAGTGAGAAAGAGTATTGAACTCATTGGCACAGGGAGATAGTTCCTCAACAGAACTCCAATAGCTCTTGCTCTAAGATCAAGAATTGATAAATGGGATCTCATGAAACTAGAAAGCTTCTTCAAGGCAAAGGACAGAGTCAATATGACAAATCATAGAACTGACAGATTGGGAAAAAAATCTTCATTACCCAACATCCGGTAGAGGGCTAACATCCAAAATATATAAAGAACTCAAGAAGCTAACCACCAAAAAATCAAACAACCCAATCAAAAAATGGGGTATAAAACAAAATTGAGAATTCAAAGCAAAGGAATCTTGAATGGCTGAGAAGCACCCTAAGAAATGTTCAAAGTCATTAGTGATCAGAGAAATGCAAATCAAAATAACCCTGAGATTCAACCTTATACCAGTCAGAATGGCTAATATCAAAACCTCAGGTGACAACACATGTTGGCAAGGATGTGGAGAAAGAGGAACTCTCCTCCATTGCTGGTGGGATTGCTAACTGGTACAACCACTCTGGAAATCAATCTGGAGGTTCCTCAGAAAATTGGAAATAGATCTACCTGATGACCCAGCCATATTACTCTTGGGAATATACCTAAAAGATGCCCCACCAAGCCACAGGGGCACGTGTTTCACTATGTTCATAGCAGCTGTATTTGTGATAGCCAGAAGCTTGAAAAAACCCAGATGTTCCATTACTGAAGAATGGATACAGAAAATGTGGTTTATTTACACAATGGAATATTGCTAAGCTGTTAAGAATGAGGACATCCTGAGTTTTGCTGGAAAATGGATGGAACTAGAAAAATATCATCCTGAGTGATGATATTTTCATCACTCAGAACCAAAAGAACATCCATGATATATACTCACTAATAAGTGGATATTAGCAAAAAATTATACAAAATACCAAAGATACAGTCATAACCCAGAACTCAAAAAGGTCAACAATCTGAAGGGACCAAGTGAGGATGCATCAGTCCCACTTGGGAGGAAGAAGAAAGCAATCACAAGTGGGGAGGGAGGGAGGGACCTGGGAGGGAAAGTGGATGGGGGTGGGGTTGGGATGGAGAGGGTAACCTGTTCTGATATTGGACAATGGAAAAAGACTGAAACCCTGAGGGCCAGCAGAAAGAATAGAAACAGGCAACCTCAAGAGGTAAGAGGTTGGGGTACCCTCCAAAATGCACCAGAGACCTGGGAGGTGAGGTGAAAGACTCTCAAGACTCAAGGAGAAGGATCTTAGATGAAATGCCCTACAGTGGAGAGAGCCCACCTCTAGCAGAAAGACAGGGCATCAAGTAAGGGAGAAGGTTGGCATCCCACAGTAAAAACTGTGACATATAATTGTTCCTGTCTGAAAGAACTGCAGTGACAAAAATGTCGAGGAGACTGAGGAAAAGAAGGTTCATCGACAGGCCCAATGTGGGATCCAGCTCAAGGGGAGATCCCAAGTCCTGACACTATTACTGTGGCAATGGAAAATTTGCAAAAAGGGACTGCATTAATAAGTGTTCTCTAGAGTCACAGAATTTATGGGTAGTCTCTATATAAGTGAAGAAAATTTGTTGATGACCTACAGTCTGTAGTTCAACTTCCCAACAATGGTCAGGTAACCAATGTGAAAATTCTGTTAATTTCTGAGTATGTCTATCCCATTTATACAGTCTGGAATTGGGAAAATGACCACAGGATGCATTCTGGGACCTACTGGACACACTGTGAGTCAGACATCAGTCAAACCTCCATAAATCACCTCTCCTCCATAAGCCCCTACTTAAACTGGAGGGCCACAATGTTTCTTGGGATCTCCTGGGATCAGTGTCAATTCAGAACCCATATCCAATAGACCCCAGAAAGTTTGATTATTTCCTTTCCCCTAGTGTAGTTACCCTTGTAAAAGGCCATAGGTCCCTATAGGGAAGAATTGGAAAAAAAGCTAAGAGCAAAACTTTTAGGTGTCTTATCAAGATCCTTCCTCGGGTGAATGTGGTCACCCCTTCATCCAAATGGTTCTAGGTCTGCAAACTGGCTCAAGTGTGGAAACTGATTCACTGGCTGAGATTGCCTTTTGCCACAATCCAATGTAGCCTTTCTGCTTATACAGATCAAACAGATATGCAGTAGACTTCCTATCTATTTCATACCTGGAAACAACATGATTGATTAGCCAGTACCAAAGGTCCAATCGAGTCATGCCTTTGTAAATTTCACCTCTCCTGTGCTGATCATTATGGGGTATATCATTATAAACATTGTTTTGTCTACCCTGCCCATTATAATAACTATTGTCTCTGGCAATTCAATGCTGCCACCTGGCCCTTGTTACCTCGGGGTCCCAAATTTAAACCCAGTAAATTTAATTCGTCTAACTGAGCAGCAGCATCTCAAACCCTCAGGTCTGGCACAAGGAAAAGGGCAAAAACAAAACTCTTCAAATGTGCTGGTGCCCCTCTCACCAGTTTGCATCTTATAGTAATGGTGAAGGGCATATCTTCTGGGTCTTCCCATTGAGGAGCATTAGGTTTTACACAAAGTACCCACTTGCAATTTCCATAAGCCTTAAAATCCCTTCATCAACACTAAGCCGAGGTATATAGGCATCTCCATCTCATTTTTAGTAGGCTATCTTTTGATAAACACTTCATCCAACCATTCAAACAAACTTCTGACACCTTTTTTAGCTGTGAAAGCTTCCATACTAAACCTAGAATCTCCACTCAGAGGGCCTATGTCAATAAACTCAGCCTGATCTAGTTTTATGTTCCTTCCACTATTATCTTCCAAACTCCTACAGAACATCCCACATAGCTCTTAACAGGAATAACCCATTGTGCTGGTACCAATTTGCCTTAGACAGGGTTTCCATTCCTGCACAAAACATCACGACCAAGAAGCAAGTTGGGGAGGTAAGGGTTTATTCAGCTTACACTTCCACACAGCTAGCTGTTCATCACCAAAGCAAGTCAGGACTGGAACTCAAGCAGGACAGGAGGCAGGAGCAATGGAGGGATATTTCTTACTGGCTTGCTTCCTCTGCTTTGCTCAGTTTGCTTTCTTATAGAACCCTGACTACAGCTCAGGGATGGTAACATCCACAAGGGGCCCTCCCCTCTTTGATCACTAATTGAGAAAATGTTTTACAGCTGGATCTCATGGATGCATTTCTTCACCTGAAGCTCCTTTCCCTGTGATAACTCTAGCTTGTGTCAAGTTAACACACAAAACTAGCCAGTACAGAGACCTAGCATGACTGCACTCTAGAAGCCCCAACAAGCAGCTTTATTTCCAACATGGTGTTTATTCCTATCATGTCACCTTTTGCAAGTGCAACTGATTTAAAAATATAATGACACTTGTGCACTTTTCATTTGAATTTGTAGACTGATACAATATATTATATTCAATGAATAAACATAATAGAAAGGGATTGAGCATTGGTATTCCATTTTATACAATGTTCTTCAATTTACTCTTTAATACTAGTTTTTATATCTCTCCTCTAAATGTTTTGGGATTGGGACTACAACATTCTACCGAAATGGGTCATGACATATGACCATTTGGTATTTTTTATTTATGCACTTTCTAAATTGTACCATGTTAAATTATTTATTAATAAAATAAACAATCTTATTTATTTTTATATTATTATTGTTATTTTATTGTTAAGTATTATTATTACTATTCCGGTCCCATTCTCCCAAATCCTTTCATTCTAGGCATGCACTTCTTGTCTTTCACAAAATCACTTTCTTAAATAATTTTACAAGCCATTTCTAATTACTTCTGAACAGTGGCTACAAATATGATACAAATAATTCTTTACTTACTAATAAATGCTATGTTAAAGCAATTTAGATGTAAGTACAATATTTATCAGTGGAACTTCCAGCACTGAATTAGAAAAAATGTAAACAGTTCTTCATTATACATGCTCATAGTAGCACACAAACTTCTGAGATGCTGCAGAGATAGGTGTACATAGTTTCAAGATCTTTCCATGATGCAGTTAGCTTTTAAACTTTAATAATGCAACCTCATTAAATGCAGCATTAAAGCAACTCCTTCTTCAAGGATGGTGTTAAAGTTCCTTTTACTCTTTAATTGCTATAAGTTGGATGATATTTTATGAAAATGGCCAATCTAATTTTAATTAAGTTTATTTAATTAAATTTCAACCCAATTTAATAACTTTGTAAGTAATGAATGTCAGCATGACAGAGATCAAATCATCTTAGTGACACACAGTTCTTAATTGTAGATAATATAATATTTTTAAAGTGACTGTTAAGAGTATGACAGCAAATACAACATTGCCATGTTTATATCAGGTACCCACAAAATTCTGTTAATTTTGAAGATTAAACTGAATATTCCTTAGAAATAATAGACTTTCTCAGAAGATTATTTAAGATGTATAATTTCTTTTAAAAAGACCTTGATGAATACAGGTAAAGGTGAAACAGAAATGAGCTGAGAGGAAAATAAAGAAGGGATGTTACAGAAGACATGTTAATACTCTGAGAGGAAAAACAGCTAATAAGTTAGGTAAACTAATTAGCAAATATAGTTCAGTTTATTTTCTAAGTTTGATATATGTGTCAAACGTGTGTTTATATGTATTCCAGTCAGCTAAGTAAAACTACTTTTTACTCATTATTTTATTTACTTATATTTCAAATGTTATGGTCCTTCCCAGTTTTCCCTCCACAAACCCACTATACCCTTCCCCTCCCCCTGCCTCTATGAGGGTGCTCCCCCATCCACCCACCCACTCCTGCCTTACCCCCCTAGCATTCCCCTACATCGGATCATCGAGTCTCCACAGGACCAAGGGACTCCCCTCCCATTGATGCTCTGCTACAAATTCAGCTGGAGCCATAGATCCCCCCCAGGTGTACTCTTTGGTTGGTGGTTTAGTCCTTGGGAGCTTTGCGGGGGGGGGGGTCTGGTTTGTTGATGTTGTTGTTCTTCCTATGCGGTTGCAAACTCCTTGTGCTCCTTCAGATCATCTATGTAGGTCAGTGCCAGAGCCTGACCAACACATATGCCGATGGAAGCCAAATATCGGATTGAGCGCAGGGACCCCAAGTATAACTTTCATAAGTTTCATCATACTTATGTATAATAAAGCTAAACAGCAAATATTGATCAGCCAGAGAGCTATTTTACTTTACTAAATTTTAGTTGCTAAGGACTATGTTCTAATAGTTTGGAGTTGGAAGTACACATAGTAAATACAAGTAATCAACAGGGGAAAATGTAACATTTTAAAAATAAAAGTCATTGTTTTGGATTAAAATTAAAACTCAAAACTGGCATAATGTGTTTATTGTAGAGTCAAATTTGAATGACAATGGCCCAGGGAACACAGATGTAGATTATGCCAAATATCATACTCCAACATGAAGAAGTTTCATGATATTATATAGCTGTGATTTTTTAAGATTCCAGATGAATGTTCTCTGTTTAATTTTTTGTTTTATTGAAAATAGTTTGTTTTAAATAATATGTACTGATTAGAACTTCTCTCCTTCCACCCTTTGCAGTTCTTCCCCACCTCCCATCCTATCCAGATATCTCCTCCTTTTCTTCTCTCATTATGAAATAAACAGGCCTTTCTAAGTAATTATTATAAAATAAAATATACAACATATTTAGAATTCTGTTCCATAAGTTTTGTTTTTTTTTCATGAATCAATTCTTTTGACCCTTTGGATAAATTCCTTAAGCTGTGCTGTATTATTTCTTTTTATTTTTTTTATTTTTTATTTTTTATATTTTTATTTACATTCAAAATCATTTCCCCTTTCCCATTTCCTCCCTCCCCAAAAGTCCCATAAGCCCCCTTCCCTCCCTCTTTTCCCCATTCAACCCCCTCTCGCTTCTCTGTCTTGGCATGTATGTGATTTTATAAAATCAAGACTGCAATTTTCTAGGTATGTATTTATGTGCAAGAAAACAGGTGTCCTAAGTTTCAGGCATAAGATTCATGTAATAATTCCTCCTCAATTTCTGTCCACTTTATTCACCATGACATAGAAAAGTGTCAATATGTTCTCTATTTTTCAACTGGGAAATTTCAAGAGCATGTTGTTTCCTAGTATTCATAAATAAATTTAGTTTTTAGTATTATAAACTTAGCTTAATATTATTGCATATGTGAATAAGACAGAAATCACAGAATAATTCAAATTACAGTTGAGATAAACAGCATTGATTGTTTTTATATTTCTTTAGACTTTACATTTTATTTTATATGTATGTGGGTGTATATTTATGTGTGGCTATGTGTGTGTGTGTGTGTGTGTGTGTGTATGTGTGTGTGCTTGTGTGTGTGTGTTTGTGTGTGTGTGTGTGTATGTGTGTGTGCCATGAGTGAGAAAGTATGCATAAAGGATGGAAGTGTCTGCTGGGTCCCTGAGAACTGAAGCAATCACTAGGAACTGAACTTGCGCATTTTACCTGAGAAGCAAAGGCTCTTTCCTGTTGATCCACCTTTCTATCCTAGAATAATGATTCTTTCCTAATGTGATAACATAAGTGTCATTTCAAAAGGGTTTTCTTCTCAATAGGAAATACTATGAAGTACTAAAGAATGGTGCTTTTCATTGTTTGCTAGCCATTTCCTCAAGTTTGAAATATTCTTCCCTCCTATACCCACCTTGCCACTAAGTTTCTTGTAATGAATCTCTATTTAAGATATTGGGTCCTATGGACAAAGAATAAGTAAAAAGTGGAATAAATCATAAGGCCAATTTGCAGACTACAGCATGTTAGACAAAAACGCATCATAATTTCTGTAGATAAAATATATTATATAATGGCCTATAAAGTATAGATATAAATCAACCTTTATCTATATTTAAAAACATAAAGTAAAACAAGGATTACTTGTTCTAAAATTTTAATGGATATCATACTTCAAAACAATCATGAAGACACAGAGAAATTGCTCTTTATACTTTATCACATTTATTATATATTACAAAAAGTAGTGATAATATTATACTTAGAATATTAGTATTATTTCTTAAACAATTCAGTTCATATTTTAAAGTTGTTTGGAAAAGCTAATCCTCATTGAAAAACACATTGGAATTAATTTAATTACTTCAAACATATAAACTTGGCCATTCTAACTATTTTCCTTTATAAGTTATTGCTGCCATCTGGAAATAACCATTCGTATATCTTGAACTTGTAAAATACTCATGCATTTTAAAGAAAAAAATCATAAAAATATTATCAATTATTATAGATTATTACATATTATCTCTAAGTATAGGCATTTATTTCTGTTTCATGTTCTCTACTTCATATAAATACGTAAACAAATATATTTTATTAATTATTTGTACTATGAACTATATCCTCAAAATTCCTAGTAATTTTTTGAATATTTTATTTTTCATGTTGTGATATAATCTTTTTCCTCATATACAGTGTTCCACTTCAAATGGACCTGGATGGAAAAGTAGTCGAATGTGCCAATCTGGCACACAAATGGTAGTCAGTCAATCATTCAACCATCTGGGTCCAGCACAGTCCTCATGGAGTTTTTATACTTTGAACCAAAGGGGACTAGCTCAAAGATTATAATTAACAGTGTGATAAGAAGCCACTGTTCCCACTCTGCTTCTACTCTTGGATATTGGCCATCCACCCAAAGCACTAGTTTCTTAAACTCACTTTAAATTCACAGTAACTCCCTCATCTCCCTCATAACAATAACAGTTCAGTTTAAGACAATTGTAATTTTGGCCCCTTTTCTGTAGCCTTCCATTATAACATCTAAATCTTTCTGTCTTTGACTTTATTTCAATTAAGAGGAATGTCTGTAGATTCTGTCAGTCACAGTAAAACAGTTATAATAATAATGACCTGGAGATGTGACTTTCTACATCTCTACATTCCAGAGTAGTTACTGGCAGGAAGGCGGCCGATCAGCCCTTCCATTCAATCCTCTTATGGTTTCCTTCCCCAGTTTCTTTCTAATGTTATCTAAGCATGTAATTTGTCAAGTTTTTATACCAACAAGGGTATTTTTTTTTATCAACCTCACAAAACTCTGTTCAAATGTACTTGGTATTTAGCTACTTCAGGAACTAAAATGATTTCTCAAATATTAAGTGATATAAATTTTATGATTGTTATAATATTTCTGAAATGGTGATACTGAAACACCTTACAGATTATTGATACAAGCTTTAGTACTTCACAAAGAATTTTATACTAAGATTTAAATGACAAATCAATAACTCATTGATTTGAAGTTAAATGATTGAGTGGTATCCCAATATTAACTCAAACATTATTGATTTTTACAGGATTGAATGGGGCCTAAAGATATAGATTATTCTTGAAAGTCCTTCTTGCAATTATATGAAGACCTAGATTTGGATATCTCCCACCCACATGAATGTGGGCCACAGCAGCACACCCTGCAGGAGCAGAAATTTGATTAATTTAGAAAATTCCTGGTTAGGTAGTCAAGCCAATCAATGAGGTCCAAGTTAAATGAAAGACCTGATATCCAAAGTTAATGAAATGAATGTGGAAAGAAACTATGGCTATGGTTTCATGTCAGAAGTGAAGCAAATAAATTAGCCATGGTAATCTATATAAATACAACCAGCAGGATCTAGATACATTGTATTACTCAACTTTAACATCCAATTAATAACATAATTCTGAACCTTAAAGTTTACACAGCTATACCACTCCAGGGCATATACCCAAAATATGCTGTAACATATAACAAAGACCCATGCTTCACTATGTTCTTAGCTGCCTTATTTTTAATTGCCAGAAGCTGGAAAGAACCCAGATGTCCTTCAACAGAGTAATGGATTCAGATAATGTGGAACACTTACATAATTGAATATTACTCAGCTATTAAAAACAATGAATTCATGAAATTCTTAGGCGAATGGATGGAACTAGAAAACATCACCCTGGGTTAGGTAACCCATTCACAAAAGAACACATATGGCATGCTCTCACTGCTAAGTGCTTATTAGCCCAAAAGCTCGGAGTACCCAATATACAATTCACAGACCACATGAAGTTCAAGTAGAAGGAAGACCAAAGTGTGAATGCTTTGGTCCTTCTTAGAAGGGGGAACAAAATACTCATGAGAGCAAATATGGAGACAAAGAGTGGAACAGAGACTGAAGGAAAAGCCATCCACAGACTGCCCCCACTGGGATATCCATCCCATATATGGTCACCAAACCCAGACACTATTGCGGATGCCAAGAATTACATGCTGACAGGAGACTGATATAACTGTCTCCTGAGAGGCTACACCAGAGCCTGACAAATGCAGGGGCAGATGCTTGCAGTCTACCATTAGAATGAGCATGGAGTCCCCAATGGATGAGATAGAGAAAGGAATAAAGAAGCTGAAGGGGTTTGCAACCCCATAGGAAGAACAACATTAACCAACCATATCCCCCAGAGCTCCCAGTGACTAAACCACCAACCAAAGAGTACACATAGAGGGACTCATGGCTTCGGCCCCATATGTAGCAGAGGATAGTATTGTCGGGGCATCAATGGGAAACTAGGCCTTTGGTCCTGTGAAGGTTTGATGCCCCAATATAGGGGAATTTGAAGGCTGGTAGGTGGGAGTGGGTGGGTGGGGGAACACCCTCATAGATTCAGGGGATTGGGGTTGGGAGAGGGGGTTTCTGGCAGGGGAGGACTGAGAAAGTAGATAACATTTGAAACAAATTAAGAAAATATATAATAATAAAAGAAAAACATATAGACAAAAACAAATAATGAATAAAAAATATTAAAATTACAAAAAAAAAGTTCAG
The DNA here is from genome assembly GCA_036184795.1 of Tokudaia tokunoshimensis. Lineage (NCBI taxonomy): Eukaryota > Metazoa > Chordata > Mammalia > Rodentia > Muridae > Tokudaia > Tokudaia tokunoshimensis. The sequence continues at coordinate 16,845,649 of BTHU01000011.1, forward strand.
TGGCATCGTGCATAAAAATGACTGGATAAATGGGTGTGTGGGTGGTTGAGAGTATGGGTGGGTAGGTCGATGGCCAGATAGATGAATGGAAGGATGAATGGGAGGATGGATGGATGCTGGCTGGAAGGATAGATAGCTGGATGAGGGGTGGATGTGCCGATTGATGTGTGAGTAGCTGCTGAATGTAAGAAATAATGGATGTTTGGGTGGGTAGATGGATGTGTGAGAAAATAGATGGTTGAAAGTTCAGCTGTGTGAATTTGTGGGTGAATGGATGCATGGATGGAAGAATGCATGGATGGTTGCATGGTTGGATTGTTGGAATATATGGACTGCTGTTTCTACCCAGCCAAGGCAATATTGTGTTGTGTTTTTAAAAGGAACAAAATCAAAGCTTATCATTAGAAATACAATTTCTTCTGAAATTCTTTCAAATTTCTACCAACATGATGTTGAAAAATTTTAATTATTGCCATTTTGAGTTAATATGTATGTGAAGGTTGCACAGAAAGAAATAAAAATGGAGGAAGAGGAAACAATTGACAAGGGTAAAAGGAGAAAAATAGGATTGGGAACAAGATATGGAAGAGAGAAAGGGGGAGAAAGTAGGTACACACACACACACAGAGAGAGAGAGAGAGAGAGAGAGAGAGAGAGAGAGAGAGAGAGAGAGAGAGAGAGAGAGAGAGAGAGAGAATGGGATATAGATACCAATGTAAAATTGACTTACAAAATTTTAAATCTGAGCTGTTCATGGTATATTTTAGTTATATCATTATTTATTTTATGTTTATTTATAAATTTGTTTTTACCTTAGAAAGCAGACAGAATTCCTTTGAACCACATAAATAAATTTTTTCTTAGTTAAATGATAAAGGAGTCAGTTTGTAAATGGGAATATCACATGCTGAATCAATAAAAACAATAAATAACAAACACACAAGGTTTTTTTATTATTTTATTTTTAAGTTTCTTCAGGAGAGGTGTGGATCTGGTTCAATTATTCTATAATTTGTAGTAGTGGAGGTTTTGTTCTATTGGGCTCTTCATTTTCAGTGCTTTTCCTGATAAGCAAGCCTCATTGCCCTTTTTGTTTTAGAGCAAGTTTTACTATGCTAGCCTAGATTTTTTTTTAAGTTCAAGTTTGTTCAGTGACTGTTTTCCACATGAATTCATCTTGTTCCAAATGGAATATTTCACCTGTCTGCTGTGAAAGATTCTCAGAGAATTTATAGCAGAAAATCCCGTTCCTCTGTGTAAGTGGATTAGACTTTAATGATGCTGAGTGGTTTTTTTTTTTTTTTTTTTTGTTTTACTTTCTGTGAGCTTATATATTTACTCTTAATAGAATGTTTCACAATGATTTTGTAATTAGGAAACTTCCCCGAATTATTCCCAGACCCTCTCCACTTCCTATCCACATAAACTATTATCTTTGCTCTCTTTCATTATAATGACAAAGCATAAATCAAACAGGTTCTCAAAACAAAAAGAAAAGAAAAAAGAAAAGAAAAGGAAAGGAAAGGAAAGGAAAGGAAAGGAAAGGAAAGGAAAGGAAAGGAAAAGGAAAAACATATGGGACAAATACAGATGAAGGAAAAAAACAATTTTGTCAAACAGAAATTCCGTAAGATGCAAACATCACAAAATATGATTTATAATCAAAAGACTTATATGTGAAGATAAGATAAATATGCCCAGACAAAGCACAGTGATACAAATATTTTCCCACTGAATTTGTTTTGTATTGGCCACCTCCTTCTGGGAATGGAGCCTGACCATAAAAGTCATTTTGTATACTGAGACAGTTTGAGAAAATTAATTTTCTTCTGCTAGTAATAATTATTTGGAGACACCTTCAGGAGTAAGGGTGGAAGCTGTTACTCTATCTGGTCCTGACCTGTGCAGGCCCTTTGTATGCTGCCACGGTGTCTATAACTTATATGTGCCTCAATGCTGTGGTTTACAACATCTTGTTTCGTCAGTACTCATCATCCCCTCTGGTTATTACAGTCTTCCTCCTCCTGTTCCACAGGATCCCTGAGCAATGAGGGTAGAAAATTATTGGAGACATTCTATTTGGAGTAGAAGATGATTACTTTCTTATTTCTGGTATATCTGCTGATGACAGCATCTGAGGTTAAATGGCTCTCCATCCTCCCATCTCCATCTTCATAATCTTGAAGAATGAATACAGGTTCACTCTCTTAAAATTCCCATAATTTTTTAAAATCTGTCTAAAGAATAAGTGATACATCCTTGGGTCTACGCACAGGAGCTGGAGAATAAGAAAAGAATGTTTAAACTCAGAGACAAGAAGAATTAAAAATAAACCGTTTTCTTTAATTAGCTTAAGATTTGTTTGGACACAGAAGAAACTGGAAGTGACACATTCATAGTTCACAGACAGAAGGACTTTTATAAGACAAAAGATTCAGAGGTTATCCAAATAATCATAGCACATACAACATGTACACAGTCACAAAAGATACACACTCACACAAGAGTTCCATAACATACAAAGAAACATATACACTGCACAAAAAAAATACACACACATACTTACAAAGCATACATACACACACAATAAATACACAGACATACAAATAAACACATATACCACATACAACAAATATACAAAGTGATAAAAAATATAAATATAAACATATACACACATATGCACACTCACACATACACACACACACACACACACACACACACACACACACACACACAAACTCACCACAAGAGGCTGGTCAGATATAAAATAAGAGGTTTTTAGCAATTAATAAGAATTCTCATACTTCAATAATGTTGATATGTCAAATAATTCTCAGGAATATGTTGTATCTAAAATTTTTGCTGACACAAATGTGCATAAATCTAAAATTTGAAAGCCTTCTTTCCACCTTAAAGCATGATTCAAACTGCCAGCAACTTTCCAAGTCTTCACATTGTATTACTTTCAAATTGGACTTCCTTTAGTACACTGGTGTATGTGAGCATCCCAAATATCCATTTTCAAATATTAAGACATGAAGAATGTGTGAGTTAATTTTTTCCATTTTTAAAATATTTGAAAGTAACATCGATAGTGTTATAATACATGCTAATATTTTAATCTCCTGTGAGATCAGTACGTATCTCTGTAATGGATATATTACTGAGCATGTACAGGTTTTCATTATCTCTTCTAATGTTGGCCAACATGGAGGATGTTTCAATATTTGCAGAGTATACACTTCTGATTTACATTTCCCAAGGTAAAATCAAACATTGTTATTTTCATGCAGAGATACAGCCTATGCTATTAAGCACTTTTATGTGGAACAGGCACACTGGCTATTCTGTTTTATGTCCTTTCAGTGACTGCAAGGAAATGAACTTGAGAGTATGCCAAGATCTTACCGGTATAATGTTTAAAAGGCAATACTTTTGAGTAACGGGCTTGTGGCCATGAAACTAAACCCAATTAAAGCGTTGTCAGTTACAACAGACTCTGGCTTGTTCTGCAGAGTCAGATAATACCAAATTTGGAGCCCTGAACAATGTCAAGCAGGTGTTATACCCTAGCAGCATTGACAAAGATTGACTGAGTGCTAAATCATCATCTCTGAAATGCTTCTTTACTTCCTGATTGCTGGAAAATGTCTATCACTTTGGAAAAATATGCTTCTTGTCATATGGCTTAAAAATGCACATGTCTATCATATTTGCATAAATTGAAGCTAGAGGCTTGGGGATGTACTTCAGCTTTAAAAAAGATGTAAACAAAACAAACAGATCCCAATGTTTATTCAGAGGGAATTTTTTGTTTGTTTGTTGTGATTATTAAGTTTAAAATCTCTATAATTTAAATGTAAAATCTCTATATATTGTTTGCAATTTGTGTATAAACAAAAATTTTACATTAATATTTATTTGAAAAATAATTTGGTGCCCAGTGTTTTAAACACTTAAACTTCCTTACATTTTCCAATGTGTTATTACTTTTGTAAAAGTGGCAATATTTTAAAATATAACACACACACACACACTATAATGTACTCACAAAATTATTTAACTTTCTCTCTCTCTCTCTCTCTCTCTCTCTCTCTATATATATATATATATATATATATATATATATATATATATATATAGTTTCTTTCTCTTTCTTCTTATATATTATCTTAAGGTAAACAAGCCTGTGTTAGGTAGAAAAACAACATGAAATCGGTAGTGGAATTCATAGACTCCATAAAATGGTGATTGCAAAAATTAGCAGTTAGAAGTGTTGTGGTTACAATGGATGCTGTGCTTGAAGGTGTGTGCAACTATCGTGTATCTTAGAGGCTCAAAATCTATTAGTATACTCAACATCTAATATGGAATGCAAAGGTATTTATTTTCTGTTACTCATGTTTCAAGATCACTACTTTTAGTTTCAAAATTACATCGTACATCATTTATAATGAAGGAACAGGTTAAGAAGGCAAAATGTCATCAGTAAGACTAGGATATACTTTCAAGGCTCTTCCCTTTCTTCAATTTTTCCTACACATTAGAAAGGAAGTCTCTCAAATGAATAGTTCTTTGAAGACACCAATATTAAAATATGAATGTCTACATTTAACACAGTCACTTCTAGTGGCCAACATATGAACGGCATGATTTCCTTATATCACAGTAGTATGATAAAAACATTATTCAGTGTTAGCTTTTAAATTCTCAGATTACTTTTCCTCTTATTTTTACTGTTGCAATCCTTCAATTTGTGAATTCCATATTTTCCTTTTAAAATTTTCAAAGTCGCTGATTTGAGACTTTTATACATTCTGGTACAAATGTTTAAGATTTAAAATTTTATGTAAGTATTATCTAATTTCCTATTTAATATATCGAAATGGACTGTTTAAATAATGATTTAAAGTTGAACAATATTTTTATTAATATTTCTACTCTTTTTATTTTATTAGTATATAAATATAAATATTTCAGGATTTTCAAATTTATTATGGTTGACAATAGAAATTATATGGGCATACTATGGAAAACATTCACAATGCACATATTTAACACATGATTTATCTTAGTGAATAGAAGAAACAATGGGGCCGATTCCTGCCTGTCAGGTCCACCTGGGGGCACAGTCAACAGAGGTGAGTTTCACTCTGTCCCGTATCCCAGTCATCAGGCCCAATCTGTGCCTGCCTTACCGAGGAGGCCTATGGGACCCCAGGAACATCAAGTTTTATCTGGGCCACAGACAGCAGAGATGAGTGTTGTGTTATTCCCTGATCTCCATTGTCAGGGCCAATAACCTCTCAAAGGAATCCTGTCATCATGAGTAGCATCCAGCCAACACCAGAGACAACCAGATGACTAAAATCCAGTGCAATAACACAACCAACAAGAGTCAGGCCAATATGGCACCACCAGGGCCTAACACAGTAAGCCCTAGATATCCTAACACAGCTTGAACACAAGAAGTTGACTTTAAATGCACTATTATAAAGATCATGGAGGACTTTAAAGAGGAAATAAATAAATCCCTTGAAGAAATTCAGAAAAATATGATCACATAAGTGAAGGAAATAAGTAAAACTGTTCAAGACCTGAAAATAGAAATACAAGTAATATAGAAACAAAATGGGTGAATCCGGGAAATTACAAACCTAGAGACGAGAATAGGAACTGCAATCCAAGTATCACCAACATAATATAGAGGATGGAAGCAAGAATTTCAGCGACAGAGGATAGTATTGAAGAAATAGATGCATCAGCCAAAGAAAATGTTAAATCTAAAAAGTTTCTGACACAAAGTGTGCAAGAAATTTAAGACACTATAAAAAGCCCACACTAAAGAATAATAGGAATAGAATGAGAAGATGCCTGGCTCTAAGGCTCAGACAATATTTTCCACAAAATCATAGAAGAAAACTTCCCCAATCTAAAAAGAAGAGATTCCTATAAACATGCAAGAAGTTTACATAATACCAAATATATTGGACCATAAGAGAAAATACTCTAGCCACATATTAATCAAAACACTAAATGTACTGCAAAAGAAAGAAATGTTAAAAGTTGCAAGGGGGAAAGGCCAAGTAACATACTGGCAAACCTATCAGAATTACACCTGACAACAGACTCTAAAAGCAAAAAAAAAAAAAAAAAAACCGGCCTGGGAAGATATTTTGCAGACCCTTAGAAAACATAGATGTCTACAGCTATTTTAGACAGGAACAATTATGGATAAGAATTTTAACTGTAGAATGGCAACCTCCTCCCTTACTTGATGTCCTGACTTCCTGCTGGAGGTGGGCTTTATAAGTACCCTTGTCTTACTGTTAGGTATTTCCTCTAAGTTCCCTCCCTTTGAGTCCTGAGAATCTCTCAACTCCCAGGTCTCTGGTGCCTTCTGGAGGGTCGCCCCAACCTCCTACCTCCTGAGGTTGCCTAGTTCACATTCTTTCTGCTGGCTCTAAGGGCTTCAGTCCTTTTCCCTCACTCAATACCAGATCAGGTTCTCCTCTTCCCCCTCAACTACTGTCCACTTCCCTCCCAGGTCCCTTCCTCCCTCCCTATTTTTGATTGCTTTCTTCTCCATCACAAGTGGGATGGAGACATCCTCACTTGGGCCCTTCAATCGTTGACCTTTGTGAGTTCCGTGGACTATATTTTTGTGTATTCTGTACTTTATTTTTTGGCTAATTTCCACTTATTAGTGAGTATATACCACGCATATCCTTTTGGTTCTGAGTTACCTCACTCAGGATTACAGGATGATATTTTCTAGTTCTATCCAATTGCCTGAAAAACTCAGGATGCCCTTGTCTTAATAGCTGAGTAGTATTCCATTGTGTAAATGAACTACAGTTTCTGTATCTATTCTTCTGTCCTGGGACATCTGGATTATTCACAGCTTCTTGCTATCATAAACAAGGCTGCTAATGTGGAACATGTGCTCCTGTGACATGGTGGGGCATCTTTTGGGTATATTCCCAAGAATGGTATTTCTGGGTCTTCAGGCAGATCTATTTTTAATTTTCTGTGGCACCTCCAGATTGATTTCCAGAGCAGTTGTACCAGTTTGCAATCCTACCAGCATTGGAGGAGTGTTATTTTAAATGATATATTCAAATTAAGTGCTACTATAAAGGAGCGATTCCCATTAATGCATTTATGTGCACTCAGGATACTTAGAAACACTTCAAGATAATCAGAATCACACATAAGGCCACTGCTATGAGTACAAAGATGAAATGCCAAAAAAGATTATTTCGTTAGCTGATGAAACACATCAAGTAATTCTTCATACTTAGTTAAACGTGAATAGTTCTTTGAAAATAGACAAATCATTTTTTCAACATAGAGGAAAATTTTATATCCTAAACTTATATTTTCTAATTTAGCATATGTTTGTTTTTATATAGGTAGGAAAACAGATAGGGTACATGTTTTTGATTATAAAAGCAACATAAAATGATTTAAATTTAATTTATTAAAACTATCTAGATCTAGAGAATTATAAAGAAGTCATGAACATTCATTAGAATTGTTATTTAAACATTCAGTTATTTTCATGAAGTAATTACACTCTTTTTCTTTTTACCATTGCCAGAAATTCTCTTTATTTAGTCTATTCTCCACTTTTCGTCACACTGTCCTAAGCCTCTACTTCCTGGTTTTCTAGTGGATCATAGGAAGCACACATATTGAAGGCCTTTGTTTTTGGTGTCCTCATCAAATTTCCTATATGTCAATTTTGACGTGACTTCTGTCTCAGAGACAATGAACTACCAATTATATCAAGTCAAGCCAATTATATCAAGTGATTTTGTATTTGATTATATTAGCATACTATGTCCTTCTAAAATGTGCGTTATTGAAACGATATTTTATTTAGGTACAATTGAACACCCTCCCCCCACCATCCACGGGTACAGGTTAAACATTATATCTTCAAATGTGTGCTTTGGAAAAACAATAATAAAAGAAAGAAATCACTGGGCTAGGAGGGTAACTTATTTGGTAAATGATATCTACCAAAAGTCATTGAGATCTGCATTGAGGATCAATATAAACAGATTGCCATGGTGGCACATCCATGCAAACCCAGAATTGGAAGAAAGGGTGGAGACTAGCAGAGCCATTGGGTTCCTTAGCTATCTAGTCTAGCTGAGTTAATGAGCTTCAGGTTAAGGGATAGGCCACACCCAAAACTAAAGGTGGATAACATGACCATTTAGCCAAACAATAGTAGTAGGCTTTTCCTGTAGGACCTAAAACATCCTTAGCAGTGGACTCCTGATCAGGCAGGTTTACAGTACCAGGCATTTTTGTCTGTCAATGTAACCGCAAAGCAATTGGATATCTTTGTAAGTCTAATATAACAGTATTGCCACAGGATACATCTTGCTTGGCATTTTGTAATTGAAACTGACAGGATTTAGAGCTGAGGAAGACTCTTAATGACTTTTAAATAGTATCCATCACAAGTTCCAGTTCTATGAATGTTAGCCAACATACAGGAAGCTTCCAGATCATATTCACTTTGATTCCTCTATTTCCTATGACCCATAAGGTCAAAACATGACTTCTCAGTTTGGGACAATAAAGAACAATTGAAAATAGCCCATTTGCCTTGGTGACCAATGCATTCTCTCTGGAAAACAGCTCATAGGGATTTCAGGATTTATTCTAGGATTTTCATTTAATTATCTATTGATTCCAGGAGAGCACCTTTTATTTAAATTCCTGAAAACATAATATTGTAAGTTTGGAATATAAATATTTTATTTTTTGTTTTTCATATGTAATTAGTTTTAGTGGAGCACCCCACTACCCTTCTTCAGACCTATCCTCCTACTAATTTTTGTGTGTAGACATTTCTACCATCACTATCCTTTCCATTCATTTCATGTTCTTTGTGTTTTACTCTCTCTTCTATCTGAACACAACATTTTAAAATAACCTCTTTCTATAATGACTTTTTTCTTCCTTTCATTTAAATCTAAATATATTCAAGATTTATAGGAGAGATTAAAATGGGAGAATTGGTATTTTTGTTCAGGGACTCAAGTAACCTTAATCAATATTACATACTTTCCTCTAAATTCCATATTTTCTATTGTTTATTACAGCAGAATACAATCTCATTGTATATATGCACTATATTTTCATAATTGATTCATCTGTTTTCATGGGTACCTAAGCTGGTTACATTTCCTGGCAATTGGGAATATAGGAACAATGGAGATGGATATGCAGATAGCTCTTTCCTCAGGCGAAGAGTCTTTTTAGTGTATGAAGAGTAGTGAGATACATGGTAATATATATTTTTGGTAATAGCTCCATACTGATTTCTATAATGGCTACACATATATACACACATAACAACGGTGAATACAGTTAATTATTTTCCACATTATCACTAGAACTTTTTCATTTGTTTTCTTGATAATATCCATTCTGATGAAAGACAAATATAAAGGATATTCTATATTACTTATGAACAGAATCAATTTTTCCAGTGTTTGTTTAGGACATATTTGTCAAACATAAAGGGACACAGCTGTGTCAATTTTCTCTCTGATACCTGTGCTCAGCTCCTTGATTGAATATCTTGTTTTGCAGCAGTTTAGATTTTCTTGATCCTTATAGTTTAAGGTTTGGGTTGGGGGGTTTTCTAGAAATTCTTACAGACTTGGAATGGAGGAAGCTCTCAAGAGTCAATGTGGGTGACCCCTTTAGCTGAGATGCTCTGCAGTGGGGATATGGAAACTGAAGAAGCCACCTCCTGTGGAGGGATAAGGATACCAAACTTTAACCCAACAATTGTCCTGTCTATAAGAAATGCAGAGACAACAATGGAACAGAGAATGAAGAAATGGCCAACCAATAATCTGTCCAATTCAAGACCCATCTCATGGGCAAGTACTAGCCTCTGACACTATTAATGACACTCAGTTATATTTACAGACAGGAGCATAACATAACAGTCCTCTGAGAGGCAATATCCAGCAGCTGACTAAAACAGATGCAGATATACATAGCCAATTATTGGACAGATATCCAGGACACTTAAGGGAGATTTGGGGGGAAGACCAACAGAGTCATCTGAGCTGAATCCTGGGGAGCTCTCAGAGACTGAGTCAACACAAACCAAAGACCATAAAAGGGCTGGACCTAGGCCCCAAACATGCAGCAGATGTGCACCTTAGGTTCCATGTCCTTTTATTGTTGAGAATAGTTTTTTTTCTTGCATTTTCTTTTTTTTTTTATATTTTCTAAGTTTTTTTTATTTACATTCCAAATCATTTCCCTTTTCCCATTTCCACCCTCCCCGAAAGTCCCATAAGTCCCCTTCCCTCCCTCTTTTCCCCATTCAACTCCCTCTCACTTCTCTGTCCTGGCATTCCCCTACATCCAGTCTTTCCAGGACCAGGGGTCTCTCCTTCCATCTTCTTGGAAATCTATTGATATGCGAATTGTGTCTAGGGTATTCTGAGATTCTGGGTTAATATCCCTTTATCAGTGACTGCATACCATGTATGTTCTTTTGTGATTGGGTTAACTCACTAAGGATGATATTTTCAAGTTCTGACCATTTGCCTAGGAATTTCGTGAATTCATTGTCTTTAATTTCAGAGTAGTATTCCATTGTGTAAATATACCACATCTTCTGAATCCATTCCTCCGTTGAGGGACATCTGGGTTCTTTCCAGCTTCTGGCTATTATAAATAAGGCTGCTATGAACATAGTGGAGCATGTGTCCTTATTGCATGCAGGGGAAGCCTCTGGATATATGCCCAGGATTTGTATAGCAGGATCCTCCAGGAGTGTTATGCCCAGTTTTCTGAGGAACCACCAGACTGCTTTCCACAGTACTTGTACCAGCTTGCAATCCCACCAGCAGTGGAGGAGTGTTCTCTTTCTCCACATCGCTACCTCTGGGTTTTTGTTATTCCCGATATATTTGGAAATTGCTCTTTCTAATTCAATGAAGAACTGAGTTGGAATTTTGATGGGGGTTGCATTGACTCTGTAGATTGCTTTCAGCAAGATGTTCATTTTTATAATATTAAACCTGCCAATCCATGAGCATGGGAGATCTTTCCAATTTCTGAGATCTTCTTTGATTTCTTTCTTCAGAGACTTGAAGTTCTTGTCACACAGATCTTTAGCTTGCTTGGTTAAAGTCATACCAAGGTATTTAATATTATTTGTGACTATTGTGAAGGGTGTCATTTCTCTACTTTCTAATCCTTTCAATGAATTGAGTAGAGGATGGTAACTAATATGTTTGAGTTAATTTTATATCCAGCCACTTTGCTGAAGTTGTTTATCCACTTGAGGAGCTCTCTGGTGGAATTTTTCAGATCATTTAAATATACTATCATATCATCTGCAAATAGTGATAGTTTGAGTTCTTCCTTTGCAATTTGTGTCCCTTTGATCTCCTTTTTGGGTCTAAATGCTCTAGGTAGACCATCAAGTACTATTTTGAGTAGATATGGAGAGAGTGTTCAGCCTTGTCTCATCCATGATTTTATTGGGATTGCTTCAAGTTTCTCTCCATTTGGTTTGATGTTGGGTCTATTTTCATTTTTCTACATACAGGTAGCCAGTTAGACCAGCTCTATTTATTCAAGATACTTTCTTTATTCCATTGCATATTTTTGGCTTCTTCATCAAAGATCAAGTGTCCATAGGTGTGTGGTTTTATTCCTGAGTCTTCAATTCTATTCCATTGATCAGCATATCTGTTTCTGTACCAATACCATGCAGTCTTATCTTTGTTGCTCTGCAGTAAATCTTGAGGTCAAGGATGATGATTTCCCCTAGCCATTCTTTTATTTTTAAGAATTGTTTTGGCTATTTTGGGATTTTTTGCCTTTCCAGATAAATTTGAGAAGTGTTCTTTCTATGTCTACGAAGAAGTGTGTTGGGATTTTGATAGGGATTGCATTGAATATATAGATTGCCTTTAGTAGGGTGGCCATTGGCTACTGGCTTGCTATATATTGCTTTTACTATGTTTAGGAATGGGCCTTGAATTCCTGATAATACCAAGACTTTTATCATGAAGGGATGCTGAATTTTTTTTTCTTTCTTTTTCTTTTTTTTGTTTTTCGAGACAGGGTTTCTCTGTGTAGCCCTGGTTGTCCTGGAACTCACTTTGTAGACCAGGCTGGCCTTGAACTCAGAAATCCTCCTGCCTCTGCCTCCCAAGTGCTGGGATTAAAGGCATGCGCCACCACCGCCCAGCCTGTTGAATTTTTTAAAATGCTTTTTCAGCATCTAATGAAATGATCTTGTGTTTTTTTTTCTTTGTTTATGTAGAGGATTACATTGATGGGTTTCCATCTATTGAACCATTCCTGCATCCTTGGGATGAAGTCTACTTGATCTTGGTGAATGATTGTTTTGATGTGTTCTTGGATTCTGTTTGTGAGTTTTGCCTCAATGTTCATATGGGAAATTGGTCTGAAATATTTTGAAGAATATTGATATTAAGTCTTCTTTAAAGGTCTGATAGAATTCTCCACTAAACCCAACAGATTAGGAAAAGATTTTTACCAATCCTATATCAGATAGAGGGCTAATATTGATTATATAGAAAGAAGACAAGAAGTTAGACTCCAGAGAACTAAATAGCCATATTAAAAATGGGGTACAGAACTAAACAAAGAATTTTCAACTGAGGAATATTGAATGGCCAAGAAGCACCTAAAGAAATGTTCAACATCCGTAGTCATCAGGGAAATGTTGGTGAGGATGTGGAGAAAGAGGAACATTCCTCCTTTGCTGGTGGAATTGCAAGTTGATAAAACCATTCTGGAAATCAGTTTTGTGGTTGATCAGAAAATTGGACATAGTACTACCTGAGGACCCAGCTATATCACTCCTGGGCATATACCCAAAAGATTCTCCAACATATAGCAAGGACACATGCTCCACTATGTTCATAGCAGCCTTATTTATCATAGCCAGAACCTGGAAAGAACCCAGATGTCCTTCAACAGAGAAATGGATACAGAAAATGTGGTCCATTTACACAATGGAATACTATTCAGCTATTAAAAACGATGATTTCATGAAATTCTTAGGGAAACAGATGAAACTACTAAATATCATTTTAAGTGAGTCAACCCAATCACAAAAGAACACACACATGCCATGCACTCACTGATAAGTGAATATTAGCCCAAAAGCTCAGAATACCCAAGATACAATTCACAGACCACATGAAGCTTAAGAAGAAGGAAAACCAAAGTGTGGGTGCTTCTGTCCTTCTTAGAAGGGAGAACAAAATATTCATGAGATTAAATATAGAGACAAAGTGTAGAACAGAGACTGAAAGAAAGGCCATTTGTATACTGCCCAACTTGGGGATCCATCTCATATACAGTTACCAAACTCAGATACTATTGTGGATGCCGACAAGTGCTTGCTGACAGGAGCCTAATATAGCTATCTCTGGAGAGCCTTACAAATACAGAGGCAAATGCTTACAGCCAACCATTGGACTTAGCGCAGGGTCCCCAATGGAGGAGTTAGAGAAAGGACTGAAGGAGCTGAAGGGGTTTGCAACCCTATAGGAAGAACAAAAATATCAACCAATGAGACACCCCAGTGCTCCTAGTGACTAAATCACTAACCAAAGAGTACACATGGAGGGACCCGTGTAGCAAAGGATGGCCTTGATAGGCATCAATTTGAGAACAGGTCCTTGGTTCTGTGACAGCTAGATAGATGTCACAGTGTATGGGAATTCAAGGGTGCTGAGGGGTTGGTGGGTGAGTAGAGGAACAACCTCATAGAATCAGGGTGAGGGGTTCTCTAGGAGGGGGGAACCAGTAAAGGGGATAACATTTGTAAAGTTAATAAAGAAAATATCAAAATAAACCCCACAATGTATAAAACTTAAACAAAACAAAGAAACAAACCAGAAATAGATTCTAATGGAATAAAAAAAAATTAGGAAATAGTCTAAAAAATGTATTTCCAAAATTTATAAAGTAAAGAAATGCAAAAATTACCAAATGTTTATGTCTAAAGAAAATCAAACTCAGAAGTTACAAATAATTTTTAAAAATGAGTAATAAAATTTAAGCTTTAATTACATTCTTGAATAAAAATAAATCAGGAACAAAAGTTCTCAATTAAACTGTAGATATTCAGTCTAACCCCAGTGATGATATGCACAATCTTCTTCAGACAAAAAAAAAATTGTAAAATTTGATGTGGACTCAGAAGAGACTTTGGAGAGCCATAATAGATCTGAACTCTTAATAATAGATATTGGATTTTTATCAATATCTTATCTAATTATTTTTAAGATTTTAATATTATAGTATAATTACATAATTTCTTCCCATTTTGTTTCTCTAGCCCTCTTCTCTTGCTTTTAAAAATCATCTTTTTTTTCATTAACTGTTGTAGTACTACAGAAAACAATAACTAACCCAAATATGGTGATATTGAACCCATTTACAATGAATATATCTACATTATTATACATGCAATTAAAGCTTAGGAATCATTGAAGAAGAGGTGGTAGAAGGTTTTAAGAACCAAAGGAGGAGGGAATTTTCTGTGAGTTTCTGCCTCCCTAAAAATGATAAAAGCATTTTCCATTAAGTCTTATCTAATTTGAAAGTGATAATCATTCCTCTTTCTCTATGGATGATTATTTCTGTATCAAAAATTGGTGCGGATATTTATATTTACAGTTAGGGTTATTTTATTTTTTTAAAAATTGTTAAGAGTCGTAAATACGTCATGTGAATATGAACCTGAGTGTTCTTACTGTTGTATGCTATTGATTAAATTATAGTTGGGATATTGATATTTGAATCACCAGTGAGGTACTTTTGGAAATTTAATATTATTTATATCTACACAAAAGGAGAAAAATTGGATTTTTCACAATAAAATGATTGTCAATTCCTGAAATGAATTTGAAGCTACTTTTAAAGCCACACCACTCAAGCTGTTAGACTTAAAGGAATGCTGAAGGAGGAGAAGTTCTATTACCAACATTGTCTCACTTGTTTGATTACAGTGATTTGGCTGAGAAAAGTAGGGCAGACTACTTTTCTTGATACTGTCTAAACAAAATTACAGAGGAATCCTACTTTAGTGTCAGTTTATAAAAATGTCCTTCTAGGAGATGAAATCAAATGTGCAAAAACTGGCTTCTTGCTATTAACATGGCAAGACACTTCGTGTTGAAGCAGGACTGCACACATTTTCTCTCTTAGCCTCACAGGTACAGTAACACACATATTTAAGTTCTTTCTGGAGGAATGTCAAAGAATTCAACCAAAATACTTCATTCTTCTCATAGTTTGAATTGATGAGAAAACTGTCTATGGCTGATTTTACAGAAGTTATACTGATGATGTGAGCTTTAAGACCCTCATACTAGCTGTCTGGAAACCAGTATTCTGCTAGCAACCTTCAGATGAAGATGTAGAACTCTCATCTTCTTCTGCACCATGCCTGCCTAGATGCTGCGATGTTCCTGCCTTGATGATTATAGACTGAACCTCTGAGCCTATAAGCCATCCCCAGTTAAACATTGTCCTTATAAGAGCTTCTTTTTTCATTGTATCTGTTCACAGCAGTAAAACCCAAACTAAGACCTTTGTTTATAGCAACCTTAAGAAAGTATTTTAGTAGAAAGTGTTTTATATATTATAAAATGAAAAACAAGTAATATTTCATGCAAATAATTTCTGCCATAGAATTTACATATTTATTTAATGTTTATAATTCTGCATATTAGGAAAAGTTTATAAAGACAAAAGGTAAGCAAAGTCAGAAGACAATTTTTATTTACTAATCTAAAAATGCTTATGAACTTAAAAAAATTTTGATTTGTTTATAATCAGTATAACTTCTGTAAAATCAGCCACACCTTTTTTTCTTTTCTTTTTTATTTTTTTGTGTGTGGTTCTCAGGAATAATATTTTTTTCTAAGTTTTTTTTTTATTTGCATTCCAAATGATTTCCCCTTTCCCGTTTCCTCCCTCCCCGAAACTTCCATAAGCCCCCTTCCCTCCCTCTGTTCCCCATTCAACCCCCTCTGGCTTCTCTGTCCTGGCATTCCCCTACATCCAGTCTTTCCAAGACCAGAAGTTTCTCCTTCCATCTTCTTGGAAATCTACTGATATGCAAATTGTGTCTAGGGTATTCTGAGATTCTGGGTTAATATCCCCTTATCAGTGCTTGCATATCATTTGTGTTCTTTTGTGATTGGGTTAACTCACTAAGGATGATATTTTCAGTTTCTGACCATTTGCCTAGGAATTTCGTGAATTCATTGTTTTTAATTTCAGAGTAGTATTCCATTGTGAAAATATACCACATCTTCTGAATCCATTCCTCCGTTGAGGGACATCTGGGTTCTTTCCAGCTTCTGGCTATTATAAATAAGGCTGCTATGAACATAGTGGAACATGTGTCCTTACTGCATGCAGGTAAAGCCTCTGGGTATATGCCCAGGAGTGGTACAGCAGGATCCTCCAGGAGTGTCATGCTCAGTTTTCTTTCTTTTTTTTTTTATATTATTTTTTAATTTACATTCCAAATCACTTCCCCTTTCCCGTTTCCTCCCTCCCCAAAAGTCCCATAAGCCCCCTTCCCTCTCTCTTTTCTCCATTCAACGCCCTCTCGTTACTCTGTCCTGGTGTTCCCCTACATCCAGTCTTTCTAGGACCAGGGGTCTCTCCTACCATCTTTTTAGAAATCTATTGATATGCGGATTGTGTCTAGGGTATTCCGAGATTCTGGATCAATATCCCCTTATCAGTGACTGCATACCATGTGTGTTCTTTTGTGATTGGGTTACCTCACTAAGGATGATATTTTCAAGATCTGACCATTTGCCTAGGAATTTCGTGAATTCATTGTTTTTAATTGCAGAGTAGTATTCCATTGTGTAGATACCACATCTTCTGAATTCATTCCTCCGTTGAGGGACATCTGGGTTCTTTCCAGCTTCTGGCTATTATAAATAAGGCTGCTATGAACATAGTGGAGCATGTGTCCTTATTGCATGCAGGTAAAGTCTCTGGGTATATGCCCAGGAGTGGTATAGCCGGATCCTCCGGGAGTGTCATGCCCAGTTTTCTGAGGAACCGCCAGACTGCTTTCCAGAGTGGTTGTACCAGCTTGCAATCCCACCAGCAGTGGAGGAGTGTTCCTCTTTCTCCACATCCTCGCCAACAACTGCTGTCTCCTGTGTTTTTGATCTCAGCCATCCTGACTGGTGTGAGATGGAATCTCAGGGTTGTTTTGATTTTCAGTTTTCTGAGGAACCGCCAGACTGCTTTCCAGAGTGGTTGGACCAGCTTGCAATCCCACCAGCAGTGGAGGAGTGTTCCTCTTTCTCCACATCCTCGCCAACAACTGCTGTCTCCTGTGTTTTTGATCTCAGCCATTCTGACTGGTGTGAGATGGAATCTCAGGGTTGATTTGATTTGCATTTCCTTAATGACTAAGCATGATGAACATCTCTTTAGGTGCTTCTCAGCCATTAGATATTCTTCAGTTGAGAACTCTTTGTTGAGCTCTGTACCCCATTTTTTAATAGGGTTACTTGCCTCTCTGGAGTTTAACTTCTTGAGTTCTTTGTATATATTGGATATTAGCCCTCTGTTGGATGTAGGGTTGGTAAAGATCATTTCCCAGTTAGTTGGTTGCCACTTTGTCTTTTTAACAGTGTCTTTTGCCTTGCAAAAACTTGGTAATTTAATGAGGTCCCATTTGTCAATTCTTGATCTTAGAGCATAAGCTATTGGAGTTCTATTCAGGAAATTCTCCCCTGTGCCCATATGTTCATGGTTTTTCCCTATTTTCCTTTCTATTAGTTTCAGTGTGTCTGGATTCATGTGGAGGTCCTTGATCCACTTGCAATTGAGTTTAGTCCAAGGAGATAAGAATGGGTCAATTTTCATTCTACTGCATGTTGACCTCCAGTTGAGCCAGAACCATTTGTTGAAAAGGCTATCTTTTTTCCACTGGATGGTTTTAGCTCCTTTGTCAAAGATCAAGTGACCAAGGAGTGTGGATTCATTTCTGGATCTTCAAGTCTGTTCCATTGATCTACATGCCTGTCACTATACCAATACCATGCAGTTTTTAACCGTATTGCTCTGTAGTAAGGCTTGAGGTCCGGGATAATAATTCCGCCAGAGGTTCTTTTACTCTTGAGAATAGTTTTAGCTATCCTGGGTTTTCTGTTCTTCCAGATGAATTTTTGAATTGTTCTTTCTAACTCTATGAAGAATTGAGTTGGGATTTTGATGGGGATTGCATTGAATCTGTATATTGCTTTTGGCAAGATGGTCATTTTTACTATATTAATCCTGCCAATCCATGAGCATGGCAGATTTTTCCATCTTCTGAGGTCTTCTTCAATTTCTTTCTTCAGAGACTTGAAGTTCTTGTCATACAGATCTTTCATTTGTTTGGTTAAAGTCACACCAAGATACTTTATATGGTTTCTGGCTATCGTGAAGGGTATCATTTCTCTTACTTCTTTCTCAGCCTGCTTATCCTTTGAGTATAGGAAGGCTACTGACTTGCTTGAGTTGATTTTATATCCAGCCATTTTGTTGAAGTTGTTTATCAGCTGTAGGAGTTCTCTGGTGGAGTTCTTTGGGTCGCTTAAATATACTAACATGTCATCTGCAAATAGTGATAGTTTGACTTCTTCCTTTACAATTTGTAAAGAAAGACTTCCTTTGGTTGTCTAAATGCTCTAACTAGAGCTTCATTCAAGTACTAAATTGAAAAGAAATGGAGAGAGAGGGCAGCCTTGTCTAGTCCCTGATTTTAGTTGGATTGCTTCAAGTTTCTCTCCATTTAGTTTGATGTTGGCTACCGGTTTGCTGTAATTGCTTTTACGATGTTTAGATATGGGCCTCGAATTCCTTATCTTTCCAAGACCTTTAACATGAAAGAATGCTGAATTTTGTCAAATGCTTTCTCAGCATGTAATGAAATAACCATGTGTTTTTTTTTCTTTGAGGTTGTTTATGTAGTGGATTACATTGATGAACTTCCTTATACTGAACCATCCCTGCTTCCCTGGGATGAAGCCTACTTGATCGTGCTGAATGATTGTTTTGATGTGTTCTTGGATTCGGTTGGCAAGAATTTTATTGAGTATTTTTACACCGATATTCATAAGAGAGACTGACCTGAGATTCTGTTTCTTTGTCGGATCTTTGTGTGATTTTTGTATTAGCGTAATTGTGGCTTCATAGAGCAAGTTGGGTAGTGTTCCTTCTGTTTCTATTTTGTGGAATAATTTGAAGAGTATTCGTGTTAGGTCTTCTTCGAAGGTCTGATATAATTCTGCACTAAAACCATCTGGACATGGTTTTTTTTGGTTAGAAGACTTCCAATGACCACTTCTATTTCTTCAGGCGTTATAGGACAGTTTAGATGGTCTATTTGATCCTAATTTAATTTTTGTATTTGGTATCTGTCAAGGAAATTGTCCATTTCCTCCAGATTTTCTAGTTGTGTTGAATACAAGCTTTTGTAGTAGGATCTGATGATTTTTTGAATTTCCTCAGTTTCTGATGTTATCTCTCCCTTTTTGTTTCTGATTTTGTTAATTTGGATACTGTCTCTGTGCCCTCTGGCTAGTCTGGCTAAGGGCTTATCTATCTTGTTGATTTTCTCAAAGAACCAACTCCTAGTTTTGTTGATTATTTGTATGGTTTTATTTGTTTCTACTTGATTGATTTCAGCCCTGAGTTTGATGATTTTCTGCGTTCTACTCCTCTTGGGTTAATTTGCTTCTTTCTGTTCCAGGGCTTTCAGGTGTGCCATTAAGCTGCTAGTGTATGCTCTCTCCCGTTTCATTTCGGCAGCACTCAGGGCTATGTATTTTCCTCTCAGCACCGCTTTCATTGTGTCCCATAAATAAGGGTATGTTGTGCCTTCATTTTCATTAAATTTTAAAAAGTCTTTGATTTCTTTCTTTATTTCCTCCTTGACCAAGTTATCATTGAGTAGAGCATTGTTCTGCCTCCATGTGTATGTGGGCTTTCTGTTGCTTTGGTTGCCATTGAAGACCACCCTTATTCCATAGTGGTCTGATAGGAGGCATGGGATTAATTCCATCTTCTTATATCTGTTGAAGTATGTGTTGTGATCAATTATATGGTCAATTTTGTAGAAGGTACCATGAGGTGCTGAGAAGAAGGTGTATTCTTTTGCTTTAGGATGAAGTGTTATATATATATATATATATATATATATATATATATATATATATATATATATATCTGTTAGTTCCATTTGGTCCAAGGCTTCAATTAGATTCACTGTGTCCCTGTTTCGTTTCTGCTTTCCTGAACGATCCATTTCAGAGAGTAGGGTGTTGAAGTCACCCACTATTATTGTGTGAGGTGCGATGTGTGCTTTGAGATTTAGTAAAGTTTCTTTTACATATGAGGGCGCCCTAGTGTTTGGAGCATAGATATTCAGAATTGAGAATTCTTCTTGGTGGATTTTTCCTTTGATCAGTATGTAGTGTCCTTCTGTGTCTTTTTTGATGACTTTATGTTTAAAGTCAATTTTATCTGATATTAGGATGGCTACTCCGGCTAGTTTCCTGGGACCATTTGCTTGTAAAATTGTTTTCCAGCCTTTTACTCTGAGGTAGTGTTTGTCTTTGACACTGAGGTGTGTTTCCTGCATGCAGCAAAATGCTGGGTCCTGTTTATGTATCCAGTCTGTTAGTCTCTGTCTTTTTATTGGGGAAATGAGACCATTGATAATAAGAGAGATAAAGGAATAGTGATTATTGCTACCTGCTATTCTTGATGCTATCTTTATATTTGAGTGGTTATCTACTTTCGGTTTTGATGCAAGAAGTTTGCTATCTCGTTTTTTCCAGGGTGTAGTTTCTCTCCTTGTTTGGGGGTTTCCACCTATTATCCTTTGTAGGGCTGGATTTGTGGAATGATATTGTGTAAATTTGGATTTATCATGGAATATCTTGGTCTCTACATCTATGGTGATTAAGAGTTTTGTTGGGTATAGTAGTCTAGGCTGGCATTTGTGTTCTCTTAGTGTCTGCATGAGATCTGCACAGGATCTTCTGGCACTCATAGTCTCTGGTGAGAAGTCTGATGTGATTCGGATAGGTCTTCCTTTATATGTTACTTGGCCTTTTTTCTCTTACTGCTTTTAATATTCTTTCTCTGTTTAGTACATTCGGTGTTTTGATTATTATGTGGATGGGAGGTATTTCTGTTCTGGTCCAGTCTGTTTGGAGTTCTGTAGGCTTCTTGTACGTTCCTTGGCATCTCTCTCTTTAGGTTAGGGAAGTTTTCCTCCATAATTTTGTTGAAGATATTTAATGGCCCTTTATGTTGCAAATCTTCACTCTCATCTCTACCTATATTCCTTAGGTTTGGTCTTCTCATTGTGTCCTAGATTTCCTGGATGTTTTGGGTTACACATTTTTTGCATTTTGCATTTTCTTTGACTGTTGATTCGATGCTTTCTATGATATTTTCAGCATCTGACATTCTTTCTTCCATCTTTTGTATTCTATTGTTGATGTTTGCATCTATGACTCCTGATTTCTTCCCAAGGTTTTCTATCTCAAAAGTTGTCTCCTTTTGTGATTTCTTAGTTGTTTCTACTTCCTTTTTTAGATCCTGGATGGATTTGCTCAGATCCTTCAATTGTTTGTTTGTATTTTCCTGTATTTCTTCAATATATTTTCATTTCCTCTTTCATGATTTCTGCCTGTTGATCCAAGTTATCCTGTATTTTCTAAGCGATTTTTGTGTTTCTTCCTCATGGGCTTCCATCTGTTGATCCATTGTCTCCTGCATTTCTTTATGCGTTTCTTGTGTTTCCTTTGTAAGAGCATCTACCCGTTGATTCATTTTTTTAAGTGATTTTTGTGCTCCCTCGCTATGGGCCTCCATCTGTTGACCCATGTTCTCCTACATTGCTCTAAGCGATTTTTGTGTTTCCTTTGTAAGGGCTTCTAACCGTTGATTCATGTTCTCCTGTATTTTCTTTATGAGATTTATTTGTGCCCTTCTTGAAATCTTCTAATAGCATCATGACAAGTGATTTTAAATCCAGATCTTGCCTTTCGGGTGTGGTGGGGTATCCAGGACTTGCTGCTGTTGGAGAGTGGTTCGGATGTTGCCATATTACTTTGATTTCTGTTAATAACGTTCCTACGTTTGCCTTTTGCCATCTGGTTACCTCTGGTGTTAGTTGGTCCTGCTGTAACTGTCTGTTGGTTGGACCTCCTGTGAGCCTGCAAAGCTATTTCTGACCCCCCCCGGATTACCAGAATTCCCCTGGCACCGATTTCTGGGGCCTGCCCTGCTCCTGAGTGACTTTGGAGCCCTGATGTGCCTTGCCCCAAGTGATGTTATATTGAGGAATCCCTACACATCCAAAGGCTCAGAGTAGTGGATTCCTGGAGCAGAGGTCGCCAAGGGGAGACTGGCATCTTCCTGCCCTGTGAGGGTGTGTTCTCTCCCAGAGCAGGGGCCAGGGAGGGTCCCTCTGCAGGGCAGATATCCCACAGCAGAGATGGTGCGTAGGTGACCCCAGACCTGCACAGCTCTTGGGAGCAGTGAGCACACAAGCTGGCTGATACCCAAGTGATATTATGCTTGATTGTCCCTGTGCCTGGCGGTCCCAAGTGCTCTGTTGCAGGAATAAAGATGGTGGAGTGCACTCTGCACCCTCTCTGTGCAGATCACTCTGCAGGGCAGATGGCCCACAGCAGAGCTGGCGCCCAGAGGTCTGCAGAGCTTCCCTGCTCTTGGGTGCAGATGAAGCCCAACAGGCTGTGTCCCAAGTGATGATATAGTGGTGGGTCCCTGTATACCTGTATGCTCAGTGCAGTCAATCCCCGGAGCAGAGAAGGCCACACCTTCTAATAGTGCCACTTCCTGGACCAAGCATAAAGGAACCATCACAGAAAGTAAAGAGTGTAACACAATATTTGATAATAGTGTCATGCTGAAAAGAATAATTAAGTGAAGTGTTTTACTAAGCACAGAAGAAAACTATAGTCTTCTGATATACCATTACATAGCAATTTTCAATTATCATCTTCTGGTTTTATGAAGAAAGTGATTCCCTGTTATTTTCCTGGAATAGCCTTTTACATATTCAGCTATATTTACCTGAATATTTACGAAAAACTTAGTTAGTAAGTTGCTAAGATTTCTAACAGTGTTCTCTTTTCCCTTCACCTTTTGCTTTCAACCGTGGAAGAATTAACATCTAATAGGCTAAGTAATCAGTCTAAAATTTTTATGTATGCATTTTTGTTGAAAGTAATGTTAGTTGTTATTTTTTTCTGTTTATGCAATATCCATGTGGCTAAATTTTTCAGTTTCCTCACTCCCCAAAATTAAAATATGAATTGTAATATTTGATATCTAATTGGATATGGCAATAGAAAATTCAATGTCTTTTATGGCTAATTAGTTTCTCAAAGGCATCCTACTCAAAATTTTTGAGGAATTAAAAATTTCTTCTATATATCATGCAACTATATAACATTTAAGATAAAAATAAATATCTATTTGGTCTTTTAAATAATAGCTCATAATGCAGATATCACTTGAGAGAACAGTTCTGCTAAAGCTTGCTAAAAACATCCATACTGCTTGTAGCAAATGGAAAAGGTATCTGTAGTTACATATGAAACATATTTATGACTTTAATCTTACTTTTAAATGTCAAAACAAAATAAGATAAACAAAAATGTAGAATTTACTCTTTCCAAAACATTTATTATTTGAAAATATGAGATATTTTCTTTATTATTTGTTATCTTTCTTTTAATATATGCAGACATTCATGTGGAAGCAGATAACTTACAGTCTTGAGAGACATCAGCAGTCACTATTGAGTCTTATGTAGATCAGACCTCACTTAACTTCTCTCTTCCCATAGATCTCTAACAACTAATCAGTAAATACTTTATGATGGAAACAAATTCCCCTGTGCCTATTATATTTAAGAATGAACACTAAGTGGAAAATATTCTCTGCTAGATGCTATCATGCCACAGATTTAATAGAAAAACTATGCATGCAAATCATCACATAGTATGAGTAGTTTTATGCCAAGTTAACTAAGCTAGAGTCTTTTAAAACGGGAAATATCAATTGAGAAAATGCCTCTACAGTGACCTGTAGGTTAACCTTTAGCACATCTTCTTTCTTTTTTATTTTTCTTTTTTCTTTTTTATTTTATTTTTTTAATTTAATTTAATTTTCTAAGTTTTTTTTTACATTCAAAATCATTTCCCCTTTCCTGTTTCTTCCCTCCCTGAAAGTCCCATAAGCCCCCTTCCCTCCCTCTTTTTCTCATTCAACCCCCTCTCACTTCTCTGTCCTGGCATTCCCCTACATCCAGTTTTTCCAGGATCAGGGGTCTCTCCTTCCATCTTCTTGGAAATCTATTGATATGTGAATTGTGTCTAGGGTATCTGAGATTCTGGGTTAATATCCCCTTATCAGTGACTGCATACCATGTGTGTTCTTTCGTGATTGGGATACCTCACTAAGGATGATATTTTCCAGTTCTGACCATTTGCCTAGGAATTTCATGAATTTATTGTTTTTAATTTCAGAGTAGTATTCCACTGTGTAAATATACCACATCTTCTGAATCCATTCCTCCGTTGAGGGACATCTGGGTTCTTTCCAGCTTCTGGCTATTATAAATAAGGCTGCTATGAACATAGTGGAGCATGTGTCCTTATTGCACATCTTCTTTCTTTATGATGGATATGTGTGTGTGTGTGTGTGTGTGTGTGTGTGTGTGTGTGTGTGTGTAGGGGTTGGTGGTGGTAGGTATCAGCTCACTGTGGTCAAGGCCACCCTGGGCTAACTGTCTTGGATACTATAAAAAAGCAAGTGGAGCAAGTCATGATGTTCAAGTCATTAAGTAGCACCCTTCCATGGCCTCTGTTTCAATCTATTTTCCTGCCTTGAAATACTGCTTTGACTCCTTTTGGTCATGGATTGTGATATAGAACTTCATACTTTCAATAACCCCTTTCTCAAAAAGTTTATTTGGTCATGGTATTTTGTCAATATCAATAGAAGCTCTAAGACAGAAATTGTTATCAGGAATGGGATATATGATAGATATGACTCAGTGTTTAGGGGAGCTTTGTAGTAGAATTTGAACTTTGGACCAAAGAAACTATTAAATGTTTAGAGAATAATGATGTTGTGGGGACAAGGAGATAATACTGCAAGAATTGTAGAAGACTGGAGCCTGCATTATAAAGTTATAGGGAAAAGATAAAGAGTCCCCCAAAGGCAATATCAGGTTCATTTGTGTGAACTTTTGTTGAGAATCTGTGTTGTCTGGTCAGAAGGATCAAAATAAATGGCTGTGATTAACAAGGGACTAAGACCAGTAAAGTGAAATTTCTGCTTTATTAGGGTAATTGATATTGGTTATGTGATGATGATAAACCAACAAGTGTTAAGAAGAGACACATATCACTGAGACAAAATCTTTGGGAAATATATCCACAAGGTCAGTATACAAAAGCTACAGTTCAGGGGGAACCAAGTCTACGTCTCTTACCATTGGCCAAACATGATAAGAGTTTGGCGAGAGACTCTTAGCAGACATGATCAGAGTCATCTAGAATGCACAGAGTTTGATAGCAGGAGGGATTAGCTAATAAAGATGAACTGAGGCTTGGCCCTGTGAGCAGGGCAGAGACAGTATAACAGTACACATGAGATATAATAAAATATGGAAGATGACATAGTTGAAATAAAGATTAGAAGCCATTTTAAGAAAGGGATAATCAATGTTTCTAAATAGTAAGTCAAATTTAAAAGAGGTTCATATCATATTTATTCTTTTGCTATAACAGTTCTTTACAGACTTTTAGCAGAATAATTGTTCTGAGTTTTGGGACAGATGGAATATTGCTGAACTGAGAAGCCAATGTTACATTGGAGACCAGACACAGCAAATACAAAATGTTCAAAAAATAACTCTGTAAAGGAAAATTAAAGGAAAATCTGATGATATGTGTCTTTCTCAGCATAAGGAAACGTGTTATGGTTAGTGTTCTAAGTTGGGTCAAGTTTAAATCACTTACATGCAGAAAGAGGGAAGATATTTACTAATTATGCCACTGTTTCATATAAAAAGCTGAGTATCATAGAATGTGAAACAGAAATGAATAGTTTACTTTAATAAGAAAAAATAGTCCTCATTTTATTTCATAGTTTAAGGAGAATTTAATAAGTTCACATAATGTAACACACTTTCACTATTTAAGTGCATCATATGGCTGTAACTGTTCATTCTCTTTCCACAATTATATCCATCATTCGGGAATATAAAGCTAGAAAGAGTAGAGATGCAATCCAGGTGGTTAAATGGTTTTCAGGTTGTGCTGTGGCATCCAATAGGGAAAGCCTGTGGTAGAGAAAAATACTCATCTTCTGGTTATTTAGCTTTAGATATATTTCCAGACACATAGAGACTTAATAGAAGCAACATTTCACCTCCCGTGCATTTATGTCAAGTTACCAAAGCATTTATCTCCTGGAGTATGAAGTGCTGGTGGTTTTACCTGCTTGTGCTTTGTGTGAGCTGTACTATCCTGGGATTCAGCTAATTCTGTATGACTTGATAACATCAACAAGAATAACTGCATAACAATTTTAAACACAGTAAATGAAAGGAAAAATAATATTAAAGTAAATGAATTGGTTAACATTTTCTATTGACAGTTTCTAGATGAATTGTTTTAAGAATAATCTCAGTAAACAACAGTATCATTTACAAGATATAATAGCGGAGAAGTCCTGAATAATGGTTAGTGTCTCTCTGATGGTCATATGATTCTTAAATGTTTACAACTGTAGACTGAAGACCTACAAATAAAGTTTCAAAATTAATCTTAAGTTTTTACTATGACATATGCTTTAAAATTAACTAGAATGTCTATGATAATTCAATTATGCTTACATATGAAGTATCTTGTGAAATGATTAACTAAATTTGAATTTATATGATTATATATCTAATAGAATTTAGAATATCCTTTTAAAATATTTTATTTATTGTGATACTTTATGTACTTCCTGCTTTGTACCTTTGTGTGTGTGTGTGTGTGTGGTGTGTGTATGTGTGTGTGTGCTTGCACACTCACACTCATCTGTATCCTCCACTGCTTGCAGATAACTATCTGGGACAACATGGGAAAGTCAGTTCACTCCTTTCACCACCACCACGGAGGCCCAAGGAATTGAACTCATTATGTTAATTGATGACAAGCATGGCTATTCATGGATGTATCTCATCAAATGCAGAATCATGTTCAAGAGAGGTCATTATGAGCCTGGCATGGCATTGCAACACAAATACGGATCATATCTTAATAATTTTGTCAGTAAGTATAGGTAAATAAGTAATTGAAATTCACTAGGAATCTTTATTGTATGCTAATTTTCATGGTGATAGAAATTTGCTTTTTTTCTTCCTTTACAGAATGAGTTACATCTCAACATATTTTATAAGACTACAGTCTAGAAATATAAGAACCGATAAACCAAGTCTCAAACTTATCAGAAGAAAAGAGAAAAACAAGTAAATTCAGCAAAATATATTTATGTGAAAAAATAACTAAAAAGGATTAGCATAACTTAGCAAAACTGTTTTTTTCATATTGCTACCCAATTTCTTACACATATTATTTAGGAAGACAGA
Organism: Tokudaia tokunoshimensis; assembly: GCA_036184795.1. Lineage (NCBI taxonomy): Eukaryota > Metazoa > Chordata > Mammalia > Rodentia > Muridae > Tokudaia > Tokudaia tokunoshimensis. The sequence continues at coordinate 16,873,412 of BTHU01000011.1, forward strand.
GTACAATAATAAAAGACAGAGCCAGCCTTAACTTTTTTTTTTAATTTTGTATTGGTTATTTTATTCATTTACATTTCAAATATTACCCCTTCCCTGTTTCCCCTCCAAACTCCCCCTATCCAATCCCCTCTCCCTCTTACTTTCATGAGGGTGCTCTCCCACCCACTCTCCCATTCCTGCCTCACCACCCTAACATTCCCCTACACTGGGGCATCAAGCTTCCACAGGAACAAGGGCCTCCCCTCCCATTGATGTCACATAAGTCCATCCTCTGCTACATAGGCAGCTGGAGACATGGGTCCCTCCATGTGTACTCTTTGGTTGGTGGTTCAGTCCCTGGGAGCTCTGGGGGGCAGGGATCTGGGTAGTTGATACTGTTGTTTTTCCTATGGGGTTCAGCCTTAATTCTTGAAGTTGGCATTAGTTAACAACATTTAACAACTTGTGACATCTGGTTCTCTAATATAGGAACTGAGCCTTAGTCACTCAGTTACAGGGTATCATTTTATGTGTTAGGCTACATTCTAAAGTTACATATGCTTGCTGTACATGAAGGTCAATTTACACAAACCTGTCAGATAACTAACAGAGGCTATTTTTAAGCCACATATACAGTTTTTCTTCATACCTAATGAAATAAAATGTCTTATTCTAAGACACATACTGAAACAAATCAAAACCATTGTCATATTATAAAAACAAAGAAAAAATACAAAATCTCTATAAAACAGTAAAAGGTATGGATGTGAACATTCCTTTCAATATATAATCTCTCACAGCAAGACATGAGAATGAAAACTCCAGATAAGGTACGATGTTTATTGTCAGTGTTTCTTTTTAAGATTTATTTCTTTCTATTCTGGGAATGTGAGTGTTTGCTTGCACATATATATGTGTACCAAGTGTGTGCTTGTTTCATGTGAAGACCTAGAGAGTATGGAGCAACTCTAAGAACTGTAGATAGAAACCTGGGAACACCAACCAGGTTCTCTGCGAGTCCTTCTAACTACCAACTCATCTTTCTATTTTCAAGAATTATAGTATTTGTAATGTATAAATAACCAGCATTTTGATTTAACAGTCATAAATACCAAAGCAAACATAATGAATTTTCTGTGTCCTTTCATTAATTTCCTGTGATTCACCTTATAGGATGCTAATTATAATAAATACACTGTCACCACTAATTATGACGGCATTATGGAATAATTGTTATGAATGATAATTTCTCAGAAACAGTTAAGCCAGTGATTCTCAACCTGTGGGTTGTGGCCCATTTTGAGATTCAAAAGACCCCTTCACAGGGTTTGCATATCAAATATCCTGCATATCATACATTTACATTATGATTTACAACAGTAGCAAAATTGCAGTCATGCCATAGCAACCAAAAAATTTTATTGTTTGGAGTCAGCACAACATGACGTTGACAGCATTAGGAAGGTTAAGAACCACTGATATAAGCTGTATTAGTAATACTCTGTCTTAATATTAGCTTTTCTCATAATTCCATAGATTCTTCAAGTTAAAAAAAAAGTGATTTCATGCTATAAAGGCCAAACTTTTATTATATGTATATTATTAGGATAAACACACAAACACACTTATACCAATATCCTGGCCAAGCTACCAGATCTGTCTGTCTGTCTTTTTGTCTGTCTGTCTCTGTCTCTCTGTTTCTCTCTTCCCCCCCCCTCCTCTGCACTCCTCCCCTGTCCCTCTCCCTCTCCCAGCCTCCCTCCTCTTCCCTTTCTCCCCCTGTCTCCTTGTCTCTCATTCTCCCTTTCTGTCTCTCTCTGAGTATTTATCTGTTTCACTCTCCCCATTACCCTAATAAATCTCTTGCCTGAGATTTGTTGCATTTTGTGATTTTGTGAAATTTCTTGGCTCCATCATTGCCAAAGTAACCTTTGCTGCTTTATCCTAACAGTGACTGAAGATTTTCTGTTAATATGTTGAAAAGCTGTAACTACAATTTAAAATAGGTACAATTTCTATTGAAGTCCCTTTAAATTCTTCTTTTTTCATTGTGTAAAATATTATTGTCAAGGGAAGAAAACCCAAACAGGTATTTAGCTCTATTTTCTAGCTTTATTTTTCTCTCAAATGTACATTAACATCACTGTGTATGGAACAGAGTAAAACTTGTTTACAGAAAATCCTTCTTATTCAACATAACATGGAAAATATATTCCTGTATGAGAAAAAACTAATTATAAACAGAATTCCCCACATGCCTTATTAGCTGGATTTGAGTCTGGATCAACTCTTCGCTTGTTTTGCTCTCTATGGAACTGCTTCAGTGGGGTGTTACATTTACATAATCAAAGCTTCCTATGGCCCCTTTATAAACTGAAAGTAGCTCAGTGGGAATGAATAAAAGTACATAACATATGAGCAGAGAAGCCAATAACAGAGAAAAAAGCTAAACTCTCATGCCTGACACTCACAAATTAAAAACAACCATGGTGCACAGTCTGAACTCACCCTTCTCAGTACATGGTTCTTCCAATAAACTTTTTTACCTTTGATCCACAGAAGAATTCTACAACTGTCTATATTTTAAATTGGAGAAAATTAACGTTCAAACACATATGCTATTCATCAAATAACATAGCCAGTAGTTAAATCTATTTCTACAATACATTCTAGCAAAACTATTTTATGTATTTTTTTCTTTTTATTTTCTTATGTATTTTATTTCAATATGATGTGATCAACCTTAGGATTTTGCAAAGTTATCTTAAAGTCTACTGTGAGACGGCATTAATATGTCCACATCTACTATACTCTTAAATATTATGTGAATATCGATAGTGATGCCTGAATATGAAGAGGAAAATAATTTTAATGAGTCATAGGGGGCAAGCACTAATTTTATTTGGTTCAATTTAGTGAAACTGAATATCAATATTTAATATTCTGTAAATATTCTATATATGCCATGACCACTTAGTAAGTAACAGACCTACATGGAACCTAAAAGTAAGAATGAAGGAAGTGGTCTGTTCAGAATGATTCTCTCAATTCTGCAAATACATTGTTGTCTTAAGTCTCAGTTTAACCACTTGGCTAAAAAAGGTCTTTGCTTCAGTGCAGAAAAATCTAATGCAGAAACACAAATTTTTTTTTGCTTTGCTTTCATTAAAAGAGGAAAGAAATTTATAATAATAAAGATGATTGATATATACAGGATGGTTAGTGTTTGCAGGGTAAATACACCAAATAAAAGGGTTCCATTAACCTTCAGCATTTCACTTTTGCAGCATCAAAGGACACTTCCTCTGAGAGTTTGAGTCATGTTGATTTAGTGCCAGAGTAGTAGAGATTGATCTCAGCATATTCTGTGCCTTCATCACAAGCAGTGGAAATGATCTTTGAAAAACTCCTCAATGTGTCTAAGATACTGTCAGTCCTCAGCTTTATTTTATTAACCTTTAATGAAATCAATGAATCATAAACTTCTCAAATTATTCTCACAATGAAGCCATTGGGTAACTAAAGCTATTATGGGTCTGTGCATTATCTTTATTAGCGAAGAGAAATATAAATTTGTTTCTGTGTATCCTAGCCTCTGAATATTTAATAAGCTCAAAGAAAGAGAGTTTATCTTTAAGACATATGGGTATAAGATGTGACCCAATGTTCTATTTCCTTTTTCCTTTAGGATTTCTTCTTTTCAAGTCTGCAAAATAAACTCCTTCTAATACAAATTATCGACATTCTCTGAAAAGTTTGTTTAAATAAACCATACTTATGATATAAAAGAGCAATAGCTTGTTGTACTTGTTACTTGTTTCTTAATATAGTTTTAAAATATTCATAGGACCACCAGTCAGTAATTTTGAAGACTCTGTATAGACACTTAACTTATCAGTGTTTAATTACTTGTATAGGTGTTGTTTTCAGGAATGGGGCCTCACTGTAAATTTTGAGAGAGCAACTAGTTGTCAAGACAGTAGCCTGAGTTGTTTGGGTATTCCCAAGAGACTCTTTGATTAAATGTAAGCCAGTATCAGTACTGGTATCTTCATTTGAGATATCTACTTGGGGATGTATCTCCTCATTATTTGATATTTTCATTTAGTTCATATATATATATATATATATATATATATATATATATATATATATTCCAGCAATCTTCTACTATATTAGGTTTCCAAATGACCTTTCACATTGTCCTTTGTTTTGGATATCCCTCCACCTATTTTCTCTCTCCCCTCCTTTTTCCACTCCATGCTTCTTTGATCCTCCCATTTACTGCCAACATAGAAAGGTAAAAACCAAACCGGCTACATACAATTTGAGCCACAAAATGACCTGCCTGTGCTAGGACAATATTGGCCCAAAATTTTTGGGAGTGACCAACCAATATCTGATCTGATCGTATCTGAGGCCCACTCTATGAGATGGAATCTATCATTGACACTGCTTAGGTAACTAGGGACCTGAGATCAGATAGACTACAGCGCTGAGGGGAAAACCCAATGCTACTATACTACTGTTCTGCCAAAAAAAAAAAAATAAATAAAAAAAAAGTAGCAATAAATTTACTTTTAATGATATTCGGCTATATCCACATATGGACAATGTGCATCGAGCTTGAAACACTCAAGGATGAAACACATCAAGTAGGATGCCTCTATTATGTCTGTCAGCTCATGGCTCAGGAGCCTATACAGGAGAGGAGGCAGAAAGAGTATAAGAGCCGGAAGAGGGAGGGAAGGGGGCTTATGGGACTTTCGGGGAGGGAGGAAATGGGAAAGGGGAAATGATTTGGAATGTAAATAAAAAAACTTAGAAAATAAAAAAAAAAAAGAGCCAGAAGAATTGGAGGTCATCCAGGAAATAAGTCTAGATTAACAAGGACAGGTACACATATGAATTCAGAGAGACTGTGTCAGCAAGAACATGCGAAGTGGACGTATGTGCCCATATCTAATTCAGATGTTATGCTACCTCTGGTGAATAACCAGATCCAAATGAAACAATGGGCCTCATGTAAAGGTGTTGGTTTATTTTTTTGTTTCGCCTTATAGGTCTTTTGGGTTTATATGTGGCTTCTAGTTTTGTGTTTCTATGGTAGTCCTCTGTTTGTGTCTCTGTGTCTATATGTATGTCGAGTGCTTTCTCTTTGGCACTTTTTCTAATGTCTATTTGTTTTGCCCTGATTCAGCTTGTTTGCTGTTTATTTTATCTTATTTTACTTTAGTATTATTCCTTCAGTACCTTTTGCTTTCTAATGAAAGAAAGGGTGTAGATTCAGATGGTGGGATCTTAGAAGAGCTGAGAGAAGGGAACTAATAATCAGAATATTTTGAATGAAAAAGCTTATTTTCAATAAAAAAACAAAATATGGAGAGGAGGAATGATAGCAAAGATAGAAATATCAGTAATAACATGCATGTATTCACCAACTTCCTAAAAATAGCTGCAAAGATATGGATGTTGTATTAAAAATTCACCTATTTTGTGTAATAAAATATATCATTGATGAATATTTTTATTGCTAATTATTTATTATTCATTTATTTATTTTGTACTGGCAATAGAACATACAGTCTCCTGCAGGTTAAACAAAATATCTACAACCGAGTTACATCCGGAGATTGATCATTTTTGGAACATCTAAAAAAGCCAAGCACAGGTTCTCTCTAAGGACTTACTCATAGCTACTGAGTTTTCTTCCAGGCCCAGATTCTACCTTCTCAATGTTATGATTAACACATTATTAATTAAAACAGTAGTTATTTCATAGAAAAATAATCCTGATAACTTTAAATAAGTATGTCGCAAGCCCAAATATCAAATTCACACCAGAAAATACATTTAAAATACACACGATAAATTACAATGTTCATGACATGTTAAGCAATTGTGGATTTGAAAATATTTGAACCATTCTATGTGAAAAGATTAAATTGTTTCAGCACAATTCCATTTACATCAAATCAATAATCATTAAATAAATGTAAAATGGTGAAAATTCAGCTTATTTTAAAAGGTCTTTGAGTATTTTCCTAAGACTGTAGGAATTATTTAAAAATGTATGACAGCAAATTAAGTTATAATCTATAAAATAAAAAGGGCAAGCTTTTATAACTTTAATAAAACTTTGAAAAACATTTAACAATGACAAACACATGTAGTTACTGGAATTGTGTGTTTGTGTGTGTGTGTGTCTATCTTCTGTCTGTTTTCCTATTTGTCTCAGCATTCAAGTCTAACTATCCAGTGCCATTTTTCCCTTCTGCAAATAGAAACTTGCATTGCAATGTTGATATCTTCTTCTTCTTTTTTTTTTTTTTTAAAGGTGCTAAAAATGATGACATATCCCTGGGTCAGAGTGACACAAATTTCTATTCATCAATTAACAGAAAACATTTTATTTCAATGTGTTCTAGGATATTTTTGCAAGCAATATTTCAAAAAAAAACTACTGAAGTAGATTTTCAATAAAACATTATCAAGAAAGTTAGCTCGAGTTTTTACGGGGGAGACATGAATGAAACAAAAGATGAACTTTTAAAAATGTGAACTGGGTTAACACAGTACTGGTGATGGAATACACGGTACAGTAGTAGAATAACATTAACAAGAACAAAATTATTGTCGCTTCCATGATGAATGAAAATCTACAGTGTTGGCATGACACAGAATGTTCCCCAAAGTAGTACAATCCTAGCATCGAATATGTGAAGAGACATTGGTATGAAATTGAGTATGAGCGGCAACTCACATAGAAATAAATGATTTTCCCTTTTCTGTTTGACTGACAACTTGCTGAACAGATGGAAATAAAGCAAAGCTCCAAAACAGAGGATCATTAACAGAGACTGTTAATTAGTCTATAACAATAACTGTTCTTGTAGTTTACTTGTAAAATAGAAGTACATATACGCTAGACAAACTACAAGAAAGCATTATTATTTATCCTGTCTTAAAGAAACTTGAGAATGAAGCTAAAAAATAAGCAATAAAAAAAAGATGAATTTCTTGCTGATTTTATTCTGTGTTACATTTGGTTTTTGAAATACGCTGTGATGCTGGCTATAGCAAAGTAGCCGCCCTTACAACATTGAACTTACCCATGAAAGATTAACCAGGATGAGTTGATTAACTGTCTAAAAGTGAATTATAATTTAATTTTTAGTTTTTACCTCTCTGAAATTGTTTGAGAGAAAACGCTTGTTTTTGTTTTGTTCTCATTTTTTGGGGGGAGGGGGTTTAAAAGGTTTTTGTTTGTTTGTTTTTAGGTGAGAGAATGGTAGACATCATCTCTTTAATTATAGATGGCCTTCTTTCCTGGACTAGGAAATGAGTTGATCATCAAAAGCATCTTCAGTACAAAGTTCAGCTTTTCTGTTTGCTTCTTCCTGTACATCTTGAAAGGAGAGTCTCTGTATTCCTGGAATAAAATGAAAAAAAAAAGCTATGTCAAGACAACACAATCCAGCCAAGCTCTCAAAATGCTCTGCGGATGACCTCATGAACTAGCACTTTTAATGCTTTCAGAACTTACAAAGGAAAAGGGACAGGTATTATTGCTTTTGCTTACCAACTAAGTTTTTAATTTGAAATAATACCTAGTATAAAAAATAGGTAATATATTTCTGTACAGTTCTACTTTTTATTTTACCTATACAGATGTAATAATTTTAGTACATTTATGTTTTATGGTAGGAACATAATATTTCTAAAAAAAAATCGAGAAAAGAATATTTCAAAATGTGAAGTCATTGGAAAATGTAGGACAAATTTTAAAGTGCACACCTTCATGATGTCTTTCATAGCTAAATTTTTTTCTAAGAATATTCTAAGCATTTGTTCTATGAAATACACCTTTAATGTTTTTGATATTTGTGCATCTATGGGTAATGCAGAAGTATTATAAACCCAAGTAGTATAACTTAATTTCATATTTTTTCCTGTATTTTCTGTATTTTTCCTCCCTCCACACTCCCCAGTTAAATTGTCTTACCTGTTCTTCCCATTCCTCACTTCACATCACTTCCCTTTCACACTTTTTGTTTTTCTTTTCCCCTCTCTAGACCTCCTTCACCCATGGTTATTTTTACATTCTTCGTTTCTAGTGTTTTTGTGGGTACAGACTCACATGTGAAGATTTGAAGTTAGAAACAAACATTGTGCTGAAGAAAGGAAGGAAAAACAAAAGCACCTCTGAAAATGGTTGCAGATACAATTCTGAAATCCTATAATCTAGAACACATTCTTGATAGTATTCAGGTTTTCTACTTGAAAGAGACATACTCTTTAATCAATAGGCATCAGGCCTATAAAGGTTTTTTGACAGAAGGCAGACTGAGGGCTGTGACTATTTTGATCCAAGTACTGTTCATTTTCTCCATATCTGTAGAGTTTCTGTGTCTACACACCAAATCAGCTTCATGTGGACGATTTCACGGCTTCACTTTGAGAGACAATATGGTTGATAAAGTCAAAAGCAGGATCTCCATAGGAGTCACAAACTTCTTGCTTTTATTGCATCTACGGTTTATTCTATTAGAGTCATTTATGTCCACTTATTAATGATTAAGAAATAATTAGATCTTTTCATACAAGTATCCCAGAATGCCAAAGAATATGTAGTTTAGTAATTTATTAATTTAAAATGATAGCTTTAACTTGATATCTAAAATAATAGTTTTTTTTAAAATTCATTGAGTCTTAATTTGTTTATAATTATGAGTCCAGAAGAAATAACCTAATGCTTAATATTTAAGATAAATTTTTTATCAGTATTCATTGGAAAAGTTTGAATTATCTTAGTAATGACTAAATGATGGTACCAGGAGCAAGGAAGTGAATGTTGTTTTGTTTCTTTACACTCACACACACACATACCCACACACAGACATGCCGACACACAGACACACAAACAAACAGACACACGCACACACGCACACACACACACACATTATACTAGTTAAATAACTTCCTGTGATTTGCCGTGATCCAAAAGCTACTTAAGTTAAATGAAGAGAATAAATATTGTCATCATAACAGCAATTTACTTATTTCATTTTGCTGTGTTACTTTTTAAATTAGTGATCTCATAGATTGCATTGCCTGAACTCACAAATTTAAAAACATTAATTCATATGATATGCAGGAAGTACTTGATTTACATGCAGTGTAGTCACACATGTACAGGTAACTTCCTATAGTTAAATTATGGAAACAGAAATGTCAAGGGCTGGTGCTCTGATGAAACATATGGGTATGTATCCTTGGAGTGATTTTTTTTTTTTATTTAACCAAAGCTCTTTTCCTGCCAACATTTAAATGGATTGTTAACATTTCATAAAATTAACATTTTTAAAAGTTGTTTTATTAATATATTTAAACATATTCTCAAGCTTTTAAGGTTCTCCAAATGAAATGCATCACTCATGTATAAAATTATGCTTTGTGAAACTCTGCAAAAGCTTTAAATGTATATATTATACTGCAAGTATGGTTGTTCTTTTTCAAAAATTTAAATTATTTTGCCTTGTTTAAAGTTAAATTTTTTTCATACATAATTGGCAATGCTCATTACTTTAAAACTGTCAGAAAATTAGATGAAATATGAGCAAAATTTTCTAATGAAATTGCCGTATTTATCAGTGTCCACACAAATTAATATTGGACTTAACTCTCATAAAATATTTGTTTATATAATGGACATATAAATTCCAACAAAATACATTGATCCCAGGTAAATCCTGAACTAAATATAGAATCCTTTTGAAGAACAAAGTGAGGAAGAAAAAAATGAAAAGAGGAAGGAAAGGAGGAGAGAAGGAAGAATGAAAGAAAATAGGTCTCATACCTTTTATGTATTAGAATTTTTCATAAATTTATAACTGACAACCGAACAAAATGTGTATAATGTAAGTTTTGACAACAATTTACATTACTATATTCCACTAATAAATACTAATTAAGCATGATTTTATGTGTGAATGAACCATTATGTATAGTATAAATATTTTATATTAAAACCTATGTAGAAACAAGTCTGTGTAAAATGCCTGTCTTTCTGCAGTACTGTGAGTAGAACTTACTGCTATTGTCTACAATAATTTCTAAGATGTTTTGGAAGTGTAAACTTTTATTTCCTAAAGATGAAAATAGGATATCTCTTGGTAAGTTTGTTTAACTTTATTCACAAATATGAGTCTCGTGTGTGTGTATGTGTTTATGTGTGTGTGTGGGTTTATGTGTGTGTGTGTTTATGTGCGTGTGTGTTTATGTGTGTGTATGAGAGAAAGTGGAAGGGAGAGAGAGAGGGAGAAGGAGAGAGGGAGAGGAAGAGAGGGAGGCGGCTGGGAGGGGGAGGAGACAGACAATGACGGAGACAAAGGCAAAGAGAGACCCAGAAAGATTTGGGTTTTCTTTTTTTTTTTTTTCTATTTTTTTTTGTCTGCAAGTTGTTTTTATTTTCTAAGTTTTTTTTATTTACATTCCAAATCATTTCCCCTCTCCCGTTTCCTCCCTCCTCGAAAGTCCCATAAGCCCCCTTCCCTCCCTCTTTTCTCCATTCAACCCCCTCTCATTTCTCTGTCCTGGCGTTCCCCTACATCCAGTCTTTCCAGGACCAGGGTCTCTCCTTCCATCTTCTTAGAAATCTATTGATATGTGAATTGTGTCTAGGGTATTCCGAGATTCTGGGTTAATATCCCCTTATCAGTGACTGCAAACCATGTGTGTTCTTTTGTGATTGGGTTACCTCACTAAGGATGATATTTTCAAATTCTGACCATTGGCCTAGGAATTTCGTGAATTCATTGTTTTTAATTGCAGAGTAGTATTCCATTGTGTAGGTATACCACATCTTCTGAATCCATTCCTCCGTTGAGGGACATCTGGGTTCTTTCCAGCTTCTGGCTATTATAAATAAGGCTGCTATGAACATAGCAGAGCATGTGTCCTTATTGCATGCAGGTAAAGCCTCTGGGTATATGCCCAGGAGTGGTATAGCTGGATCCTCCGGGAGTGTCATGCCCAGTTTTCTGAGGAACCGCCAGACTGCTTTCCAGAGTGGTTGTACCAGCTTGCAATTCCACCAGCAGTGGAGGAGTGTTCCTCTTTCTCCACATCCTCGCCAACAACTGCTGTCTCCTGTGTTTTTGATCTTAGTCATCCTGACTGGTGTGAGATGGAATCTCAGGGTTGTTTTGATTTGCATTTCCTTAATGACTAAGGATGATGAACATCTCTTTAGGTGCTTCTCAGTCATTAGATATTCTTCAGGTGAGAACTCTTTGTTTAGCTCTGTACCCCATTTTTTAATAGGGTTACTTGCCTCTCTGGAGTTTAACTTCTTGAGTTCTTTGTATATATTGGATATTAGCCCTCTGTTGGATGTATGGTTGGTAAAGATCATTTCCCAGTTAGTTGGTTGCCGCTTTGTCTTTTTGACAGTGTCTTTTGCCTTGCAAAAACTTTGTAATTTAATGAGGTCCCATTTGTCTATTCTTGATCTTAGAGCATAAGCTATTGGAGTTCTGTTCAGGAAATTCTCCCCTGTGCCCATATGTTCAAGGTTCTTCCCTAGTTTCCTTTCTATTAGTTTCAGTGTGTCTGGTTTTATGTGGAGATCCTTGATCCACTTGGAATTGAGCTTAGTGCAAGGAGATAAGAATGGGTCAATTTGCATTCTTCTGCATGTTGACCTCCAGTTGAGCCAGCACCATTTGTTGAAAAGGCTATCTTTTTTCCACTCTATGGTTTTAGCTAACATCGGGTTTTCCCTGTTACACAGTCCTCTACTAATTTTTCTGGCATCCTATTCTCTCATATAGCTCTATGAATGGTCAATTACTACTTTTGTTTCACTCCTACGTTCTCTTATCTATTCTGATAGTATTTAAAACATTGCCTTGACAAGTCTGGAAAACTTGAGAGTAGAATTTTATATGCAACCTTTAAGGACGATCTCCTACTCCTCCTCCTCCTCCTCCTCCTCCTCCTCCTCCTCCACCTCCTCCTCCTCTTCCTCCTCCTCCTCATTATTATTACTATAAATTTATTTTTTTAACTTACTTTATATCATACTCATTATCCCCCTCTTCGTCACCTCCTCCTACAATCCTTCCTCCATCCCTAGCTCCCCTTCTCCTATGAGCAGCTGGCGCCCCACTTGCAATTCCCCACCCTTGCACTTCAAGGCTCTACAAGGCTAGACACATCCTCTCCTACTGAGGTCAGACATCTGACAGGCAGCAGCCTTTGGGATAGTCCTTCCTCTAGTTCTTTGGAACCCACATGAAGACCAAGATGCCTATCTGTTACATATGTGCAGGAGGCCTAGGTCTAACCTGTGTACGTTCTTTAGTTGATAGTTCAGTCTCTAAGAGCCCAGAGAGTTCAGGTTAGTTGAGCCTTTGGACTTCCTGAGAAATTCCTATCCCCTTTGGGGCCTCAATTCTGTAAGCTCCATCCACTGCTTGTCTGGTATGTCTGCCTCTGTCTAAGTCAGCTGCTAGATTGGAACCTCTCAGAGGACAGCTATGCTAGCCTCCTTTCTATAAGCACACCAGCGTATCATTAATAGTGTCGGGACTAGTGTTTTTCCATGGGATGGGTCTCAAGTTAGACAGGGTATTGTTTGGTCATTTCCTAAGTTTCTGCTCCATCCCACATCCTTGTATTTCTTTTAGACAGCATTAAATTTGGGTTGTGCTTGGGATTAACTTTTGTGAGTGTATTGGTGTCTCTCTTGCTCCACTGCGGTTCGTAACTGGCTATAGGAGGTCACCTCGTCACGTTTCATATCCCCAATGCTATGGGTCAGAACTAAGGGCACCCCCATTGATTCTGGGACTTCTCCCTTATCTCAGGTCTCTGTCTCATCCTGGAGATGACACTCACCTCCCCATCACCATCAGTTGCAGATTTTCATTCATTCTCATGGCCATCTGGCCATTTCTTCTGTCCCTTCCCACACTGGAACCTGAACCCCCTCCCATTACCCTCCCCATCATCTGTCCCTCCAAATCCTTTTCCCATCTGCCTTTTGTAACTGTTTTATTCCCCCTTCTAATATCAAGATCCATCCTTTGCCTGCAAAATTCATGATGTCTGTAATTTTCATAGCTGAATAGTGTTCCATTGTGTAGATATATCCTTGTCTGTATCCATTTTTCGGTCGAGGAACATCGAGGTTGTTTCCATTTTCTAGCTATTACAAATAAAGCTTCTGTGAACATAGTAGACCAAACGTCTCTGTGGTATGGTGGAACATCTTTAGGGTGTCTGCCCAGGAGTGGTATGGCTGCGTCTTCATGTAGAACTATTCCCAGTTTTCTGAAAAACTGCCAAATTGATTTCCAAAGTTGTTGTACAAGTTTGTACTTCCACTAGAAATGGAGGAGTGTTCCCCTTTTGAGCATTGCTGTCATTTAAATTTTTGATCTTAGCCGTTCTGATGGATTTAAGATGGAATCTCAGAGTTTTTAGGTTTGCCTTTCCCTGATCACTAAGAACTTTGAAGATTTTTTTAAGTGCTTTGAAATTCCTCTGTTGAGAATTCTGCTTATCTCTATACCCCATTTTTATATTTGTGTTATTTTGGGTCTTTGGTGTCTAACTTCTTGCATTCTTTATAAATTTTGGATATTGACCCCCTATCGTATGTAGGGTTGGTGAAGATGATTTGCTAATCTGTAGGTTGTCATTTTGTCCTATTGAGAGTGTCCTTTGAGTAAGGACTTTCTTAACTTCAGAGAATTTAAATGATTTTCATATCGTTTATTTATTCATATGACTTTTGAGATGATATTCATATATACATCTTAATCAAAACCATTCCTCTGCCAAACCCAAAATTCCTCTAGCTATCCATACCAATTCCTCTCTCTCTTGTCTCTCTGTCCCTTTGTCTCTGTCTCTGTCTGTCTCTGTCTCTCTCATATATGTACATATGCATATATATATATACATGAGAAATGAAATGAGAGGACATATATATATATATATATATATATATATATATATATATATGGAGAGTATGATCAAGATATATAAAAAGATATAGATAAATATAGAGAATATATATATATATTTGCATGCACATATACACATATACCTACATATATTCTCTCTGTTTTCTTGTGTTTGCCATAAAGATTTTCTTAATCTTAATCTAAAAGCACCCTTAGTCATATAGTTTTCTCCTTAGGAAAAAACAGCCTATATTTTGATGGAGATTTTTTAGACATTCCTTTTTGTGGATTTTGACCACATAGATTATTGTGACTGAGTTAGATTTCATTTGATTGTGTATTAAACATAGGCCCTATTCATATTTCTGCATACATTGTTGGTAAAAATATCAATTTATTTTTTTTTCTAGAGTTCGAAAAGGGAAAGGTGTTGTATGTGAACACATTGTCTTGGTGACAGGAGATGTTTGTTATATTTCTCAGTGAAGTTAATGAAGGCAAAAATCATTATCAAAGGGAACATGTTGAATGAACCAATTATCTACTATGAATTGATTGATTCCTTCTTTAAGTCAGCTCCTGCACATGATGAAGTAGGTAGTACTATGCATCCCAGACATCAGAAAGATTTTCCCCTGTGCCCAGAAGCACATAGAATACACACCAAAATGTTCCTATGATTAATGTAATTAATAAAACCCATTGTCTCTGCATAATGTATCTTAAATTTTTCTTCTTACACATTAAATCACAGCAGGAGAAATGAACAATAATATCTAGCACTGTCATGTTCTTTAGAGCATTAGTGCCTGAACTCTTAAAAGAACTTGTGTTCTTTTTAGCCTTAGTGCCTGTATCAGTTATCATCACTTATCTTTAAGGAGCTAAATTGCCACTGTAAGAGTAGCTACGGATCAGGATATTACTTCACAAACATTCTTTTTAAGGTCTTTGAGACTTCACACTTCTCAGTTCTCCTTCCCTCCTTATTTTTATTCCAGTAAGAGAGCATTACCACATGTTTGTAGAAAACTAAACCACTGAAAGATTCATTTTTCCCCTCATATCTAAATCAATAAGCCAATATTTCAATCCTTCCTTATGTTTTCTTTCCTTATGTTCAAGTGAAAGAATTGCTTCATTTCCTATGGCTTACAGTATCTCTTCTTTTTCTTCGTTAAAAATCTGTACACATTTTGAGATCATCTGCCATATAAAGCACATATGTCTCCAAAAGGACCGATAAATATAAGCCAACAAATTTCTTTATACTTTTATTCATTTCCTAATTCATATCTATAAATTAACCTTTTTATTTATTTATTTTTTTGAGGATAGGACCAAGGAACTGTCCTCAAATTGATGCCTACCAAGGCCATCCTCTGTTACATATGGGACTGGAGCCATGGGTCGCTCCATGTGTACTCTTTGGTTAGTGATTTACTCACTGGGAGCTCTGGGGGATCTGCTTAGTAGATACTGTTGTTCTTCCTATGGTGTTGCAAACCCCTTCAGCTCCTTCAGTCCTTTCTCTAACTCCTCCATTGGGGACCCCATGCTAAGTCCAATGGTTGGCATATAAATTTTTAATGGCAACATATCACTTTTAAAATTTGATCTTATTCCTTCTTCTAGATTGGCTCCAATGACATCTTATTCTCAGTTTCAATATATTTCTACTTTGTTTAGGGATGATAAATATATTCACTCATATTATTATAATGTTCTTCAGTGGTAAATCATATATCTTTGATGATTGATCACTGACCTTGTAATAGTTGGATTTTAATGCCATTTTACACGAGCACACATTCGCACATACATATTCATTTACTAAAACTTATGAGTTACATATACATGGGTTAACACTTTTTTTTTTTTTTTTTGGTTTTTTGAGACAGGGTTTCTCTGTGTAGCCCTGAAACTCAATTTGTAGACCAGGCTGGCCTCGAACTCAGAAATCCTCCTGCCTCTGCCTCCCAAGTGCTGGGATTAAAGGCGTGTGCCACCACCGCCTGACAGGGTTAACACTTTTTAAGCTTGATTTAAGACTTCTAATTTCTATAATTGCAGGGTAACATTTTCTTATATTGAAAGCACATTTTTTATTATAATTTTTCATGACATTTCATGAAAAGAAAATATAATTATTTTTTAGTCTTCAAAACTAATAAACTTAAATGAAAGTGAAATATTAAAGAAATTAAATGAAAGTCTGAAAACACACCACAATTACTTAATATAATTCAATTGCACAGACATAATTCAATAAGAATAAGATAACTTTAGTCAATGAAAGTGGACATGAAAACTTCACATATATGCTCTTCCCTAGAAAAGCTACAATAAAAATAACAATAAAATGTCTTAAAATGAAAAATATTAGAGAAATGACCTACTACTTTTGTAACAGTAAAAATTAAAAATGGACAAGATTTATATCTCTAGTTAGATGATAAAATTGTGATACATTCACATAATGTAATATCACACAATTATTTAATAAATAAATAAATAAACATTGACAATTGAAAGTTGATCAAACTAGAAAAAAAATCATCCTGAGTAAGATAACCCAGAACCTAAAAGGAAAATATGACATATTTTTCTTATATATGTGAATGTTAGTTTTTAATCTTTCAATAGATATGCTACAATCCATGTAACTATGGAAGTTAAGTATAGAGTAAAGGACTCAGGAAGTAGAAAAATTATTCCAACAAATAAGAAATAGTATATATGGTTATTAAGATATAAAGAGATTGCCTGGGGACGCATTAGAAATAGAACATAGAGTATTAAACAAAGTCAGAGAGAAAAAAATAGGTAAGGAAAAGATTATGGGAAGAACATCTAACCAGAAGGGTCATTTGAAGACTCATACAGATCTTACTACAGTAGAAACTTCAAAAAATCTGTACATATATGAAAGAATTCTAAATGGAATTACCAATTTATGGTGGCAACATAGCTCTAACAAGACATCTCTCTCTCTACAAAAATAAATAAATAAATAAATAAATAAATAAATAAATAAATAAATAAATAAAAAATAAAAGTCCAGTGAAAGGAATTGCATCCAATTGCATCCAATTGAGATTTTGGCAAATGGGCTCCAAGGAAATATAAGCAACAAACAACTCAGGTAATTGCCAAGTCTATTGGTTGTTCTCCATAAACTGAATGCAATGCCCTATTGCTGAAAACAATATGTATATGCCTCATTTATCAGAAAGAGTCTAAGCAGGTGATTAACCACAGCTTTTGCCCTAGTGTTAATGAATAAGGTAAACACAACCTAGATACAAGTCCTTCAAAGTAAAGTGATGAACTTCACGCAGGATATGCTGGTGCAATGGCGGTGGAAACACTGTGAGAAGAATCAACCAACATTTGATTAGCTTTAAGGCCCAGTCCATGGAATGGAATCTGTGTAAGACCATGCTCAAGTGGCCAAGAACCTGAACAGGTTATGACCTAGTGGAAAACCAAATATTATTGTTTTGCTACAGGAATATAGAAATAAAACAATTTCTAATAATACTCTTCTATACACATTTTTCAATGTCTTTTTCAGCCATCCTTAGAGAAGCTTCCACCTGCAGTAAATGGGAACATATAAATACCCACAATTTCCCAATGTACAAAGACTTAGAAACCTTGGAACACTCAGACCTAAGATGTCTGCATTGAACATCTCCCCTCAGGAATCAGGGAACATTGCAGAAGAGGATGTGGTAAGAATTTAAGTGCCAGTGATGATGGAAGTCACCAAGGAAACAATAATTGTAAGACACAATAAGATTGTTACACATAGGAACTCAGAGAGACCATGGAAACATACCTAAGGCCTGCATAGGTCTGAATCTTTTGGAGTCCACACACTGAGAGAGGTAGGGGAAATAACCCCAATCCTTAAGTAAGAGGCTTTGTCCAATTCACAAATGTTCACAAAGAAAATAAATCTCTAAAGATGTCTTCCTGGGTATACAAACCACAGTTAATGACTGGCAGCATGACCACCAAGAGAGCCAATACACAATGAACATAATAGCATATGTGGAGATGTTTGTCTCATAATCCTTTGTTTGTGCATTTTTCTCTTTATTTTACAACTTCTTTGCTTATACAGTATCATTTTTGATTTTATGCTTTTACAAGTTTATTTTTTTTTTGGTGTGTATCTGTATGTGTATCTGAATCAATGTGTTTCTTATGCTTTTCTTTATTTTTTAATTTTTGTTTTCTTTTTTAAATAATGGTCCTTTTTTAAACTTACATATTTGTCATCTAAAAAGAAAGATCATACGAAATTGACTGGGTGGTAGGATGGGACAATCAGGGAGAAGATGAGGAAAGAGAAACCATGATCAGAATACATTTACAAAAACCATGTTCAATAAAATTAAAAAAAAAATCAAAGGGTCAAAACAGCTGCAATGCTATCGATTACTTAGCTGCTTGGAGAGGAACGTATCGTATATTATAGTTTATCACACTCCAAAGCATTCTATATAGCAAAATTTGTATCTGTGGAATCTATATACTTGGGAAAAACAAGAGTCAATCTTCAAAATATGCTTGGATAAAGGACCACCTATTGGACCATTGGCTGCATAAGGAGGTCGCATATATGAAATAAACCGACTCAACTTCACCTAGCCATCATCAATTGCCAATTGCTCCTCAGCAAAGGGAAGTATTTTGTGACTACTTCTTCCTTCCTCACTTGAGCTTTGGCTAATTGAGTTTGTACAGGTCAGGGACACAAGGCATCAACCATCATCTTAGAAAAAAAAGAAAGTTTCCTGATGAAGAACGATGTACATAGGTATAAATATAAATCATATCAATATAGGAGTATTAGATACTTCCCTAGTATCTAGTCAGCATGGAACTATGAAGAAGTTAATTGTATCGTGCATGAGTTCCATCACGTGGGACATATATAACAAGAAAATTGAATCCCATGTTTTTATGCCACTATTGCACCATTGGAAATATATCGCCAGGCCACTAGTGACTGGAGTTCACAGAATACTCAGCTGGATAAAACTATTGATTAATGATTACTACAGTAGTATATATCAAAGAATATATATAACATAATCAAGAAGAATGAAGTTTCCAAATGAGTGCAAACTCAAGATTGTCATGTCCCAAGTCTGAGGTATGTACTATCTTCAACAAGACACCCTTACCATCAAGTTATGGAGAATGACAACAAGTAATGGTGATAGCTATTAGTATTTTGGGTGAGTGTATATCATATCCCATTCATGAACACTTTAAAGAAGCAACCCAAATATGACATTAGGCTTTTATATGATAGATTATAGTATCTGTAAGTGGTATTTGCCTGCATTTTAGGGTAACTCCAACTAAGTGTATTTTCATATTTATATTTTAGACATTTTGTACAGTATTAGGTTTCTAAAAGATTTATTCTTTGGTGTTAGTTATATACCCTCATATGTTCTCCCTCAATTATATATAATAGAAAATATTTGGTAAAGTAATATTCTGATTCATAATGTAAATTCAAATGCCTACCTGCTAAATACTGTATGCACAGAAGTTGCAAAGCAGTTATTCTTTTACATGTAGATTACTATTAAAGTACATTATTAAATAAATAAATGTGATTTTCACAGTTAAAATATTGATTGTATAAAAATTTTCTCATTCCTTAGATATCTAATTTTTCAGCTTCATTACATTTCCTTCTTGCTTAGTAGCATTTTATTGCTTCTTTACATTTTAGTCAAATACTCTCCTTGTTTATGTTTATTTTATAGCCTAAGCACTATAAATTTAAACATCTATTAGGAATAATACACACCTACATTTTTCTTGCTTATAAAAATATCATATAAATACAACCTCATATGTATATACTTACAAATAATAATGTATCACTCTTACCTTTAATGAAATGTTCAATTTAGTTTTTGAGATAGATTATTATTTTTTCCTCAAATACTCTCTACTTTCTTTTCTTTTTTTATTATTTTTTATTTTTTTATTTTTTTATATATTTTTTACATTCAAAATCATTTCCCCTTTCCCGTTTCCTCCCTCCCAGAAAGTCCCATAAGCCCCCTTCCCTCCCTCTTTTCCCCATTCAACCCCCTCTCGCTTCTCTGTCTTGGTATTCCCCTACATCCAGTCTTTCCAGGACCAGGGATCTCTCCTTCCATCTTCTTGGAAATCTATTGATATGCGAATTGTGTCTAGGGTATTCCGAGATTCTGGGTTAATATCCCCTTATCAGTGACTGAACACTATGTGTGTTCTTTTCTGATTGGGTTACCTCACTAAGGATGATATTTTCAAGTTCTGACCATTTGCCTAGGAATTTCGTGAATTCATTGTTTTTAATTGCAGAGTAGTATTCCATTGTGTAAATACACCACATCTTCTGAATCCATTCCTCCATTGAGGGACATCTGGGTTCTTTCCAGCTTCTGGCTATTATAAATAAAGCTGCTATGAACATAGTGGAGCATGTGTCCTTATTGCCTGCAGGTAAAGCCTCTGGGTATATGCCCAGGAGTGGTATAGCCGGATCCTCTGGGAGTGTCATGCCCAGTTTTCTGAGGAACCGCCAGACTGCTTTCCAGAGTAGTTGTACCAGCTTGCAATCCCACCAGCAGTGGAGGAGTGTTCCTCTTTCTCCACATCCTCTCCAACAACTGCTGTCTCCTGTGTTTTTGATCTTTGCCATTCTGACTGGTGTGAGATGGAATCTCAGGGTTGCTTTGATTTGCATTTCCCTAATGACTAAGGATGATGAACATCTCTTTAGGTGCTTCTCAGCCATTAGATATTCTTCAGGTGAGAACTCTTTGTTTAGCTCTGTACCCCATTTTTAATAGGGTTACTTGCCTCTCTGGAGTTTAACTTCTTGAGTTCTTTGTATATATATTGGATATTAGCCATCTGTCAGATGTAGGGTTGGTAAAGATCATTTCCCAGTTAGTTGGTTGACGCTTTGTTTTTTTGACAGTGTCTTTTGCCTTGCAAAAACTTTGTAATTTAATGAGGTCCCATTTGTCAATTCTTGATCTTAGAGCATAAGCTA
Organism: Tokudaia tokunoshimensis; assembly: GCA_036184795.1. Classification (NCBI taxonomy): domain Eukaryota; kingdom Metazoa; phylum Chordata; class Mammalia; order Rodentia; family Muridae; genus Tokudaia; species Tokudaia tokunoshimensis. The sequence continues at coordinate 16,894,451 of BTHU01000011.1, forward strand.
TTGGAGTTCTATTCAGGAAATTCTCCCCTGTGCCCATAAGTTCGATCTCTCCCACCTTTATACCCCGCTAACCCTCCCTTCAATATAGTCTTTCCTATTCTCTTTAAAGTTCCTTGTTTCTTTTTACACTAACTGGTATTGCATATATCATATTCTAAATACATCCATCCTCTATTTCTATTTCTATCCTATATCTGCATTTATACTCTATCTAAATATAACCTATTCAATCCATTTTACAGAAATTGTCAATATACTCATGTCATGCCTACAATAAAATCTCAGCACACAACAGAAATCCAAATCCCAAGCAGCGTAGTTTTAATACTAGTACTTTGTATTGTTTCTTTTTCTGCAAATTAATATATGAAATACCCACTTAATTTGCCTGAGTATGGCTTACAAATTAAACAGATAAAGTTATTTCTGAAAAATAAACATAGAAATATCACATTTTTGAAAGTAGATCCATAATAAAATATGGATTTTTGGAAGCCATGGAAAAATACATGCAAACAAACACAGTTATAATTTAGATTCTCTGTGTGAAAATATTTAAACTGCTCATCCTGAACATATAACCCTTAATTTGAATGTATTTAAAGACACTAGACACTGTACATAATGTAGAACACTGAGTAGTGATGACTATATAACAAATTCAATGTCTCAGAATAGAGTTTTGTGAATTATGATGTAGTAATAAAAATGAGTTCGATTATCTCCGTCCCTTTAATGCCCTGATAAGGCCTCTTGTTGCAAAAATAACTAAGTCAGAAAGCAATGAGTGATTATTGACCAGTTCCATACTTAGAACTCTGGAATAATCAATAGACAGAACATGTATAGAATGACTCTAGGAACAAAAAGATACTCAACACAATGAGTCAAGGGAAATTCTTCTAATAGTAGCTAAAAATTAAAATTTTCACTGATGTAAAATATGAAACAGGCTCTGTCTTCATGTTTATTAATATATACAAATAATAACTCTGGTATATTTCTACCTGAAAAGTAAATGTAACTACATACAATATTGTTTATAGTATACAAACAAAATGAAATGGATAATGTATAAACATTATCTTAAACTAATTTACTATTACAATTATATTTTCTCCTTTACATTTGACACATATTTATTCTAACATCTACTTAGCTAGTCATGTAACTCAAACCACTGTTTGAATCTTCATTCATTGTTTGTGGTCTAATATTCATTATAATCTTGAAGTTTGACTTAGAATATCTTTTTTTTGAAGACATTGTCTTTATTTTTAGAAAAATGTAAATATATGGTTTTATCATAGCAGAAATACTAACATTTATTAAAAATAAAAGCTTTATCATTTTTATTTCAAACCAATTTTGTACAGGACTATTTAAAGTGAAGAAATTTATGTATGTTTTCAGAGTAATCCACAGAGTGATGCAATTTTAAAATTCCAGCACAATTTTTACAGATCTTGAAGGAACAATACACATCTTCATATGGAAAAATCTCAGGATACCTAAAATAATCCTATATAATAAAAGAACATCTAGATGTTTAACCATTGCTGAGTTCAAGCTCCACTACAAAGCTATAGTAATAAAAATCACAAGGTACTAGCAGAAAAACCGACAAGTTGACAACAATTGACATAGAACAATTCCATAGAATATCCTTATTAAAAATGGGATTAATAAGATGTGTTGCAAATGGTCTTTGGTCACAAACAAGCTGAAAGTGAAAATAATTGTTTCAAGTCATTGAATTTCTCCAGGATGCAGACACATTTGCATTATGGTATTATATTTCCTCCTTTCTCAGGAGCGACTTGAAACATTGTCTCCATCTATTGAACAGTGAAGACAACGTGTGGCTATGCTTTGACAAAATAATATGTAAAATATTGATTTTCTGTGAGAATTGAGTACAGGATTCTGGAAATCTTATATGCCCTCCTACAAGGAATTTTGTTGAGTCTCTGTTTTCAAAGAAATAATTATTAAATAGTTAAGCCTCTAAAAATGGAACTTTTGGGGAGGGAGGAAACGGGAAAGGGGAAGTGATTTGTAATGTAAATTAAAAAAATAAAATAAAATAAAAAAAACCTTTCAATTAGCCAAATTGATGAGCAAAATAAAATATAGTACAAACTTGTGGTTATGTGTTTCAAAAATTATAATTTGACCTCTCCAGTTCTCACACAAATATACAATTGCTTTAGATCTAAGATTTTAAGTGAAATATTTGGAAATAGAAAAAAATCTGTCATTCTTCCATGTGTACATTCCAACCATTCATTTTAAAAATGAGAAAGTATTTTGAGGAGAAAGCAAATTTAACTTGTTTTTTTTTTTCTTTACAAAAATATTTATTAGGTAATCACCACAAATATTTTTTGAGTAATATTTTGAGTAAAAAAATCTGAAAATTTCAGAGGAGCTAAAATAAACATATTAGATTGTATTTATAAAGCAAAGAACAAAACACTACTAAAGCATGTTTGACTGATTACTAAAGTAGTCATCACTATGGTCAAATTGCTTTCTGCTGAAACTATGAAGCTATTTTTCCCTACACAGATCAGACATAAAAATTTCACTTAATTCCTAGGAAGCTTAAGATCATTTTGCTATTGTCACAAATCCTTGAGCTTAAGTGCACCTAATTAAATTTATGCTAATAGAGCTTAATTTTGGTAATTGCACTCATATTGCCCCTGATGCATTAATTACTGCCATCTGGCCTCACAGTCTCCAGATCCTATCATTTCTGCTGTATCAGAGAATCCGCCCTAGTGCATTTTCATCCTAGCCAGGCTTGCCTCACACAGTTCGACACCTACCTATACAAAATGAGCCTCTCAATGTTTCAGAAATTAGAGCTCTGTTGGGAGAGATTCTTACAAGCTGCTATCCAGTGTCCACATAATGTAATGACTTCAATATTACAGCAATTATGCGTTCTTACATATTTTCTTTAACCACACAAGGAAATTGAATTTTAGCATTTTTAAGCAATGTCATGTTTGTCAGAAGCCATTTTTGACATCACAGCTTTAACAAAGGCAGGCAGCAAAATGGGGCATGACATTGACTGTTGGGGTCATGCTAATAGCAACTGAAGGGACACCTCTGACAGTGATAGGTGATTTACAGGATCATCAGTACAGACAGAACAAAATTTAATTTATCTGGGGCTATCAAGAATCACCAGCAAGAAACTGTGAACTCTTTTAACTCCTATGTGTACATACATACAGACAGACAGTTATACATATGGTGCATGGGAAGAGCACCACAAGCCATACTTTACTCTTTCAGTCTCTTTTATAACTTCTTAGACAAAAGTTCTTTATAAAATTATCTTATAGATAAAAGTATTACCCTACAGTGGTGTTACCAAAAGAGTATAGATAGTAAGTTCAAAATAGTATTTTATCCTATAGGTTCATTATAAGTTCAAAACAACAGTTTTATATTGCCTTGATTTATCATAATGCACATCTGTGGTTTACACTTGGACCTGTCCTAGAATGAATGATTTCCTTGATCAAAAATTTGTTCCAAGCCTAAATCTCTTAGGAAAGCTCATTGCATTCCTCATTATTCTGCCTTTACTTACTATTCTATGAGGAGGGGGCACATTCATTTTTTGATTCTAAGTTTATTACTCTTTCCAGCAAAACAATTAAAATTATCTCCTTAAAATTTCTTCTTAAAATTAGTTCAAATTACGAATGCTACAAAGTAATTAATTCACCTAAAAAAATAATACATGAAAGTTCATCTTCATCTTGATCTGCAGGAAATTTGCCTAATAGAGTGGGTCCATGTCCAGGAATCATCAGATTATGTAATAACGGCAGAAAAGGCACTTCAACATCAAGAAGCAATCTTGGGAACAAAGTCTCTGGGGTTGCGCCTCTCCTGAGTACAGCCATTACAACTATACAAAATGGTAGGACATATCCAGGAAAATAACTTTCTTGCCATAGACTTTCCTAGGCGGCATCTGTCTGTCAACATTTGAGTCTCATTTGTATGTATAATCACTCCTCATTAATGAAGTCATTAGTTTACAGCTCAAACACAAAGTTCTCCTTTTGCAATATATTAGAACAAAACAAGTCTTTCTTCAATTTCCCTTAGTATACTTCTCTATGTTCTCTGGTTGTAGTATTTTCAATGCCAAGATAATTTTTCTCCTGGCTGAGAACATGCACTTTTGTGTCAGAATAGTGATACCTTTGATTTTAATTAGTGACTTGACACCACTGAAAGTTCATTTAACACCTTTGCCCCAATTGTTAAAGAAACTATTTTGCCTGTAGCCATTCCTAGATAGGGATTATAAGCAAAAGAAATTTTAGAAATTCTGGAAGTTCAAGATTTTTAAAGTCATCTAATACTGTGTAATACTTCTAAATCTGTGTTAGTTTTTTATATTCTCATGATTGTTGTGCAGAATGATGCAAATAGTTATATAGAAAATACGTCAAATTATAGCTCATGTAATTCTAGTAGACACACCTGAAGATTTACCAAAATTTTCTCAAGTCATCTCTGTTATCAAAACTGAGAGGAGTGAATACAGCTTCTGGTTCAATTTACATTCTTATTTTCCCATTGTTAATCACTACATCTTCTCTCTATTTTTCTCAAGTACTGTGGGAATCAACAAAAAAATTCCACACTCTTTATAATCACTGAGGTTGTCATGGTAACTATGATTCACTTTTACCTACAATTCATCTTATATTACTGACGATGCTAATATGAGTTGTTGTGAGACCTGCTGTTCTATACAGCAACTCCCAGTTTGAATGTGGATTTCTTTTAAATGTTAGAATAACACAAACCTAGAATTATTTTATGTTTCTATTTTTAGAGATGCATTTAATGTCAGATTTGCACCAATTAGAATAGGAACTGGATAAATACATCAGTGCCATATGGCTATAAATAAAAGGGTAAAATTTAATTTTAGTACAATATAGAGTAAAGGTAAATACAAAGGTTAGTAGAGATTTCCAATAACTAAAAAGTTATCATACCAAGAAAATCTGAAAGAAAGAGAAACAGTGAGGTTGGTAGGATATATGGAAGGTGACAAAATAAAGAAAGCAACATGAAAAGGAAGTCTGACACCTGACCATGAACACAAGAAATCTCAGTGAATTTTACAAAACAATAATTAGTGAAATAATTAGTGTCTGATTTCTTTGACAGTAACTTCATACTTTCTGAATATTGCTCTTTGGTGTAATGAGGTATTTGGATATTATTCACTCAATGTTCAGGATTACTTCATCTTTCTGTGATTTTTAGAGGTTTTTGTAATTGCATTTCCTTTGTCTCTGAAAAAATATTATTGTAGATTTTCTGTGGATTGCAGCGAATTTGTAGGTCGCTTTCAGTAGTGTAGTCATGCTCGTGACAGTAGTTACAAAACGTGTGAAAACAAAGTATCTTACCATAAGTATTCTCTACTCCAGTGTCACTCTTCATTTATTTACAGTTCCCTTCAGGCAAGTATTTTACCATCAGGTTGGTTCAAAAATCGATCTAGAATATGAACTAAAGAAATATTAGGGAAGAACAGAGAAATCAAGTCAAATGACATTTAGAATAAATCTCCAACAGCCACCAAAATAAGTGACTATTGGCAAATATGGCCATAAAATTATATATATAATATATATATCACCCACAGATCAAGAATGAGATGAATGGTGTTCAGTTGACTCTCTTGAACATGAAAATATTTTAATTGTTGGGAGAAATATTGGAACATCTAACAGTAAGCCATATTTATCAGGTACTTTATACTTTTATGTATTATTTCATTCAGTATAAAAATAACCTGGAGAGTCAGATAAAGATTACTATGCAGTATGCAAAATCCTATAAATGAAAATCTGACTTCTAAAAGACCTATCTATAATATGCAGGTAATTATAAGGGATTAATTTAGCAAAAGCAATTTCATATACATACGTCTGTATGTATATACATATATATATATACATATATGTGTATGTGTACATATGTATGTGTATATACACATATATGTTAGTATCAATAATTCTTAATTACTTCATTTTAAGATATTGCACACTATGTAGGTGTAGAAAATTTGCTAATTAACAAGTACATTCCGAGAACAATGAGGCAACTTTGGAATGTATTACTGATTAATTAAAAATTTGTCTGTTTATACCTTGATAATGTGAGGGTATGCAAGTAGTTTGAAATTGTATGTGGAAGGCTGGACTTAGGTGTTTTCATCTACTCACTGTCAGTCAAACATACACGCAGCATTCTCTCCATTGCTGCCTCCTATGCAGTTCTTAAACCAAGTTCTTTTTATGTTGTAGGCAAGCTCTCTACCAAATAGTCATTCTCCCAGTCATGTCATCTACTAAGCCCAAAATTTGGTGAACAACGAATCTAAATTTGTTGTCTCTGATTATTGTCATACATGTATTATATTTTTTAAAGTTAGACAGTATAGTCATAGAATCATACTAAATGTGGCAGAAAACACATTTATGAAGAACAAAGGGCATTTGAAATGAAGTGGGAAAAGGCTCTTCTGTGGAGTTGTCTGCAGGTCCAGAAGATAACATCTGTCTAATATTGAGAAAAGTCAAACAGCCTGGAAGAGAATAGCGAAATGAATGGGTTTGCTAATGCGCAGTAATTAACCTGTTTGGGTGGAAAATTTAGTTCAACTCAGTGGATATACCACATGCTGCTATCTGACTAAATTTTAACCCTGAATTGGGCTATTTCTGATTTGTTTTTAACAAAGATTGAGTTCATAAGCATTTATTTAGTGATACTTTAGAGAGATATACAGATGTTTAGAAGTAGCTATAGCTCCACAATATTTAGGGAAACATTTATTTTTAAAATATAGATGATTAAATATTTATATAGTAATTTGTTATGTGTATGTGTTTGCATTTATGTATAGACATGTGCACATGTGTGTAAGTGCCTACAAAGGTCAGAAGAGGAATCTGGTCCTCTGTGAGCAGCTTTGCAGGCAGTTGTGATGTGGGTGTTGAGTGCTGAGCTCAGATTCTCTGCAGAAGCAGAAGTGTTCTTAGCTAAGGACATACTTCTCCTGCATCCATTGTAGACTTTTTATTAAGAGATTTAGATTACTTTTGACTTAAATGTACGATCTAGTCAATAATGCAACTTGCATAACTGAAAAATGTTGATATCACTCTGAAAAACTCAATTAGCTGTTTGCATATTTTGGGTCATTCTATTCTTGTTGTATGTAGCAGTGGGTTTTAGCTCTGGTTCCCTGAGCATTACATAAGTGCACCAGGGAAGGAACTATTTTTGGACCTTCCCCTGCTGCCCCAGTGGCCACTTACCCAAGTCTCACATGACTGGTTGGCTTTAATTCCTGCCACTCCTGCATCCCATCCTTCTACCTCCAGTCATGGTGAATCTCCCCGTTCCTCTCTGTGTCCTCACCAGCACCTTTGGCATCTTTATAGACCGATTAAAATCCAATTGGGGACAAGGACCTTTAGCATTTGGGTATGCAGATTCCAACTGAATCAGAAGCTTTAGAACCAATCTCCAACTGCTGTACACACAAATACTTGGATTTCTGCTTTATTATTTAAAAAGAATTTCAAAATGAAAAAGTTTCAAAATCCATAATATGACATATTTGCATTAGATGTAAATTAAAATCTACCTATAAGCACTACTAGTAATTATTAAGTATCTTTCTTAATATTTCTCAATATTTAATAAGATATTTTTGATTGCATTAAAGTATTAAGCAACCAATTTAAAACATTTAACTTGATTTTGTAAGCATAATATATTTGCATATCAAACTATAATTGTCTAAGTGAATGTTCTGTTGTATTAGAGAGACACTCTTATGGAGGAAAGGATTTTATTGGAAGCTTGCTTACAGTATCATAGACTTAGGTCATTATCATTTTGACAAGGAGTATGGCCAAACACATGGAAGTGGATAAGTAGTTGAGAGCTACATCATCTTCTCTAGGCTAGACAGTGACACAGGCCTGTCTTCTGCTTTAGAAACATCAAAACCCATCCCAAGTGAAACACGTCCTCCAACAAAACCATACCCACTCAATGAAGGGCACACATCTTAATCCTCCTAATCTTTCCAAAGAATTCCATTTCCTGGTGATTAAGCATCCCAATATATGAGCCTATGGAACCTATAGGCTTTTTCATGCCACCCAAACAGTGTATAGGTGGGTTAAATTTAATATACAAATACAAGTTTTCTTTAAACGGATTGCCTTCCTTATAAGAATGCTTTTAATATTTTTATTGTCCCAATATTATTTTATCAACACAAGAATACTTCTGATATAGAACTATTCCATTCCTTAGGATACATTCTGATTCTAGTCTATGCCGTTGTTTGTAAATATTATATTTCCTTTGTCAATCTATAATAGTTGAAACTATGACATTGTTGAAAATTTTATATCATAACCTTTGTGTGAATTTTGACAAAATATTTATTAATAACTTTCATTTTGAAGCCACCATACAGTGAGGTAAAAAATTTAGTTTCAGATTTTATTACTTGATTTATTTTCATATTTCTGTTTCCTTATATGCCATATTCATCATAGCAAAAATTGGCAAAAAGAGTTAGTTCAGGGAAATTAACTGTGCATGCATGTTAGAGAAATATTGACCTGCACTAAGATGATAACCATAAAAACTGATGACAGGCAGGTTTTAGACTTTTAAACACAGAATGACAATGAGTAGGTGACTGAACTGAGAACCATTAAATATTTACTTTTGCCAAGTTTAGTCTTTGTGAATCTGTGCAACTTGACATTTATACAGTGCTAAAGAATACTGAAGATGATTAATTTCATCATTTTACAATTTCATACCAAAATTTCCTTCTTAAAGTTCCTTTGGGAAAGTTTCTGCAATTCATTTTATTTGTTTGAAATATATGTGGCTGTTAACTTTACAAGGGATTTTTTTTTTTAAAAAAATAAAATAAAATTCTTGGTATTAGCTCTCCTTTGAAGGTCTGGTAGAATTCTATACTAAAATTGTCCAGCCCTAGGCTATTATTTGTTGAGAGGTTTTTAATTACTGTTTCTATTTCCTTAGGGGTAATGGAATTGTTTGGATGATTTATCTGATCTTGATTTAACTTTGGTATATGGTATCTGTCTAGAAAATCATCCATTTCATCTAGATTTTCCGGTTTTGTTGAGTATAGGCTTTTGTAGTACAATCTGATGATGTTTTTGAATTTCCTCAGTTTCTTATGTTATTTCTGCTTTTTCATTTCTGGTTTTGTTAATTTGGATAAAATCTCTGTACCCTTTAGTTTGTCCAAGTGTTTATCTATCTGGTTGATTTTCTAAAAGAACCAGCTCTTGGTTTGGTTTTATTGATTGTTTGTATCATTCTCTTTGTATCTAATTGGTTGATTTCAACCCTGAGTTTGGCTATTTCCTGCCATCTACTCCTCTTGGGTATGTTTGCTTCTGGTGGGTGGATGAGGGGGTAGGGGATAGGGAGAGCACCGTCTCAGAGGCAAGGGGAGAGAAACTTTTGGTGGAGGGGAACCAGGAAGGTGGACAGTGGAATGTAAATAAATCAAACAATAAAAAAATTCTTGCGAAAGTCAAATATACTGTTGGTCCTATCTTTTTGTTCTAGCACAAATTATTATTAAAATCAAATATTTTCAAATATTTCATTCACATATAAATGATAGTCATTTGTTTTCTTGATGTTTAAGTGAATTATTTTCTTTTTTTTTTATTTTCTTTAATGTACTGAATATCATTTTCCTGAAAGAATAGACTCGAGTGTGCAGTGTCTTTGTGTTACTGTTTTCCATCAAGTTTCTGGAGTGTATTTGTTTCATCTGATGGCAATTGTAAATAGTCAAACACTTTTCTCCTCAGTGTAGGCATAATCAGGACCATCAGGTGGAGAAGTATCTTACTTAGGCATCTGTGATTTCACTATCATGTAGTCCCACACACAGTGGTCAGAAATCAGTGCATTATAGCAGCAAAATATAGCAGCATAAGGTGTGTGTGTGTGTGTGTGTGTACACGCATGCGCGCGTGTGCTAAATATTCTCAAAATATTTAAGACAGTTTACCAGCTTTTAGAGGAATGAAGGACTCATTTTCATGACTCAATATTTCAGTATTTTCTAACATCAGGGAATTCCTTTCATTCATATTACCTAGTAATCAAGGTTGCTTTCAAACCTTAAACCTAGACTTGCTAAACCTTAAACCACCATTGCTAAAACAAGTGATTCTTTTTATGGTATGAATTTAACTAACTTCCCTCAAAGCAGGAACGAAGGTCCAGCACACTCTTACAATTGTATACGCTACTGAAGAGAAAGTTGGGAAGGAAAGATGAGTGAAAAGGAATTCCAACACAAAAAGCATCAAGCAGGAGTTGGCCCACAGTTTCCAAGTATTTAAAGAAAGAGGAAATAAAGGGAAGTTCAGAAGAGGGCCATGCTGTGCTTATCTTCTGACTGCTTTGATAGCTCTTATAGAAAAGGCGCTGTGTTCCAGGGGACACCCACTGAAGTCTCCAAGCTCTTGCCTTCCAGGACAAAGAGATGTATCAGGCAGAGATAAGTTAACAGAAACAGACCACATATTAATAAAAGGCATGCCTGGGAATGGAAGTGGGTGAGTGAGCTAGTAAATTATATACACACACAAGTGTTGTGGTGAGAGTCTCACAAGTAACTTAGCACAAGCCTGACTACTGGTTATGTATCTTGGGCTTTTCTCACACATACTCTGTTTCATGGGAAAGTCTTTTCCAGTCCTCGTTCACATGACTTCCTTTGTAATTATCCCCATACCTCCATTCTTTTTCTCATTATGTTACCTATATTCTCGCATGTTGTAATACTTAGCACATTCAGATTTCTATCTGTCCTTTGCAAACTGTTAGAGATATTCATATCATGACTTTAGTTGCCCTTGATGTGTTTGCTTTGTTGATTTTTGTAATATTTTGTTTTGTCTTGTATTTTGGTTGTGTTGTCCTAGCTCTAAGATTTCTTAACTATTTGCAATGCTAGCTTAGGGTTATCTCTGTGCTGTACATGTTCTGTTGTTGCTGTTATAGTATCTGGAAAACTGTGGCATGTCCTCCAGAGCACATTCTATGACACTAACTATGGGATTTGAATTAGTAATATTCTCGTTCTTTTTACATGCTTCTACGGAACTTGAAAACTGGGTCAGCCTAAGTCCCATGGAAGTTTGGTGCCCTTAAGTATTATAGCTTACTTAGCCTCATTGCTTGCCTTCTTCTATGGGTTTTTTGGATTTGTTAGACTTGTCTACTTGGGACTAGAGTCTTTTCCTTTTGCAATTTCAGTTTTCACTTTATTAATCATTCAAATTGATAGAAGTCTAAGAAATGTTTTCAAATCATATATAATCATAATTTCCAGTGGAATTCAGATCTAAAGAATTAAGCACATGGAGCGTCCTGCAAGTAGGTTTTTACTGGAACCACAGGGAAGAAGGCAAAACATCTATTTTCCTCTCTTTCTCCCATAAGCCTTTCATGTACATATTGGTTATATCCAATTCCAACATGTAAAAGATTATTTTGGCTGTCTGTGATTGCTATTTCAGAAATTTGAACTCAAGCTATAGTGAACTAAGAAACTATGTAACTGCCACTGTTGCAATCTCCTGAAAAACTTTTTTTTTTTTTTTATAAAACAGTGAATAAAAAATAGATAGGGGCTATCCGGGTTCTGGGGTGGGGGGAACTGGAGAAGGGGATAACATTTGAAATGTAAACAGGAATATATCCAATAAAAAATATGACAACCCGAGGCTTGGAAGGGTCAGAGGTGAAGAAAAGCAAAAAAATTAAATAAATAATAACCTACAACAATACTGAAAACTGCTGTCTTAGATTCTAATTTATATTGATGATAAAATTGTTCACAAGGTTCAAATGGTTGTATTCCAGTGTTTTCATTTTGCACAATGAAGTTTTTACTTTGTGAAAACAAAGAATCATTTTAATAATTATTAATGCATGTAATGTTATATATATGTATATATGTTTATATATATATGTGTGTGTGTCTATGTATATACATGTATATGTATATATGTTTAGATTTACTTACCCTAAATCTTTTAAACTACTTAGGAGTTGAAGTTTTTCATGTATTGTTTAATATCAAACCTCAACACAGCACAGAATAACAAAATAGAACTCTATATTGTAAAATGAATAAAATTGAGCAAGAAGAGTGTTAGGTTGAATGTTCTGCCTTGATATAAAGAAGGATCCATGTCAAGTAAGGAGTGATAGAACAAAATCATTGCCTCAACTTAGCCATCACACTTCTATTTGAATGTTTTGTGTTAGAAACAGAAAAATATAAATATTTAGCATAGAAAACTTCTAAGATTAACCTGGGTATTTGGAGGACCAGGCACTTCTGTAGTGATTGCTTTTGCAGTCCTTCACCAGTTGAAGCCTTTTCTAAACCTGTAATAGGATTTAAAGATATATCATCATTCTGACACTATATAATAACAACTAATGCAGCAAATGAACTCAGCTACACTTTCTTCTTTATTTCCTATACTAAATACACTTTATCTTTCCTGCTAATCAGGGGATAGTTTCTGGATAAAGAACAAAAAAATGACCATTTATATTTGTAACTAGAAATTTTATAGATGATTCAAAAACAATAAAACTTAATTTCTTTCATTTTATATATCTCAAATGCTAAATTTTACCTGCCAGAGATTGAATTTGTGCTGAAGTTGTTATATTAGCTTTTGTCTGAATTCCTATTTTACAAATTTTGTACTTATTCTTCAAAACAAATTTTATTATATTATCCTGAGTCTTACTTCATACCTGATAGAGAACAAACAAGCATATTTGATGCTGGTTGACATGTTTACATGTTGTAATATTTATTTCCAGAGTAAACACTTAACAGGTACTTAATATGCATTATAGTCTTTTTTCCTCTTTTAAAAAATCCTGGGGGAGTACATAATTAGGTTGCATCTGAGGGATAATTTTTACAAATAATGCTTTTCTCTAAAATATTGCTTGGATGTGGATAGGAGTTGAGAAAAACAAACATCAGTGTTATGCAAGACATCTTGCTCTCCACTGCTCTTATTTACTCCCTTAAAAAGCTTTTGTATATTTATGTTCATTCAAACTGAAGAATAATAACTTTGTACTGGAAAATGTTTTGTTCGAAAAATCTGAGACAAATCATTCTTCTCTAAATGATACACAATAAGGAAAGAAAATTGTAAATTCTGTGTAATGAAAGTGTGGGTATCGTTAGTTGAGACACCTGGGTGTTCATCTTTCTGTTTTAATGAACTCTGCACTTACTTATTCTGGTTTACATCTGTCATTAGTCAGGTCAAGGTTAAATTAATATTAATGGTTATCATTGAGATAATGGAGGAACTGTTTATGTCACCTAATGAGAATAAATATTTTGGTCAAAATAATAATGCTTTAATTTCTGTAAGATAGGGTTATTTCCCTATATCAGTGTTTGCAAGTATAGTATTGAACATAGAAAAAAAGTAGGGCCTACATAGCACCCCAAGAAGAAGAAGAAGAAGAAGAAGAAGAAGAAGAAGAAGAAGAAGAAGAAGAAGAAGAAGAAGAAGAAGAAGAAGAAGGAGTTTTCAAAGGTTGGAGGGATTTCCGGAGGAATTTTTGTTATACTGGAACTTGGGTGAATATTTCTTAATTCCAATACACAATTCACATATCAATTGATTTCCAAGAAGAAGGAAGGAGAGACCCCTGGTCCTGGAAAGACTGGATATAGCAGTGTAGGGGAATACCAGGACAGAGAAGCAGGAGTGGGTTGACTGGGGAACAGGGGCAGGGAAGAGGGCTTATGGGACTTTCGGGTAGGGGGGAACCGGGAAAGGGGAAATCATTGGGAATGCAAATAAAAAATATAGAAAATAAAAAATAAAAAATATATAGTATAATTCCCAGAGCAACATCAACAACACCAAAAACAACAACAAAAACAACAAATATAGACAAAGAAGAAAAGCCTAAATGGAAAGGCTGGTGAATATGACATTTTGATGGCAAAAACCATAATTTTGAGTAATTTATAATGTTTGGTTCAGAAATTAAGAATCTGGGCTTCTTCAAATCTATTCAGTGGACAAAATAAAGTATCTTCATCAAATGTTGTTGATCTAACTGGATGCTTGCTTGTAGAAGAATGTAAATAAATCCATGTCTTTCACCTTGCACAGAATTTAAGTCCATGTGGATCAAAGTCCTCAGCATAAAATCAGACAAACTGTATCTAATAGAAGAGAAAGCAGGGAATAGCCTTGAACACATTTGCAGAGAAGACTACTTCCTAACAAAATACTTATAGCTCAGGCAATAAGATATACCATTAATAAATGTGATGTCATGAAACTGAAAAGCTAAAGGAACAAAACATAAGACTACAGAATGCAAAGTATCTTTACCAACCCTACATCGAACAGAGGACTGTTTTCCAAAATATATAAAACTCAAGGAACCAAGCATCAACAAACCAAATAAAACAATTAAAAAACAGGATATAGATATAAATAGTTAATTCTCAACAGAAGAATCTCTAGTTGCCAAAAATGTACTAAATGAAATGGATAAAGCCCTTAGTCTCCAAGGGAATGAAAATCAGAACAACTCTGAGATTTCATTTTTTACCCATCAAAATGGCTAAGATCAAATACTCAAGGGACAGTATATGCTGTATAGATATGGAACAAGAGAAACATTCCTCTATTGCTTGTTTGAGTGCAAACTTTTACAAACCCTTTGGAAATCAATTTGGTGGTTTCTCAGAAAATTGAGAATAGACAACACCTCAATATTTAGCTATACCACTCATGGACCTATATCTAAGTGATGCTATACCATATCACAAGGACACCTGGTCATTTATGTTTATAGCTACTTTATTTATAATAGTCAGAAACTGGAAACAATAAAGATGTCACTCAAGTGAAGAAAGGATAAAGAAAATGTGGCACATTTACTCAATGGAATATTACTCAGCTATTAAAAATACCGACATCATGAAATTTGTAGGCCAGTAGAAGGAACTAGAATGTATCCTGAGTGAGGTAACCTAGAATCAGAAAGACACATATGGTATGTTCTCAATTTTAAAGTAGATATTAGCTAAGGTAACCATGCAACAACACACAGACACAAAGAAGCTAGGTAACAAGGAGGGCCCAAGTGGGGACACATCAATCTTGCTGAGTAAAGGAAATAGACATTGGGGGTAAATAGAGGGAGGGAACTGCGTTGGGCAAAGGGTGGGGAGTGAACCAGCTGTGATGGAGTTGGGAAAGTATAGGGAGAGTGTGTGCTGGGATTAAAGATTAGAATTTATGGGGAAGCATCTCTGGGACTAACTAGAGACCTAGGTTAATGGAAACTCCCAGAAAATGACAAGGGTGATCCTAGCTAAGACTCTTAGCAATAGTGGATATGGAACCTGAAATGACCATCTCCAGTAACTAGAGTTCCAATGAGAAGACTTTCAATGGAGGATTTGAGATACCAACCCTGTGCAAATCCTGCACTTTAAAAAATGGGGTACAGAGCTAAACAAAGAGTTCTCACCTGAAGAATATCTAATGGCTGAGAAGCACCTAAAGAGATGTTCATCATCCTTAGTCATTAGGGAAATGCAAATCAAAACAACCCTGAGATTCCATCTCACACCAGTCAGGATGGCTAAGATCAAAAACACAGGAGACAGCAGTTGTTGGCGAGGATGTGGAGAAAGAGGAACACTCCTCCACTGCTGGTGGAATTGCAGGCTGGTACAACCACTCTGGAAAGCAGTCTGGGGGTTCCTCAGAAAACTGGGCATGACACTCCTGGAGGATTCGGCTATACCACTCCTGGGCATATACCCAGAGGCTTTACCTGCATGCAATAAGGACACATGCTCCACTATGTTCATAGCAGCCTTATTTATAATAGCCAGAAGCTGGAAAGAACCCAGATGTCCCTCAACGGAGGAATGGATTCAGAAGATGTGGTATATCTACACAATGGAATACTACTCTGCAATTAAAAACAATGAATTCACGAAATTCCTAGGCAAATGGTCAGATCTTGAAAATATCATCCTTAGTGAGGTAACCCAATCACAAAAGAACACACATGGTATGCAGTCACTGATAAGGGGATATTGACCCAGAATCTCGGAATACCCTAGACACAATCCGCATATCAATAGATTTCTAAAAAGATGGAAGGAGAGACCCCTGGTCCTGGAAAGACTGGATGTAGGGGAACGCCAGGACAGAGAAATGAGAGGGGGTTGAATGGAGAAAAGAGGGAGGGAAGGGGGCTTATGGGACTTTCGGGGAGGGAGGAAACGGGAAAGGGGAAGTGATTTGGAATGTAAATTAAAAAAATAAAATAAATAATAAAAAAAAGAAAATGGGACAATAATAAACTTGTGGCACCTAATAGTAAATTAATTATAGTAAATTAAGTATTTAAAGGACACTCACAAAAGTACAGCCCCCATACACACACATGTAGAATTTGTTATTTCAAAAACATGCAAAGATTGTTCAGATAATCAGTCAACTACCATAGCTTCTTTAAGCTTATTAATGCTATGATCATGTCACATCTCAAAGACAATATTTCATAGCATTCCTCTCTATCCTTTGGCTCTCACTTTCTTCGCCCTCTGTCTTTTGTTATGGTTCTTAATTCTCAATAGTCTTCGTGCTAATGTAGATGACCAGGACTAGATGAAGATATGATATCCCGTCTTCATCTCTCACTGTACAGCTAATGTCAATAATGGTTTTTGTGGAGTAGGAATTATTATTTTAGAATATGTCCAGGAGTAGGTTTCCATTGTGCCAAATGATGACCAAACACACATCCTCATATAAGCAAACTTAATTGAACATAACATGCTATAAAAAAAGAAAGAAATGAAATTAGGTGATTGATTCATTAAATGGATGTTTGGAGATGTAGAGGGACAGAGAGAAAGTAGATTTAATTATATTTTGATTTACGTGTATTAATTTTCAAAAATAAGAAATTTTAAAGCACGTGCAGCCAAAGTGTTTCTAATACTGAAGCTGACACAATTTGAGCAATGAAAGAAATAATTTAGTATTAGATTACACTTCTATGAATAAAATAGTGATTCACAACATAGAAAGTTTGTGAACAGATCAAAAATAGAATAGAATAAATAGGCACTTTTTTCATTGGAGTTCCAAAAGATTAATATATCTTTCACATTAGGAGGAGGAAGAGCTTTTCTTTTTCTGATGTGAGCTATATCTATAATGATGTACCATCAAAGAACACAGCATACTAAAAGGAATAATGAAGGAATCCTACAGGGGTGAGTTATAATGAATAGTACCTCAAGCAAATGATCTACAACAAAGCCTGAGTTTGTGTCAGAGTTATATAGATGCCATAAACTGGACATAGTGGAAAAGTTGCTTTTCTTCTTCAGCATGTTCTGCCTTCTAGAAAGGAAAACACAATATAATAAAGAGAACAATCACAAAACTGTAGCTAAAGAATATTATGCAAAATTCCTCAAATTTATGAAGGATGGTAATCAAAAGAAAAGCATATGTCCATATATGCTTGCATGTAAGTGTGCAAAAATACATACATGTGAACCTTTGCAATTAGTAGAATTCTTAGAATAATTCTTTCTTGTGCATGGGGTGACATTTTTGTATTTATGAGCTTTGACAATTTTAGCCATACTACATAAAAGTTGAAGAATAAAGAAAATATCTCAGAAGTCATACTTTATTGGTTTCACACTAATTCATACTTTTATTTCAATTTCTCAGTCTATTTTTAAAAGACTATTGCTAAAATAGCGTGAAATTTTGAAAACTATGCATTTCAATTTTCTATTTAGTTTCCTTCCTTACAAAATCTAGCAATTAAAGTTTATTTGTTTGATCATATCATTATTAAATAAACATAAGGGCTATGGATTACTGGGATGATTGTGAAAGCCTATTTTTCTTGTCTTGAAAAAGGGACTCACTTTGTAGACCCTGGATGACTTGGAAATCACCAAAATTCATTTGCCCTTGTCTCTGGAGAGTTGGGATTAAAACCGTATGCCAGCACACAAGGTGTCTAACGTATTATATCACTAATATTTTCATTCTGAATACAAAATTAGAGAGAAAAGAGAGATGGGGAAGAGGAAAGGAAAAACATAGAGGGAGGGGAAAGAAAGACAAAAAACAGAGAAGTGCCAGAGAAGGAAGTCATGGAGGAAGAAAAGGCCGTCTTTGCATATGTTCAGCATCGTGCCATTTCTCTCGTGATACTCAACCTTTATGAAGATATTTTAGTGATCACTTGTATTGAAACAAAAGAAAATAATATATTAGTATAGAGGAGATTTCCTTGAACTCTTTGGAAGTAGTGTTTTGTTGCACTTGAAGTTAAGGAATCAAGTTAAATGAATAAATTATGCTTAAAGATGGTCAAACATTCTTTTAAAAAAACCCCAAATGAATCACAAACTTAATATTTCTAAAATACGCATAGTTTTCACTAAAAGTTCTGAGGAACTTAGAATACTTTCTTAAGCTTTTACTCCATCTACCTCTGGAGTTAATCGGGCTGCTGCCAGTGATTTTAAATTAAAGAGTTCTATGACTTTAAACTCATCAAGGCCTTCATAATCTTTCAAGAAATAAAATGAATGTCAAGACTTTTTTTAAATCTTGATTGATTTATCAAAGACTAGAAATAACTATCAGAAAATATTTCCCCCATCCACTTTTAGGAATTATTGGGCTATGATCAGGCTCTAAAGTGAATAAATAAACACATCAATAAGTAAAAAAACACAGAAAAACTGAAAAAATTCCATTATTTTAATGTAATCTACATATGATGAATTGCATATACAGTGTTTGAACAAATTAACATTCTTCAGTTATCAATAAAGTAGAAATTTAATAGTAGAAAAAAGTAACTTTTAAAATTAAAATTGAAATTCTAGTATAATTTGGAAAAATGTATTCAATGTTATAGATGGAAGGAATGAGAACCCATATGAATTTATAAAGTACAGATGATTAAGTAACTTTATTTTTTGTGATACTTAGCCATTTCACAAGGATACATGTGTGAGGAGCACAGGGTCTGCTACCATTCTGGGGTTAGCAGTGGGCATGGAGGACTGGAAAGAGAGGAAAAATTCTGCAGTTAACCTGCCTGCTTCATTACCCCACGTGGCCTTTTGTTTCCAGGGAGTGTTTGCTGGAGATGGGGGCTGGCAGAATGCAATGAGTGGGGAAAGTTATATGGAAAATCTCTTCATGATCTCCTGAAGACAGGAGGCAGTCAAGAAAGGGAAGGTACAGCACTTGGTCTGCTTCAGAGCTGCGGGTGTGAATTTGGAAGAGAGGATGGAAAGGTAAAAACTGCAGTTTTCCTGCTTGAAGTAAACAACAGGATTTTGCAGTAATTTGACAATGGCCTTTTGTATTTGGAGCTCTCTCTCTCTCTCCCTCTCTCTCTCTCTCTCTCTCTCTCTCTCTCATATACATACACACACACACACACACACACACACACACATGCACACAGACACTATACTTATTCACATATATACAATTATGTGAGAGAGAGCACGAAAACGTGTAAGTGTATATGTGAGAGCTTTTTGTGTGTGTGTGTGTATGTGTGTGTGTACGTGTGTGTGTGTGTGTGTGTGTGTGTGTGTGTGTGTATGTGTGTGTGTGTGTTTATTTTAGGAAGCTTCTATCCTGTTAAGTTTCCATACAAACTTTTGAAAAGGCCTGTAGTTACTCCTTTCTGTATCACCTCCTGTAATCTGTCTTCAAACTATGACCTTAATATAAAGAAACTCTTTTCACTATTCCTCTTTAACCTCTCCTCAACAAAAAGTCCCTGAACACTATGGCATTTTATTAGTGACCTTACTCCATCGAATAGGAAAGATATTTATGAATGAGAAAAGATTTGTGACTATCGTCTTTTTGCATTTTGGGATATCTCACTATCATTGTGAGTAAATCTGTGAGTTTCATAATAATGGCTGAGTAATATTCCATTATGTAATTGTACCCCACTTTCATTATTTATTCATCAGTTTATGAACATCGAGTTGTTCCTATTTCAAAGCTTTTAAGAACTTGGAGTTATGATGAACGTGCAAGAGCACTTGTTTCACAGCGCACCTTGCACGACTTACGGATAACTGCAGAAGAAGGAGCAGAAAGATTGCAAAAGCCAGCAACAGTGGTTGACTAGAAGGAAACAGTGTTTCCTTCCACAACAGGATAGTTCCACCTATGAACTATAGCAGGAATGATTTCAGTCAAAATCTAAGACCAGACAATATTCAAACGGTGAAAGGGGAAATGAGCTTGTAGTCCCAACACTAGGTTAGGAGCTGCTAGAAACTAATAGTTTATAGAAGAGGAAGAGGAAGTCTTTCTATAAGAAATGGCATCCATCATGCTGAGTTTTCTTCAGTGAAGCCTACAAACCCCAGAATGTATGAGCTACACAACTGTATTCAAACTGTACAGGTTTAAGTAAAAAATTTAAAAAGTAGAAGACAATTTACATAGGAGGGATGGGAAAATAATTCTGGGAGGAGTTGGTGGTGAATATGATTAGAATATATCCTTAAAATATTTTTTTTTAATTTAATTTTATTTTATTTTTTTAATTTACATTCCAAATCACTTCCCCTTTCCCGTTTCCTCCCTCCCCGAAAGTCCCATAAGCCCCCTTCCCTCCCTCTTTTCTCCGTTCAACCCCCTCTCATTACTCTGTCCTGGCGTTCCCCTACATCCAGTCTTTCCAGGACCAGGGGTCTCTCCTTCCATCTTTTTAGAAATCTATTGATATGCTGATTGTGTCTAGGGTATTCTGAGATTCTGGGTCAATATCCCCTTATCAGTGACTTCATACCATGTGTGATCTTTTGTGATTGGGTTACCTCACTAAGGATGATATTTTCAAGTTCTGACCATTTGCCTAGGAATTTCGTGAATTCATTGTTTTTAATTGCAGAGTAGTATTCCATTGTGTAAATATACCACATCTTCTGAATCCATTCCTCCGTTGAGGGACATCTGGGTTCTTTCCAGCTTCTGGCTATTATAAATAAGGCTGCTATGAATATAGTGGAGCATGTGTCCTTATTGCATGCAGGTAAAGTCTCTGAGTATATGCCCAGGAGTGGTATAGCCGGATCCTCCGGAAGTGTCATGCCCAGTTTTCTGAGGAGCCGCCAGACTGCTTTCCAGAGTGGTTGTACCAGCCTGCAATTTTTTAAGGAACTAAAAACTGTTACAAAAAATTACTGGGATGCTGATGTTTCCTGATAGGCAATGGAGGAGAAATAGTTCTGGGGGAGACGGGAGGTGGGTGAGAAAGTGAGAGCAGGTGAGGGAGCTGAAGGCTACAGTCAAAATGCACTGCATGAAGGAGAGACCCCTGGTCCTGGAAAGACTGGATGTAGGGGAACGCCAGGACAGAGAAGCGAGAGGGGGTTGAATTTGGAACAGAGGGAGGGAAGGGGGCTTATGGGACTTTCGGGGAGGGAGGAAACGGGAAAGGGGAAATGATTTGGAATATAAATAAAAAAACTTAGAAAATAAAAAAAAAGGCAAAAAAAAATAAAAGCTGGAGAGATGAAAAAAATGCACTGCATGAGAGAATAAAGAAGAATAAAAAGAGAACTATATTTGTAAATATTTATTTTATGCCCTCTATGTTCTGTGCCCTTTCTTTCTCTTTTTAAATTTTCTTTAACATTGTTTTTTATTGAAATCTTCAATTTAATAAATATCAATTCAATGAAATCCAATTGTCAGCTACAACTTGATGCACATTATAAATATTACATACTTTACAACATATTCAGTATAATACAGTTGTTACCTATCAACTGAACATTTAGTAAGAAAAAATCGTTTCTTGGACTTATGTGAAATCCACAATGAATTACAATTACTCTAGTCATTAGTCTGTGTAAGTAAACATTATTGTCTGTTTAAACGCTAATGTACAGACGGATATAAACCTTCTCATCTTCCACTCAAACTGACTTTTCTCCACATTTTTTCTGTAATTTTCTATGATATCAATTTTTTTAGAAGGTTGCACATACAGCTCTTCTGTTTTCTCTCAGTGGCTATATGTCATTTGGCATAACACTTCCTAGACTCTATTGTGGTGCGGTCTATTTTTCCATATGGCTCATCTTATCATGTACACTGTTACATTTCATTATCAACCGGTGGACATTGAGGTTAAACTTCATGTCTTGGTTATTTCCATGCTTTTGCTGGGATATTTTTGTGTAATTTTTATCTTGAATATATTCAAAATATACACTCTTTAAATTGGACTTCTCTAGCTTGTCACTTTTCTATGAGTTGTCCCACATATATTTTTCTGCACAAGTTATAGTATCTCTACACTTCACTATTTTTTCTGATACATATATTATTTATCTAAGTATGCAGCACAAAAGACAGACTAGAGCAAGGTTAACACTCTCAGTTACCTTAAAAGATGAACTCAAATTCACTGGAATGCAATTTCTGCAGTCCTTTTCTAACAGTGTTTCATATAAAGAACCATGACTATTAATTTTGTTAGGGCTATTATCTCAAGCAGAGTCAATATATATGTTTGCTTTAAAAAAATAGCTTATAATCCAAGGTTCCAGCTACCAAAACCCGAGTTTGTAACATTATGAAATACACCAACCAAAAAAAAAAAAAAGCTTTCAGGAAACCAAATGTTTGCACTGTATAGCAAAATTGCAAATGTGTTTTCTGACACTCATGTGGTTCAAAGAACTCTGTTTATTTCTTAGTTGGGGATGACTCAAGGTTACTTGAGTTCACATGTACACAAAGGCTAAAGAATTCCACTGCATAGCTTAATTTATAAATTATTTAAATCTGACCAAGATTGGCCTTGGCTGAACATAAGAGCATGAAGGTTGAATGAGACTATAGTGAAAGCAACCTAATGTAAAAGCAGTACACTTTTCACATACTTTCACATACAGATGAAATTCCATTTTAAGATAATTCCACCTAAGTATTATCTATGACAATGGGGGTGCTTTCTTTTTACCATTGCATGTTTATAATTCCTTGCCTCTATTTAACAAAATACAAGAAACAAGCAAATAAAACATTATGCCATAAGTAATATTAATAAAATGTTAGTGTATTTCTTTATATAAGATATTTTAGTTATATAGTTGATATTAGTATCTTAATTAAAATGAAAACTTCTATTATCTAAATGTTTTCCATCTTATAATACCTAAAAATAAGGATTTAGAAGTAGCACAAACTATTGTGTATATAAAAATGCTAAAATTAAATGGACTAATATGATAAAATCGTTTTCCTTTCCTCTTCTGAGTGCTAAATACGTATAATCAGGTTCTTGGGAATATCTTCCCTTAGCGAGGTTAGTTTAAAATATCCATAAATTTTTTGGCAACCCTGATTGACATGGAACATTGAGAGATATGATATTTCTAATATTGTATATCATTACTTTAAATTTTGTTTTAGTCATACATAACTTCAGTTTGTTGTCTTTAAACTAACACTTTTTCTTTGCTACTTTTAATTTAATCTAGTTGAATTAATTCAATTAATGCAACTTCTACTGGACTGTTGATGACATCAATTGACAAGACACCATAATCAGCTAGAATTAACAATTAATTGGTAAGTTGATTCTGCTTGTTACCCTAGTGTAATCTAATATAATTGCTCAGTTTTTCTGTTGAGTAATACATCTGTTGGAACCAACTGGAATACTTATTTGTCTTTAAAAAAAATCCTATAACTTTTATTTTATTTTGCTTTTTTAATGTGAAGATCCCATTTTTCACTAACTGAAAATTTTATATAAATTCACAATGGAACAACAAGGTTCCTTTATTAACCAATCAAGTAAAATACTTAAAGAACAGCTTCCAAAGAATCTAATAATCAAAAATTATAAAGTGAAACCATGCTAACACTGTAAATTAGCACAATACTGACATCAGCATCATGTTTGTATTGAGTATTATATTTGCTATTGAGTAAAATTTTCAGTATACGACTACAAATTCTTGGTTAATTTTCTCATCAGTATTTAAAAATTTTCAGGCACATAAGTTCAATTTGTTGGCTTTATTAGTCACAAAATTAAAATTATCTTTAGATAGATAGCTAGCTAATATATTTATATTTATAGTATATTTATAAATTTATATCTAGCTAGCTAGCTAAAATTCATATATTATGTATCCACATTTTACATCTTTATTAGTCAAAGTCATAAATCTTAATTTCTTTCTCAATCATTTCTTTTCAAAATTTTATATATTGGATATTAGCCCTCTGTCGGATGTAGGGTTGGTAAAGATCATTTCCCAGTTAGTTGGTTGGAGCTTTGTCTTTTTGACAGTGTCTTTTGCCTTGCAAAAACTTTGTAATTTAATGAGGTCCCATTTGTCAATTCTTGATCTTAGAGCATAAGCTATTGGAGTTCTATTCAGGAAATTCTCCCCTGTGCCCATATGTTCAAGGTTCTTCCCTAGTTTCCTTTCTATTAGTTTCAGTGTGTCTGGATTTATGTGGAGGTCCTTGATCCACTTGGAATTGAGCTTAGTGCAAGGAGATAAGAATGGGTCAATTTGCATTCTACTGCATGTTGACCTCCAGTTGAGCTAGCACCATTTGTTGAAAAGGTTATCTTTTTTCCACTGGACGGTTTTAGCTCCTTTGTAAAAGATCAAGTGACCATAGGAGTGTGGATTCATTTCTGGGTCTTCAATTCTGTTCCATTGATCTACATGCCTGTCACTATACCAATACCATGCAGTTTTTAACACTATTCCTCTGTAGTACAGCTTGAGGTCCGGGATGCTGGTTCCCCCAGAGGTTCTTTTACTCTTTTTTTTTTTAATTTTATATTTTAAATTTACATTCAAAATCACTTCCCCTTTCCTGTTTCCTCCCTCCCCGAAAGTCCCATAAGCCCCCTTCCCTCCCTCTTTTCTCCATTCAACCCCCTCTCGTTACTCTGTCCTGGCGTTCCCCTACATCCAGTCTTTCCAGGACCAGGGGTCTCTCCTTCCATCGTTTTAGAAATCTATTGATATGCGGATTGTGTGAGAATAGTTTTAGATATCCTGGGTTTTCTGTTATTCCAGATGAATTTTTGAATTGCTCTTTCTAACTCTATGAAGAATTGAGTTGGGATTTTGATGGGAATTGCATTCAATCTGTATATTGCTTTTGGCAAGATGGTCATTTTTACGATATTAATCCTGCCAATCCATGAGTATGGCAGATTTTTCCATCTTCTGAGGTCTCCTTCAATTTCTTTCTTCAGAGACTTGAAGTTCTTGTCATACAGATCTTTCACTTGTTTGGTTAGAGTCACACCAAGATACTTTATATTGTTTGTGGCTATTGTGAAGGGTATCATTTCTCTTATTTCTTTCTCAGCCTGCTTATCCTTTGAGTATAGGAAGGCTACTGACTTGCTTGAGTTGATTTTATATCCGGCCACTTTGCTGAAGTTGTTTATCAGCTGTAGGAGTTCTCTGGTGGAGTTCTTTGGGTCGTTTAAGTATACTATTATATCGTCAGCAAATAGTGATAGTTTGACTTCTTCCTTTCCAATTTGTATCCCTTTGACCTCCTTTTGTTGTCTAATTGCTCTAGCTAGAACTTCAAGTACTATATTGAAAAGATATGGAGAGAGAGGGCAGCCTTGTCTAGTCATTGATTTTAGTGTGATTGCTTCAAGTTTCTCTCCATTTAGACTCCAGAGAGGCAAGTAACCCTATTAAAAAATGGGCTACAGAGCTAAACAAAGAGTTCTCACCTGAAGAATATCTAATGGCTGAGAAGCACCTAAAGAGATGTTCATCATCCTTAGTCATTAGGGAAATGCAAATCAAAACAACCCTGAGATTCCAT
Organism: Tokudaia tokunoshimensis; assembly: GCA_036184795.1. Lineage (NCBI taxonomy): Eukaryota > Metazoa > Chordata > Mammalia > Rodentia > Muridae > Tokudaia > Tokudaia tokunoshimensis. The sequence continues at coordinate 16,920,568 of BTHU01000011.1, forward strand.
CCCACACCAGTCAGAATGGCTAAGATCAAAAACACAGGAGACAGCAGTTGTTGGCGAGGATGTGGAGAAAGAGGAACACTCCTCCACTGCTGGTGGGATTGCAACCTGGTACAAACACTCTGGAAAGCAGTCTGGTGGTTCCTCAGAAAACAGGGCATGACACTGCCGGAGGATCCGGCTATACCACTCCTGGGCATATACCCAGAGGCTTTACCTGCAGGCAATAAGGACACATGCTCCACTATGTTCATAGCAGCTTTATTTATAATAGCCAGAAGCTGGAAAGAACCCAGATGTCTCTCAACGGAGGAATGGATTCAGAAGATGTGGTATATTTACAGAAGGAATACTACTCTGCAATTAAAAACAATGAACTCACGAAATTCCTAGGCAAATGGTCAGAACTTAAAAATATCATCCTTAGTGAGGTAACCTAATCACAAAAGAACATACATGGTATGCAGTCACTGATAAGGGGATATTAATCCAGAATCTCGGAATACCCTAGACACAATTCGCATTTCAATAAATTTCCAAGAAGATGGAAGGAGAGACCCCTGGTCCTGGAAAGACTTGATGTAGGGGAATACCAAGACAGAGAAGCGAGAGGGGGTTGAATGGGGAAAAGAGGGAGGGAAGGAGGCTTATGGGACTTTCGGGGAGGAAGGAAATGGGAAACGGGAAATAATTTTAATGTAAATAAAAAAAACTTAGAAAATAAAATAAAATTAAAAAAAAACAAACAAAAAAACCCAAAATTTTAAAATAAAAAATATTTCTTATTTAAAATTAGTCCAGGCTTACATACATATTTACCACATATTGTTCAAAGCTGATTTTGTACTCATTGTAATAATATGGCTTATGTTTAAACATACTTAGAGACTTATGTTTGTTTGTTTTTTTACTAGACAAATTGGGTCTTTCTGCATTGAGTATAAAAATATTTTTAACTTTCTCCCTAATGTATTTTAATATAACTCTTCCCCTACTCCTCCCAGGTCCTTACCACTGCCTGACCTATCTGCATTTATTATCTTTCTCAAAAAACAAACAATAACATTGTCTTAGTCAGGGTTTCTATTCCTGCACAAACATCATGACCAAGAAGCAAGTTGGGGAGGAAAGGGTTTATTCAGCTTACACTTCTGCATTGCTGTTCATCACAAAAGGAAGTCAGGACTGGAACTCAAGCAGGTCAGGAAGCAGGAGCTGATGCAGAGGCCGTGGAGGGATGTTACTTACTGGCTTGCTTCCCCTGGCTTGTTCAGCCTGCTTTCTTATAGAACCCAAGACTACCAGCCCAAGGATGGCATCACCCACAAGGGGCCCTCCCTCCTTGATCACTAATTGAGAAAATGCCCCACAGTTGTATCTCATGGAGACATTTCCCAAACTGAAACTCCTTTCTCTGTGATAACTCCAGCCCTTGTCAAGTTGACACACAAAACCAGCCAGTACAAACATCAACCAAAACTGAAAACCAATAAAAATTCCTAAGAGTTAAAATACCACAAAAAATCAACAAAAAGACCCTACAAAAATAAAATAAAGGAAGCAAAAACACAAAACAAAACAAAACAGGACAAAACAAAACAAATAACACGTGCACAGTGTCTACTCTGCATGTCATTGCTGTCTACTGAAGCTCCATTAGAGAATTTTTTTTTCCTTTTTCAGTAAGCATTCATTGCAAATAACTTGTTAGTTAGAGATTAGAGTTTGTGACAATTCCCCTGTCTCAGTGCTGGAATTCATCTGTTCTGAGCCTCTGCAGGCCATGTTCATGACCTCACAGCCTCTGGGAGTTCCTTTTCTGAAGATGTTATTTCCTTGGGGTCATCAACCTCCTGTGACTCTATAATCTTTCTAGGTCTCCTTCCATGTAGAGCCCTGAACCTTGAATGGAAATGCTTGATAAACCCATTCATGTCTGAGTGCTTCGGTCAGTCACACTCTGTACATTACCAGTCTGTGATTGATTTACTGGAAGTCTATTTATTGCCATGTTAAGAGAAAATATCTTCAAGTTGTCATAGTTTATTAAATAATGTCATGTGCTTAACTATATTTGGAAAACGTTGAGTCCAAAATTCAGAGGGTATATGAATTTTCCAAGCTCATATAAATTTTAAACACTTCTTCTTATCAGTTATATACGTCTATTCCAGCATGGCTGGAAGATACAGGAAAAAAATATGGGTAAATAAATTTACAGGGTATATAAATCTTAGTTGTCTTAAAAATGTCACAAACAACATTCTCCTAAAAGTTCCAAAATTATTATTTATTTACTCAGTTGCATCTTGAACGTTGTCTGCATCCCCTTGCTGGTACCCATTCACTGAATCCCTTCCTCTATGCCTCTCTCCTATTTTCCTCTGAGTGGGTGGGAACCCCACCCCCACTAGATATCCCCTACCCTGGAACATCAAGTCTCTGCAGCTTAACCACATTCTTTCCCACTGGGGCCAGACAAGGCAGCCCGGTTGGGGGAATGGTTTCCACAGTCTGGTTATTGCTTTAAAGAGAGCCACTGCTCCAGATGTTGGGGGAACCACATACAGACTGAGCTGCATGTCTGCCACACATATACTTGGGGCCACAGTCTGGCCCATTTGTGCTGTTTATTTAAAAAATGTTGCACACTCCTATTATCGATCATTTCTTCTGGTTTTTCGATTATAGTTTAATTACATAAAACAATAGAAATAATAAAACTTGATTTTCACTAAAGATGGAACTTCTTTTTTTTTTTTTTTTTTTGGTTTTTCGAGACAGGGTTTCTCTGTGTAGCTTTGGCTGTCCTGGAACTCACTGTGTAGACCAGGCTGGCCTCGAACTCAGAAATCCTCCTGCCTCTGCCTCCCAAGTGCTGGGATTAAAGGCGTGCGCCACCACCGCCCGGCTGAAGATGGAACTTCTATAAGAGGTTTTTGCCACCTAAAGAAAATTTAAATTTTTTTTCTATATCCATATAATTTAAATGCTGTATACAAGTTTTTTTAATCACTATAATTAACTTGAAATAAAAAACTTCTATAATACATCATGTTAGATTTCAAGTCTTCATTACTTAAAAGGTGATTGATTTCAGTTTATAGGGATATGTCCATTTTAAGGAACTTTCTCATCAAGAAGACATTAAAACATAACATATATTATACAAACATAATATATATAATTATACAACATATATTATACAAACATAATATATATAATTATACAACATATATTATACAAACATAATATATATATAATTATTCAGTGATCAATTCAAATGTTTAAAATTTCCTATACACATTTAGTTCTTTGAAATTTTCTTTCTTCTGCAGTATATTTCTGAAAACTCTGTTACATACTGATCTTAAAAAATCTCTGACCTAGAAACAAATTTAAGGTATCAAAGAATAAATTCTCTTGTGTACACATCACTACTAAGATTAAAGGCTATCAGCAAAAAATATATTTCATTTATAAAGCCCTCAAGCTTTCTCTATGTGTAGTATTCTCAAAGTCTTCAGTGTCTTTAAATGGCTAGAAGAAAAAGAAACTAGCAGACTCTTTATTCAGAACTGGGAATTTGCATAAAAAGCAAATCAGATGCCTTTTTGGCATTGAAGTATAAATCAAGTTCACTTTTAGCAAGATGTCTTCTTTGATCTGTTGTCACCTTTTATGTGGAAGAGTGCACAGTAAGTAAGTAGGTCAGCTCTGGGGCACACATGGGAACTCTACTTTACTGTGCCTCACATGGATAAAAAGTTCTCCATTCTCAATTTATATCCCCAAGTTTGGAAGTTATTTCTAACAAGATAATGAGGAAATGAAAATCAGGAACACATATTTTGTGGCCTACAGTAATCACCGTACATATAATTTAAGACAACTATTTAAGATTACTTTTCCAGCTTAGTGGTAGTGACACATGCCTGTAGTTGCAGCACTCTGGAGGCAGAGACAGACAGGTCTCTGAGTACAAGACCAGCCTGGTCTACAGAGTGAGTCTAGCTCTCACGGCTACACAGAGAAACCCTGTCTCAAAGGCAAAATCAAACAAAACAAAACAAAATCAAAAAGCTAACAAACAAACAACAAACATTCTTTCTCCTCTTTTGTGGTCAGCTTATATCGTCATTGCTGAGGGAACATAATTTTTGAAAAGTAATGCAACCACAATTGCAAAAACACAAAAGTAAATCCAAAAGAAACCTTGGTGATAACAGTACTGTATACCATACATTAAAAGTTAATTGACCAGGATATGTTCTGCTTAATTTCTCACAACTAGAAGATAGGCTTTATAATGGCAATGCCTGTGCCTGTTTGAATGCAATGCTTTTCATTGGTCACAGGTATTTGAATATTTGGTCTCCAGTAGGTGACCACTTGGAAAGGCTTAGGATACATGCTCTGTGGGAAGCATGTCAATTACTGCTATGGTGGACTTGCTTTGGACAAATTTTTAAAAAGGAAAAAAAAAAGATATACAATTTTGAGTTTGTTCTCTGCTTTCTTTCTGAATTGGGTATTTGAACTGTTATCTGCTTCTTTTGTCTTCTCCTACCTGGTATTTCTACTCCCAATATTTCTACGTAAACCCAAAGCAAATTTATTCTTCTATATCTTATTTTTTGTCATGGTGTTTTATCTCAGCAATAGAAGAGTAATTAACATAATATCTTTAGTTTTCCCTCTCAGTCTTATCATACATAGAGAATTTAATTACAATATATATTGGTTAGCAAAATTTCTTTTTTTCTATTGCTTCTTTTAAAAAAGCTGTGTTAGTGAAAATAAAGGAATTATTATTCAACAATCATTCTTTTAGAATTATACTCAGAAATCTTAGTGTAATGCTTTTTTAAGGGTTTTTATGAAGAATATACGGTCTCTCAATTCTGTAAATGTAGAAGCTTGTCAGGGCAGGTCACACTTGAAATCTCAGCACCCAGAAAACTCAGGAAGGGGAAGTAGTTTGAATATGAAGAGAGCTTGTGCTCCCCAAACAGTATTGACAACATAGTGATGTATTATATCAATTCAATAAAATAAAATAAAGATCATAACAGAGTTAACATAATTGAATTAAGCACAGTAGCAAAAATCTCACATTTCTTCTCAAAGTATTTTGCATGTCTGGAAGTGTTATTTCAAGTATTAGGGTGGTCATTTAATCAGCTTGTATATCCTGAATTTGAGTCCTCTTAGTAACTTTCAAGGTCTCCTGGAGGGATCACTTGAGGGGCCACAGGATAAATGTCTAGTCTTTTCCATTCCAGTTTTGATAAGAGGAGTTTTTTCAGACTTATATTAATTCTTATTATCCTTAAGATTATGAAAAACACAAATCAAGAATAGCATCTAATTGTAACAGAGAGACACATATGAGAGAGAAAAGAGAGAGAGAGAGAGAGAGAGAGAGAGAGAGAGAGAGAGAGAGAGAGAGAATTACCAAAGCATGAATGACTCAAATAAAAAATAAAACTAAAATATATTTGAAAATATTATTAACTAAAGTCACAACAAAATTACTTTGAAAAATGAATTGCATCAAATACAAAAGAATTCTTTTCTATGCTTCTATGTACTTATTTCATGAATTTAGCATCAATTATAGTCAGTAGAGTTTTATAAGATAATATCTACCCAAATTTGAAGTCCTGACATTTAGTTAAAATCAGGTGCTGATAATTTTTTGTTTTGCCCTCACTTTCAATAAAGAAAGATATGGTATAATTTCTACTCATGTAGTATCTTGATTAATTTTTATATGCACAAATATACCAATATACTTTAGCATAGTTTTAAAACTAATATTTCTAAGATTAAAATCTCTATGTATAATTAGTTTCAGTCAAATTTAGACATATTTTCCTCTCCTTTAGAAGTGAATGCAATTGTCTTATATAATCTAAAACTGATGGGAAAATGCACAAATATCTAATGATTCTGAAGGCAGGCTTATTTTATCATTTTATTTTTTAAAATATGTCATACATTAGCACAAAAGTTGCATCATTTCTGTCCATTTATATCTTAGTGTATTTTTTGTTTGTTTGTTTGTTGTTTGTTTGTTTGGTTTTTTTTTTTTTTTTTTTTTTTTTGCTGTGAAGAAACACTCACATCTCTTATAAGAGATTATGACATCTCTTATAAGGAAAATCATTTAGTTGGGGCTGGCTTATAATTCAAAAGTTTAGTCCATTATTTTCAATGCAGGCAGCATTGTGGCATACAGGTAGACATAGAGCTGGAAGAGCTGAGAGTTTTACATCTTGATCTGTAGGTGACTGGGAGACTTTGACACAGTGGTCAGGCTTCCGATTCTGAGATGTCAAAGCTTATGCACTAATGACACGCTTCCTCTACAAGGTCACACTTCCTCCAACAATGCCTCATCTCCGAATAGTGCCTCTCCCTATGGACCTATGGGGCCATTTTTAGTCAAACCACCACAATTTTACTGCCTCTCTCCCCACTCCAATTCTGTCAGCATTCCCACCAACTCTCTAGTTTATAACCTCATCTATAGTTATTTTTACACACATGTATGTACATACATACACCCTACTGATCCAATTTAGTGTTGCTCTAATGTATGTGTATAATACAGAGCCCTTGAGATTATGTAACATTAAAGACTGAGTTTTACTTTCTCAGCAGCATTTGGTTAGTTATAGTTATTTTGGCTGGAGTTTTCCAGCCTCAAAGGTACACACACACACACACATACACAAACACACACACACACACACACACACACACACACACACACACATATATGTATATATGTATGTATGTATGTATATATGGCCATCTCTGCACCTAAAACTCAGGGGAACACAGCTGAGGTTAGGAAGAAAGATTGTAAGTGCCAGACAATCAGGATTCTTGCCTGTCTCTAGATTGTGTCTTCTAGACATGACAGAATGCTGTTCCATGAGGCCTCAACAATATAATCATATCAAATCATTTTTAACAGAAGTTCATATTCATAACTCCTATCTACATACTGATATGGGCAGGGGAAAATCCATATGACCAACTACTCAACGAGGAAATACAGGATCATTTTTGAACTCATAATTTTTGCACCTTTCTAACTGGACTTTGGCGCCCTAGGAAAATGTATCCGTCAAAGCAATTTTTGTTCCAATTTAAATGCATTTAGCTTTGTGATGGTTTCATCCATTTAATCTGAACATAAGGTAGGAGAGAAAACTACTCACCTACAGCATGCTACACTAAAGTGGGTATCTCACAAACTCTATATATCAAAGAAAACTCGGCATGAAAGAATGAAACATAAGAATATTGAAACTGGCCTCTACATGACTTACTTTCCACCCACTGCCTTTCATTCTCAACTTCCTGTATCGAATACTGACTGCATTAGCAACAAAGTTTTCAGTCCTTCAATAGAACTTTGCAATTTTAATGTTAAGTCTCTGGTTTCTGAGATGATTGGCACCTCTTAGGTGCAACGCATATATTTATTAACTTTTAAAATTAGAAAAATCTGCTTGAGCCAATTAGTTACTGAGAAAGACATGAAATTTTCTTAGTCCTGACTCATACTTCTATACTTAGTTTAGAAGTGTGCTTCTCATCTATATTTAAGAGGGCAACTGCTCTATAGGAATCTTTTACTTTTATTTTTCCCTAAGTATGGTGGAAAAATTGCTTGGAACATTTGCTTGGAGTTTGAGCCTCACCTTCTTCCTTTCACAAATAATATTATAAATAGTATGTACATTTTTTTGTACAAGTTTTGTAGTCTTATTTCCCCACTAAAATCACTAGTACCTAATGCAGAGAAAAAATGTTTCTTATCCTGGGCAAATATGGGAAAATATACCTAAGAATCTTTTAGATTGCGGGGAAGGGAAGATTTTAACTACACAACACTTTTAACATATAAAGGTGGAAAGAAATGATATCTAAAACATAACTTATGATTTGGGATAAAATTAACGATTTAGGATAAACATCATTAAAATAACATGGAAAGTTCCAAAAAGAGAATTTTGCTGTTTTGGAATTCCCTACAAACAAAAGCAAGTAAGCATAGTACATCTGAAGTACAACTTAAGCATAGTACATATGGCTCTTGAGGACATGTGATGAATTGAACAGGATAAACAAAAAGTGCAATGGAATTTTTTTCTTTTTCCTTATATTTTTATTATTTTTGTTTGATGTATGCATATGAGGTGTTTGTACGAATGTCCCAGTGTAGGCATGTGCCTATGAAAACTAGAGAACAATCTCACAGTTCAAGCTCCATCTTCCAACATGTTATATCTGCTGTTCATTAGTGAATATACTAGAATTTGAAATTCTCAGCCTCCACAGATTGCCCTGTATCTGCATCTAATTTTGTGGAGGAAAATGTGACTGCAGAGTTTTGCTATAGATTGCTTTTGGTAGGTTCTAAAGATCCAGTCTAGCAAAAAAAAAAAAAAATGTACTTTACCTACTGAGCCACCTCCCTAACATACCAGGGTTTTCATAAACCTTCATCCTTACATAGAAGTCAAATTGTAATAGCTTTATGTTGACTACAAGTTCACAGATAGTTTGATAGATCTTAGAATCTGGAAGTTTATTTATACCAAGATCATTCATAAACAGTGACTTCCTTCATAGACCATCAAATTGCATTATTTTTTCTTTACTATTTGTTAGCATATTCTGAAAAATTAGCTAATGCAAATATTATTGATATAATAATCAGCTAATTCTTGGTAACTGGCATCCTTTCCAATAATATAAAATATAAAAATGTCCATAAGAGCAAAAACAATTTATAGACTCAATGCAATTCCCATTTAAATAAATATAAAACATTTTTTATAGACCTTAGCTTTATGGAAGAACACAAAGACACATAGAGATATAAATAGATAGATGATATAGATAGATAGATAGATAGATAGATAGATAGATAGATAGATAGATAGATAGATTGATAGATAGATTATGAATTATAGAAGTTCTAGAAGTGTCACAATTTCTGACCTCAAATTGTACAGCAGAGTTACAATAAAAAAAAAAAAAACATGATTTTGGCACAAAACAAGCATGTTGCTCTATGGAATTTAATTGAAGCCCCAGACATTAACGGATATACCTCTAGATACCTGATTTCTTTTGTAAATAAGTCAGAAATACACACACACACACACACGACATCATCTTCAACATTGTGCTGGGCAAAGTGGATTTCTGCATGTAGAAGAATTCAAAGAGATCCATACTTATTACTCTTTATAAAACACAATGACATGTAGTTCAAAGAACTCAATATTAAAACCATATACACTGAACCTTGTAGATGAAGAAACAATCTTAAAATCATTAAACTTAAACTCATTAGCACAGGAATAGTCTTTCTGAATAAGACACTGACAGATTAGGCAATAAGATAAACAATTAATAAATGGATCTCATGAAGCTGCTGAACTTCTACATGCCAAAATACATCATTTGAAGAAGGCAGCTACCTACATAGGGGGAAAATATTTTTACTAACTGTATATCTAATAGAAGACTAGTATACAAGATACATAAAAAACTGAAAACAACTAGATTAAGAAAATGAATAACCTAATTTCAAAATGGGGTACCGATGTAAACAGGAAGCTAAAAAGAGGACAATCACTTGGATGACAAACACTTTAAGAAAGGTCCAGCATCACTATCCATCATGGAAATGGAAATCAAAATTACTTGAGATTTCATTTTATATCAGACAGAAAGGCCAAGATCAATAAAACAACTGACAATTCAAACTGGCACTAATGTGGAACAAGGGAAACACTCATCAAATGTTGGTGGATGAGAAACGTGTATAGCCACTAGGAAACCAATGCATCCGTTCTTTAGAAAGATGGGAATCAAACTACTTCAAGATAGAGCTATGTTATTATTGGGCATCCAAAAAACGCCTTATTTTACAACAGAGATCCTTGCTCAACCATGTTAATGATTGCTTCATTCATAATAGCCACAAATTAGAAGTAAAGTAGATATTCCTGAAAGGATTGTTGATAAGAAAAAAGTATTAATTAAAAAAAATATGTTTTTGACCTCTCCTCCACCTTCATCAGACCTACAGATCTTAAAGAACACAGGTGAGAAGCTCCTCCCAAACCCATCTAACAGGCCTGCTGAGTTCTCTGGGCAGGTAAAGCTGTTCTGAGCAGTCTGTTATATCTGCAGACTCCCAATATTCTGTCAGTTGCCAGATATGCTGATCTAGAAACCAACAGTCCAAGAATAACCACCATAGGCCTGCCATATCAGGATTATCAAGGTTAGGACCCCTGCCAATTCCTACTACAACAGGAACATTGAAGAACTGAAGCCATATAGATGGCTAAAGGACTTTGAAAGAACATCATTATCATCATTATCAACAACAACATCAACAGCAACAAACAGAGCTATATTATACCTTCAGAGTATAGCTACTGTAGTACAGACACATATGCTGTCATATCATATATACATAGCTGGATATCTTAACACAGCCGCAGCAATAGAAATTACCTGGAATCCAACCTTTAAAGATGATAGAGGCCTTTAAGGAGGAAAAGTATAAATCCCTTGAAAAAATACAGGAATATAACAAATAGGTGAGGAACTTTAAGGGCAAAACATACAAATTCCTGAAAGAAATATAGGAAAATGCAATTAAAGGGGTGGAGGAAATAAATAAAACTGTTCAAGACCTGAAAACTGAAATAGCAGTAATAAGGAAAACACAAATTGAGAGAAGCCTGAGGATGAGAAACCAAGGAAGAAGAACATGAACAACAGATGCAAGCATCACCAAGAGAATACAGGAGATGGAAGAGAGAATCTCTGGCATAGAATGTACAAAAGAAGAAATTGCTACCCCGCTCAAAGAAAATGTTAAGTCTAAAAATTTCCTGATGTAAAACATCCAGGAAATCTGGGATAGTATGAAAAAAAAACCAACCCAAAGAATAGTAGAAATAGTAGTTGAATATTCAGAACTCCAAAGAACAGAAAATATTTTCAACAAAATCACAGAAGAAAGCCTTTCCAAGCGAAAGAAAGAAATGCCTACAAAACATGCCAGGAGCGTATAGAACATCAATTAGACTAGACGAGAAAAGACTATTCTCCCACCACATAATAACCAAACACAAAATCTACAGAACAAAGAAAAATATTAAAAGTGGTAAAAGAGAAAGGCCAGGTAGCATACAAAGGCAGACCTATCATTATTACACCCAACTTTTCAGCACATACTCTAAAAGCTAGAAGGGCCAGGACAGGTGTCTTGCAATCTCTAAAAACAAACAAACATACAAAAAACAACACAACAAACAAAACAAAAAAATCTCAGATGTCAACCTAGACTACTAGACCTGGCAAATTCTCAATCAACATAGATGGAGAAAACCACATATTTAACAAATTCAAATTCAAATAATATCTATACACAAACCAAGGCATACAGAAAATACTAGAAGGAAAACTCCAACCCAGTGGGGATAACTACATCCAAGAAAACACAGAGATTCCTCCTCACACCAGTCAGAATGCTTAAGATCAAAAACACAGGAGACAGGAGTTGTTGGCGAGGATGTGGAGAAAGAGGAACACTCCTCCACTGCTGGTGGAATTGCAAGCTGGTACAACCAGTCTGGAAAGCAGTCTGGCGGTTCCTCAGAAAACTGGGCATGACACTTCTGGAGGATCCGGCTATACCACTCCTGGGCATATACCCAGAGACTTTACCTGCATGCAATAAGGACACATGCTCCACTATGTTCATAGCAGCCTTATTTATAATATCCAGAAGCTGGAAAGACCCCAGATGTCCCTCAATAGAGGAATGGATTCAGAAGTGTGGTATATTTACACAATGGAATACTACTCTGCAATTAAAAGCAATGAATTCACGAAATTCTTAGGCAAATGATCAGAACTGGAAAATGTCATTCTTAGTGAGGTAACTCAATCACAAAAGAACATGCATGGCATGCAGTCACTGATAAGGAGATATTAACCCAGAATCTCAGAATACCCAAGACACAACTCGCATATCAATAGATTTCCAAGAAGATGTAATGAGAGAACCCTGGTCCTGGAAAGACTGGATGTAGGGGAATACCAGGACAGAGAAGCGAGAGGGGCTTGAACGGGGAGCAGAGGGAGGGAAGGGGGCTTATGGGACTTTCGGGAGGGAGGAAACGAGAAAGGGAAATCATTTGGAATGTAAATAAAAATATTTAGAAAATAATAAAAAAAGAAAAAACTTAAATGAGGCTTAGTGGCATTAACGCACCTTCCAAAAAAAAAAATAGGCTTTATACCAAAATTAATCAAAAGCGACAGGGAAGGGCACTTCATGCTCATCAAAGGAAAAAAAATAAACCAAGATGATATCTCAATTCTTAACAACTGTACCCCAAATACAAGTGTACTTACATTTTTAAAAGAAACTTTGCTAAAGCTTAAATTGTACTTCAAACCCTATCCTTTAATAGTGGGAGACTTCAATACCCTACTCTCACCAGTTGACTAGTCATCTAGACAAAAACTAAACAGAAATAATGAAACTAACAGGCATAATGAATCTAATTGACCTAAAAGACACCTAGAGATTATTTAACACAAACACAAAAGAATATACATTTTCTCAGCACCTCATGAATACTTCTCCAAAACTAACTATATAGTCAATCACAAAGCATGCTTCAACAGATACAAGAAATTGAAATAAGACTTTGTAAGCAAGCACACTCATGGATACTGAACAACTCTCTACCTTTTAAGATTTTCCAGAAGTATATCAGGCAGATAATATCTCCCATTAATTTTTTAAAATCAAGAATTTGCAATTGATTCCGAAGGATCTGTAACTTTGTGGGCATTTTGCTGTTGTTGTTGTTGAGTTATTTTATAACCCACATAACTAAGTGAATCTCCTCTTTGAATTTTTTTGACTTAGAGAAAACTGTAACCCCAACATGGCAGAATTCTTTATGTTTTCTTAAACATTTTCTCCAATGCATCTTTGTCAGAATCAGCCAAAAAATTCCCATCCATAGAATGGTAAATAATAGAGGAAATTGCCTACAAACCATTTTTAATATTTATTATACAAAATATTGACATGAATTGGACCATTTAATTTTTTTGGAAGTATTTTCTAATGGTGTCTTTTTATTGGTTCAGATTAGGCCTTTCACTCAAAATTAACTAAAAAAAAAAATCACACCAAAACAATCAAACAAACAAAAAGCCCAGTGACCCTTTATTCTAATAGTAGGCCTAGAAAGAAACTAGGGAATCTATACCCTTTATAATAGCTACCAGTAATATAACATATTTTGCTGTTACTCTAACAAAATGTGTGAAAGGCTTAAATGACAAGAACTTCATGTTGCTGAAGAAATTGAGGAAAATATCAGAAAACAGAAAAATTTCTTAAGCTCATGGATCTGTAGCATGAAGAGTAAAAATTGCCAATTTACCAAAAGCAATGTACAGATTCATTGTTCTTCCCATCAAAATTACAACACAAGTCTTTAAAAACCTTGACAGAGCAAATTTCAACTTCATGTGGAAAAAACAAAATCCAGGACAGCTAAAACAATCCTAAACCATAAAAGAACTTCTGGAGGTATCACCTATCCATGACCCTAAGCTATACTACAGAGTAATAGTTATAAAAACTGCATGATATTGGTACAGGAACAGACAAGTTGATCAATGGAGTGAAATTGAAGAGCATGAAATAAACTCACAACCTATGGGCACTTGAATATTGACAGAGAAGCCAAACCCATACAATGGAAAAAGGAACACATCTACAAATCGTGCTTGTCTGACTGGATGTATGCATGCAGAGTAATGCTAATAGTTCCCTATCTACTACCCTACCCAAAACTCTAGTATAAGTCGATTAAAGACCTCAACATAAAACTGGATTTACTAAATCTAATAGAACAGAAAGTAGGGAATGTCTTTGAACTCATTGTTACAGAAGACAACTTTCTGAACAGAATATGAGTGGCTCAGGCTCTAGGATCAACTATTGATAAATGGGACCTCATAAAACAGAAAAGCTTCTGTAAGGCAAAGGACATTGTCATCAAGACAAAACAGCTGCCTACAGATTGCTAATGGAATACAGAGCTAAACAGAATATTCTCAGTAGAATGAGAATAGAATGGCCAAGAAATACTTAAAGAAATTTCGGAGTTTTTAGTCTCCTGAGAAATGCAAATCAAAATGACTCTGAGATTCGATCTTACCCCTGTCAGAATGGCTAAGATCAAAAGTTCAAGTGGTAACATGCTGGCAAGCATGTGGAGCAAGGGAAACGCTCCTCCATTGCTGTTGGGAGTACAAACTTGTACAACCACTTTGGAAATCATTTTGGCAGTTTCTCAGACAACTAGTTCTACCTCAAGGTCCCAGTACATCACTCCTGGGCATATACCCCCAAAATGTCTGACTTCTGGGTCCCACAGTGGCACTTGCTCAATCATGTTCATGGTAGCTTTATTTTTAACTTTGCTTCCCACCAACTTAGGTCCCATCTACTTAGCTTAATAGCTTTGCTAAGAACAGATACATGGTGGGTTTTTTTGGAAGTCGCCTGCTGAAGGGACATGTGATGTTTTACTGGAGCAGATATTTGAGAAGACACATAATGTTTAGAAAGAGTAGAGTATAACAAAACAGACAGTGGTCAATGTTCTTGCCCTGCTTCACCTTGCAATCCTTTGCTGGTCATCTTGGGTTTTGCTAAGTCTCTTGCATTGGTTTGCTTTGCTTTCCTCACTGATTCTCATTTGTCATGACTTGATAGGGAGTAACTTGCCAGGAAACTTCTAATGATATTTCTTCAGACTGCTTCTTGCTTCCACAGACTCATACCAATTTGGCTGAGCCTAGGAATTTCTTCTGGATCAAGTCCCTCTATGCTGATTGGACCAGACTGCAGTTACTGATTCACGTTTGATATTTTGGACTAAACTGCTGATATTCTGACAACAAAGACTAGGGGATCCCCAAATAATTACTTCTAAACAGGTCTACAAACCCTACTTCCTATTAACCATTCTTTTTCCCTACCTCTGGTCGGTGGTGGGCTAGAATGGAGATTGAATAGTGTAAGAACACTTACTAAAGTATATTTTGAAATATCCAAGTCTACACAGACCCAAAAGGACAAACATGGTATGTACTCATTTATAAGTACACAGTAGCTATAAAATACAAGATACCCATGCTATACTCCAAAGACCCAAAGCCCAAAGAAGCTAAACAAGAAGAAAGGCCCAAGCAAGGAAGCTTTAATCTCACTTAGAAGGGTTAATATTTATTCATAGGAGAGAGATATGGAAGAGACTGGATGGGTGACAGGACAGGGAGGGAAATGAGTGGGGAGTTCAGGATCAGATGTATGGAGAGATGTCCAGATGGCCTTGAGAATGAATGGAAATTTGCCACTGGTGGGAGTGGGGGGTGCATCTTAAAGATGTGCTAAAGACCTGGGATAGAGGGAGCTCCCAAGAATCAGTCAGTGACCTTAACTGAGACTTACAGCAGTGGGGATCTGGAATCTGAATAGGTCACCTCCTTTAGCTAGGCAGGATCCTTAGTGGAGTGATAGGGATACCAACACCCCCTACACACACACACACACACACACACACACACACACACACACAAACACACACTCAGAAAACTTTCAACCCAAAATTTTATCCTGCCTATAAGAAATGCAGGAAATGTAGATGGAGCACAGACCTATGGAATGGCCAAGAAATAGGTCCAAGTAAAGACCCATCGCACGGGCAAGGACCTATCCCAAAACACTAACGATACTCTGTTATGCTTGTAGAGGTATCCTAGATCCTAGCTAGCATGGGTTTCATCTGAGAGGCCCTACCCAGCAACTGACTCGGACAGATGTCAAGACCTACAGCCAAGTACTGGATAGAGCTTGAGGACTTTTCTGAAAGACTTGGGGAAAGGATCGAGGGTCATAAAGGGAATAGGAACTCAAGAGGAAGACCAAAATAATCAACTACTCTGGACCTTTGGGGGCTCTCAGAGTCTGGACTACAGACCAAAGAACATACATGATCTGAACATGGGCACTTTCATATATGTAGCACATTCATAGCTTGGTCTTCATGTGGTTCCGGAACAGTTGGAGTATGGGTTATCTTTAAAGATGTTGCCTGTCTGTGGAATTTATTACCTTACCTCAGTTATCTTATCTGGCCTCAGTTGTGAAGAAGTGCCTTGCCCAGCAGAGAGTTGAAGTGCCAGGGCTGGGTGCTGGGGGGGGGGGGGCTCCACTCTCTCAGAAGGGAAGGGAAGGGCAAAGGGGGGAAAAGACTGTGGGAAGGAGGACAGCAAGGGGAATAATATTCAGGATATAAAGTGAATAAATAATGTTTTTCTAAAAAAATATTTATTATGAGATTCTATTAAAATTACTTCATTTTCCCTTTCCTTTCATTCTTCTAAAACCTTCCATATACTTCTTTTTTTGTGTCTTTCATTTCTTGGACTCTTTTTTTCCTTAATTATTGTTTTATACACACACATACACACATACACACATACATACACACACATTTCTAAATATATAAATACAAGAATCTCAGTTAATATTATCTAACTTGCATGCAAATGTATTCTTTAGGGCTGACCATTTATTATTTGGCCTGAGGACTATATTTCCTGGTACTAGTAGCCATTGTGAAAGCTTTAAAAGGAGGGATGCAACCAAAATTCCTAGCCAGCTCTGATGCCTATGTAGCACAGCAAAGATAGGGATAGCTACATAACCCTAAGTGTGTGGCAGTAGCTCACAACATTGTCGTAAATAACAGGTTTCCTACTAGATAGAACATCTGTTCCCAAACAGACAGAGCATCCTGAGTAATGGAAACTCAGCTAACTAGTGAAGTCATGGCTCTTGGAGGAGAGCCTAAATCTGTCAATGGAATAGAGAAGCAATACCCCTATTTACATTTAAATAGCTATCCTTATACCTATAAGGATAAGTGCAGTCCTCACCCATCATCACCACACTTATCTTTGCAACAGACTTAAACCGCTAGAAACCCTGAAGTATAGAAACTAAGCTATGGGAATAGAAAGTTACGAATTATTTTAAAAGAATTAATATCCCTGTAAAGAATTTCTAGATTTTATTAGAACTTTCATCAAAGACTTAGAAACTTTTTATTTATAAACTTCTCCTTGCTAAAATCTAAAATCAGTTTTGTAAAATTACATAAGGCATAAATGTGTTTTTATACAATTTTGAGAAAATATTTTCACTAACTTGTTTCCCCTTCCTATTTTCACACTTTGTATAACCTGCACAACGCTTAAAACTCTTGCAAATGCTCAAGATTTTTCAATACATGGAGTTTTTATTTCCTCTTTCAGTTATTTTAATAATTCTGAAATTTTATAAAATAGGATATGCTTACAAAAAAGGGAGTTATGAACAGCCACTGCCATATTATTTGGAAAGTTTTAAAGTGTGCCTACATTAGAAGAAAACTAGACATTTTTAAAAAAGATCCATGGCTTCTTTTTTATTTTGATACTGCTCATTGTATATATGTCATTATTTTCCAACTCATTAAAATATATAGAATGAAGTGAAAAATGTATGCCTGCTTCAAATTTGAAGATGCATGGGATGAGCTTATATGTCAAACTTCCTTGCAACAAAGCAGACTTTTTCAGAATTTGGTTTACTCTGTAATTTATGCAATATCTTCCATTGTTTTTCTCTTTCAACTTCCTATTGTGTGTTTTCTGTGAATGGCTAGGAAAAGCAAAGGGGACTTCCTACTGATGTTTAGAAGGTACGCCAGCTACCACTTCCTTTTATCATTTAGTAACTTGAGCTTATAATAGTTTTTATAGTAGAAGAACACAACTAGTTAGTTGAAAACTAAGTAAAAATACATATTTGCTCAAATTGGTTTGAAATTATTCTAATCTACCCTAACAAAGATTGATGACTTTGATGAACTTTTATGTGAAGTTAAATGATTAGTTCTTTAGAGTTTTTGCTGTTAATGGGGAACAAATAAATGCCAGAACTCTCATCCTTCTTTGACCCATTTTAGTAGCATGTGACTAAAGAAACTATAAACAGCAACAAAAACAGTGTTATTAGTGAACAAATTAACTATATTCAGAGAGTCAGGACATTGCAATCAGCAAAATAGCTAGTCTAGCAAATTTAACATTCATTTTAATGTTATAGTGATTCACAGGGAACATAAAAATGGGTAACTACCAATATTTAACCTTCATTAATAAATTAGGAAACAAATATGTAATATAAAATTAAACAAAATAAGTATGGAATATAAAATCAAACACAATTATACACAAATATTCAGCCTCATCCTTAAGTAATCAATACAATAAATATTAGATGATCATTTAAATGCAAAGATTGATATGTCCTCAATTAGGTATAAATATTTTTCTAAATAAAGAACTTTGCAACAGACAAAAAAATAAAATTGACTTGAAAGTGAAATAATGAATAAGTTATCATATAAAAGCTAAAAACAAGAAGATTAGTGTAATGCTGCTATCAATAATGATATTAAGGGTGATCGGTAGACATATATTAGGATATCTAATAATGATACAATTTGGATACTTCAATGAGACAATTCATGCTATGTCCTTATGTAGCAAAAGAATCTATAAATATTTAAAGAAAATCAAAACAAAATTATAAAAATGCATACCTGTGAATCACTGTTTTAGCACAAACTGATATACATCAGTGTGTATACACATCTATCATAAGGTAATGTATAATAAAATCATAATAGACAAAACTATAGTAGAAAAATGTAATTTAAATGAAAATTACCTATAAGAAGTATATCAGCAATGCTCCCACCAACCATATATTAAACACATAATTAAGTCATATTTGGCAAAAATTTTATAGTGATGGTGTAGATCTTTATTCTCAACACTTTGGAGGCAGAGGGAGACAGTTCTTTGAGTTTGAGGTAGACTTGTCTACAGAGTGAGTTCCATGACATCCAGAGCTAGACAGAAAAATCTTGTCTCATAAAAGAAAAACAGATAGATGGATGGATGGATGGATGGATGAATGGATGGATGGATGGATGGATGGATGGATGTGTAGATGGATGGATGGAAGGATAGATGGATGAATGGACAAGTGGATGGATTTATGGTAGATTGGTAGATATAGACAGACGTACAGATAGATGATATAAGTAAAGCCTCACTTTAAAAATACTATAATATGTTTTCTCTGATAAGGACAAAGTAGATTAAAAATCGGTCAGAGTATATACAAAGTTTAGTACATACAAGGCTGTGTAATTAGCATTTCTACACTTAGTCTTCCTGCTCAGGTATCTGTACATATGGAAGTAAATGACATAGGAGAACACTCCTAATCCTCTTGGTTGAAATCCATGTAAAAGAATATTGCCTATTGTTGTTCTATAAGTACATTCAGTTATTTCTATAAGTAGAAAAATTTCCTCATTTTTTAACAAGTAAATCATTTTCATATAGAATTATTTCATGGTAAGAAACTTCAAAAACTAAAAATATTTATTATAAGAATAATAAAAATCTTGCTTTGACTTTAATTATTAATTTAACTGTAAATTTTCTTCTGAAAATAGTATTCAGTTATACTCACAATTATAAAGTACAGCTATGAACATTTAATTTTATAAAATTTACTACATTTATATATACTTATCTATACTTTTTTATTGTATTATATTTCAATAATATTTTTCTGTATGGTCTATAATTAATGGGGAAATTAAGAGTATTCATATAAAGTTAGAATCTTTATCCATGTGGAAAGATCTTAAACTAAACTCACACATGGTTTTTAATCACAAAACCATTCTATTAGCTCATTCAGCCTCTACATTTTTGAAAAAGACCCATTGCCTATTTCAATATCTCAGCAATTATGAAAGTCTCATTTCATTGCGTAATTTCTAGTATGATGTTCTCCAACTCAATGCTAGCTTGAATGAAGTGAAAATTTCCTCTTAATTCTCATGAAATGCTAGACTTAATTATAATAGAGATGTGGGAAATTACTTTCATGGAAGAGACTAGCTGAGCCTGAGTGTGCCAGTGCTTTGGCTTTCCCAACTGAACAGCTTCCATCTGAACACAATGAACCATGACTATTGCCAGACATCAATCCAAACTCTTATGGGCCAGAACACCGTGGCTTGTTTGATGGAAGAGAGAAGTCAGGATTTGTTCAATCAGACTCACGAGGACCTCTTCAACAGCTGAATGATAAATTTGATTACTATTGTTAAAAACACGTTTTGTATGAAAGCCACAAGCTTGCTTTTTATATTTTTAGTGTTTGAAGATGTAAATTTCACATTAAAATAGTTGTGATTTCAGAAAGATATCTGATACTAAATGCAATTGCTGAAAAATGGTTTTGTGAGAAAGGAGATGTAAACAAGGGAGAGAGGAGAAAAACCTTCAAGTCTGTGTAGTAGAAATCTAAAGGTACATTTCCTAATAGAAACTGCTGAATATCAGCATGATAATAAATAAATAAATAAATAAATAAATAAATAAATAAATAAATAAATAGTAGTTCTGAAGAGAAAATGAGAGATGAAAGGGAGAGGGAGGAAGGGATATGAACAGAAATAACACAGAGAGACTTAAGATATTTTCAATTGTTTTAGTGATATTGAGTGAGTTACACAAGTTCTGGTGTTACTGGGTGAAGCACAGTTAGAGTCTAGGGCTGTCACATTTGACTTTATCACTCTTATAACTGATGAGCTACTTAAGAAAAATAAGATTACAACACTAAGCAAGACACACTAGTAAAACTGAAATATGACCAGCTGTTACATAAGACCTGGTAGTCTGAACCATAATGGATAAGAAAGCAAATTGGTATAAGATTTTTTTTCTACATAAGAGGATTACATCTTTTATGGGTGATATTGGAATTTTTTAAAAATATTCTGAAAAGAAATTTTTAACTAACAGAGAAATTCCAAGTTTTCCTAGTTCTTCAACTTCACAGCCAAAGCTTTAATTTTTGTAATGATATCTATGAAGTAAGTATAAAGTTAACCTTTCTTTCTTTGTACTATTATGCGTATGTTTTATACATGAAATTCTTATCTTAGTTCTTAAAATAGCCAATAGTAGATAATGTAAATAGGAGAAAATATTTTACTTCTCTGAAGACTGGAAAGGTCAAGTTCAAGTATCAAACTTCTGGCTACAGGGAGAACCTCGCATCTGTTTGGCAATGGAATCTGTATTTTTCATTCTGCTATATGCAGATATCTAGCTTACTCAGCACATGATATTTGCTACAGATATTTCCCAGTATGATTTCTCTCATTTGTGTCAAAATCAGGTGGCTATATGGTGCAGGTCCATTTCTGAGTTGTCTATTTCATCAGTACACATATCTGTTATTGAGTCGGTGCTAAGTGATTTTGTTTGTATGGCTCTACTGAGTACCTTGAGGTCAGATATGTGCTATGCCCAGTGCTGTTCATATTTTTTTTTGTTTATTTTCTATATTTTTTTTAATTTACATTCCAAATGATTTCCCCTTTCCTGTTTACTCCCTCCCCGAAAGTCCCATAAGCCCCCTTCCCTCCCTCTTTTCCCCATTCAACCCCCTCTCACTTCTCTGTCTTGGCATGCCCCTACATCCAGTCTTTCCAGGACCAGGGGTCTCTCCTTCCATTTTCTTGGAAATCTATTGATATGTGAATTGACTCTTGGGTATTCCAAGATTCTGGGTTAATATCCCCTTATCAGTGACTGCATATCATGTGTGTTCTTTTGTGATTGGGTTACCTCACTAAGGATGATATTTTCCAGTTCTGACCATTTGCCTAAGATTTTCGTGAATTCATTGTTTTTAATTGCAGAGTAGTATTCCATTGTGTAAAAAAACCACAACTTCTGAATCCATTCCTCCGTTGAGGGACATCTGGGTTCTTTCCAGCTTCTGGCTATTATAAATAAGGCTGCTATGAACATGGTGGAGCATGTGTCCTTATTTCATGCAGGTAAAGCCTCTGGATATATGCCCAGGAGTGATATAACAGGATCCTCCGGGAGTGTCATGCCCACTTTTCTGAGGGACCACCAGACTGCTTTCCAGAGTGGTTGTACCAGCTTGCAATCCCACCAGCAGTGGAGGAGTGTTCCTCTTTCTCCACATCCTCGCCAACAACTGCTGTCTCCTGTGTTTTTCATCTTAGCCATTCTGACTGGTGAGAAGTGGAATCTCAGGGTTGTTTTGATTTGCATTTCCCTAATGACTAAGGATGATTGATTCTTCTACTACCTAATTTTAGCTGTCATGGAACTCATTGTAGACTAGGTTTGCCTTGAACTCAAGAGTTCAACCAGCCTCAGTCGTTCCCATGCTCGATGAAAGATGTGAACTACAATACGGAGGCCTACCCCTTTCAGTTTCCTTTTCCCATTTCTTTAATTTATTTCACAAGTGGTAAGCACATCTGGCTGGGCTTTTCCTCAGAGGTCACATCTCCCGTTTTTTCCACTTAGAATACAGCTTCTCTTTCATCTGTTTATGATTCCTGGCGTTTATATCTTCCTAAATCTGTACATTTTGTATTTTCCCATGCTTGGCTTGCTCTTTTTTATCGTAAATCTGCATAAAACTGTTCATTAATAACCACAAAACACAGGCCATACTAGAGGTTTTAAAATCTCCTCAACAATTGCAATTAATTCAAAACCCTTTCACATCAGACAGACTTTTTAGAGAAGGAAAAAGACTAGCCATATTTTTCACCAAAATATCAAAATAATCTCCAGTCCACATACTATTATTCTTTTCATCTAAAATCACTTTGACCAAGCCCCACATTTCAAATCTTCTCAGCACCACTGCCCTCAGTACTGCTACTAGGATGCCCCATTAAGTCCTGCCAGAGTACCGAAGTGTTCCTCCAAAAAAACCATGATCTGGCCTATCACTGCAGTACCTCACTTCTGTACTAAAGTTTTATTGCTGTGATGAGACTCCGTGACCTCGGCAATTTAAATTGAGTAATCAGATACTGGGGAAATAATAACACATTTGGATGTAATATCCTCCTAAATAAAACACCTGAGTTTTTGCCAAAGGGCTATCATAGCCTGCCCTATGTTATTGATTATCATCTATGATGTGATTTCAAGATCTTATTTCATAAGACATTATATATTTATATTGAACATGGAGAAAGCAAGCTTGTATTCCAATAGAAGCTATAACCCAAAGTGACTGTAGTTCCTAGGTATGGAAGGTAACAAAACCTACAGGAGAAAAAAAAATCTAATAATCAGTTTCACTTAGCTGTGGACTCCATAAACAATAATAGTAACCTATCTGAAAGATATAACTAGGGGAATAAAAATTGGAACAAATATTATGTGAGTGAGCAATCATCCTTTGATTGTATTAAGTCTCATTTCATGAAATGGAATCCATGTTTGGGCGCGTTCAAAAGGTCAAAATTCTTAGACTGGATAGGTAATAATCCCTGGAGATAAAATCATTCTGCTAAATTAACATAATAGTAAAATAACAAAATGATATAACCATTGATCAGCACATTGCTGAACCCTAATGAGAGAAACTTCTTGTAGTAACATGAAGACCTACAACTGAAGTACATATAAAGAGTGAGAGAATTTGGATCACTTAGCCTAAATGAGATGTCTATATCACAGTCCTCTTGTCACTGTTTGTGAATCTATGTAGAATGGAAAGAGACTAGGAGCCAGAGATTTTAGATTGTTCCAAGAAAAGAGAAATATTCATACAAAAGAGGACTGATGAATATATGAACTCACCCAGACTTTGATAGCACTCACCAGATTTGTGCAAGTTTTTGAGAAGTGGACACAAAGTCTCACTCATATGCAAGGAGATACTTGATATTGCTATTGGTCACAAGAGAGAAAAATTAGTTTTGTTTAATGGAGTGACACTGGGTATGTCATCCAAACACTAGAGAGTTCTATATACTTAGGGGTTTAGATGATTTAAATAAGATCAATGATTTTTCTTTGTTTGTTGACTTGTTATTTTGTTGTTTTTAGTTCTTTCCTGGTCTCATATGCTTTTCTTTAAGTAAAAGAAAATTATAAGTATGGGTTAGCAGGAATGGGGATCTAGGAATTTTAATATTCAATATGATAAAGTATGTTGTTTTCAATTTTATGGGGTATGTTTTTGCTTTTATATGTTTTCTTATTCTGTGTCCATAAATGTTTAAGGGTTCTCAAATTAAATATGCTGTTTCACACAGATCAGATCATATTAGAACAGATTACATCTATTTCTACTTTTTACTTTCTTTAAAGATATATCAGAATTAGCTTACTATAGCTTGTATATATT
This sequence comes from Tokudaia tokunoshimensis, assembly GCA_036184795.1. Lineage (NCBI taxonomy): Eukaryota > Metazoa > Chordata > Mammalia > Rodentia > Muridae > Tokudaia > Tokudaia tokunoshimensis. Next base: position 16,945,061 of record BTHU01000011.1, read on the forward strand.
TTATTTTCTATCCTAGACCTTAGATTTTAATCTACAGCAATTACTTTATATACTCATAAGTTATCACTGACACATTTTTTTCTTTCTATCTTTTATCTAAGTATTTGTCCTGCTTATTGTCTTAGATTTTATAGTAAAAGATAGGCCATTTAACCCATGGATTTATGTGGATATACCATCCTTGATTAAACTTGTATTAAACTAGAACCTTATTGAAAAAGATGGATGTTAGTTCTGTTTCATAGCGCTAGCTTGCTTTAGATAATATAACCTTGCACACGTGTTTCTTTCTCAGAATTTTATTTGTTTCATTCACCTTCTTGTTTATGCTTAAGTCAATATAAATTATTTGAAATATTTAACATGTACATTAAGATACAATAGAGCAATCTCAACTGACGTGTAATGTTCCAATACCTTAACTATATTTGGCATTTTCTATATCAATATTTATTTTAGAGCTTTAAAAAAATGCTCTCAGAAACACTTGCTATGACTTTGTTCATATTTGAACCATGTATATATAAAAGTTGGAATTTTCAATTTTTAATACAGATATTTCACACCAACATAGAATTTTGAGTGTAATACTTTTTAACTGATACATGATTAAAGTATTACCAAAATGTAAGTTTAATTTGTAATTTTTGATGTGTATGGTTCTCTTCTAAAACTTAAATGATTCATGCAGTGACCTTGTATACACTACACCTACTATTTTCTAATGTTCTAAGTTAATTGGAAATAAGACTAAAATAAGATATTTTAATTTCCAATGAGCAATCACAAATGTTTATTAATACTTTTGACCACATCTGAACTATTTGTTTTCAAATGTGAATTATTGTTTTGTGTTAATATGGAAAATGAAGCTAGATACTTGACAGTCGACACTTTTATACTGGGTCACATTGGTTGCACTTTCAGCTTAATTCAAATAGGCAGAACTCTAAAACCAATAACAGCAATGATTCAGCCTTAGTTGGAGGCTAAAGGTCTAAGATTTTCCTGGAGAATTTCTGGAATGGCTTCACATAAAGGGAAGAAAATACCTGGGACCAAATCATACATAGACACCTGAAATATTATAGTAACAACAGACACTAAGAAATTTGTAACAATCAGATGTGCTACTTGGCTTCTGGTTTCTTTCCCCGGTTATTGCTTTGTTTTGTTTTGTTTTGTTTGCTTGCTTGTTTGTTTTTTCATGTAAGCCTCTAGCTGATTACAAGGCACTGCCTACATCCAGAGCTTGTCTTTCTCTCTTAGTTTTGGTTCTTCTTTTCAGATATCTCAAAGAAATGCCCAGAAGTGTGCTTTACTACTCTTCCATACTGTTTCAATTCAATCAAGATTTACCCTCATACTTGCACTATCTTTCTCCCTGAAACTCTTGGCATTGAACCTCATCAAAATACTCTATCATCTCCTCTCCTCTCTTCCATTCCCCGCACTTCCCTCCTTTCCTCTCCCTTTCTTCTCTCCTCTCCTCTCCTTTCCTCCTCTCATTTTTCTTCCTATCTCATCTATTTGCCACATCATCTGCATAAATATCTTTTGCCTTCCTCCCGATTTTCTCCTGTTTCCTATAATATAGCACCAAGATAATGTCAAGTCCAAATTTGAACAAAATATTTTTCTTTAAGTAATCTTCAGTGTCATCCCTTAGGTGTTTTTGAGCTTTTTCAACTGTCCTTTGGTTAATGCAATATGAAAGCTTTTATTTTATGACACAACATTAGTCTCACTAATACACAGAATGCCAACAAGAATTCCAAACAACAATCATGTATCACATATTATTTCATAGGCCAATCTTGTATTTTTAATTGTCATTTATTGATGTAAAGTACAGTTGCTACCAAAGTTTATCCTCAAACTAGAAAGTATATTGGTAAATCTACTAATCATGAACTATAGCTGAATAGATGGAATTTTCTACTTGGAGAGATGATGGATTCAGGAAGACATAAATGTAAATGTGGCTACATTGAATTTTAATATTTCTTTGGTCTGCCTCTATACTTTCATGGTTTTCAAACATTTTCTATCTGCAGAGTGGAAAATAAAAATCTCTCCTGTATGCATTACTGTTTTATGAATGAATTTAAAATAGAGGAACGTGCACAAAAGAATGGAATTTGAAAAAGACACACACACACACACACACACACACACACACACACACACACAGAGAGAGAGAGAGAGAGAGAGAGAGAGAGAGAGAGACAGACTCCTATGAAACTATACATTTTATCTCTCATAGTTTTAGATGTTGGGGTTTAGCAGATGCCCCACTAATCACGCAAACATATCTCAGTCAAACAGTGATGATTTATTAAAAGTACATACTGATCAATCATAACTGTAACTCAGAACTGGCGTCTGGACCATGGTGCTGAAAATCTCTCTCTGTCAGCTTATAAAGAAAAAACAATCAACAACAAAACCACAATATTCTCCTATGCAGGTGCAGGAAGTGCTGCCTAGTAGACAGCTCTGACTCAAGCTATTTTAGACACAAAAGTTCATACTGATCTTTAATTTTGTAGGTCCTAAGTATAGCTTTGTGGAATTTCTTAAGATTAACAAACTTCCTACAGAACATAAGAGGAATTTTGATCAGCATGACCTTGCTCTGAGTCAAGTTATTTTTCTGCGGCAATGACTGACAGGCATATTATAGCAAGAATATGAAATAGCTGGCAGGCATAGAACAAAATGGCTACACATATGCTGGGGTTTGAATGCAGACTTCAACAGTGCACACCCCATGAGGTTTACAGTAATATAAATCAATGAATTCATTGTACTTAATCTGTTTTGAGTTGTATTCAATCAGTTGCCCAAATATTTTCCACTAATATGCAATTGTTTGTTCCATTGTTCTTAGACAAACGGTGGGCATAGTTGATAATTCTATGAGTTATCTCCTTGTACCTCTGGAGCCTGTCTTACCTCTTTCAGGAATCAGCACTTCAAAGACATTTGACCACCACATTAACCTCCTGTCAGTTTCTCTAATGAATGGAGTATTTCTTCCCTTAGAGATTTTGCTTCTAATATTTCTTCTTCCAACTTGTTTAATACACACCTGTCTTTTTTGCCCTCATTTCATCATTGTGATTCTAGGCTATTTTTCACATTTTAGAATTTATAGGTAAACAAACTCTTCAAAGAGTTTTACAATGATCCTAAAGTTAAATAGATACTCATATTCTAGAATAATTTAAAAGATGCTATAATGAAAAAATATATATATATATATATATATATATATATATATACTCTGATTTATTGTAAAATATATATCCTAACTTCTAGCCTAAGAATTCTTGACACTTTATTTATTAATTACTTCCTAGTATATTTAACATACTCATAGATGATCATGAAACCATATTCCCTCAAATGATTGGAGTTTTTTCATATATTTTATGTAAATTAATTACATGATTTATGTCCAAAATGAATAAATTGATTAAGCTGTCAATAGTTATAATAGTCATGTTATGTAGTTATATTGTTGAAGTACTATGTAATTTAACAATGTAGTAACTTATCCTGTTCAGAAAGTGAAAGGTTGTATTAGGTAAATGAAATAATATTTGGCAAAAAAAAAAAATGAAGTCTGCTCTGACATATGCCTTCATAGGTATATAAATTGTTACTTTACAATAAATTCTGGATAGTTGTTCCTTTGCTGATATCAACATTAAACAACTAACAGTATTTTCTGATAAATATATATATATTATATATTATATATTATATATTATATTATATATATATATAATATAATATTATATATATATATATATATAATGTGAAATGTACATATTCAATTTTAAGTTTCAAATTCTTAGATACACTTCTTAGATACACTTGGGATTTTTCTAATCTTTCTAGTCCCTTTATTTATTTCTGTATCATAGATATTTTGATTATTTTTTATTAACTCTTAAAAACATAGCACATTTCTCATTGAAATGCAAAATTTCAAAACCATTTAAGATTTAATTATGGGAGGATAAGGAACAGAGAATGATATACAAATCAATTAGAGAGGAAGAGAAAGAACAACCAAGGGATTTTCAACAAATACTTGTATAGAGGAATTTTAATCCAACAACATGGGTGCTCTGGGAAGTGATCGCATATGAAGACGTAGGACTGTGTGATCCACCTGGATTGCAGACCCAACACATATCTTTACTCTCTCAGGTGGGAATACTGGCACACTCTAAGTACAGAACTTTAAGGTAAACATAGTTTATAGAAAGAAGTAGCCATGTTTGAAAGTGACAATGTCTGATTGAGGGCCTGACAAATCAGACAAGGTGACAAATCAGAGTGACAAATGACAAATCAGAGAAGGTGTTAACAGAATCAGTCAGCGATCTGAAATGCCCACCTCCACAAGAACAGCACAGAAATGAAGCTATTGAAAATTATCTCAGAGTGAGGGAGTCTAGGCAACTCAGTGCAGGTCAGCTTGGAGAGGAGTTTGAACCAGACCTGCTAAGCTGAACCAGAGATCAGAAAGAACTACAAAGGGTAATCTTACTCAGCATTAAGACTCCCAGGTAACAAGAATCTGTGGTATATAAAAGTTACTTTTACATGACTGAATTATAGTTGATGCAATGCTAAAGAATACATTTATACATGCATCTATTGCTTAGCTCTTGTAATATTATAGCTTTACTATTTTTAATATTGTATAATTACTGAAGTCTGAAAAAAGTTAGTACAGATTTAGTTTTATTAATATGAGCTTGGGTAGGACACTGTTAAAATGAGATTTGTATATTTTTATGAAGTGAAGGAGTTTGTTTACTTGAATTAGAGTAAATACTATAACAATAAAGGTTACTATCTTAAATAACAAAGACACTGCGGCTGCTTACTGAATTTCCTGGTTGTTGTCTTTATTCATACTTAAAGTAGTTCATAAGCTAATTAACACAGGGACCAATTATTAGCAACTTTAATTTATACAAAACTATAGACCTCTTTTGGCATACCCTTTGATGAGTTATAAAAAAAAATGTACTTGACATTTTGCCACAGAAAAGTTAATTGCTTTCAAGTTTCAATTAGGATGACATATAATTTGAATTCAATTGCCTACTATGTTGTTCTAAAATTTAAACAAGAAGACATATAACCTAAAGTGACCATAATTTAACAGCACAGTGCTTAACCCTACACAGAAACCAAAAACACACATTAGGTTCTTTTCTACTGGTGTATGAGGTCAAATTATCAATTTCTTCTGTTGCTACATTTCAATGAGTATTGTATAGAGTAATATTGACTATCATTATCTTTAGTGTAGCTTTCCAATGAAAGGCTGATAGCTGTTAGATTTAACATTTATCAATATTATCACAACAATATACAATAAAGAATTGGAAAATTTTATAATCCAATAGTACATGTAAAATAAAATACATTATAAATGTATTTATTTTGCTTTAGAGTTATATTAACTTATATATGTGAAGCATATTCTGTTAACAATGAAATAACAAATTACTGTAGGCAACTACAAACATCAATACATTTATAGTAATGAGGTCCTAAATGGTTTACGAAATAATAAAACAAAGTACTGATACACCTAGACTTTATGCATAAAAGTACTAAGGAGACCAAAAATAATACTTTGATGTTAAGCAACTAATAAAATTGTAAATTCTCTTGAACATTCATAACCAAGTTTCTGTATCTTAAATCATAGATAAGACTTAATTTAAATTAATTATGATGTCTTTAGAGAACCATAGTACATACATATCTACATATAAGTACTCTGATTATATACACAATAATTTTCACAGCTATTTTTTTTCAAAGTATGAGAAAGAGATTTAAGAAGAGGGCCACAAATGGAATTTGGAGACCTCAAGTCATGTGAACTAAGGGACCTATGGTGCAAACTCTGCTTCCTAGCAGTAAATGGTGATCACAATGAAATGAGAAGACTATACAGTCTTCTCCTGAAATGTATTAGTGTTCTTGGTTTGTGTTAAGCATGACAAGGGCTGTTGGCCTGGGTTAGCAAATAAGCTATGGTGACTTCCCCAAAGCAACTCAGTAACTGAGAATAGAAACACAAATTTGTCGAAACTTACTGGGGCAACAATAAGTAGCATATGTAATTTAAAGTTAGAAGATAACTCTTAACATCAATTTGTTAAGAACTCCTAGGTACTAACCTTAATAAAAGTAATAGGTGAAAGGAAGCTATGTTTTGTACTTGCTTTTGTTATTTTGTAATATATATTTCACTTCAAAATAATAATGAGTTAAGAATCATAAAAATGTATCAGATATTATCTTAGAAGTGTGAATTTGTTCTTTTTACATATGTGTATATAAATTAAAACGGGGGTTGAATTTTGATTTGTTAGAACTATAGTTTTGTTCGAGTTTTTACTCATTTATTGTTTTAGAAAAGAAATATTTGATATCTAATGACTTAAAGAAGCGTAATATTTACTTAGATATATTTTTGAGTGGATTTTATGAAGAAGTAATCTATTGTTTTCTCATGGAAAACTCACTCAAAGATTTATTATTTTTTAAAGGTGTATAAGTAAAGGTATGGCAAAACTGTTGAAGAAATTTTTTTTCTTGAAAAGGACCACTTAGTTGAGTGACCTTTAATAACTTTCTTTTCCATTTTGTTTTAGACCTTAATCTTATCCTCCTACTAGAAGATTAATGCATATTTAGGGAGCTAAAATCATAAAATTGGTCCTTTTGCCTGAGATGTAAAAATAAAATGCATTCAGGTATTAGCATGAAAAGAAAAGAAAGAGCAGAAAAATCCATTAACATTAACAGGAAATTTTTTACTAACATTTAGGCAGATGCTTCAGTCCCAATGGACTCATTTTAGTCAAATGTCACCACAGTTAAATCATCCTGACACACTGACTGCTAGTGGAGGAGAGTGCCTTGGATCTGAAATTTCTGAACTCTTCCTCAGGTTCAGAGATCTGGGTTTCTTTGTCAGAAAGAGGCATAATAGGATAAAGCTAATCAGTCATCTAAAATGTAGCTTCTATAATTGGCTGTACACAGAAAGTAAATGTCTTTACTTTGGCAATAAAATGCTGTAAGCACAATCTTTGCCAATTTGACAATAATCTAGGTATTGAGAATACTAACAATATCTTATCTGTTTCATATGACATTATTATTGTGAAAAATTTCAACATGGAATCTTATTTTAAAATGTCAAACATAATTTGTGATGTTTAAATCGGCAAGCAATACCTACAAATGAGCTTTGGGAACCAGATATTTGAGCAAGTCAAATTCTTAAACATAAATAAATAATCCCTCAAACACTGGATCACCAAACAGGCAGCATACACCAGCTGACGTGAGGCCCCCAACACATATACAGTAGAGGACTACTGGGTCTGGGTTTAGTCAGAGAAGTTGCACCTCAAGAGAATATAGGCCCCCAAAAGTTTAGAGGTGAGGTGGGGTGATGGGTGGGAACATTCACAAGTAGACATGGCAGTGGGGAGGAGGTATGGAATGTGAAACAATCAGAGGGTGGACAGGGGTGGGGTTGGGATAAAATATGGAGTGTTAAAAACCAAAAAATAAATAATTAAACAGTACATAATGTGAATCTTATTCAAAGAGTAAGATTAGATAATAAAAGATATATAAGGCAAGAAATTATACTATTTCCTTGACAATATCATGGCTATTGAATAAAGCAAAATCATGAAATCTATCAGATTTTGCCAAACAAATTATGCAATGGACAGTACATTCAGTCCACACCAGGGGAGAAAGTACTTTTTGATGAACCATGCTTTGGTCAGGCAGATTTCTCTGTTTACAGATCAATATTGAACACTGCAAATTTTCATAGCATCTATATACATGGTTATAGAATATATTAGAATTCCCATCGATATGAACACGATAAAAATACTGTTTTACATGACTCAGTTAATGATAAAGCTAGGAGTTCATATCCAGAAATTATCACAGAGATACACCACCTACATCCAACAATTCAGCCTAGTAATTTTTACAGTTGTTTATATTCTATTTGCTTTCTAACTTCTCAGTAAATGTTTTCTGCGCAGTTTGTCAATTACTCTTTCTTAATATCAGACATTCTCCAAGCATAGTAATATTTCTTAAATTAGCCAGAAATAAGCCTTGTAGCATTTATTTCCAGTTTGCTATAGTATAAAACTAGAAACTAAAAATTTTAGTTTCTGTATAACAATTAAGAGCATTCTTCAAAATAATTAAAAGGAAAATGTCTTCATAAGACTTATCCAAAGATTACAGTTTTTTGAACCACTCTTTGGGGAGTTAAAAAATGTATAACTGATCTATGTGTGAAATGTCATAAATATATTTTTAATGACTGGAAACCTATATTGTTTATATAAAACAGTTCCTGGAAAGTTATACAAACCTTTCTCTTAGTTTAGGAAGATATTTTGCTGTATTTTCTGCTCTCATTTATTTTGCCTTGTAATATGTTGCTTCACAGTGGGCTTGTTAGTGCAGAAAGATATCTTTGTTAAACTCTTTCAGAGTTATGTGGATAAATTTTCAATTAAAACCTATATAAAAAGAAGCTGCCTGCCCATGTTTGATGTATAATATTGAGAAATCATACAATTAGATCTCAGGGGAAGGGGACATTATACTATTGCTTTTTTCAGACCATCTAGTTTATACTTGTATTTTTGTTCTCTACTTTCAAACCTGCTTTTATTATCATTGATAATATATGACAAATGTGCAGATACTCTTAACTCCCCTAAGCCTTTGTTTTTGGTCAGTTTTGTTTCCTTACAACTGGATCTCTCTGAACTATTTCATAGCCATTCTTAAATTGTAATTTCATTTTGAAGATTAAAGAGGAAATAAAATCCTCTGCAGATACTGATAGATTCTTGAGTATATTTCATATACTTTAATGACATAATATTCATATAGGTAACATGCTCACAGAAGCCTTAAATGAACCATTTCTCTTTTAAAATAGTTCATGTTAACTGTAGAGAAGTTGAGAATTATGATGAAATTGTCATTTAAGCAGTAGTTTTTCCAGTGTATCATTTGTGGGGCTCTTTTACTATTAAATAAATTGCATGTGTGACATTAACAATTCAATACTTGGAACCATTATAGCTCCTGGGATAAATACTGTAAATGATTATGACTGAGACCTGCACTTACACAGGCCATTGTTCTTAAGGAACCATTATTAGTTAGTGGAATTTACAAAGTACGTTTTGTATGAATTTCCATATTCACTAACATCCATGGATATTAATGTTGATTACTAATGCTTCCAGAATTAACACATTTCTAAGTGAACTAGACATCACTAATGTTTCTTTTACATGTATGAATCTTTAGTAACATACCTCAATCCTCATTTCAATGCTCTAGAACATGATACACTAAATGTCTAAGATATGGCACCAAAAGACTTATTTTTATCTACACCACAAGATTTTTTTTTCATCTTCTAGATATGGGTTACAGCAATCTTTACATAGCTAATCTTTGAAATGTACTTATTACTTGTATGTGTACATGGTATGTGCTGGAGCTTCCACAACACATGTATGCAAATCAGAGCACCTCTTTTTGGAATTTGTTCTCTAAGTCTACTTTCCATGTTCATCTAATTTTATTTCTGTTGCTGTGATAAATATTGTGATAAAAAGCAACTTAAGAAAGAAGTTTATTTAGGATACAATTTTAACTTAAAGTTCATCTTTTTACTGAATTTGAAACAGGAACCAGGTACAGGTGAGAGCAAAGAGAGAATAAACATACCTGGTTTTACTTCCTCACTCTGCTAGATTTCTCCTCACTCAGGGTCTCCAGCCTAGGGAATAGTGTAACCCTAAATGGCTCAAGTATATCCCTCAACCTACAAGACAATTCCACATGCCATGCTCACAGTGTGTCCTTTTTTTTTTTTTGTTAAATATAATCTTCATTTACCTTTCAAGTGGTAAAACCATTCCCAGTCTCCCCCCTCCCCAATACCCCCCAACCCCTCCTCCCACTCCCTGCTTCCAAGTATATGCCCCTCCACCGGACCCACTCCCACCTCCCCCCAATCCCGATTACCCCTTGCTGCGGCATAAATTGAGCTTTCACCTGACCAAGGACCACTCCTCCCACTGATGCCCAACAAGGCATTCCTCTGCCACATTATTGACTGGAACCATATGTACCCCTTAGTTGATGGTTTAGTCCCTGGGAGTCCTGGGGCTTGTAGGTGGCCAACATCTTAGTTCTTTCCGTGGGTCTCTAAACACCTTCAGCTCCTCCGTACAACCCTCCAACTGCTCCCTTAGGGACCCCACTCCCAGACCAATGGTTGGCTGCTAGCATCTGCCTCTGTATGTGTAAGGTTCTGGCAAGGCTCCTCCGAAGACAACCATGGCATCCTCCTTTTGGTATGCGCTTCTTATCGTCCCTAGTAGTGTTGGTGTTTGCTCACTGTTTATAGGCTGAGTCCCCTGTTAGAGCAGTCTCTTGGTGGCTTTACTTCAGACCCTGCTCCACACTTTGCCTCCATTATTGCTCCTGTAAATATCTTGTTCCCTTTCTCAGAGGAACCCAAGGACATCCACTTCAGTCCTCTTTCTTCTTGAGCTTCCTGTGGTCTGCGAATTGTAACTTGTTTATTTTGGGCTTATGGGCTAATATCCACTTATCAGTGAGTATATACCATGTGCATTCTTTTGTGATTGGATTACCTAGCTCAGGATGACACTTTCTAGCTCCATCCATTTGCCTAAGAATTTCATGAACTCATTGTTTTAATGGCTGAATAGTATTCCATTGTGTATACATAACACAGTTTCTGTATCCATTTCTCAGTTGAAGGACATCTGGGTTCTTTCGAGCTTCTGGCTATTATGAATAAGGCAGCTATGAACATAGTGGAACATATGTTCTTATTACATATAGGAGCGTTTTCTGGGTATATGCCCAGGAGTGGTATAGATGGGTCCTCAGTTAGTACTATGTCTAATTTTCTGGGGAATTCCCAAACTGATTTCCAGAGTGGTTTTACCAACTTGCAATCTCACCAACAATGGAGAAGTGTTCCTCTTTCCCTACATCCTCTCCAGCATCTGCTGACCCCTTAGTTTTTTATCTTAGACATTCTGACTGCGGTGAGGTGGAATCTCAGTGGTGTTTTGATTTGCATTTCCCTGATTACTAAGGATGCTGAACATTTCTTTAGGTGCCTTAGAGCCATTCGAGTTTCCTCACTTAAGAATTCTCTGTTTAGCTCTGTACCCCATTTTAATAGGGTTATTTGATTCTCTTGAGCCTAACTTCTTTAGTTCTTTGTATACATTGGATATTAGCCCTCTATCAGATATAGGATTAGTAAAGATTTTTTTCCCAATTTCTTGGTTACCATTTTGTCTTACTGACCATATCCTTTGACTTACAGAAGCTTTGCAATTTCCTGAGGTCCCATTTGTCTATTCTTGTTCTTAGGGTATTAGCCATTGGTATTCTGTTCAGGAACTTTCCCCCTGTGCCCATATGTTCAAAATTCCTCCCCACTTTCTCCTCTATAAGCTTCAGTTTTTCTGGTTTTATGTGTAGGTGCTTGATCCACTTGGACTTGAGCTTTGTACAAGGAGATAAGAAAGGGTCAATTTTGCATTTTTTTGCATGCTGACTGCCAGTTGATCCAGCACCATTTGTTAAAAATGCTATCTTTTTTCCACTGGTTGTTTTTATCTCCTTTGTCAAATATCAAGTGACGATACATGTGTGGTTTCTTTTCTGGGTCTTCAATTCTATTCCATTGATCTTCCTGACTGTCTCCATACCAATACCAAACAGTTTTTTTTTTTATCATTATTGCTGTGTAGTAGAGCTTGAGGTCAGGAATGGTGATACCCCCAGGAGATCTTTTGTTGGGGAGAATAGTTTTTGCTATCCTGGGTTTCTTACTATTCCAGATGAATTTGAGAATTGCTCTTTCTAGATCTATGAAGAATTCATTTGGGATTTTTATGGGAATTGCATTGAATTTGTAGATTGCTTTTGGCAAAATGGTCATTTTTACTATATTGATCCTGCCAATCCATGAACATGAGAGATCTGTGCATCTTCTGAGAGCATCTTCAATTTCTTTATTCAGTGGCTTGAAGTTTCATCATACAGATCTTTCACTTGCTTCGTTAGGGTCACACCAAGGTATGAAGTATTATTTAGGACTATTGTGAAGGGTTTCATTTCCCTAATTTTTTTCTCAGCTTGTTTATCCTTTGAGTAGAGGAAGGCTACTGATTTGCTTGAGTTAATAGTCACTTTGCTGAAGTTGTTTATCAGTTTTGGGAGTTCTCTGGTGGAATTTTGGGGTTGCTTAAGTATACGATCATATCTACAGTGATATTTTGACTTCTTCTTTTCCAATTTATATACATTTGACCTCCTTTTGTTGTCTGATTGCTCTGGCTAGGACTTCAAGTACTTTATTGAATAGATAGGGAAAGAGTGGACAGCCTTGTCTGGTCCCCAATTTTAGTGGGATTGTTTTGAGTTACTCTCCATTTAATTTGATGTTGGCTACTGGTTTGCAATACTTTGCTTTCACTATGATTAGGTATGGGCCTTGGGTTCCCTCTCTCATCAAGACTTTTATTATAAAAGGATGCTGGGTTTTGTCAAAATCTTTTTCAACATCTAATGAAATGACCATGTGTTCTTTTTCCTTGAGTTTGTTTATTCAATGGATTATATTCGTGGATTATATTGAATCATCCCTGCATCCCTCAGATGAAGCCTACCTGATCTTGATGAATAATAGTTGTGATGCATTCTTGAATTTGGTTGGCCAGAATTTTGTTGAATGTTTTTGCATCAGTGTTCATGAGGGAGGTTGGTCTGAAGTTCTCCCTCCTTGTTTGGTCTTTGTTTGGCTTAGGTATAAGCGTTATTGTGGCTTCATAGAATGAGTTGGGTAGTGTTCCTTGAGTTTCTATTTCGATGAAAAATTTGAAGAGTATCAGTATTAGCTCTTCTTTGAAAATCTGATAGAATTCCCCACTAAACCCATCTGTCCCTGGGCTCTTTTTGATGGGAGACTATTAACGACTGCTTCTATTTCCTCGGGACTTATGGGACTATTTAAATGGTTTATCTGATCCTGTTTTAATATTGGAACCTGGTATGTATCAAGAAAGTTGTCCATTTTGTCCAGATTTTCAAACTTTGTTGAATATAAGTTCTTGGAGTAGGATCTGATAATTTTCTGAATTTCCACAGTTTCTGTTGTTATGTCTCCTCTTTCATTACTGATTTTATTAATTTGTGTAGTGCTTCTTTGCTCTCTAGTTAGTCTGGCTAAAGGTTTATTTATCTTGTTGATTTTCTCAAAGAACCAGCTCCTGGTTTTGTTGATTCTTTGTATACTTCTTTTTGCTTGTATTTGGTTGACTTTGGCCCTGAGTTAGATTATTTCCGGCTGCCTACTCCTCTTGGATGTATTTCCTTCTTTTTGTTCTAGAGCTTTCAAGTGTTCTGTCAAGCTGTTTGTGTAAGTTCTCTCCATTTTCTTTTTGGAGGCACTCAGAGCTATGAGTTTTCCTCTTAGCAATGCTTTCATTGTGTCCCATAAGTTTTGGTATGATGTGTCCTCATTTTCATTGAATTCTAAAAAGTTTTTAATTTCTTTCAGTATTTCTTCCTTGACGAAGCTATTGTTGAGAAGAGCATTGTTCAAAGTCCATGTGTGTGTGTGTGTGTGTGTGTGTGTGTGTGTGTGTGTGTGTGTTTGTGTTTTCCATTGTTTTTGTTTGCGCTTAAGACTAGCCTTAGGTGTTCTGTTCAGGAAATTTCCCCCTGTGCCCATGTTCTCAAGGCACTTCCCCAGTTTCTTTGCTATTAGTTTCTGTGTTTCTGGTTTTATGTGGAGGTCTTTGATCCACTTGGACTTTAACTTAGTACAAGGAGGTAAGAATGGATCAATTTAAATTCTTCTGCATGCTGACCTCCAGTTGAACCAACACCATCTTTTGAAAAGACTATTTTTTTCCACTGGGTGGTTGTAGCTCCCTTGTCAAAGATTAAGTGACTATAGGTGTGTGGGTACATTTTTGGGTCTTCAATTCTGTTCCATTGATCTACCTGCCTGTCACTGTAGCAATACCACGCAGTTTTTAACACTATCACTCTGTTGTACTGCTTGAGGTGGGGATACTGATTCCCCCAGAAGTTCTTTTACTGTTGAGAATAGTTTTAGCTATCCTGGGATGTTTGTTATTCCAGATGAATTTGATAATTGCTCTTTCTAACTCTATGAAGAATGGAGTTGGGATTTTGATCGGAATTGCATTGAATCTGTATATTGCTTTTGGCAGGATAGCCATTTTTACTATATTAATCCTGCCAATCCATGAGCATGGAAGATCTTTCCATCTTCTGAAGTCTTCTTTGACTTCTTTCTTCAGAGACTTGAAGTTCTTGTCATACAGATCTTTCACTTGTTTAGTAGGAGTCACACCAAGATACTTTATATTGTTTGTGGATATTGTGAAGGGTGTCATTTCCCTAATTTCTTTCTCTGCCTGCTTAACCTTTGAGTATAGGAAGGCTACTGATTTGCTTGAGTTAATTTTGTATCCAGCCACTTTGCTGAAGTTCTTTATCAGCTGTAGGAGTTCTCTGGTGGAGTTCTTTGGGTTGCTTAATTATACTAACATATCATCTGCAAATAGTGATAGTTTGACTTCTTTTCCAATTTGTATCCCTTTGCCCTCCTTTTGTTGTCTAATTGCTCTAGCTAGAACTTCAAGTACTATATTGAATAAATATGGAGAATGAAGGCAGCCCTGTCTAGTCCCTGATTTTAGTGGGATTACTTCAAGTTTCTCTCCATTTAGTTTGATGGTGGCTACTGGTGTGCTGTAAATTACTTTTACTATGTTTAGGTATGGGCCTTGCATTCCTGTTCTTTCCAAGACCTTTAACATGAAAGGTTGTTGAATTTTGTCAAACAATTTTTCAGCATCTAATGAAATGACCATGTGGTTTTTTTCTTTGAGTTTGTTTATGTAGTGGATTACATTGATGGATTTCTTTATATTGAACCATCCTTGCATTCCTGGGATGAAGCCTACTTGATCATGATGTATGATCATTTTTTTGTGTTCCTGGATTCTGTTGGCAAGAATTTATATAGCTTATGCTCTAAGATCAAGAATTGACAAATGGGACCTCATAAAATTACAAAGTTTCTGTAAGGCAAAGGACACTGTCAAGAGGACAAAACGGCAACCAACTAATTGGGAAAAGATCTTTACCAACCCTACATCTGACAGAGGGCTAATATCCAAGATATACAAAGAACTCAAGAATGAAGATTCCAGAGAGCCAAATAACCTTAATAAAAAATGGGGTACAGAGCTAAACAAATAATTTTCACCTGAGGAATATCGAATGGCTATGAAACACCTAAAGAAATGTTCAACATCCTTAGTCATCATGGAAATGCAAGTCAAAACAACTCTGAGATTTCACCTCACACCAGTCAGAATGGCTAAGATCAAAAACTCAGGAGACAGCTGGTGCTGGCGAGGATGTGGAGAAAGAGGAACACTCCTCCACTTCTGGTGGGATTGCAAGCTGGTAAAACCACTCTGGAAATCAGTTTGGCGATTCCTCAGAAAACTCGGCATACTAGCAGAGGACCCTGCTATACCACTACTGGGCATATACCCAGAGGACTCTCCAACATGCAATTAGGACACATGCTCCACTATGTTCATAGCAGCCTTATTTATAATAGCCAGAAGCTGGAAAGAACCCAGATGTCTCTCACTGAAGGAATGGATACAGAAAATGTGGTATATTTACACTATAGAGTACTACTCAGCTTTTAAAAATAATGAATTCATGAAATTCTTAGGCAAGTGGGTGGAACTGGAAAATGTAATCCTGAGTGAGATGATCTGTTCACAAAAAAATCACACATGATATGCAGTCACTGATAAGCGGATATTAGCCCAGAAGCTTGGAATACCCAAGGAACAATTCACATATCAAAGGATACCAAGAAGAAGGAAGGAGAGGCACCTGGTCCTGGAAGGGCTCAATGTGGCAGTGTAGGGGAATACCAGGAAGGGCAGTTGGGAGTGGGTTGGTTGGGGAGCAGGAGGAGGGAAATGTGTGTATGGGACTTTTGGGGAGGGAAGGAACCAGTAAGAAGGAAATCATTTGGAATGTCAATAAAGAATATACCTAATAAAAAATTAGAAAAAAAGACTAACCTTAGGCCTTGGTGATCTGATAAGGTGCATGGAATATTTTCAATATTTCTTATCTATTGAGGCCTGTTTTCTGACCAATTATATGGTCAATTTAGGAGAAGGTTCCATGAGGTGCTGAGAAGAAGGTATATTCTTTTGCTTTAGGGTGGAATGTTCTATAAATATGTGTTAGATCAATTTGTTCCATAACTTCAGTTAGTTTCACTGTGTCTCTGTTTAGTTTCTGTTTCCATGATTTGTCTATTGTTGAGAGTGTGGTGTTAAAGTATCCCACTATAATTGTTTGGGGTGCAATGTGTGCTTTGAGCTTTAGCAATGTTTCTCTTACGAATGTGGGTGCCCTTGCATTGGGAGCATAGATGTTCAGAATTGAGAGTTCATCTTGGTAGACTTTTCCTTTGACCAGGATGAATTGACCTTCCTTTTTTGACAACTTTTAGTTGAAAGCCAATTTTATATGATATAAGAATGGCTATTCGAGCTTGTTTCTTGGATCCATTTTGTTTGGAAATTTGTTTTCCAACCTTTGACTTCTTTGTTACTTAGGTGGGTTTCTTGTATTCAGCAAAACATTATGTCCTGCTTACATATCCAGTCTTTTAGTCTATGTCTTTTTATTGGGGAATTGAGGCCATTGATGTTAAGAGATATTAAGGAAAAGTGAATGTTGCTTACTGTTATCTTCTTTGCTAAAGGTGAAATTCTGTTTGTGTAGCTATCTTCTATTGGATTTGTTGAAAGATTAATTTACTGCTTTTTCTAGGGAGTGGTTTCCTGTCTTGTATTGGTATTTTCCACCCATTATCCTTGTAGAGCTGGATTTGTTGAAAGATATTGTGTAAATTTGCTTTTGTCATGGAACGTCTTGTTTTCTCCATCTATGGTAACTGGACGTTTTGCCGAGTATAGCAGTCTGGGCTGACATTTATGTTCTCTTAGGGTCTGTATGACATCTGTCCAGCATCTTCTAGCTTTCATAGTTTGGTGAGAAGTCTGGTGTAATTCTCATAGTCTGCCTTTATGTTACTTGACCTTTTTCCCTTATTGCTTTTAATATTCTTTGTTTAGTGCATTTGGTGTTTTGATTATTATGTGCCGGGAGGACTTTCTGGTCTGGTCCAGTCTGTTTGGAGTTCTATAGGCTTCTTGTATGTTCATGGGCATCTCTTTCTCTAAGTTAGGGAATTTTTCTTCTATAATTTTGTTGAAGATGTTTACTGGCCCTTTAAGATGTAAATCCTCGCTCTCTTCTATACCTATAATCCTAAGGTTGGGTCTTCTCATTGTGTCCTTGATGTTTTGGGTTGCATGCTTTTTGCATTTTTCATTTTCTTTAACTGTTGAGTCAATGTTTTCTATGGAATCTTCAGCATCCGAGATTCTTTCTTCTATCTCTTGTATTCTATTGTTGATGCTTGCATCTATGACTCCTGAATTCTTTCCAAGGTTTTCTATCTACAAAGATGTCTCACTTTGTGATTTCTTTATAGCTTCTACTTCCATTTTTAGATCTTGAATAATTTTGTTCAGTTCCTTCATTTGTTTGTTTGTATTTTCCTGAAATTCTTTAAGGGATTTTTGTGTTTCCTCTTTAATTGCTTCCACCTGTTTACCCATGTTCTCCTGTGTTTCTTTTAGAGATTTTTATGATTACTCTTTAAGGGCTTCTGCATGTTGTCCCATGTTCTCCCAAAATTCTCTATGGAATTTTTGTGTTGCCTCTTTAAGGGTTTCTACCTGTTGACCCATGTTCTCCCATATTTCTTTAAGGGAATTTTGTGTCTCCTCTTTAAGGGATTCTACCTGTTGACCCATGTTCTCCTGTACTTCTTTAAGAGAATTATTTATATCCTTCTTGAATTCCTCTAACAGCATCATGAGATGTGATTTGGAGTATCCTGGTTTTGCTGTTGTGGGATAACTGGGTTCTGATGATGCCATGTTGCCTTGATTTCTGTTGGTAATGATCTTGCGTTTGCCTTCGGCCATCTAGTTATCTCTAGTGTTAGCTGGTGTTGCTGTCTCTGACTGTGGCTTCTCTGTCCTGCAGGCCTGTGTATCTGTACTTCTGGGATTCCCTTTCTCTCAAATACCTGCATACAGCTGATTTTCCAGGAAGTATCAGGAGATTGGGTCTTCCCTGTGGAAGACTTGGGAAGGCTTGAATATCCTGCAAGCTGTTGGTTCTCAAATGCCCTGCTGCTGCTGGATCAATGCCCCAGTGTTGCTGGATTTCAGGAAATGCGGCCTTCCCCCGAACAGCCCTGGCATAGACCGAATGACCTGCCAAAGCTGAATCTCTAGAAAGTGACAGGAAATGGGGCCTTCCCCTCTGGCAAACCTGGCACAGGTCTACCACATCAGAACTCATGGGACAGGTGGCAGAGGAGGGAGAGGTAGAAGAGATGGAAGGGGAGTGGTGATCCAGAGGGAAGGCAGGTTTAGGTGCTTGCTGGGTAATAGGACCCCGCCTGAGGCTCTGGGCCTCCAGAGGTGGGGAGTGTTACTTACTGAAATGCCCCACTGCTGCTGAATCTCTAGAAAGTACCAGGAACTGGGGTCTTCTCCTGTGGTAAACCTGACACAGGTCTACCACGTTGGAATGAAGGGGACAGGGGGCAGAGGAGGGAGCGCTCACAGTGTGTTTTATCATGACAATAGTCTCTTAAGACCATTTTCCAAAGTGTTGTCCATATAACTCAGCTGTCAAGAGCATTGACTGCTAATGCAGAAGACATGAGTTTGTTTCTCAGGTTCCAAATGGTGATTCACAGCTACCTAAAACTGTAGATCCTGGAATCAGATGCCTCCATGATCACTAGGTACACATTCATTTATACAAAGAAAGAGTCATAAATATAAGCCAATGTATAAGTTAATATTTAAGACTTTTCTTGGATGAAATGGATGAATTCTGTATGTGTAAGCAAATGTGTCTACATTCCTTCTTTTTTTTCTTTTTCCTACTCTGATGTCTTTGCTTTATCATTATATTATATATTTTATTATAATGCCTTATATAACTGTTTTATGATTAGAAAAAGAAAGGGGGTAAATCTAGATAGAATGAGAGGTGAAAAGCAACAGAGAGGATTAGACAGAAGAAAAACTGTAACCAAGATTTATTGTAGGCAATAACTTTGAAAATGTACTACAGTTCTATTGTTAATATGGTCTATGCATTTCCAAACAGAAAAATCTGAATCAGGAATATTTCTTTGTTGTTTATAAAAGTTTTACCAAAAGAAATATTGACTTAAGGCCACATGAAGCCCTTTTTGTAACATTATCATTAGTAAGTGGATATAACAATCATATAAAATATTTTAAATATTAGTTCAATTTTCATTTCCCATATCCAACTCAGCAAATTCATTTTTGTTAAAAATATACTTTTATAAACTTATGTTATAATTCATGATAATTTAAACAAAACTTTTCAGTTTTAAATTTCTATTGTTAGTTGTTTTGGCATAGACCACAGTAGTTGGTTTTTCCTGGCTACTCATTTGTAGCTATCATTTTTTTTATAACAGATTATTTGGAATATTCTCACACGCATTCTGCCTATTGCACTAGCATAATTTGCTGGGTGACAATTAAAGGTAGAAGCATTTGTAGTTGGATTCGTTTGTGTGTGTGTGTGTGTGTGTGTGTGTGTGTGTGTGTGTGTGTGTGTGTGTGTATTCTGATATGATGAAGATCTAGGTGGACCCAAGATCAACATCTCCATGTTCAATTAGTAGTGTAGGTATCATCTTCAGCAAGAGAGTCTTATAAGTTTCAGCAGAACAAACCAAATCCTTGACCAGAGCCAAGGTAGTTTTGGTGGTCCCATGGAGCCCTCTTGACCAACAACTTGATTAGTAGTAACCCTTCCTTGGTTGCTTCCACCATCCACCTCTTCATTTCATCCTCCTATTCTAGCTACCCCTCATCCATCCACAGCTACATATTTTATTTAACCTTACTGGCAAATTTCATCCTTCCAACAGAGCTCTTTACATCTATACTAACATATTTGTTTATACACATTGTAGCTTGCTTATAGAAAACATAGGTGCTAAAATCCACCTAGAAGAGAATATGTTCAGTATATGTCTTACTGGCATAAGGTTATCTCTCTTGGGATTTTTCTACCTAAATCTATTTCACCGCAAATTTGTTTTATGTATGAGTACACTGTAGCTGTCTTTAGACACACCAGAAGAGGGCATCAGATCACATTACAGATGGTTATGAGCTACCATGTGTTTGCTGGGAATTGAACTTAGGATCTCTGGAAGAGCAGTCAGTGTTCTTAACCACTGAAACATCTCTCCATCCCCACAGCAAATCTAATGATTTTATATCCTAATGCCTGTGTGATATTCCATTGTGTGAATGTATCCTATTTTCTTGATCCATTCATACACTTGCAGACATCTAGATGCTTTCCAATATCTGACTGTGATGTATAAAATGGTAAATTTCACTACAAAAAGCATGATTCAAAAGATGGCAAGTTCTGATAAATTTACTATATTTTAAATACAATGCACATTTTTTTTTTGAGGGATAAAGCATCTAAAGCCTATTTTCTATCACTCTTTCCATTTTTACCTTTAAGTGTACAGGTCTTTTCTGAAGAAGAAAGGATGTAGATCAAGAAGTTTCTTGCCACTTCAGAGGCACTCGTGACAGACTGACCAAAAACAGTGTGCCTTGCCAATTAGAGGCTCTAACATGCAGAAAATACCTGACTTGAAGTATTGTTGTGAGAATTAGAGCCAGTGCATGATAATATACTTAGCTAAAGGTTTAGCTGAGAGAAAGTGCACAAGATGCACCTTTTTTGTACAATAGTTTGTTTTCTCTATAAGCTCCTTCACCTTGAAAATTTCTCACAGTTTCATTGTCATTTGAAACTTATCTAATAATACATGTATATGTTAAGAGGATCTTCTTTAACAGCTGTCTCCATTTTAAGCACAACTAATTGGGAAAGATCATGAATAATGTTGCCAGTCAGAAAGCAGTCTGTTAACATGCTCCACATTGCCACGGTGCCAGATTGGTTTTATGTGCTCAGTGTTGAGAAGACAGCTGTGAGGATTGCTGATTTTTTTTTTTTTGAGTTAGTATTTCTTTTTAAGGCATGCTAATTTTGCCAAGGCTTAAGTACCTTTAAAATACAGTGTTCAAAAAGCATTTACTGTACTGAATGCAAGAGCAAATACATCATGTTCTCTTATGTTCTTTTTTCAAAAGTTTTAAAGAAATTGTTCTAGAATTCACCATATTGAAAAAAGTATCTTGATTATTCATTTAGTAAAGAGTCAGTCTTTACTATAGTTGTTCTTAATATAATGGAAAGGATATTATTTTTCTAAGTAATAATAGTGTTACTTTTTAACAGTTTCTGAAATTATAACATTATAACATTTCTTTTCCCTTTTCTCTTTCTCCAAACTATTCCATATAACACTTTGTTCTCCTTCAAATTCACATCACCATTTTTCAATAATTGCTTCTGTATGCATATATTATATTTATAACAAATACATTCACCTAATCAAAGCCTGTTCTGTCTGTGATTTATGTTTAAACATATAGCTGCTGTCAGATAATAGCATTAGTATTTACTTTACTCTTGTATTATATTTTTTAATAATTGGGACTTTTACTCAATAACATTGCATTTCTCTCAGTTCATAATATTTAAAATCAGAAAAAATAATTTGCTCATATTTGGATATATTTATTTCTTAGTTGTTCAAATTTTTATTGCTATAGAGGAATTTTAATCTAACACTTGGCTTACTCTAGCAGCGGATTAGATCCAAGGACTTCCTAGGTCTATGTGATCTGAATGGAATGATACAACTTTAATCCATTTGAATGAAAAACAGACATACCACTTAATACACAGCTTATTCCCAAAGAATGAATGTAAAGTAAGTTTATGGAAGGAAGCAGCCATGTTCGAAAGAAACGTCTAAGTTATGGGGAGATAAGTGATATATCAAATAATTCTTTGACAGCATAGGATTTGCACTATCTCTCCCAAACAACACAGGGCAAAAAGCTATTTAAGAAGTACACAAGGAAAGAGTAGGGTCAGTGAGGAGTCAGTGTAGTGAGTGCAGTACAGTAGATATGAAATCATTTGTGGATTCAAGTAGTTCAATGTGGACCAGCAGAAACAGTTGAAGCCAGAAACTATGAAGGATCCAAATGCTTATGTCAGATTGCAGGTGTTAGTTTGAGGCCCAGCAGAATAATTCAGTGAGAAGCTGAGAGAAGTCAGATTGAATCAGTCAGCTTGGGGATTAGTTTGAGCCAGAACAACTGACTAGAACCAGTCAGCCAGAGATTAGAAAGAACTAGAAAAGATGAGTCTCGTAAGCAGTAAGCTTAAGAGATAAGAATTATATTTGGCAAGTAAAAGATACCTTTACACATTGCTGTATCAAGAACAAGTTATTTATCTATTTACTATCATTTTTAGTTATTTATTGCCAGGACAACTGGTTGTAATGTATAGAATATCTGTAATAATTTTTTTCAGTTACTTTTTTTATTTTTTAATGTTTTCTATGAAAAGTGGTTATAAAGGTAAATTTTAAAGAATATATATTCTACAAATGAATATCTTATGGTATTTTAATTTCCCTATTTAATTTTAAAACACACAGAGTACACACTGAATAAAGATATTGACAGATGAAATGTTGCTTTTATTAATAACACAAATTGGTATCATATTAATGTCATTTTAATCTGATTAGACAAATTTTGTATCCTTGTTAATTCTTTGTGTGTATCATAGACATACATTGTCTTTTTTTATATTTGAAAAATATATTTAGGATTTTATTAGCATATATCTTCTTGAAGTTGTAAGCATACAATACTATACAATTGACATACAGCATGACATTGAACAATGACATTTTATATCTATTCATGATGTACAACAGAAACAGTGTAATTATTGAACATCAAATTACCATTCCCCTCTCCTGCTTTATCTCATTGCTCAACATTCTCCTTTCTACTGCTTTGAGATTGACCCATTATGTTTGAGATAAGAATGTTATTCACAGGTACTTGGGCTTTAGCTCCAAATGTAATGGTAGTAGGATGTCAAACCTTTATGAGCTCTCTCACATTATTCCTGCCTCTGGATCCCATCTAGCTTTATGCTTCCAGGTATATCTAGCATGGGCTGAGGTATTTCATACATTCCTACTGGCATAGAAGTACTCCTTCATGTTTTCTCTTCTACAATGGTCTGAACCCTGGTAAAACATGAACCAAGAAAATGTTCCCTCCTTTAAATGTCTTCTGCCAAATACTCTGTCTTACGTATAACAAAAGTAACTAATGCATTTTTATGACACTGAGGTCACGTATTACCTACCTATAGTTTGCTTGTTTCAATTTCAATAGTACCTTTAAGTTTTATTCACATTTCCAAATGCTATAAAATATACATACTTTCTAAGGTCTTATAGTATTCCCCAATGTATATCTAATATACATTTGCTATCACTGCAATAATATACCCTGAAAAAAAGCAACTTGAGAATAAAGGGTTATTTTGTATAAGGATTTAGCAAGTGATGGCCAGGAAGTCATAGTGGCAGATGTAGGTGGTCTCAGTAGCTAGGGGCAGGAATCAGACAGCAGTGGGTGTTCATGTACAACTCTTTTTTTCTCATGCTTGTGTCTATGATCACAGCCCATGGAATGGTACTAATCACAAGTATCAGTCCTATGTATCTCAGTTAATCTAATGTAGATAATCTACTACATGTGTGGTGCAGGCAGAGCTAAGAATTATACATCTTCCTCTGAAGGCTGCTAGCAGAATACTGGCTTCTTGGCAGCTAGGAGTAGGGTCTTAAAGCCCATACCCACAGTGATACACTTACTCCAACAAGGTCACACTTCCAAATAGTGCCACGCACTGAGACAAGCATATACAACCCACCACAATCAGTCTCATCTAAAATTCAACATGATCCCTTAAGTATAAGATTATTAATTTCTTATAATGCAGAATCGCATGGACAAGTATTTTGATTCTAAATAAGTATACTAGCATGACAAGGGATGATAAGATGATATCAAGCCTGAAATCCAATGTGTAAAATGTGAAATTCTTTTTATGTCTATCATCTGCTTCCTATAATAAAGCCTTTTAATCACCAAAGGTCAGAATAACTCATCCCATCCAGCTTTCCACGTATTGTGCATGTAGTCTTTCACTAGGGTGAGTGGTGAGTTTATTGTACACAGTATCTATGTTTGACTAAGGCCATTTCCTTCAGGCTTGGGCAGTCTCTCAAGGACATATGTGTAAGTTGAAGAACTTGGCAGGGTATAATTCTCGCCTTAATTAAAAACAACAACAGATATCAACAGACTCATTCATGATTAATCACAAGCCAAACATTAGCCAAAGTTATTTCCACATGTGCTCCTCACATGTTCCCATTTTTATCTGTATAAGTCAAAGTTGTCTTAGTTATTGGCACAGAAAGACTGTGTCTATCTTAGGAGTCCTCTCAAAATGTATGGACTTTACCTGTCATCAGTACATGAATCCTAGCATTCATGCCCTGTCTTAGGTTGATTCACCTCTGAGAGAATCATTCCTGTTTTTTGTTTTTGTTTTTGTTTCTTATCAACAAGTGGCAATTTTTCAGCCATGAAGCAGAAAGTTGTGCCTGTCTTTGTTTACCATCTGAAAACACAGCTCTTATTCCATCATTGGCATGTAAATAATCTTGTATTCATGGCCTGTCTTAGATTGAGAAGGTTTTCAAGAAGATCTTACCCTACATTGACTATCAACTTCTGCTACGGTAGATAGTGTAGCTTGAACTTATGTAACTCTGCTTTGATGTCTGTAAAAGCTTTGATGCTTCCTTTCCAAAGAACAAGTAATAGACATTCCATAGGAAGGACTTTAAAGCCAAGTCCTGCTATGCTCATTAAGAGAGATGTAAATTAGGACCATGAAGGAAAAACGGACTGTAACTTTTTCAGAATATCATTTGCAGTACTAGCAGGGTCAAAAAGACAGAGGCTTTGCATTTCATAAACCTACAACCTCTTTATGCAAGGGTAATAAGTCTAAAGAAGTAGTATTTTGCCACATACGTGGAAGGTGCCTTTTTATTGTGGTCCAATTGTACTGACTCTTATTATTCATTTTTGGAATAATACAAACCTATAGATATTAAGCATGACATTCCAATTGACTTCTGCTTTTCATTTCTTTTACCTCATCTTCCATGATCTGTTCTATATCATATAATGTGTCAATTCATTTTTCTAGTTGTCTATTCAAATCCTCTTGTATGCTCAGAGCATTGGTTACATTTTCTGCAAGACAATTAACAAAGCTAGCTGTCATACCTATTGTACTAAAGCTAATGAAGATGTAGAAGTACTGGCTACCTGTGTTATGAGAGCAACAACACTGGCAATGATGAACCCAATTATACGTTTGCTTCTTTCTAGAGTGTGATCAAATCCTTCCAATGATTGCAAGTCTTTTTCAGAATACTAAGGTTCAGTTAAATTTACAGGAATTGTAATAAAAACTGGTTGATATATTACCATTACAGATTGACCTCCATATAGTGTAGAAACACAATTGGACAAAAGACAATTAAAACAAGGAATATTGAACTCACTATCAGAGTCAGTAACAAGCATAACATTCCCAATCAGTAAAAGATTGGGTGGGGTCATTCAGGATGTTATATTTACCTTAACCCCAGAACATATTTCAATTTATCCATAGCAAACATATCATACAAGCCAGCTTCCAATTTTCAAATATGTCTCTGAAAATGTCCAGAACCAGCTCTCCAAATGCCCACTGTCATTTCTTTTTTTCCCAATATTAGATTGATTTCTTGACCAGTCCATTATTGAGTTGGAATAACTGGTCACATTAAAGGAAAAAAGAGGGTCGTTATAACAACTTTTCCATTTGATTGATTTTTTTGAAGGCAGAGTCCAGTCTACATGTTCTCTCTCCTACAAGATCTAAATGCTTGAGGCAAGGCAGCTTCTCTATTCTGGGATGTATGCATTCCCATCTTAATGCTTTGCTCTATAGTTTTAGAGTTATTCTTCTTCCAAGTATTAGGATGCACAGAAACACATCCAGCATTGGTACTATTTCTAGTAAAACAAATAGGTAAGCTCTGACCAGTAGTAGTGTAATTCAACAATTTGGAATACTTTTTACTCTCAGACCAAGGAAATTCTAACAGCTGAGTTTTCTTAGAGGTCACAAGTACTTCTGACCATCCATCTGACAGATGGATGGAGCAAAGTTGGGTCAAGAACACATGTCCAATACAGCTTTCCCATCATCATTATCAGGGCAGTCAGCAAGATCACATTCAGGATCATCCATTGTCCCAGCATCAGTGTGTCTCACCAATCACTCGGGTAGGATCAAGGGATCCTCAAGGTTGCTCCTTTAGCATCCCTTGAAACAACATAAACCTGCCTTCTTCCCCATATTAATACCAGATCTGGACTGTGCATTTGCCACTAAGTGGATCCTTTCATCTCTCCTAGTCATAACTTGCCTGGTATGTTGATGTAAAGGATGCCATATACAGTCAGCAGCAGAGAGTCCCTTGGCATCCAAGGTCAAAAGGTCAAAATAACACTTTGTAGTAAAAGAGTATAAAACGCTCCCTTTTTAAATTTTTTAAAAAGATTTATTTATTATATGTAAGTGCATTGTAGCTGTCTTATACAACAGAAGAGGGTATCAGATCTCATTACAGATGGTTGTGAGCTACCATGTGGTTGCTGGGATTTGAACTCAGGACCTTTGGAAGAGCCCTTTTTAAATTTTTTACAATTAATATTTTAGAGTTCCATGAGCTTGTTCCATAATTCCTCATATTGGAGGATACAAGAAATTATGCATATCATATAAATTATAACTTATATTTTATAGATTTAGCTCATATTTCATTCATATTTTAATATATACAATTAATATTTAATATATATGATTTTATCTAAAGTATGTAATTAATATTTAATGCATACAATTTATACTTACTATATAATAAATGCATAATTGTATATGTAATATATAAAAGTATATCATTTTTATTTAAAGTATATAATTAATATTTCTATTTGCTTTATATAGTATATATTAACATTATCATATTTAATGTATGTAATTTATATTTAACTTGCATAATTTATATTTAAGTATGGATGATTCATATATACACATGCATGTGCAAATATGTATATAGCTATTACATACGTGCTTCAATGTTTATAATTTCTAATTTGTATGATATATGTTAATCCATATAAATATGTGGCCAACTGCTGGATTGGATCAAAACAGGCAGGTGTATTTATCTGGAGTCCATTTGGCCTGTTACAGGCCAGTCCAAGTCTTAGAACACTTGATTCCCTGAATCTTATGTAAGTTTTAATTTGCAAAAGGATGTTCATTAGTATTTACCATGGTATTGAAATACATATTTTTAGAAAAATAGTTATCAGGTGTCTGTTAGACAACAGGAGTAGATTCATGCCTTTTAGATCTAGTAAAAGCTATGGGTTTACAGCTATAGATACACAGATTGATCAGAGATGATTTTAGCATAATGAGAAGCACCTTCAAGTTTATATTCAGAAAATAGCCAAAGGGTTATTAAAATCTTGAGCCAGGTGACTAAATTGTAAACTGCCAGTGTTCCATTAGCTTATCAGAACTTCACTGATCATTGTTAAAATCTGAACTCTGAAATACCAATAACATAGGTGCATGTGTGTTGGGGGGATATGAAACAATTCCCATGTTTAAAAAAATCATTTCTTACATATTTATAACTTGCATTTATATAGCATAGAACATTTTCATAGACATTATATGAATCATTTCTTATTTCTACATCATCATCATCATCAAAATTCTTTTACATCATCTAATCTTCGTCACTTGCATTTTCCGTATACATTTTTTCTTTAGGCCTTAACCTGCTGGATTGGATCATAATTTACCTGTGGCAGAGCACAGCTTTGCTCCCTCTACAGTTGCCCAATAAAGGAGGGGCAGGGATGGGGGAATGGAAGACTACAAGCTGCTTTCTTTAGCTTTCTCTCTTCTTTGGCAAAGTGTCCCCAGACAAGGGGAAGAAACAAGTTTCCAACACCCACTTCTCTCTCCTAGCCCTAATCATGGTCCAAAGACTAAAAGTATCTACAGGCACTTTACCTAATCCATGCACATTATAATGATTTTAAAGTCTTTCTCCAACTTTCTTCCAGTTGCTAAATTTACTGTACCTTCCCCAGAAAACTCAGGACAAACGTTCTCTACAAAATCTTAAAAAGAGTGTAAGTACTGTTGGCCCACTTTAGCAGAGCATATTCTTAGGTATGCATACAAAAAAGAATATGGCCATTTCCACTTTTTCTTTCTTTTCTTTTTCTTTTATTCTTTTTCTTTCTTTTTGACTTTTACTTCCTTCCAGCTCCCTTACCTTCCCAAGCTCCCTTATCTACTCTTTCCTGTGTATTTTACCCCTGAAAGTTCCTAACCTCAGGCAACACTTCAACTTTTGCTAGTGTGCTGATGGCTGATGTGTTCTATCCTCTCTTCTTCACTGGTCTATCTTTTTGAAACAATCCTTACTATCATAATTACTAGAGCTATTGAACAAATATTTAAATTATAAGGATACCTGTTTATCATTTGCTTTTCTTTCTTAAAATATAGATGATCATTTTTGGTTACATGACACATTAAAATTCTAATTTCTATTACCATATGTCTAAAGTTTTGTGTTTGGTCAATAATTCATATAGTCAGCAGTATTTTGAGAGGTTTGAGTTCACCTCTCCCAGCACAGGTATAAATATCTTTCCATTATGTGTTCCTTAAATATTTTCATCAAAGATTTGTTGTTTTTATTTTGTGGATTTCTCAATTCTGTTTTTATTTTTATGTATTTGAGTATAATAACAATACTATAAATGGACTTGTTTTCTATGTTTTTTCTTGAGGAAAATATAAATATAAATAAAAACACTGTGTAGCTTTATTGATTTTATGACAATTCATGTTTTTCAAAATCACTGTGCATTTTAGATCAAACAATAAATAAATTCTATTTTATTTATGAATTTGTACACACTCCATGGAATAGTGTCTACTTAAGATTAAGTCTCTTCTTCTATTTGTATGTTAGTTTTCTTGGGCCTCTAATAAAATTTCAAAGAAATAATACATTATTTACATTTTGGGTAATCAGAAATGTCTTGTTTCATTGTTCATGAAAGATGGATAATTTTTTTTCAGTTAATGTTGCTTGGTAGTTCTCGTTCCCAAAAATGCTTTAAAAACATTCCTTAGAGTATCACCTCAAAGAAGTTTGGTTCAGTGTTCAGGCAAAATATAAATCTTTCTCCATGTAATCTCTAAGCTTACAGTGCAGCAATCTCTGGTCCATACTTCTTCAATTTCCAGGCAGTTAAGCCTCTTCAAATTGTTACTTCCCTACCTAATCATTAGACTACTGGGCACTCTCGACTCTCTCATCTGTATATAGTAACCTCCATGCTGGGCATTACTGAATCTCCTGTCTGTATGCTATAACCTCCAATGCTGGCTACTACTGATCTCCTGTCTATATGCTATAATCTCCAATACTGGGTACTACTGATTTTCCTGTTTGTATGCTAATCTCCAATGTTGAACACTACTGAATCTCCTGTCTGTGTGCTATAACCTCTAATGCTAGGCACTACCGAATCTCCTGTCTGTATGCTATAATCACCAATACCGGACACTATTGACTTTCTAGTCTGTATGCTAATGTCCAATGCTGGGCACTACTGAATCTCCTGTTTGTATGCTATAATCTTCACAACACAAAATCCACAGGATGCCACTGGGAGAATTTGGTATCCTCCTTGTTTTCATGGCTCAACTAATTCACATGAGCAAGTAACTGTTTCATTTTTTTTTTTACTCTTTCAAAAATTGCTCTTATTTCCAATCATAGAAACCATACAGACCCTGCATAACTAATTTAGAAATAAATATTGGCTTCATGCTTGTGGCCTGACCAGTGATCAAATTCTTCAGAGATAACATTTAAAGTTTCTGTACTTTTATACTTTATTCTGTGTTTATGTTTGTAGGTGAGCATGTAATGAGGCCCATATGAGGAAGTCAGACCATAACTTCCCAAAGTTCCATCTCTCCTACCATGTGGTCCTGAGGATTGAGTGCAGGTTATAAGGTTTGAAAGCAACCACCCACCTTTCCATTATGGACTCTCTTTCAAGCCCAGGTTGTATAAGTCATAACACTGTTTTGCTTTAAAAGTGTTGTAAAATAAATCACTAGGAATATTCTTGTTGGTTAAGTTTATACTTTCACCTAATATAATATAAAACAGTCTTTCACATCACGAATGTCACTATCAACTTTCTGTTCTATTTTCATAGTAATGACATACTTTTATGTTTGAAAAGGTTATCTCATATATCAGGTTCAGCTTTGTGACTGATTTTGGTGTACATGTTCAAAAGATGAAGTCTAACACTGATGATTTTATAATGATCCCATGAAAGGCAGTTTAAAGTAAACTAAGGGTACCTTCCTCAATCACTCTATTTTGATTTGGGAACAGAGTCTCTTACTAAAGATAGAGCTTGCCCATTCTTAGTAGTCTTGAGAACAAGAATGCCCTAGAAACCCTTGTATCTGACTTATATTTTTTAATGAAAATATTCTCTCCATGCAGTATATTTCGATGATGGTTTCCCCTCTTGTGTCTCCTCCCCACATCCCTTCCCCACCTTCTCAGTACTGGGGTTACAGGAGGATGCTATGGCTTTCTGAGTTAGAACTGCTGAGAACCTGAACTCCAGCTTTCATGCTTTACAGTACACATACTAAAAAATTATGCCAATTAAAGATGTCCCAAGCCCAAATGTTTGGTAAAAACCATAAGAAAAAAAATGGTTTTGATAAGTATTAATTTTTTTGCCTGAGTGATGCTTCCCCTCTAACTTTATCAAATATTGAATGAAAACCAGTGTGAGATACCAAAATACCACGGTTGGCTTTGTTGCGTCTTCCCGAGTGAGTAACAAAATTTTTCACACTATGGCAGGCTGGGAAGCAAATGACCTCCATTTTATAATTCCTGCGATTTTAAGTAACAGGAAGCATCTTGAAATAATCTTACTTGATTGGAAATTGGATTAGCTTCACTTTTGGTATATTCTGAGAATATAAGAAATCTTCATTCTCACATTAGATTTATGGATTGGATGAGCTGGTTTTTAAACCTCAAACATCTACTAAATTTAGTTACTTGAAAGTTAATTTTGAATATTTGAAGACATTAACACTATTTAGCTGGGACTATAAAAAATTTTAAAATTAAAAATAAAAATAGATAATAAAATCATGAACTGGATAAATGAACTGAAAAGGCATTTTTCAAAAGAGATAAATTGGTAAGTAAATATTTCAAAATGCTATATAATTTTAGTCTTTGAAAGAAACCTATGAAAACTATTTTAAGATCCCATCTCTCTACATTCAGAATGATTATCATCAAAACACTGACATAAACAGAAAAGGGTGATAATAGTGAATGACACAGCGAAAAGAAAACCTATAATACTATGTTGTCAATATAAGTGATTGAATACACTATGGAATTCAGTTTAAAGGTTTCTAAAAACAAAATATATAATCTAGGTAAAGCAATTATGTATAAATCTTGCAGAATGCCCATCAGAGTGCTATAGAAGAAGGTGTACCACTTTTAATTGGGACACTGTTGATAGTATATATAACAAAGAATATAGTATATATATACCTCTAATGACATATACTATAGTATATATATATATATATATAAATATATAAATAATAATATATAAATATATAAATATATAAAATAAAATAAATATATAATATAAAAATATAATATAAATATAATAATAAAATAATAAAATAATAAAATAATAAAAATATAAAAAATATAATATAAAATAAATATATAAATATATAAATATATAAAAATATATAAATAAATAAATAGTATATATATAAATATATAAATAAAAAGTATATATATATATAAATATAGTATATATATACCTCTAATGACATATACTATAGTATATATATACCTCTAATGACAGCTACAAAGTAAGATAGTATATATAACAAAGAAACTAAGCAAAAGTCTATCAACAGACTAATGTAAGGAAAATATGGTAAATACATGCCCAGTTTAGTCACAAGGTAGAACTAATGGATTGTCATTTTATTGAAGATGGATATAATTAGAGATTCTTATTTTAAACTAATTCAGCCAGACAGAGAAAAACAGATACTGCATAGTTTTGCACACATGAAAATATTTTGAATTAAAAGAAATTACACACACACACACACACGTGTGTGTGTGTGTGCATATTGAATGTTTTTAATTCAATAGACATCATATGAGCTGTAATATCTACTTTTTGTATATATACATATGTATATATACATATATACATACACACACACACACACACACACACACACACACACACACACACCAGGAAAATTTTGCCTCTAATGACAGCTACAAAGTATTCTATAATGCCAACTCTTCTCAAATTTTCAAAATTATGAATTAGCTTTTATTTAACTTTCCATAAAATGAGTCAATGAAGCCTTTATTACCTAGTTACCTTGTTGGAATCTATGTGTACAAGCCATATTGTTAGTGTGCTTTTAGTATGACAAATCTTGTCAACTGAATGTAGTTTTGATTTTCCAAGTTTTAATTTCAGGACTATGTTGCAATGAAATACATTATTTATACTCCTAGTGATAAAAAATGTGGTATATTCATGAATAGTGGAGAAGAAAAAGTCAAATAAAATTGTATGAAGATTTACATTTTCTATATAATTTCTTAAATTGATTATTTATTTAGGTTTTTCTTTGTTTAAAAGAACTTTTCTAATACTACATAAAGTATTTGAAATATGTAATCATTCATTACATAATGCAAATTTTATGTAAATCATTTTTCTTCACAGGATATGTTAAAAATGAATAGCAAATTAGTTTTATAAGAAGCAAAATATGTAAATCTCAAGGCATATTTATTAATTACTTAAAAAGTCTTTGATTTTTCATATAATTACTAGTATACTTATATGAACTTCTCTTTATATATGTTATTATCACTAATTTTTTAAAATTTAATATTGGTTCAGGAAGAGTTTTAATTCAATAGACATCATTTGAGCTGCAATATCTGTTTTGTATATATTATATAATATTAATAAATAATATATATATTATTTATTCATTAAAAATCTTTTATGACTTTGTTAACTTAGACTGAAAGAAATTCACAATATATATTGTATAAATTCACAATTGTATATATTTATATATGTATATAAATATACATATATATACATACACACACATACACAACAGGAAAATTTTACCTCTAATGACAGCTACAAAGTAAGGCCAACTATTCTCAAATTTTATATTTTCCATATACATTTATAAATTCCTAAAATTTGTGATATATCATAGCATATAAAACAAAACTATTATAGGTAAATAGATAAACCAGTAGATGTTCAACAATCAAAAGCATGAGTAAATAAATTTCTAAAATTAATTGACTTTCTTTTAATCTTCTAACAAATCATGTATACATCTAAAAATTTCAGTTGATGAAGCATTCTTTATTAATATCTTAGAGTACTGGGGAGTTAAATATACATTATAAAAATATGTTGAACATGCGTATTATTTATTCATTAAAAATCTTTTATGACTTTGTTAACTTAGACTGAAAGAAATTCACAATAGAATCATGAATAGGTTTATTCTATTTAAATACCTTTCTAATACCAATAAAATACATATTATGATACTCTAAAAAGTTTTTTTTATCAGTCATTAATTTTAATCCATTAAGTACAATTTGTGCTGTTCATATGTGCACAAGTGTGTGTTCAACCATGGAGGCATAAACCCCTCCTCTCTAGTTGATATTTATTGTAAAAATTCTTTAGCTTCAGAAGTTTCCTCAATGTCCATTCTCCTAGCTAGTCTAGAACATCTGTAGATATAGCAAGGCAGTCACAGCTCCTGTGAGTCTGTGTGTGTGATAACAATCTCATGTACAGAATCTTGCACTTCATGGCACTCCTCTGCCTCATCCAGACTATCATATACCTATCCTATGTTTCGGGAATGCCTCAATATGTGGGGAAGAAGGTTACATAGATGGCTTATTTGTGGTTGAGCACTAATAGTCACATATCCTTAATGCTTTGATCAGTTACTGATTTCTGCATTAATCTTCACCTCCTGCATAAAAGACAAATCTCTAACAATGGTTGAGAGTGTCACAAATCTACCTAAAAAAATCATAAATGTTTGAAGGCAGTTTAATGGCACTGCTTAGCAAAACAAAAATAGGTTCTTTCTTTAAATGTATGACTTCCATAACCATGATTTTTGAACATGCTTGTATTGTAATACTATTTTCAGAAATCAAGAGTGAATAAATAATAATCTCAGGATCAGGCACAGGTTACTTTCATATGAGCTATTGGTTAGGGAAGCCACAATGTCTCCCAATACTATATATCCTATTGCTTTGTTGTTTTATGATGACAAAGCTAGATGCTAACGTTCCATGGCAGAATATTCATTGCACTATAGTTTCAAGAGGTATCAGGGACCTCTCTCCTGGTTATATTTCTTTTCATTAATTTTTTATTAATTAATTATTTTATTTAAATCTCAGTTGTTGCCGCTTCTGATGACCCCTCGCAGAGTTCTTCTTCCTGTTCTCACACCCAATTTTCTCTGAGATAGTGTTCCCCCATATCCTCTCATACTAGAGCATCAAGTCTCTATGGAATTAGGCACACCCTTTCCCACTGAGGCCAGACTAGGCATCTCTCTGTGACATATATGTTTGGGGCCTCAGACCAGTCTGTGTATATACTCTTTAGTTGGTGGTTCAATCTCTGGGAGTTCCCACGGGTCCGTAATAGTTGACGTTATTGGTCTTCCTATGGTGATATCATCCTCTACATTTCCTACAATCCTTCCCCTAATTCTTCCATAGGGGCCTCTACCTCAGTACAATGATTTGCTGTGAGTTTCTACTTCTGTCTGGATAGAGCCTCCCGGAGGAGATCCATGCTAGGCTCCTGTCTGCAACCTCAACATACCATCAGAGTCTGCAACCACAACATACCATTAGTAACAGTGTTAGGGATTGATCCCAACCCGTGGGATGGATTCCAAGTTGGGCAGATCATTGTTCAGAGATTCCTTCAGTCTCTGTTCCATATTTGCACCTGCATTTCTTTTAGAGAGGAATAGAGTTCCTGTTTGACTACTGGAGGTAGTCTTCTTAGTTTTCATATTTCCACTTTTTGTCATTTCGACTGAGGTCATTCACATTGAGTCCTAGGAGCCTCTCCCATCCCAGGTCTCTGGGACTTTGTAACAGTTCCCCCACCCACAGCAGCTGCATATTTCCATTCATTTTCCTGGCTCTCTGGGCATCTATTCTGTTTCCCCTCATATCTGATCTTATTCCCCTTTTCCCTTCTCCTGTTCTACCCAGGTTTCTCCCTCCTGCCCTGTGCCTCCCATGATTATTTTGTTCTCCCTTAAGAGTGGGATTTAAATATCCTCACTTGGGCCAACTTGTTTAACTTCTTAGTTAATATGTGGGGCATATTATGGGCATTCTGTACTTTTTGTCTTATATCCACTTATCATGTTCTTTTGGGTCTGGATTACCTTACTTGGGATGATTTTTTCTAGTTTCATGCATTTGACTGCAAAGTTCATGATGTCCTCATTTTTAATAGCTGAAGAGTATTCCAATGCATAAATGCACCACATTTTCTATATTCACTCTTAAGTTGAAGGACAACTGTATTTCTTCCAGATTCTGGCTATTATGAATAAAGCTTCTATGAACATAGTGGAACATGTGTCCTTATGATATTGTACAACATCTTTTGGGTAAATTCCCAGGAGCAGTATAACTGGGTCTTCAGGTAGAACTCTTTCCAATATTCTGAGGAACTACCAAAATGGTTTTCAGAATGGTTATATAAGTTTGCAATCCTACCAGCAATGGAAGAATGTTCGATATTCTCTACATCCTTGTCAGCATGTACTGTTACTTGAGTTTATTTTTAATCTTAGCCACTCTGATTGGTGTAAGGTGTAATATCAAGGTCTTTTTGATTTGCATTTCCTTGATAACTAAAAATTTTGAACATATTTTCTAAAGTGCTACTTGGTTGTCAATCTGAGGTTCCTCTGTTTAGCTCTTAAACCCCATTTTTAATTGGGTTATTTGGATTTTTTGGGGAGATCTAACTTGAGTTCTTTATATATGTTAGATATTAGCCCCCTGTTAGATGGAGGGTTAGTGAAGACCACTTCCCAAACAATAAAAAAACCAAAACAAGCAAACAAACAAAACACTTAAGGAGGTATCACCTATCCTAATCACAATCTGTACTACAGAGAAACAAAGATAAAAAACATGGTATTGGTACAGAGACAGACAGGTTGATCAATGGAATAGAATAGAAGACCCAGAAATAACCCACACACCTATCTATTTTTGACTGGATTTTTTATAATGATGTCAAAAACATACAGTGGAAAGAAGAAAGCATCTTCAACGAATGGTGCTGGTCTAACTGGCAGTGTGCATGTAGAAGAATGAAAATAGATCATTATTTATGTCTTGGTACAGAGTTCAAGTCCAAGTGGATCAAGGACCACTACATAAATCCAGATAAGCTGAATCTAATAGAAATGAAAGTGGGAAAGAGCCTTGAACATATGCCACAGAGAAAAATTTCCTGAACAGAACATAATATAAATATATGAGATATAATATAATTCAAAATCATGTGTTGAATATATACACACAAATATTATATCTTATATGCCTGCTTCTTCATATTTTCTAAGTGTCAAGTACATTTAAATTCATATGTAAATTTTGTATATTCTTTTCACTATGCCTGAACTTGTAAACTATCATGAGTGAAGTATTTCATATATTTATCTTTGAAGAAATTGATGAGTTAAGGAATTCTCTCCTGTCTCTTCAACAGAAGTCCAGAGGGCCAGGACAATTAATAGAAATATAGTGGAAACAGGAGGAACCATTAGAAAGTCCAAGACACCAGTGATGCAAAAGGCTCCCCGGACCTAATGGGGTAACATTAGCTGAAATATCTAACAGCAGGGAGATAGAACATGAAGAGTGTGCCTCCAGTGGTTAGGCATTGTCCCCAGCTGAGGGATGTCATCATTCATCCATCTTAAAGTCTTTAACCCAGAATTGTTCCTATCTAAATGAAATGCAATGGCATAAAATGGAGGAGAGAGTGAAAGAAAGGCCATCCAGATACTGCCCCACCTTGGGATTTATCCTATCCACAAAAACCAAACTCCTACACTATTGTCAATGCCAAGAAGTGCTTGCAGACAGGAGCCTGGTATAGCTGTCCTCTGAGAGGTTCTGCCAGCACCTGACTAAGACAGATGCAGATACTCACAGGCAACCAGTGGACTGAGATCAGAGACCCTAATGGAAGAGTTAGGGGAAGGACTGAAGGAGCTGAAGGGATTTGCAACCCCATAGAAGAAGAACGATATAAACTAACCAGACATCTCAGAACCCCTTGGGACTTAACCACCAACCAAAGAGTATACATAAGCTGGTCTGTGGCTCAAGCTATATAGATAGCAGAGGATTTCCCTATCCTGCATCAATGGGAGGGCAGGAACTTGGTCCTGTAGAGGGTTGATGCTCCAGTGTAGGGGGGATGGTAGAGCAGTGCGGCAGGAGTGGGTGGGTTGGTAGTAGAGCACCCTCTTAGAGGCAAAGGGAAAATAAATGGGATGGGAGGCTTGAAGAGGGGAGACTAGGAATGGGGACAACATAAACAAAATGATTAATAAAGACTTAGTAAAATTCATGGTCTTTATTACTATTATTCGTAGGTTTATGAATTGATATTTATTTTCATTATGTTATATAAAATTTTCTCTTGTGGTCCCTTTGTTATTATATTCAGTAAACCATAGTTTCTCCACCAGACATGACAATGACAATATTTAATCACATTGTTGACAGTCAGTGCATTGAGTGGTAACATTTGTGGATAAGGTCACAGTTTCAGATGTTTTAATTCACCTTTGCAAGATATTAAAAACATTCAGCTACTTATATGATACTTTATATGATATTCTCAAACTCAATTTACAATATCAGTAGCCTTGTTTTGTACTTAAAGACTTATTGTGAAAGAGACTATGAAACAATTCCCATTCTCTGTAGTTTCAAAAACATCTGTGAATAATGACATGGTTATTGAAAGTTCGATTGTGTTGAATCTGTTTATTGTCTTTTTCTGGATACTACTTTTTCACCATAGTATCTTTATCAATCTATAAGTATAGGAAGCTTTTTCATCTTATAGCATCTTCTAAAACCACTTTTTCAGAGATTTGAAACTGCTATTATAGAATCATTACATCCTCCTATAATTGAAAGGTACTAAACTATTGCTGAAGGCACCCCACATTTCAAACACAGGAATTGGAGAAATCATGGTTGAGTAGATGAGGCACAGCATCGTCTATGAGAACCAACTCTTGAAATTTCTAAAGATGCTTTGTAAGCTGTGGAAGGAGAAGACCAATGAGTACTACTACCATCTGTTACCTATTGAACCACATTCACCAACTTGGGAAGATATGATCATTGATGCAATATTAGTATTGAAATAAGTTATAAAGAGTTATCTCATTGGATTGACATATTGCTCAACAGAAAAAAAAATCACACCTAGTACAAAAATCTAGAAAATTGCCTAACTTTGAATGGTAAGGTCATGGTCCTAATGGGAAAACACACAAGTACCAATTCTAATTGTATCTTTTTATTGTTTCTTATATTCTTTACTTACATTTCAAATGATTTCCCCTTTCCTGGTTCCCCCATCCCTGAAAGTCCCATAAGACCTCTCCCCTACAACCCCCTCCTGCTTTCCTATCCTGGTATTCCCCTATACTGCTGCATCAAGCCTTTCAAGGACCAGGAGCCTTTCTTTCCTTCTTCTTGGGCATCATATGATATGTGAGTTGTGTCTTGGGTATTCTAAGCTTCTGGGCTAATATCCACTTATCAGTGAGTGCATAACATGTGTGTTCTTTTGTGATTGGGTTACCTCACTTAGGATATTTTCCAGTTCCACCCATTTGCTTAAGAATTTCATAAATTCATTGTTTTTAATAGATGAATAGTATTCCATTGTGTAAATATACCATATTTTCTGTATCCATTCCTCCATTGAGGGACAGCTGTGTTCTTTCCAGCTTCTGGCTATTATAAATTGTGCTGCTATGAACATAGTGGAGCATGTGTCCTTATTACATGCCGGGCAATCTCTGGGTATATGCCCAGGAGTGGTATAACAGGGTCCTCCAGTGAGTATCATGCTCAGTTTTCTGAGGAACCACCAGACTGATTTCCAGAGTGGTTGTACTAGCTTGCAATCCTACCAGCAGAGGAGAAGTGTTCCTCTTTCTCCGCATCCTTGCCAGCACCTGCTGTCTCCTGAGTTTTTTATCTTAGTCATTCTGACTGGTGTGAGATGAAATCTCAGAGTTGTTTTGATTTGCATTTCTCTGATGACTAAAGATGTTGAACATTTCTTTAGGTGCTTCTGTGCCATTCGATACTTCCCAGGTAAAAATTCTTTGTTTAACTCTGAACCCCATTTTTTCTGTTGTTGTTTTTTTGTTTTTGTTTTTGTTTTGTTTTTTTTAGTTTCCAAGTTTTTTTTTATTTACATTCCAAATCATTTCCCCTTTCCCGTTTCCTCCCTCCCCCAAAGTCCCATAAGCCCCCTTCCCTCCCTCTTTTCTCCATTCAACCCCCTCTCTTACTCTGTCCTGGCGTTCCCCTACATCCAGTCTTTCCAAGATCAGGGGTCTCTCCTTCCATCTTCTTAGAAAACTATTGATATGCGAATTGTGTCTAGGGTATTCCGAGATTCTGGGTTAATATCCCCTTATCAGTGACTGCAAACCATGTGTGTTCTTTTGTGATTGGGTTACCTCACTAAGGATGATATTTTCAAGTTCTGACCATTTGCCTAGGAATTTCGTGAATTCATTGTTTTTCATTACAGAGTAGTATTCCATTGTGTAGATATACCACATCTTATGAATCCATTCCTCCGTTGAGGGACATCTGGGTTCTTTCCAGCTTCTGGCTATTATAAATAAGGCTGCTACCATCATAGTGGAGCATGTGTCCTTATTGCATGCAGGTAAAGTCTCTGGGTATATGCTCAGGAGTGGTATAGCCGGATCCTCCGGGAGTGTCATGCCCAGTTTTCTGAGGAACCGCCAGACTGCTTTCCAGAGTGGTTGGACCAGCTTGCAATTCCACCAGCAGTGGAGGAGTGTTCCTCTTTCTCCACATCCTCGCCAACAACTGCTGTCTCCTGTGTTTTTGATCTTAGCCATTCTGACTGGTGTGAGATGGAATCTCAGGATTGTTTTGATTTGCATTTCCCTAATGACTAAGGATGATGAACATCTCTTTAGGTGCTTCTCAGCCATTAGATATTCTTCAGGTGAGAACTCTTTGTTTAGCTCTGTACCCCATTTTTTAATACGGTTACTTGCCTCTCTGGAGTTTATCTTCTTGAGTTCTTTGTATATATTGGATATTAGCCCTCTGATCAATGGAATAGAATTAAGACCCAGAAAAGAAACCACACATGCATGGTCACTTGATATTTGACAAAGCAGCTAAAACCATACATTGGGAAAAAAATAGCCTTTTCAACAAATGGTGCTGGTTCAACTGGCGGCTAGCTTGTAGAAGAATGCAAATTGATCCATTTTTATCTCCTTATACTAAGCTCAATCCCAAGTGGATCAAGGACCTCCACATAAGACCAGACACACTGAAACTAAAAGAAAAGAAACTGGGGAAGAGCCTTGAGCACATGGGCACAGGGGAAAATTTCCTGAACAGAACACCAATAGTTTATGCTCTAAGATCGAGAATTGACAAATGGGATCTCATAAAATTACAAAGTTTCTGTAAGGCAAAGGACACAGACAATAGGACAAATTGGCAACCAACAAATTGCAAAAAGATCTTTCTAACTGAATTTTAAATAACTCTCACACCCATAGTTAAGTGCAGCTCTAAGCTCCTACCACTGAGGCTTCATTTTACAGTAGATGGAGATAATTACAGGAATCTACAACTATTTCCAATTTAAAAACAGAGAACAATAGACCAAACCCAAACTGAAACATCTGCAACAAAGTCTGTAACTTATATGTCTCAAGGAACCTTGAAAAATCAGGACTGGAAACATTGTTAAGAGCCAGAGAGCAGGACATTTATATATAATGGGAAATCTTCATTAATAAAAGCTCAAGAATATCTAAATAGGAGAAATGTGATAGCAACATCAATTCACATATCAAAGTGAATGGGAGAAATTTCTTAAGGTCAATGCCAGATGAACTACAAGCCATTTACAGTTATTGAAAGATGAAAAGTCAAGGTAATACAGATCTTTCACTTTCTTAGTAGAGTCAGATCAAGGTACTTTATATAATAATTTGTGACTGTTGTGAAAGGTGTTGTTTCCCTAATTGCTTTCTTAGCCTGTT
The DNA here is from genome assembly GCA_036184795.1 of Tokudaia tokunoshimensis. Classification (NCBI taxonomy): domain Eukaryota; kingdom Metazoa; phylum Chordata; class Mammalia; order Rodentia; family Muridae; genus Tokudaia; species Tokudaia tokunoshimensis. The sequence goes on from BTHU01000011.1 coordinate 16,987,205, forward strand.
TATCCTTCTAGTAGAGGAAGGCCACTGATTTGTTTGAGTTAATTTTGTATCTAGCCACTTTGCTGAAGTTGTTTATCAGTTTAGGAGTTCCTGTGTTGAATTTTTGGGGTCACTTAAGTATAGTATAATATCATCTGCAAAGAGTGATATTTTGACTTTGTCCTTACCAATTGGTAGCCCTTTGACCTCTTTTTGTTGTCTAATTGCTAGTATCAAGGTGCTAAACAGGAAAAAGTATTAAATAGAAAAGCAAAACAACTTCCCAGGTGATTCTACTCAGTCAGAAAATGTAGCAAATGCTGACCTAATTGACATATAGGCTTATTTTATTTTCAATAGAAATCTATGTGTATATAATGCGAGTTTCTGATTTCCTTTGTTTGTTTCAGCACATTATGCCGCTGGATTAAAGGACTTCAGTTGTAGGAGGTACTTTCAGATTCACATATACATAATATAGAAAAGATTTTCTTAAGTTTGGCTGAAGACTGGGCAAAAGAATTTCTTCTGAGGCTAATGAGGTAAGGGCATGTGACAGGAGAAAACAAACAGATCTGGTTGCTGCATATGGTTTGGTTCTTGAATAATCCATATAAAAGATAAATTATTTTGTCAGTTATACTTTTCATAATATGACTTAAAAAAATAAACTTTTAAAGTTCATTAGTGAGGCTTTTTTAGGTAGCTTGAGTTGAAGTAGTAGTGTATTTGGATTTCAAAAATTAAAAAAAATGTGTTTTTTTTCTGTAGATCTTAAAAAACAGAAAAGAAATGTCAAGGTAAGATCCTATGATGGGTTGCCCAATTCCATGGTTTGTCCTAAATATATGTGTCTACGTCTAGTGCTTTAATGGGGTCCCAAGTGAAGGTCACATTAACCAGGACACAGTCCTTACACAGTCAAGTCAGCCACTTCACACTTTATTCAAAGTTTTAACTTCTTTTAAAGGCAAAGGAGAATAAAGGTTTCCCACAGTTTCTAGTTCTCACCAGCTGCTGTTTCCCTAGCAATAGCATATCTTGGTTCAAAATGACCCAAGCCTAGTTGCAGACTGAGAAATCTGTCAGCAGTCCAACTCTCAGATGTGTCTAATTAAACTATAAAAAAGTTACTTTCTCATGGGGAAAGGATTCTGAAGGTCACTTCCTCAGACATGCAACTTGTTGGCCCAACACCAGGATTCTCTGCTTGAGAAAGAATGCCTCCTCTATCTCTCAGACAGCTGAGATTGACAGAAACATCCCAGGTTTCCTCTCAGCTAGCAAGTGAGAAGCAGTGTCCTCATGGGAGGAGTCTTCCCAAGCCATTTCTCTATATCTATGTGCATATAAACAGTACGAAAAGAACCTAATAAGTTTGATTTTCATGTACATATATACTTTATGTGTGTATATGTCTATTATAAATATTATACATAAAATACATAAATACATATTATACATAAAATATTATACATATTATACATAAAATGATTTATGTTTGATGAGAGAGAAAAAGAGAATGAGAGGGAGAGAAGGAGGGGTGGAAATGAGGCAAACATCCCACTTTAAGCCACATAGACATATTTGTGGTTTTATTTTATTTTGAGGTGTTATTTTGTTTTTATTAGGTGTGTGAGCACCTGTGTATGTGCATGTACAGCATGCTCAGGATTAATGCACACTGAAGCCACATGAGGGCATTGGATCCCCTGGAACTTGACTTCTGGTTGGTTGTGAGCTTCAATGTAGGTTTTGGAAACTTAACCTGGATCTTCTGGAAGAGCAGCCAGTAGCTTTAACCTCTTAAAAATCTCTCCAGTTCAATTTGGTTATTTTTAAATTGCAATTTTATTTGCCATATTTTTATGTCTTTTAATGATTATTTTTCAGAACTTGAATAATAATGAAGAATTGTTATTGTTGGCCAATTAGCATCGCAAGAAGTAGAAGTATTTAAAAATTACACATTAAATATTATTATAAATTAGACTTTTAATTATAGATGTAATACTTAAATATCTATCTGAAGAAGTTTATTAATATACTTTCTCTGTAGAAATAGTTTAATTATAATAATGTTCCAACCTTTCTTACATTCAGAGAGAAGAAATGGTTTCTTCACAAAGACATATTGTTGTGACACTTTCACCTCTCCTTTTACCATGTTAATTGCTTTTCACCTAATACCATAATTTACACAGTAGACTCTGTCATTTCCTACAGAGCAATTATGGTATACTTTATCCTGCTTTATCTATAGCAATTTTTTCATATGCTGCTACCACTAACTTTTGCAACCATAGTGATTATGACATATATATTTATATAGACATATGTCATATATATATATGACAATCAATTCTTCTGCTATCAGTATTCTTTACTCACTTGTGGCTTTTTTGTTTGTTTGTTTGTTTAGGCTTGGATCCTGAATAGATATAATAAAAACTAATAAGAGAAGTTATGAATTTAAAAAGAGCTAGGAGGTATACATTGTAAGTTTTGGTATGGGAACAGAAGGAGTACATGATAGGTCACTATTAGGGAAATGCAAATAAAAATTACTCTGAGATTTCACCTAATATCTGTCAGACTGGCTAAGATCAATTCTACAAGTTACAGTTCATGCTGGTGAGAATGTGGAGCAAGGGTATCACTCATCCATTGCTAATGAGACTGCAAATGTTCTGGACTCCCACATACAGCCATGTAAATCAATATGGTGGTTCCAACAGAAATATAGGAATTAATTTACCACAAGACCCAGCTACACAACTCTCTGGCATATACCCAAAGGATACTTTATTCTACCACAATAACACTTTTTCAACCATATTCACCAGATCTATGTTCATAAGAGGTAGAAATTGGAAACAAGCTAGATGTCCTCAAGAGTAAAATGGATAAAGAAAATGTGGTACATTTACACAATGGAGTATTATAGCTGATAAAAATAAAAATGACATCATAAAACTTGCAAGTAAATGAATGGAACCAGAAAAGAAATCATTCTGAGTGAGGTAGCCCAGACACAGAAATATAGTTATATTATTTATTCATTTATATGTAGACTTTAGCAGTCAAATATTAAACAATATATAATTGTTTATTTATATATTAAATTGTATATTTACATTTTGTATATTGTAATTGTATATTGTATAAATGTATATAATATACATTATAATTGTTTAATAAAACAATGTATAATATTAATACAAATATTAAACAATGTATAATTTATAGAACAGCAGAAGTTAAATATAGAGTAAAAGACTGGCACATGGGGCCAATTGGATTCCTGTGAGAAGAAAACAGAATAACTTTATGGGTATATTAGGATAGAGGGGACTGGAATAGGAGGATCATGTAGGAAGTGGTAAGAGATGTAAGTTAGGGTAAGAATACAGCAAAAGACAGCCTGAGGGCTGGAGAGATGGCTCAGCGGTTAAGAGCACTGACTGCTCTTCCAGAGGTCCTGAGTTCAAATCCCAGCAACCACATGGTGGCTCACAACCATCTGTAATGGGATCCGACGCCCTCTTCTGGTGTGTCTGAAGACAGCTACAGTGTACTCACATATAATAAATAAATAAATCTAAAAAAAAAAAACCAAAACAACTTTGGTTCTTTAAAAAAAAAAAAAAAGACAGCCTGAATTAAGGGACATTGAGGTATGGTATGGAAACCATGTGTACTAGAAACTTCCTCTAAGAAATGAAGGTGATCCTAATGAAGTCTCCAAATAATTCAAGTAATGAGGAAGACAGAGTTGCAATTGGCCATCATTTGGCCCCAAACAAAGCTATTCCAGGAGGAGGAATAGGTAACACCCAATTGAATTGCTGGCTAAGGGAGTCCAATGGAAATACTCAAACAATTCAGTTTGCTACCAATACAAAAACTTGTTCTCCACAAACTGACAGCAAGGCCCCATTGCCAAAGGAAAAAGCCACATAACTTACTGAATATAGAGAGATCAAGCCAGGCCTACATAGAACTTCACCTACTATGCTCTCTTGTCTTTGGTATGGGAAGATTCTCTGCATGCTACCCAAAGAGAAAAGCAAATACTAACTGAGTCACAAAACCTTTGATCTCCAATCTTGTCCTATCTGTTATATTTGCTAGAGCAATGATGCCAGAAAGCTTGTGGGAGTAACAAACTAATATCTAATTTAGTTCATGACTTTCAGTGTTCTCCACAAGATAGAACTCATACCTACTATTTTCTATTTGAAAAAAAAAAACACAAAGAATAGATATCCCAGAGTTATAAGGTAATAAGTTTGATGTATCTATATTCATTAAATTGTGTGAGTGTTTTCTGGGGCCTTGTTGTTAGCTTTTGGAGAACAAGTTATTGTTTTGTTTTCTATTTTAAAAGTCATAAAGTAACTCCTAATACTATTCTGCTATACTCATAGACAAGTGCCTTGTTTATTAATCATCAGAGAAGCTTGCTCCTACAGAATATGGGAACAAATCCTGTTCCTCAGAGCTTAGGGAGTCAACAGAAGCAGAGGTGAAGAGTGTAAGAGTCTGAGAAAATAGAGGACACTAAAACAAATATTCACTCCAAATCAATAGAGAAAATCTTTTATGTATTCAAAGACTGAAACAACCAAACACAGGGCCTACATGAGGCTACACCAGGTTCTCTATACATATATTGTAGCTTTTAGTTTGGTATTTTTGTGGGAATCTTGAGTGTGTAAATGAGTGGGTTTATGATTCTTGTGCTTTCTCTTGGTGCTCTTTTCCTTCTGTTGGTTTGCCTTTTCCAAACTCAATGTGATGGTTTTTGTTTTATGTTATTTTATGTTGTTATGTTTCGTTCCTCTCTCCTAGAAACCTGTTATTTCCCAAATGAGAGACAGAAAGAGACTAGATCATATTGGAGGGAAGATGGGGAGGTACTGCAAAGAATGTGTGCAGGAGAAATTCATCCACAAAGATTTCATGGGAAAATAATCTACTTTCAATAAAAGAAACAAAATTATTCCTTTTAATCTCAAGAGTTAAAGGAATAATTTAAAAATATGTTATTTTTCATGATATTGTTCTTATCTGTCAACACTTACATTCCACAATCAACATCAACAAAACTATTAATACACAGAGGTATTTTTTCCAAAGTGTAATTGCCCCATGGTTATTTTATATTAGTATCAAAGTCTGTTTATGTTTGTACCAAGGCCTCCACTTCTGCTAGTATAGCTCTTTATAAAGCAATTTGCAGCATGCCTATTACTGTCTGACATAGATGAAGGTGTACTATATTTTGTATTATTCCAATGAAAGGCCAGCATATGCTGATCATTCCATCTTTCCTACTTTTCTTATATTTTAAATCATTTTATGTATCTTTTCTATCATTGCTGTACTGGATAAAATGCTTGTAGAATGATGAGCAAGTTTGTACAAAAATAAGGGATGCACTTCAGAGAAAAATGCCATATATGTTTTTTATTCATAAATTGTCTAATTAAATTAAGGCATAGGATAAGCAGGCTGAGAAAGAAATAAGAGAAATGATACCCTTCACAATAGCCACAAACAATATAAAGTATCTTGGTGTGACTCTAACCAAACAAGTGAAAGATCTGTATGACAAGAACTTCAAGCCTCTGAAGAAAGAAATTGAAGAAGACCTCAGAAGATGGAAAAATTTGCAATGCTCATGGATTGGCAGGATTAATATAGTAAAAATGAGCATCTTGCCAAAAGCAATATACAGATTCAATGTAATCCCCATCAAAATCCCAACTCAATTCTTCAAAGAGTTAGAAAGAGCAATTCAAACATTCATCTGGAATAACAGAAAACCCAGGATAGCTAAAACTATTCTCAAGGGTAAAAGAACCTCTGGGGGAATCAGTATCCCGGACTTCAAGCTGTACTACAGAGCAATAGTGTTAAAAACCGCATGGTATTGGTACAGTGACAGGCATGTAGATCAATGGAACAGAACTGAAGACCCAGAAATGAATCCACACTCCTATGGTCATTTGATCTTTGACAAAGGAGCTAAAACCATCCAGTGGGAAAAAGATAGCCTTTTCATCAAATGGTGCTGGCTCAACTGGAGGTCAACATGCAGAAGAATGCAAATTGATCCATTCTTCTCTCCTTGCACTAAGCTCAATTCCAAGTGGATCAAGGACCTCCACATAAAACAAGACACACTGAAACTAATAGAAAGGAAACTAGTGAAGAGCCTTGAACATATGGGCACAGGGGAAATTTTCCTGAACAGAATACCAATAGCTTATGCTCTAAGGTCAAGATTTGACAAATGGGACCTCATAAATTTAGAAAGTTTCTGTAAGGCAAAGGACACTGTCAAAAGGACAAAGTAGCAACCAACAAACTGGGAAAAGATCTTTACCAACTCTACATCCGACAGAGGGCTAATATCCAATATACATAAAGAACTCAAGAAGTTAGACTCCAGAGAGCCAAGTAACCCTATTAAAAATGGGGAACAGAGCTAAACAAAGAGTTCTCACCTGAAGAATATCTAATGGCTGAGAAGCACCTAAAAAAATGTTCAGCATCCTTAGTCATTAGGGAAATGCAAATCAAAACAACCCTGAGATTCTACCTCATACCAGTCAGAATGGCTAAGATAAAAAACACAGGAGACAGCAGTTGTTGGAGACGATGTGGAGAAAGAGGAACACTCCTCCACTGCTGGTGGGATTGCAAGCTGGTACAACCACTCTGGAAAACAGTCTGGCAGTTCCTCAGAAAACTGGGTATGACACTCCCGGAGGATCCTGTTATAACACTCCTGGGCATATACGCAGGGCTTCCCCTGCATGCAATAAGGACACATGCTCCACTATGTTCATAGCAGTCTTATTTATAATAGCCAGAAGCTGGAAAGAACCCAGATGTCCCTCAACGGAGGAATGGATTCAGAAGTTGTGGTATATTTACACAATGGAATACTACTCTCCAATTAAAAACAATGAATTCACGGAATTCTTAGGCAAATGGTCAGAACTGGAAAATATCATCCTTAGTGTGGTAACCCAATCACAAAAGAACACACATGGTATGCAGTCACTGATAAGGGGATATTAACCCAGAAACTCGTAATACCAAAGACACAATTCACATATCAATAGATTTCCAAGAAGATGGAAGGAGAGGTCCTTGGTTCTGGAAAGATTGGATATAGGGGAATACCAGGACAGAGAAGCAAGAGAGGGTTAAGTGGGGAACAGGGGGAGGGAAGAGGGCTTATGGGACTTTCAGGGAGGGAGGTAATGGGAAAGGGGAAATCATTTGGAATGTAAATTAAAAAAAATAGAAAATAAAATAAAAAAAAGAGTCAATGCTTTTAAGTAGTAAGCCATCTCAAAAAAAAAAAAAGTAAGGCATAATATGTGTATGTGTGTGTGTGTATATATATATATATATATATATATATATATATATATATATATATGTACCTATGAACACATAGCAATGAATTTCATTAAGCCCCTTAGCATAATCAAATAACATGCATTTTAACTCATTACCTTCTTTAGGTAAGTACCACTATTACTGTGCTTATAAAATTAATATAATGAGATGAAAAGTATTCAAATCATTCACCATTGTTCAGACCACTAAAGTAAGAATTCATAATTCATATTCAACTTTACACAAGAAATTAATCTATGAAGCATAAAGCATCACAAAGCATAATGTTTATCTTTTAATTTTGAATTACATTTTTATTTTTACCCTTAGGAAAATGATACTTTGAAATGATCTTTCAATTGTCTTTATATTAAGTATGACTTACATTGTTTGTATGAATATCATTTTGTAATTATCCTGATTAAGGAAAATTCAAAGTTTATATGATTAGTAGATGATTTTTTTACCTCTTTTAGAAAAAAATTCAATATCTCTTTAGTAATCTTTTTCTTTATATCTTTTTCTCTTAGCATTGTTTAGTTTCTCACTATTTGGCACTGTCATTAGACTGCACATGTCGTTCATACCATTTATATCTTTCGTTATAATAACTATCATAAATACTTGTAAACAACTCTAAATATCATTTCATATCACTACTTCTTTTTAAATCTTTTCTAACTTTATTAATTTCTAAATTTATTAATCTAGCCTAAGAATTTATTTTTAAAACATTCACATTTCAACGTGCTGCTTGAAAGGTTAAGGTTAACTAAGAAGCTCTCTCAATTTTTGCTCAGTGTCTTCAATTTATTTTTAACAATAGTCATTGTTTAGCAATTGTTTAGCAATGGAAATCATTGTTTATATCTGCTTAGTCAAACACTTACTATATCTAATATTCTTTTCATATTTTGGATGAATGTTTCCCTTTTTCAGTTTACATTCCCTCCCAATATTTGAGATATTTCAATCGAAGAATTTGTAATTGATTACAAATATAATTCAATGCATTATCGTTTTGGTCGCATGTGCTGTCAGTTGTGATGCTGATGCAGCCTTTGCCAAAGTTTTCATGTTCTGCTTCCAGGTACCCTTTTACTCCTGTTCTCTTTCTCTCACTCTTTCTTCCTGCCACCCTTCCTCCCGTGCTCCATTGTGGATATGGTGGTTATCTTGTATTCAGATAAGCTTTCTTTATCTACCCAATCCCTCCCAGTTCTTAAAGTAGAATTTCTAATACTTTTAGTATTGTGATTAATTTCATTTACCTTGATATTTTTTATTTGTATCATCATGCTTTTCAATGCTTTTCTGTATTATATTTTCTTGGCCTTCTATAGAATATCTCTTTAGAAATAACTCTCCTGAATTCTAATACAAGTTTTTAACTCAGAATTTTCTATTTCCAATCTGTTCTACTTTTAAATTTTACTTTTTAAGAAATATTTTATTATTGATATGTTTTTAGATAGATAACCTGTTATTATTGGTAAAGAGGTTTATATTAATTACATTGACAAAAGAAGTCTCAGAAATGCCCCTCATAGACTTCAGCCTGTGATTACTCTCATGATGATTGTTTTGATGAAGCATAGTAATATTAGAAAAGAAAACATAAAATGTAAGGTTCAAAGAGAAAAGGTTCACCAGAAGTTGAATGAAGTTAAATCCTATGATCAAATATATACAATGGTATTGAAGGAATGGTGACATTAAGGCAAGATTCCATCCACATAAACTTCTGGATTTGCAGTTGTAAGAAGGTGAACTATATTATGTTAGACATTATTATTACCTGGTTATTGTTTTCCTGTGAACCTAAGGAGATACAAGTATGTGTCAAATTGACAATCAATGGGTAGATTATGATTACCATTCTGGGCTTTCAATTTAAGATATTAAAGGAAAAACTTAGGTCCAGGTACAGTGGTACATGCTTTTAATCCCAGGAGATGAGAGTCAATGAGAGTTCTAGTTCAAGTCATACCGGTACAGAACAAATTTTAGATAAAGAAAAGCTTAGGTACAGACAAATTATTTTTATGCCAGTATTCAGGAGACAGAGCCATGTAGATCTCTGAGTTCAAGGTTAATCTACTGAGCAAGTTCAGGACAGCCAAGGTTAGTCAGTGAAGTTGTAGAAAATAGAAAGCTTGTGATAATGTAATAGAAGAGGCCATGTTCCAGACCCAGCAAGCAGTAGAACTCAGCAGTTTTATCCACATAGCTCTGGTTTCAGAGGCAAGAATAAAAGGGACTACTGAGACAATGGATTTTAGTTAGCTGTAGTTAAAAGGTTGGTTGTGATGAAGAAGAAACCAACATCACTTAAGTGAAATCTTCTGCTAAGTGTTTTCTGAGAGAACAAAGAAGTTGTGTTCCAGAGATAGTCAAGGTCATACCTTGGCATGTAGTTGGACTTGGTCATGTGTAAGAAACTCACAGGTAGTTCTGGGTTTGAAGGTATGATGGTGTCATACAGAGCTGCTAAGACTTGGCACAATGAAGCAAGTGTATGAGAGGAAAGGAGTGAAGCCTTGTTGCAACAGGAGAACCCAACATGTTTAAGATGTGAGTACCATGGGATGAAGAGTAAGAACAGCAGCAGCAGTTCAGTGGACCAGATCCTAGAGTACTATAGAAGCAAGAGCTGGAGAAGTGACCCAATCTGTTTTGAGGAGCACAGATGATCATGTATATCTGGAGCAAGAAGTTGTAATATCGAAATTATCTTGGAGACTCCAAGGATTTAAGATGCCAGAGCTATGGGATAACTTCAGGAAAATGGCTTTCAGGGAACAAAACCAGCCAAAGAGAAAAAAATTGTGCTGCAGTGAAAAGAGTAGAAAGGAGTTGGAGACCTGAAGAATAGTTTGATATCAAACATGGAGATGCAGAGCGTGGAGATTACATGACTGGCTTTCGGTCTTCTTTAGTTCCAGTATTTCTTCACAATAACCTTTAGAATTGGTGATGTGCATCCTGTGAATTTGGAGGTATAGATGTGCTTTTTGTTTTTTGAAAATAGAGGGGATGACAGTTACCTGATGGGACTAATCTCAGAAGAAACTTTTAACTTTAGACTCTTAACATTTCTGAGACTTCCATAGATGATGGGGACTTTTGAAGTTGGAGATCATGTATTTTAAGTGTAGTCTCCATACAATCATGTGTTTGCACAATCACAAGTAGAATGTGGTAGTTTTACCCAGGGACTAGCATTATCAGGAGGTTGGTCTTGTTGGAGGAAGTGTATCACTGTGGGGATTGGCTTTGAAGTTCCTCACAATTCCAATCCTATTAGCTCCCTAGAAGATAGTCTCTTCCTGGCTGCCTTTGGATCAAGATGCAGAAGTTTGAATATTATTCTTATAAGTTTTTTACAAGATTTGAAAAGTGTGGTATCATTTCTTTTACAAAATGTGTGGTCTTCTATTTGTGTTCTAGTCTCATTAGAAGTTAATTAACGAAAGAACAATTCTTAGTTGGGGAAGTGAATCAGTTGGTAAAGTAACTACTTAGCAAGCATGAGGACTTGAGGTCAAACCCCAACATCCATGTAAATGTTGCAGTGTCTATCTGTAACTTCACGGCAAGACAGGTAGAGACAGTTGAATCTCAGGGTTATGGTAACTAGTCAGTCTAACCAAAATAATGCCCTCCAGGATCAGTGAGAGATGTTGTATGAAAACATAGAGTGGGATTCAGACAGAAACTAGTTATCAATCTCTTGTAAGGCTCTAGTGAGCCTAAACTTACTGGGACATCCCAAGTGAACAACTTGGAGATGGGAATCAATGCAAAAGCAAGAGGAATTTTATTTAATCCAGCATGCTGGGGTTACCCTGTACATGGGGAGAGAATGACCATGCGCGGCCGGGGTTGCAGGCCTTTATACAGTCCTAAGGGCAGCCGCCATTAGGCACAATGTGATTGGCAGAACTGTAACTTTTAAATTGATTGGTCTCTAGGGAATGAGGTAGGTGGCCAATGGTCAGTCCTGCAGATTGTGTCCCCTCCACCCCGTGGTCTGAGGAATGTTAATTAGCCCTTCCCTTCCAGAGGGGCAAGTGTTCCATGACATTTTCAAAGTTCTTGAGCTAACCTCTTCACTCTGACCCACACACCTATGCATGTGGATTAGCATACACTATGAACTTGTACACATATACACGCACTACAAGCACATGCATTTTTGTCTTTTCTTTTACTATTTTTACTGCTATTTTTAAGCTCAAAATTAGTTCCTAAAAAATTGCACTGAAATTATAAATTCTATTAATTAAACTAGATTTGATTTTTAAAGATTCAATATTATAATTTAATCAAGGAATTCTACTAAGGTTTTTCTTGAATGTTTAGCTAATTCTTTTCAATTAAATTTATTTTAAGCTGTGTAAATATATACTAATGCATTTTGATGATCAAAATACTAAGGTGTTTTGTGGTTGATGATGATGATGATGATGATGATGATGATGATATTGTAAATATATTTTCTCAAAATACAAGTGAATGGCACAGTTTGACTCTCTTACCTGGGGGATTATATTTGAGGCTCCTCATTGGAAAAATGAAGTGAAGGGAACTGTATCTCCAGTGCCAACTTCAGCTATCCCAGATAACTGTGTTTCTCTTTGTTTTTCCTACTCTGTAGCTGGAAATAACCTCTTTATGACTGAATATTAGAAGTCCTGAATCCTCCCTATTTCAAATGGAGATAGCAGGTTGTCATGGAATCTTTCCACAGCCTTTCAGCTGCTATCAACTATTTTTCTGTTTCCTAACTTTTAATATTCTGCTCTAAGCTGCTTTCTATCTCCCATGAAAATGGTACAAAAATGCTTTCCAACCCATTATCTTCTTCTCGAAGCAGTACTCCCTTAGAAACAAAACAGATGTTTTGACTTGGATTTACAGACAAGAATAAAAGACCAGAACCAAAAGAACAGAATATAATAGTGTAAAGTGAGTCCTGGCTGAGTAACTGTCATCCATATTATACTATGCATTCTTGTGCTGTCTGCATTTTAGTAAACGGTATGATAGACTTTGCAAAATTTAAATTTTATTTTAAATGCACGGATTTAATTGTGTGCTATCAAGTGTTTTCACAGCATGATTCAGATACTGAGAAAATGCAGCATTGGTCTTTATTCAAATATCTTAAAGTGTTCTTAATGCATTGAGTTGATCGTATAGTATATTGGATAATAGCTTCATCACATATGTAGAGTAGAACCCAAACCTAAGATGGTTTAGGTGTCTTTAATGATATGAAAGAGTGATGGCCCACATAGAACTGAACAGCTTTTGTTACTACTTGTTAAAATCTGGGGAACAATTCTAAAACACATATCAATATTTAGGTGAATAAAACATGATTTTTTTGTTTGATTATTCTTCCTATTTTCTGCTTACCACCACAAACAAACCAACCCAGGAGTACCAGGTCCTTTAGGATATGCTCATGTTTAAAAAAAAATGAAATGCATTGCAAAACTTAATTTTATTCTTGCTTTATTTCATATGCATTCTGAAGTGTTTAAGATGTGCAAAGTTTAGCCAAATGTAACTTCATGTCTGCCAGATGAGCACAATTTCCTTTAATTCAATTTAAACTCTTGGAGAATCTAATTAACAGAAGCTAGTATTTAAGAGAAGTGGCACTCATAGACTGTGTAGGAAGAATGTCTTCGTATAATCCTGACAGCAATATTGAGTCGGAACACATTCCCTATTTACATCTGGTACTCAGAATCCTGTTATCAATCTGATGTGGTACCATGTCATTTGTGTTCTGAGTTTAAAGTAGGCTCTGTCTAAATTTGCTGTTGGCAAGACTATGGATCAGTCTATTACTTGCTTACTGGGTTGCCTGTCCTGTTCTTTGAAACATACTATACTCTCATTATATGGCTTCAGGCTTATTTTCCTTCCTCTACATAAAAAGAACACTAGGCTCACATGGAAACTCCCCATAAGTGTTCTTCTAACAGTCTTTTACAATATATGTATACAAAAACAGAACACACAGTTTACACAGCCCAGTATTCTCATGGTGTGTTCTTTTCCTTGTTACGCCCTGAGATTTTGTTTTATTTTATTGTTTTATTTTTAATTTTGCTTACTTGCTTGCATTCATCATCTTATCTAATGGCTGTGATGGCTTTACTGAATGCTACATATTCCATATCATGTACTTCCTTTTATGTAAGTAAACAGATGTGTTTTTAGTTACATAACAGTGACTGTGGGAATTTACATAATACACCAACCATGCTTTACTTATCAACTAATTTATGATTGCATATCCTATATTGTTATATGAAAAACCAAGTAGTACTACTTATTTGCAAATGATTCTACAGGATAATTTGTCCTACTAGGGCCATTCTTCTGCTCCAGGAAGTATCTAATAAGGCATCAGTCAGCTAGCAGCTGAGCCATGTTGAAATGCTCAGCTTGACCTCTGCACATGGTTCACAAATTATGTGCTAGTGAGTTGGATGGTAGCTTGCACTGCTGAGCAGAGGCAGTATTTCTTCCAGTGGGTACTCCATGTAGCTTAAGAATTCATGATTAAGGATGCTTTACTACTGAATAACCACAGAAGTTAGGCAGCACTGTTGGTCAAATTCTGTTACTCAACAATATAACGGAGTAGGCAAATATTCTAGGGATAGGATAACAACTTTCACTTATAGGGAAGGAAGTAGAAATTTTGTTTTTGATCTGAACTTCCAGAACAACTTTATAAAACCAAGCTATAAAGTACAGTGAATCACATTGGATCAGGAAGAGATAAAATTTTCCAGTTAAAAAGTAGTCAGCATGCAGAAGAATGCAAACTGATTCATTCTTATCTCCTTGTACAAAGCTCAAGTCCAAGTGGATCAAGGACCTCTTTATAAAACCAGATATACTGAAACTAATAGAAGAGAAACTGGGGAAGAGCCTGGAGCACATGGGCACAGGGGAAATTTCCTGAACAGAACTCCAGTGGCTTATGCTTTAAGATCAAGAATTAACAAATGGGATCTCATAAAGTTGCAAAGCTTCTGTAAGGCAAAGGACACTGTCAATGGGACAAAATGGCAACCAACAGATTGGGAAAAGATCTTTACCAATCGTACATCCCAAAGAGGGCAATAATACAAGATATAAAAGAACTCAAGATATTATACTCCAGATAATAGATAACCCTATTAAAAATGGGGTACAGAGCTAAAGAAAGAATTCTCAACTGAGGAAACTTGAATGGATGAGAAGCGCCTAAAGACATTTTCAACACCCTTAGTTATCAGGGAAATACAAATCAAAACAACCTTGAGATTCTTCCTCATATAACTCACAATGGCAAAGATCAAAACTCAGGTGACAACAGATGCTGGTGAGGATGTGGAGAAGGAGAAACACTCCTCCATTGTTGGTGGAATGGCAAGCTGGTACAAGAACTCTGGAAATCAGTCTGGCAATTCGTCAGAAAATTGGACAAAAATTACCTGAGGACTCAGCTATACTGCTCCTGGAAATATATACAAATGATTCTCCAACATATAACAAGGACACTTACTTGAATATGTTCATAGCAGCCTTATTTATAATAGTCAGAAGCTGGAAACAACCCAGTTGTCTTTCAACAGAGGAATGGATACAGAAAATATGGAATATTTACACAATGGAGTACTACTCAGCTATTAAAAACAATGAATTCATTAAAGTCCTAGGCAAATGGATGGAACTAGAAAATATTGTGAGGTATCTCAATCATAAAAGAACATATATGGCACGTATTCTCTGGTAAGTGGATATTAGCCCAGAAGATTGGAATACCCAAGATATAATTCACAAACCACTTGAAGTTCATGAAGAAAAAAGACCAAAGTGCGAATACTTTGGTCCTTCTTTGAAAGGGTAATAAAATAGGCATGAGATCAAATACTGAGACAAGATGTGGAGCAGAAACTGAATGAAAGGCCATGCTGAGACTGCCCCATCTGGGGATTCATCCCATATACAGTCACCAAATTCAGACACTACTGTGGATGCCATGAAGTGCATGCTGACAGGAGCCTGTTATAGCTGTGTCCTGAGAGGCTCTCCCAGAGCCTGACAAATACATAGGCAGATGCTGGCAGCCAACCATTGAACTGATAAGAGGGTCCCCAATTGAGGAGCTAGAAAAAGAATGGAAGGAGCTAAAGGGGTTTGCAACTCCATAGGAAGAACAACAATATCAACCAACCAGAACTCCCAGGTTCAAAACCACCAACCAAGGAGTATACACAGAGGAACCCATGGTTCCAGCCGTATATGTAGCAGAAGATGGCCTTGTCTCACATCAAGGCAAGAGACCCTTAGTCTGCTGAAGGCTCAATGCCCCGGTGGAGTGGAATGTGAGGGTGGGGAGGTGGGTGGGATGGGTGGATGGGTGGGTTGCACCCCCTCATAGAAGCAGGAGACTGGGGGATGGGATAGGGAGTTTCTGGGGGGTGGAAATGGGAA
Source organism: Tokudaia tokunoshimensis (assembly GCA_036184795.1). NCBI lineage: Eukaryota > Metazoa > Chordata > Mammalia > Rodentia > Muridae > Tokudaia > Tokudaia tokunoshimensis. The sequence goes on from BTHU01000011.1 coordinate 17,003,117, forward strand.
AAGGGGATAACATTTGAAATGTAAATAAATAAAATATCCAATGAAAAAAAGTAGAAATAAATCTGATTTCCAAATGCTTTGGAGAAACTGTTCTTTTTTTCAGTGTATCTACATAAAATATTGGAACAATAAAATATGCCTGCTTGATCTTTCAATTTATGAAGTAATTAGAAATAATATGATTAAAATCAGAACTATACCTAAGATACAAAGAGCTAAAAATTTCATTAGAAAATATATGTAGTTTTCTGATTTTTTTCTAAGTTGGCACTTCCCTGTCATTATAAACATTTGTCTTTGATGGCATCTTACTGATTATCACGTTTAATAATTTTGGTTGTTACTACTAATTTTGCACTCAGTAGGACGTTGTGTTAGCAAAATCATCCAACCTGCTTCCCATCTGTTCTTTGGAAACATTCACAGGCTCTTTCTTTGGTGAAGTCCAAATCATGGAACAGATAGAATTAGAAAAAAAACCTGTAAATTAACTTTAAAACACCACTTCAGGATTTTTTTATGGTGGCATATTAAAATGATAGTTTCATGTTTGTTTTATTTAATGAACATTACATTTTAAAATGATGTGTAACTGTAATTAATATGAGATTTTTTTAAATCCCCAAACACATGGTTACTAATATAGTGACACTAGCATTGTGAGTCACTTTGCTGAGACTACTCTCCAAACTGCTTACTGCCTCCCTTAGCCCTCAGATTACTGTAGGTATCCACAGGCAGAATGTAGAACACTCTTCTAAAACCCTCAAAGTGGATGAGTCTGGTGCCTCTTATCCATGATCTTAGTATGTATGTGGCTGAAGTAGAAGAATTTCTGATAATTTGACATCTAATTAGAATATGTAATGACTTCCAGTCAGGTTGAGTTAAAGAATAAGAATGTCTCCAAAAACAAAACAAAGCAACAACAATGAAGCAAAACAAAATAGAAAAAAAAACAGAAAAACAAACAAACAAAAAAACAAAAAACAAAAGCAAGGTAGAAACTTGGAACGAAATCCTGAAAATAATTACCCAAGTCTTAATTATTTATCTAACAAAACAAACAAACCACCCAAAATTGCTTAAGCGTCTGTAACATGTATAAATTTGAGGGACTGATTTTTCAGTCAGTGTAATCCTTTGGATTTATATTGCAAATAAATCTGTATTCTCCTTTTTGTTTCTCACCTGAGAAGTTACCAGTACTGCAAATATTTCACATTCTGCATCTATTCACCTGAGGAAAAAGATCAGGCAATAGATAAATTACCTTTGTTAATTACTGGAAAGTTTTTCATGTGATGGTGTTACATGCATCTAATCCCAGCACTTGGGAGATATAGGCAGGCAGATCTCTATTTTCAAGGTTAGCTTAGACTACAAAGTGAGTCCTAGGACAGCTAGTGCTGCACAGAAACCCTTCTCAAAAAAAAAAAATGAAACAAAAATATTGAAAGTTGAAAGTCTGTGATGTGTGTGTGTGTGTGTGTGTGTGTGTGTGTGTTTTGTCTGATCTTTTAAAATAACTGAATTGCTTTATGAGATAGGTTTTTTTTTAATATTAAACTATTTTCTAAAAAATGTGGGGAAACCAGGAAAGGAGATGACATTTGAAATGTAAATAAATAAAATAACCAATAAAAATAAATGTCCCTCAACGGATGAATGGATAGAGAAAATATGGTATATTTCCACAATGGAATACTACTCAGCTATTAAAAACGATGAATTCATGAAATTCGTAGGCAAATGGATCTGGAAAATATCATCCTAAGTGAGGTAACCTAGTCACAAAAGAACACACATGGTTTGCAATCACTGATAAGTTCATATTAGTCCAGAAGCTCAAAATACCCAAGACAAAATTCACATATCAAATGATGCCCAAGAAGAAGAAAGGAGAGACCCCTGGTCCTGGAATGGCTAGATGCAGCAGTGTAGGGCAATACCAGGACAGGGAAGCAAGAGGGGGATGATTGGGTAAAAAGGGGAGGGAAGAGGGCTTACGGGACTTTCGGGGAGGGGGGAACCAGGAAAGGGGTAATAGATTGAAATGTAAATAAAGAACATATCTAAGTCTTCAATTCTGTTCCATTGATCTACATGTCTGTTAGTGTACCAATACCATGCGGTTTTTAACACTATTGCTCTGTAGTACAGCTTGAGGTTCGGGATACTGATTCCCCCAGAGGTTCTTTTACTCTTGAGAATAGTTTTAGCTATTCTGGGTTTTTTGTTATTCCAGATGAATTTTTGAATTGCTCTTTCTAACTCTATGAAGAATTGAGTTGGGATTTCGATGGGGATTGCATTGAATCTGTGTATTACTTTTGGTAAGATGCTCATTTTTACTATATTAATCCTGCCAATCCATGAGCATGGCAGATTTTTCCATCTTCTGAGGTCTTCTTCAATTTCTTTCTTCAGAGACTTGAAGTTCTTGTCATACAGATCTTTCACTTGTTTGGTTAGAGTCACGCCAAGATACTTTTTATGGTTTTTGGCTATCGTGAAGGGTATTATTTCTCTTACTTCTTTCTCAGCCTGCTTATTCTTTGAGTATAGGAAGGCTTCTGACTTGCTTGAGTTGATTTTATATCCGGCCACTTTGCTGAAGTCGTTTATCAGCTGTAGGAGTTCTCTGGTGGAGTTCTTTGGGTCGCTTAAGTATACTATCATATCGTCTGCAAATAGTGATAGTTTGACTTCTTCTTATCTCCTTGCACTAAGCTCAATTCTTAGTGGATCAAAGATCTCCACATAAAACCAGACACACTGAAACTAATAGAAGGGAAACTAGGGAAGAACCTTGAACATATGGGCACAGGGGAGAATTTCCTGAACAGAACTCCAATAGCTTATGCTCTAAGATCAAGAATAGACAAATGGGACCTCATTAAATTACAAAGTTTTTGCAAGGCAAAAGACACTGTCAAAAAGACAAAGCGGCAACCAACTAACTGGGAAATGATCTTTACCAACCTTACATCCGACAGAGGGCTAATATCCAATATATACAAAGAACTCAAGAAGTTAAACTCCAGAGAGGCAAGTAACGCTATTAAAAAATGGGGTACAGAGCTAAACAAAGAGTTCTCACCTGAAGAATATCTAATGGCTGAGAAGCACCTAAAGAGATGTTCATCATCCTTAGTCACTAGGGAAATGCAAATCAAAACAACCCTGAGATTCCATCTCACACCAGTCAGGATGGCTAAGATCAAAAACACAGGAGACAGCAGTTGTTGGCGAGGATGTGGAGAAAGAGGAACACTCCTCCACTGCTGGTGGAATTGCAAGCTGGTACAACCACTCTGGAAAGCAATCTGGGGGTTCCTCAGAAAACTGGGCATGACACTCCCGGAGGATCCGGCTATACCACTCCTGGGCATATTTCCAGAGGCTTTACCTGCATGCAATAAGGACACATGCTCCACTATATTCATAGCAGCCTTATTTATAATAGCCAGAAGCTGGAAAGAACCCAGATGTCCCTCAACAGAGGAATGGATTCAGAAGATGTGGTATATCTACACAATGGAATACTACTCTGCAATTAAAAACAATGAATTCACGAAATTCCTAGGCAAATGGTCAGATCTTGAAAATATCATCCTTAGTGAGGTAACCCAATCACAAAAGAACACACATGGTATGCAGTCACTGATAAGGGGATATTGACCCAGAATCTCGGAATACCCTAGACACAATCCGCATATCAATTGATTTCTAAGAAGATGGAAGGAGAGACCCCTGGTCCTGGAAAGACTGAATGTAGGGGAACGCCAGGACAGAGTAATGAGAGGGGGTTGAATGGAGAAAAGAGGGAGGGAAGGGGGCTTATGGGACTTTCGAGGAGGGAGGAAACGGGAAAGGGGAAATGATTGGAATGTAAATTAAAAAAATAAAATAAAATAAAAAAGAACATATCTAAGAAAAAAAACATGAAAAAAAAAAGAAAACGAAAAAGAAAACCTGCTGTAACTGGCTTTGGTAGGATATAAAAATAGTGAAATGTGAGCTTATTTAAGAGCTTAATCATTAATTTGCAGTATAATATTTTATGGAATAAATTTTAGATAATTATTGTGTATGACTAAAACCTTGCCAAGCTCTAAGAAAAACAGGACTGTGAAGATAAATGTCCATTATTACATTTCTCATTTGCAGTTCTTTACAAAGCAACTAAAAGAAAAGATTACCAAAAATGATCTGGTGAATGTTGAGAATGGGGTAGACACAATGTAATTAAGAAATGCAAGGAGTACTGTGCATTATGGAAGCATATTTTTAAGTCCCAGGTCTCACTGAGTTAAAAGACAGTCTAGTGAAATAGCAAGGTAAGCTAAGACTATACACTAGACATATACTAAAAGAAAAGAACAAGTGATTATATATAAAATAATTATCCATGCTATAATTATAATCAGTTCATTCAACAAAATAATCAAAGGTACCCTCAATATTATTGTCAAAATCTTTATTCCTACAGAGCTAAAGAAACATTAAGATGCATAAAAATCATTACAAATTTAGATATGGAATTGTCTTAGTTGTGGTTTCTATTTCTGTAAAGAAATACCATGATCATCATGCAGGAAAACATTTAGGCTGGCTTACAGTTTCAGAGTTTACTCCATTATCATCATGTCAGGAAGTCAGGCAGGCAAACATGTTATTGTAGAAGGATCTGAGAGTTCTACTTCTTGATTTACAGGCAGCAGAAGAAGACTGTACCACTGGGTGTGGCTTGAACATGTATGACACCACAAAGCCCACCTCCTCAGTGACACACTATCTCCAACAAGGTCTTATCTCCTAACAGTGTCACATTTCATGAGCCAAGCATTCCAACATGTGAGGCTATGGGTCTTACCTTTTCAAAGTATCACAAAAATCATTTTACTTATTCAACAAAATTTAATAAAAAAGCAAGTTTATTATGAAATAATTTTTAATATTATTTTCTTTATAGTCTATATTTCTAATTTCAGCTTATATTAAATACTCAAAATCACTAAATTTATTTGAATTCATAATTGAGAGTTATGTTTAAACAAGAAACTAATTTATAGTGATATTCTTCTTATAAGAATATTAAAAAATATATGTAATGAATATAGTGGTGCACCTGTGTGTGTATGTGTGTGTGTGCATAAGTATGTGTATATGTGTGTGTCTCATTTATGTCTGTGCTGAATTAGCATATGTATGCTTTGGTGCATCCAACTGTATGCAGATAGAGGGAAAAGGAAGGTTTCAGTCTTTTGTTGGCCACTTCCACAACTTCTATGTCACTATTAACCCAGCAAATCTTTTAGATAGGAAATAATGTATATGGAAGGATTTATGACTGTTGATGTCTCAATCCTACTTCTGAGAGCCTTGCTGACTATAGAAGATGGCCAGTTCCTGCTCCATATACCCCATTACTAGAAGACATTGCTGTGGTCACTCTCAGATATTCCAGGGTGTGTCCACTGCAGTAGGTTTCTTCATATCATTTATGACCCTCACCTCAATTCTAGTTGTCTCTTCAAGTACTCTTTCCCTCCTTCCCTTCAACCTCTTGCTGATCCTGTTCTCATCATCCCTACCTGCCTCCAGTCCATTGAAAAATATTCTATTTTCTCTTTTCAGGGAGATCCATGTGCCCTGTATTGAGACCTTCTTGTTACTTACCTTCTCTGGATATGCGGTATGTAATGTGATTGCCTTTTATTTAACCACTAATGTCCTCTTATAAGTGAGTTCGTATTGATTTTGTCTTTCTAAGTTTGGTTCACCTCACTCAGGATGATCTTTTCTTCCCATTTGCCTGCTAATTTAAGAATGTCATTGTATTTAACAGTTGATTAATGCCCCACTGTGCCCCACATTTTTTTTCCTATTCTTCAAGCTTGTATCAAGTCTCTGCCTACTATGACAAAAGCTGCAATGAACATGGCTCAGCAAGTGTCTTTCTGGTAGGACTGAGTATCCTTTGTGTATATGCCTGAGAATGGTATAGTCAGGTCTTTGTGTATATGCCTGAGAATGGTATAGTCAGGTCTTTGTGTATATGCCTGAGAATGGTATAGTCAGGTCTTTGTGTATATGCCTGAGAATGGTATAGTTAGATCTTGAGTCAGATCAATTTTCAATTTTCTGAGTTACCTCCATATTAACTTCTAAAACAATTTAAAAGTAGAAATATTCGTTCGGGATAGTTTTAATTATATTTTATGCATTAAATCAGACACACACTTCTATACCAATATATACACAAGCACTGTATACATAAGCACAAGTTTTTCTAACACTTGTGTTATAGTTTGTCTGAAAGAAAAGAATGTATCATATATGTGTGTGTGTGTGTGTGTGTGTGTGTGTGTGTGTGTGTGTGTGTGTGAGGTTTCTATTGAAGTACATTCTTATTTCATTGAATAGAGGGCAGAATATTACTTCATACTTTATTCTATTCATACCAGTAAGTCAGGGATCTTCTAATAAATGCTGGGGGATTGTTCATAAAATATGCAATTTGCTCACATATCTTTCATGTTCACTTCAGGAAATACAGCATTAGTCAGGCTTACTGAAAGAAGAACAGAACTGATAGAATGTATATACGTGTGTGTGTGTGTGTGTGTGTGTGTGTGTGTGTGTGTCCCCAGTTATATGGGAATTTGTTAGAGTACCTTACCAGCTGTGGCCAGACTAATCAAGCAATGGCTTTCTTGTAATGGAAAGAACGAGAATCCTAGAGTTATTCAGGTGTTTTTTTTTTTTAATTGGAGATTTTTTATTTTTTTACACTCCAGATTTTATCCTCCCCAAAGCCTGCCCCAACCCCACCACAGTCCACCCTCCTATTGTTCCACATTTCATACCTCCTCCCAACCCCCTCTCTTCATGGCCCCAGGGAGTTTAGAGGTCTGGTTGGGTGGGGGTTTGGGCTGGGGACATCCTCCTGGAGTTATTCAGTTTTTAAGGCTGTGTCTTAGCTGGTCTTCAGTCTATGTTGGATAAGTAGGTTATAATAGCATCTAAGCAATGCCTCAACAATAGGATAGATGAACTTGCTAGCACATGTGAGAACAAGAAGGTCAAAAGCATAGAGTTTACTTCTCCCATGTCTTAATTTGTGTGCAGCCAACATAATGCTTGTCCCAGATTTAAGGTTTCTTGTCCCACCTTAATTAATACATCAAGAAAATCTATCAGAGTCATGCCCAACTGCTTGAGTTTTAGTTGATTCCATCATTAGCTAAGTTGACAACAAAAATTAGCCATCATATGGCTACATAGTGCACATAGTTGGATGCACTAAAGCATACATATGCTAATACAGCACAGGCATAAATGAGACACACACATATACACACAGGCACATCATAGTATTTCTTTGATACAAACAAATTTTTGTAATATATAGGAGAGAAATCTAATGTTTCATATTTATTTTGTGTTTATGTGGTAGGTGAGTGGGCATATTATTATGCCTGCATAGAAGTTATTGGACAACTTGTGTAGATCTCATTCTTTCCTTCCTTCATATATCCTCAGGGAATTGAACTGTAATCTTTGGGCATGGAAGGAGGTGCCTTTACCTGCTGAGCGCCTATCTGGCATTGTTGTTGCCTTTTGAAGCATTGAAACACAAGATATGGTTTTAAGGAGCAAGTCCGAATACATTCTTGGTCTTTATCATATCTTGTCTATTTTGCTCAGATTGTCTGAGAGATTTAAGAAATTGAGGAAGCATATCAAGAATACCTACTACTTCCATTTCTTGGATTTAAAGGATTCAGATTCGCTCATTTTTTTTTCTATGTACCAAACTACATCTAACAATACCTTATAATCTGAGCCACGCGGTACATAAATCATTTTATCTAGTTTCAGGTAACATGTATTTAAGATTAGTGATAAATGTACGGGATTCAGGGATTCACCTCAACTAACTTTCGAAACCTGCATAAGAGTAATAAAAAATTCTAAAATAAACAAAAATGTTGCAAAAAATATTTTCATGTTTTTGATATATGAATCTATTCATAAGCATGGTTCAAGTTTGCCTTTAGTTGTTTTATTTCAAGCCTACAATTCTGGTATCATCATACCATTTTTATCCTATGAGGTGAACAATATTTGATTCCCTTCCTGGGTCAAGACTGTACCATTGGTTATTTTTGAAAAAAAAGAAGAAACACATTTTATAATTAATTGCTTTATAACAGAGTGACTAACCTTGCAGTTTAAAGTGTCTATATAGCACATATAATAATGAGTTTCATATCCCTAAAGGGGTTATACTAAGAAGCACTAAGTGGTTTAATCTTTGAGGTACACTGAGTTATCTAAGCTACATGTTCTATTTTTAATGTTTTAAAAATAATTTTCCTAACATTCAAAGCACAGGGTACTTTGTTGGGGTTGGAGTTGATAGAACAATTTAATTTCTGGCTTGTACAAAGGAGTACAATTATCATGCATACTTAGTGATACTGAAAGTTATTTTCTATGATCATCCCCTATGAAATTCAGATAGCAAAGGCATAAGTCAATACACATTTGAATGTTCCTTCCTCATATCATTAGGATACTAGCAGGCTGTAAAATTTTCAGGTCTTTAGATTTTTCTACTTAATGAAATCCGGTCCTCATTGTCTAAAGAACAAAAATTGAATAATTTATTTTATTACTTATTTAAAATGCAATTTATGTTTGAAATAGAATAATTAATAGTGGACATAAGTACAACATCAAGAAATACATTCTGGAGGAAAGGGGATGGCTACTTGAGAGCTATCTCTCAAAGATAGAGATATTCAACGAAAATGAAAATTCATAAGTCTTCAAACAACTCAAGAGAAATTATATATAATGTCCATATGTTAGTAATTCTCCAGTTATGGTTATAAAAGATAAAACTAATTAATGATTCCTTCTGATACTCAGATGATCTAAGTTCATTATTCCCAAGGTACAGAAGACATTTTTATTCCTGTATATGCATGGAGGTTACTGTTGCCACATCAGTAACCATGTCTGTCTTTTCTATTGCTATTTGATTATTTCATTCAGGCGGTTTGGATACAAAAATGAAATATGTTTTATGATATTTGTAAGAAATTAACTTTAAATCGCTACACCAGTTATAGTCAAGTTCTTAAATAGTTGCCCATCAGTATTCTGCTAGTACGAAATTCTTTTTTTTTTTGTTTGTTTGTTTTTTTAGTTTTTCGAAACAGGGTTTCTCTGTGTAGCCCTGGCTGTCCTGGAACTCATTCTGTAGATCAGGATGGCCTCAAACTCAAAATTCCACCTGCTTCTGCTTCCCAAGTGCTAGGATTAAAGGCATGTGCCACCACTGCCTGGCCAAGATATATTCTAATAGCAGTATCATAACCAAATGAACAAAATAATAATTTTTGAAAGCTGCTACCTCTAAAATCAGGGTGTTTTGTTTGTTTAGGTTTGTTCTTTATCTGTATGTGTAGTTCACGAAAATATTATAAGTGTATAGTTTGAAATAGGTTAGAGTCAAATATTGAAGACATATTTCAGTATAAACACAATTCCAAGGAACGGAATATGAAGTCAAGAAACAAAACACCCAACATTACATCCAACTGACTTTTTTGAAGGAGCCAAGAATACACAGGGAAAAGGCATATTCTCTTAAGAAAATGATGTGGAAAAAAATCTAGATATCCGTAAAAAGAAAGCAGAACTTTGCTTAACAATAATTAAACTTAATTATAAATGGACTAATTAACTCAATGCAATACCCAAAATTTAAAAGTTTTCAAAAGCATAAGAAAATTGTTCATTATATTAAAATAAGAATAATTTTTTGTTCAGAATATTAGCACAAGAATCAACTTTTGGCTGTGACAGTAAAAACCATAAACAGAAAAAACCTAATAAGCCAAAAATAAGCAAGATTACAAAATATTAAAACAGTACTGTATAAGGGAAATTAAAAGTGAAGGAGACAATAACTCAGAAAATGGAGCAATCAGTCTATACAATGTCACTTCAGGCAAAGATAATTGCTGTTCAAGCTGAATTTCCTGAGTTCTATCCCATATGTATTTCTAGAGAACGGTTACAAATGTCCCATATTAATCTGACAAATAATAAAACTCTGCCTCACTAATTGTGAGAAAATGAGTGTCAAGTGATGATTAGATGTTATGAAGAAGATAAATTGCAGAGTTGTTTTTCTTTTGTTTTTTGTGATTTGAATCTCTGCAGGTTTGGCGTGCACTGCAACAGTCTCTATAAATCTATATGTGCATTCCTACAGTTATACCTGAAAGATTCTTATTTCCTTGGTGCTACCCACCATTTCTGGCTCTTACAAGAATTCTGCTTCCTATTCTGTATAAGTCCCTGTGCTTTGAGGAGAGTAGTTTGATAAATACATTCAATACACCCCATTAAGTGCTGAGTGCTCCAAAGCCTGCCACTCCCTGCACATTGTGTAATTATGGATATCTCATTTACCATGTATTTCAAGAGTAATGGTCTGTGATGAGGGTTGAACATCAATTTGATCTATTAGTATAACAACACGTGATTAAATATATTTTATTTGCCATGTTATTTTATCAAAATAATAGCAATAAGTTTTTCCTTCATTCCCATGACTAATACATCCAGCCTTACAATCTTGACCAGTTTAACAGTGTTAGATATGGGTTGCAGCTCATGAAGTGAAAACTATTTTAATTGATGCTTGCTGGGAAATATAAAACCAGTTTATTCTAATGGAGTGTCATTGAGAATATCAAACACATTCCAAAGATGACTCCATGCCCAAGAGTAGCTAGCCATCACAAAAATTTACCACTTTTTTGTTTGATTGAGTTTTTTTTTGTTGTTTCTGTTCTGATATTCTTTCTTTTTTTTCCCCTCTGAGAAAGAATATATGAAGTTGGTGGATAAGGAGGTAGATAAAGCCAAGGCTCTGAGAATTTGTAGAAGGGAAAAGATTATGACCATCATATATTGAATAAAATTTAAATAGAAAGTTAAAACAAAAAAAAATACAATGATTAAAACATCTCTTCAAGGAATATAAATCAGTTCCATGGCTAACATCAATAGAATATGTTTTCCTTAGGAAACTACAAATGAGCTACCCTTTGATATACCCAAGTCAATACTCTCCTTACAACTAGCAAAAGTGAGATCAGTCAAGAGACAGAAGTACTCCAGGTTTATTGAATCACTTTTCATAAAGCACAAACCAAGGAATCAACCCTTAGCTTAATCAGTAATGAATGGGTAAAGTCACTGGGAAAGAGATTTTCCGGCTTTGTCCCTGTCAGTCTTGCTTTTACAAACACATAGAGATAGAAACATGCACAAATGCCCAGGCACGTGCCCATGCACATGTACACAGAAATGCACACACATGCATGCCCACATGCTCACAGGCACACATGCACACACCTCCTATATTCTAGAACTTTGATTATCATAAGGTCTTTCATTTTTGTCACTCTTTGGAATCCTTAGCTGTTTTCCACATGCTAACTGCAACTGCTGCTCCTACTTCAGCTACGAGGACCGGAAGGTCCAAGATTTTTTTCAAGTTTTTGTACATTATCATAGCATGCTGCAATTATGATAAAGACCACATGTATCCAAAAATATTTACAGAAGGCATTATTTGAGCCTTGATTTTCAATAACAAACTTGTTATACAGGGAAAAAGAATTTTAGCCTACTCTGAAATAGTAGGGAATAGCCTGCTTAGATAGAGAGAAGAGATATGTGACCTATTCATCTGTTTAGAATAACTTCATTTGCCAGAGAAGTTCACTAGTCATAAGCATCACATAAGAGCTTGTAACAATGGAAGCCCCTTTATTGAATAGTACCGCACCTTCTTCTAAGAATAGCTGCAGTGTTACCAGCATGAATTTGAGATCCAAGCGTGTTTGACTAAGGTGCAATTTTCTTGGAGTTATCAAATCAAACAAACAAACAAAATGACTGTTCATAATTGTCCCACCAGTCAGCAAAACAGGGCAGATATAGTCCATATATCACTATTTAATATACGCAGGCAAGGGGAAAATACAACCACTATCAATCAATGATCAAATCTCCAAATCCCAAACAGCTTAGTTTATTCAAAAGACAAGCAGACAGTAGCTGGTGCTAACAATAGAGGTGTACTAACAGTAGTATTCTGTGTTCATAGCAGCCTTATTTATAATAGCCAGAAGCTGGAAAGAACCCAGATGCCCCTCAACGGAGGAATGGATTCAGAAGATGTGGTATATCTACACAATGGAATACTACTCTGCAATTAAAAACAATGAATTCACGAAATTCCTAGGTAAATGGTCAGAACTTGAAAATATCATCCTTAGTGAGGTAACCCAATCACAAAAGAACACACATGGTATGCAGTCACTGATAAGGGGATATTAACTCAGAATCTCAGAATACCCTAGACACAATTCGCATATCAATAGATTTCCAAGAAGATGGAAGGAGAGACCCCTGGTCCTGGAAAGACTGGATGTAGGGGAACGCCAGGACAGAGAAGCGAGAGGGGGTTGAATGGGGAAAAGAGGGAGGGAAGGGGGCTTATGGGACTTTCGGGGAGGGAGGAAACGGGAAAGGGGAAATGATTTGGAATGTAAATAAAAAAACTTGAAAATAAAAAAAAAGAAGGCTAACCCTTTGGATGTCAAATTATACTGTGTACTTGTGTCTGTGTTCTGACCACTTTTGAAAATAACCAATTCTTACTCATATCTGAACTTAGAGGATGAGACTCCTAGATTTAGAACAAACTTTCACTGGTTTTATTTGTGCTTCACATACTTAATCATAACCCAGGTGTAATGGTTAATTTTGATTTGATTAGATTCTTAAAAAAACCCCAGCAAATTAACAAAACACACCTTTTGGTGTTTTGTGAGGATCTTTTAAGACACAGATTAACTGCATTTTGAAGAGGTGCTTTGAGTGTATGTGGCACTATATCATAGCTTACATCTGTGACAGAATAAAAGGGGTAAATAAGAAAGCCTTTTAAATGACACATTCTTTTCTCTTTATTGAATCTATATGAACTATATGTGGACAAGAAGTCTTATGCTTTATCTCATAGCTATAGTACAGAGCTAACATCTTTATTCCTTCCCTATATTAATAGATGGAACATTCTATGATCCCCAAAAGTCACTTCTTTCTATAAGTTCATTAATTTTCACATGTTTTTTCACTGCTGTATGAAAAGTCACTATCATATCATGTTATTTAAGAAATTTCCCGTGAATTGAGGATTTTATTGCTCACTAATCAGTTTTCCAGCTGTGGAATTAGGAGTCAAAAACTTATTACTGGAACATTTAATATTCTCACTGATAAATTCAAGCCAAATTCCTTAATAATTCCCAGTTATTCCGTGTTCATATAACAAGTGGGACTTTTGGGGTCCACTTATCTGGTTGGCTAAAATAGTCTCATGTAAAGTAACCTCTAAATCACAAGACCTTCAGTATTTAAGCAACATATTTCAACGAGAACTCATTAATCATCAAGAAAAGAGCTATTTTAAAAGGTCATGAGTTAGTCACAAGGTCAAAACTATATTACAAAAATTAAAGAGTTCTTAAGATTAAAGCATTCCATGTTTCCCATAGACTCAAATCAATGAAAGTGATAATTTGACTTTATATATAATCCTAAAAGTTTACAATGATGTTTTTAGCCTGCCTACTGATGAGAGAATAATAAAATGGTTTATTTAGCTCCAGGTATAAACCCTCAGGTTTTTTTTTTTTTCATATTTCAATCAAAGGTCCTTTTGGATAAAAGATGGTATAAAAGCAGTAAATGGGAAGGATAAAACAAAGCAACATGGCAATCTAGCCAGAAAATACTAAACAATGAATGTATACTAACCCAGCATCATGGAAGTACTACGGCAGAATTCAGTTTTGTATTTAAGCAGTTTCATCCTAGGCCTTGCTACATAGAACTGAAAAAGTCACTCTATCAAACCAACTCTGGTTTACTCTCTACACTTATTCTTGGAAAACAGGAACCAGGGTCTCTATTGAAGTTTTGTGCCTTAGTGATCACTTCATGAAGTAACATATTAAAAAGCATTTGTATATGATATGCACTCTAATTAGCAAAACATTTACTACCAAATGTAAAGAAAAAAATTGATTTATAACATGCCTCAAAACATATTTCTTAGAGAGTTAAAATATTTTACACAATATAGTTTGTTTTTTTTCTTTTTTTTTTATTTTATTTATTTATTTTTTTAATTTAATTTTATTTTATTTTTTTAATTTACATTCCAAATCACTTCCCCTTTCCCGTTTCCTCCCTCCCCGAAAGTCCCATAAGCCCCCTTCCCTCCCTCTTTTCTCCATTCAACCCCCTCTCATTACTCTGTCCTGGCGTTCCCCTACATCCAGTCTTTCCAGGACCAGGGGTATCTCCTTCCATCTTTTTAGAAATCTATTGATATGCTGATTGTGTCTAGGGTATTCTGAGATTCTGGGTCAATATCCCCTTATCAGTGACTTCATACCATGTGTGATCTTTTGTGATTGGGTTACCTCACTAAGGATGATATTTTCAAGTTCTGACCATTTGCCTAGGAATTTCGTGAATTCATTGTTTTTAATTGCAGAGTAGTATTCCATTGTGTAAATATACCACATCTTCTGAATCCATTCCTCCGTTGAGGGACATCTGGGTTCTTTCCAGCTTCTGGCTATTATAAATAAGGCTGCTATGAATATAGTGGAGCATGTGTCCTTATTGCATGCAGGTAAAGTCTCTGGGTATATGCCCAGGAGTGGTATAGCCGGATCCTCCGGAAGTGTCATGCCCAGTTTTCTGAGGAGCCGCCAGACTGCTTTCCAGAGTGGTTGTACCAGCCTGCAATTCCACCAGCAGTGGAGGAGTGTTCCTCTTTCTCCACATCCTCGCCAACAACTGCTGTCTCCTGTGTTTTTGATCTTAGCCATCCTGACTGGTGTGAGATGGAATCTCAGGGTTGTTTTGATTTGCATTTCCCTAATGACTAAGGATGATGAACATCTCTTTAGGTGCTTCTCAGCCATTAGATATTCTTCAGGTGAGAACTCTTTGTGTAGCTCTGTACCCCATTTTTTAATAGGGTTACTTGCCTCTCTGGAGTTTAACTTCTTGAGTTCTTTGTATATCTTGGATATTAGCCCTCTGTCGGATGTAAGGTTGGTAAAGATCATTTCCCAGTTAGTTGGTTGCCGCTTTGTCTTTTTGACGGTGTCTTTTGCCTTGCAAAAACTTTGTAATTTAATGAGGTCCCATTTGTCTATTCTTGATCTTAGAGTATAAGCCATTGGAGTTCTGTTCAGGAAATTATCCCCTGTGCCCATATGTTCAAGGTTCTTCCCTAGTTTCCCTTCTATTAGTTTCAGTGTGTCTGGTTTTATGTGGAGATCTTTGATCCACTTAGAATTGAGCTTAGTTAATTTACATTCCAAATCACTTCCCCTTTCCCGTTTCCTCCCTCCCCGAAAGTCCCATAAGTCCCCTTCCCTCCTTCTTTTCTCCATTCAACCCCCTCTCGTTACTCTGTCCTGGCATTCCCCTACATCCAGTCTTTCCAGGACCAGGGGTCTCTCCTTCCATCTTTTTAGAAATCTATTGATATGCGGATTGTGTCTAGGGTATTCCGAGATTCTGGGTCAATATCCCCTTATCAGTGACTGCATACCATGTGTGTTCTTTTGTGATTGGGTTACCTCACTAAGGATGATATTTTCAAGTTCTGACCATTTACCTAGAAATTTCGTGAATTCATTGTTTTTAATTGCAGAGTAGTATTCCATTGTGTAGATATACCACATCTTCTGAATCCATTCCTCCGTTGAGGGACATCTGGGTCCTTTCCAGCTTCTGGCTATTATAAATAAGGCTGCTATGAATATAGTGAAGAATGTGTCCTTATTGCATGCGGGTAAAGTCTCTGGGTATATGCCCAGGAGTGGTATAGCCGGATCCTCCGGGAGTGTCATGCCCAGTTTTCTGAGGAACCGCCAGACTGCTTTCCAGAGTGGTTGTACCAACCTGCAATTCCACCAGCAGTGGAGGAGTGTTCCTCTTTCTCCATATCCTTGCCAACAACTGCTGTCTCCTGTGTTTTTGATCTTAGCCATCCTGACTGGTGTGAGATGGAATCTCAGGGTTGTTTTGATTTGCATTTCCCTAATGACTAAGGATGATGAACATCTCTTTAGGTGCTTCTCAGTCATTAGATATTCTTCAGGTGAGAACACTTTGTGTAGCTCTGTACCCCATTTTTAATAGGGTTACTTGCCTCTCTGGAGTTTAACTTCTTGAGTTCTTTGTATATCTTGGATATTAGCCCTCTGTCGGATGTAAGGTTGGTAAAGATCATTTCCCAGTTAGTTGGTTGCCGCTTTGTCTTTTTGACAGTGTCTTTTGCCTTGCAAAAACTTTGTAATTTAATGAGGTCCCATTTGTCTATTCTTGATCTTAGAGCATAAGCTATTGGAGTTCTGTTCAGGAAATTCTCCCCTGTGCCCATATGTTCAAGGTTCTTCCCTAGTTTCCCTTCTATTAGTTTCAGTGTGTCTGGTTTTATGTGGAGATCTTTGATCCACTTAGAATTGAGCTTAGTGCAAGGAGATAAGGATGGGTCAATTTGCAATCTTCTGCATGTTGACCTCCAGCTGAGCCAGCACCATTTGTTGAAAAGGCTATCTTTTTTCCACTGGATGGTTTTAGCTCCTTTGTCAAAGATC
The DNA here is from genome assembly GCA_036184795.1 of Tokudaia tokunoshimensis. Classification (NCBI taxonomy): domain Eukaryota; kingdom Metazoa; phylum Chordata; class Mammalia; order Rodentia; family Muridae; genus Tokudaia; species Tokudaia tokunoshimensis. The sequence continues at coordinate 17,019,913 of BTHU01000011.1, forward strand.
AAGTGATCATAGGAGTGTAGATTCATTTCTGGGTCTTCAATTCTGTTCCATTGATCTACATGTCTGTTTCTGTACCAATACCATGCAGTTTTTAACACTATTGCTCTGTAGTAAAGCTTGAGGTCCGGGATACTGATTCCCCCAGAGGTTCTTTTACTCTTGAGAATAGTTTTAGCTATTATGGGTTTTCTGTTATTCCAGATGAATTTTTGAATTGCTCTTTCTAACTCTATGAAGAATTGAGTTGGGATTTTGATGGGGATTGCATTGAATCTGTGTATTACTTTTGGTAAGATGCTCATTTTTACTATATTAATCCTGCCAATCCATGAGCATGGCAGATTTTTCCATCTTCTGAGGTCTTCTTCAATTTCTTTCTTCAGAGACTTGAAGTTCTTGTCATACAGATCTTTCACTTGTTTGGTTAGAGTCACGCCAAGATACTTTATATGGTTTGTGGCTATCATGAAGGGTATTATTTCTCTTACTTCTTTCTCAGCCTGCTTATCCTTTGAGTATAGGGAGGCTTCTGACTTGCTTGAGTTGATTTTATATCCGGCCACTTTGCTGAAGTCGTTTATCAGCTGTAGGAGTTCTCTGGTGGAGTTCTTTGGGTCGCTTATGTATACTATCATATCGTCTGCAAATAGTGATAGTTTGACTTCTTCCTTTCCAATTTGTATCCCTTTGACCTCTTTTTGTTGTCTAATTGCTCTAGCTAGAACTTCAAGTACTATATTGAAAAGATATGGAGAGAGAGGGCAGCCTTGTCTAGTCCCTGATTTTAGTGGGATTGCTTCAAGTTTCTCTCCATTTAGATTGATGCTGGCTACCGGTTTGCTGTAAATTGCTTTTACTATGTTTAGATATGGGCCTTGAATTCCTGATCTTTCCAAGACCTTTAGCATGAAAGGATGCTGAATTTTGTCAAATGCTTTCTCAGCATCTAATGAGATGACCATGTGTATTTTTTCTTTGAGATTGTTTATGTAGTGGATTACATTGATGGATTTCCTTATATTGAACCATCCCTGCATCCCTGGGATGAAGCCTACTTGATCGTGGTGAATGATCGTTTTGATGTGTTCTTGGATTCGGTTGGCAAGAATTTTATTGTGTATTTTTGCATCGATATTCATGAGAGATTGGCCTGAGATTCTCTTTCTTTGTCGGATCTTTGTGTGCTTTTGATATTAGTGTAATTGTGGCTTCATAGAACGAGTTGGGTAGTGTTACTTCTGTTTATATTTTGTGGAACAGTTTGAAGAGTATTGGTGTTAGGTCTTCTTTGAAGGTCTGATAGAATTCTGCACTAAAACCATCTGGACCTGTGCTTTTTTTGGTTGGAAGACTTCCAATGACAACTTCTGTTTCTTCAGGGGTTATAGGACGGTTTAGATGGTCTATTTGATCCTGATTTAATTTTGGTACTTGGTATCTGTCAAGGAAATTGTCTATTTCTTCAAGATTTTCTAGTTGTGTTGAATACAGGTTTTTGTTGTAGGATCTGATGATTTTTTGAATTTCCTCAGTTTCTGTTGTTATCTCTCACTTTTCGTTTCTGATTTTATTAATTTGGATACTATCTCTGTGCTCTCTGGTTAGTCTGGCTAAGGGCTTATCTATCTTGTTAATTTTCTCAAAGAACCAACTCCTCGTTTTGTTGATTCTTTGTATGGTTTTATTTGTTTCTACTTGATTGATTTCAGCCCTGAGTTTGATGATTTCCTGCCTTCTACTCCTCTTTGGTGTATTTGCTTCTTTTTGTTCCAGGGCTTTCAGGTGTGCCATTAAGCTGTTAGTGTATGCTGTCTCCCGTTTCTTTTTGGTGGCACTCAGGGCTATGAATTTTCCTCTTAGCACTGCTTTCATTGTGTCCCATAAATTAGGGTATGTTGTGCCTTCATTTTCATTAACTTTCAAAAAGTCTTTGATTTCTTTCTTTATTTCCACCTTGACCAAGTTATCATTGAGTAGAGCATTGTTCAGCCTCCATGTGTACCTGGGTTTTCTTTTGTTTTGTTGCCATTGAAGACCACCCTTATTCCATAGTGATCTGATAGGAGGCATGGGATTATTTCTATCTTCTTGTATCTGTTGAGGTCTGATTTGTGACCAATTATATGGTCAATTTTGGAGAAGGTACCATGAGGAGCTGAGAAGAAGGTGTATTCTTTAGCTCTAGGATGAAATGTTCTATATATATCAGTTAGTTCCATTTGGTCCAAGGCTTCAATTAGATTCACTGTATCCCTGTTTAGTTTCTGCTTTCCTGAACGATCAATTTCAGAGAGCGGGGTGTTGAATTCACCCACTATTATTGTGTGCGGTGCGATGTGTGCTTTGAGTTTTAGTAAAGTTTCTTTTACGAATGAGGGTGCCCTTGCATTTGGAGCATAGATATTCAGAATTGAGAGTTCTTGATGGTGGATTTTTCCCTTGATCAGTATGTAGTGTCCTTCTGTGTCTTTTTTGATGACTTTAGGTTGAAAATCAATTTTATCCGATATTAGGATGGCTACTCCACCTCGTTTCTTGGGGCCATTTGCTTGTAAAATTGTTTTCCATCCTTTTATTCTGAGGTAGTGTTTGTCTTTGACACTGAGGTGCGTTTCCTGCATGCAGCAAAATGCTGGGTCCTGTTTACGTATCCAGTCTGCTAGTCTATGTCTTTTAATTGGGGAATTGAGACCATTGATATTAAGAGAGATTAAGGCATAGTGATTATTGCCATCTGCCATTCTTGACGCTATCTTTATGTTTGAGTGGTTATCTACTTTTGGGTTTGATTCAAGAAGGTTATTATCTCATTTTTTCCAGGGTGTTGTTTCTCTCCCTGTATTGGAGGTTTCCACCTATTATCTGTTGCAGGGCTGGACTTGTGGAAAGATATTGTGAAAATTTGGTTTTATCATGGAATATCTTGGTCTCTCCATGTATGGTGATTGAGAGTTTTGCTGGGTATAGTAGTCTAGGCTGGCATTTGTGCTGTCTTAGTGTCTGCATGAGATTTGCCCAGGATATTCTGGCTTTCATAGTCTCTGGTGAGAAGTCTGATATGATTCGGATAGGTCTTCCTTTGTATGTTACTGGGCCCTTTTCTCTTACTGCTTTTAGTATTCTTTCTTTGTTTAGAACATTCGGTGTTTTGATTATTATGTGACGGGAGGAGGTATTTCTGTTCTGGTTCAGTCTGTTTGGAGTTCTGTAGGCTTCTTGTACGTTCATCGGCATCTCTCTCTTTAAGTTAGGGAAGTTTTCCTCCATAATTTTGTTGAAGATGTTTACTGTCCCTTTAAGTTGCAAATCTTCACTCTTATCTATACCTATAATCCTTAGGTTTGGTCTTCTCATTGTGTCCTGGATTTCCTGCATGTTTTGGGTTACACGTTTTTTGCATTTTGCATTTTCTTTGACTGTTGAGTCTATGCTTTCTATGGAATCTTCAGCACCTGAGATTCTTTCTTCCATCTCTTGTATTCTATTGTTGATGTTTGCATCTATGACTCCTGATTTCTTCCCAAGGTTTTCTATCTCCAAAGTTGTCTCCCTTTGTGATTTCTTAGTTGTTTCTACTTCCTTTTTTAGTTCCTGGATGGATTTGCTGAGATCCTTCACTTGTTTGTTTGTATTTTCCTGTATTTCTTTAAGGTATTTTTGCATTACCTCTTTCAGGATTTCTTCCTGATGACCCACGTTCTCCTGCATTTCTCTGAACGATTTTTGTGTTTCCTCCTCATGGTATTCCATCTGTTGATCCATCATCTCCTGCATTTCTTTAAGCAGTTCTCGTGTTTCCTTTGTAAGGGCATCTAACCGTTGATTCATTTCTTTAAGCAATTTTTGTGTTGCCTCCTTATGGGCATCCATCTGTTGACCCATATTCTTCTGCATTTCTTTATGCAAATTTTGTGATTCCTTTGTGAGTGCATCTACCCGTTGATTCATCTTGTTAAGCGATTTTTGTGTTGTCTCCTTGTGCGCCTCCATCTTTTGATCCATGTTCTCCCGCATTTTTCTAAGCGATTTTTGTGTTTCGTTTGTAAGGGCTTCTAACCGTTGATTCATGGTCTCCTGTAACTCTTTATGAGATTTATTTGTGTCCTTCTTGTGATCCTCTAATAGGATCATGAGAAGTGATTTTAAATCCAGATCTTGTCTTTTGGGTGTGGTGGGGTATCCAGGACTTGCTGCTGTTGGAGAGTTGGGTTTGGATGGTCCCACATTACTTTGATTTCTGTTAGTAACATTCCTACGTTTGCCTTTTGCCATCTGGATACCTCTGGTGTTAGTTGGTCCTGCTGCCACTGGCTGTTGGTTGGACCTCCTGTGAGCCTGCAAAGCTATTTCTGCCCCCCCCCCCCCCCCGGATTACCAGGATTCCCCTGGCACCGATTTCTGGGGCCTGCCTGCTCCTGAGTGACTTTGGAGCCCTAATGTGCCTTGCCCCAAGTGATCTTATATTGGGGAGGCCTTGCACATCTAAAGGCTCTGCCTAGTGGATTCCTGGAGCAGAGGTCGCCAAAGGGAGTTTGTTTTTAAGGAGTAATTTGTTACTAGGTGATCCAGTAGTTATTTTGAATCATCTGCTGAAAGCAAAATCAATGTTTATGTATTAGGTCGTATCAGAAGAAGATATATGACCAATACTGAGATAGTTATATTAAACCTGAAGAATGTTATCCCCTAAGTTTCAAAAGAAGCTTTCTAACTTTTAGCAATAGTTAATTATAGCTGTCGAAAATGTTCACTATAATTCATTGTTACCAATAAAGACATGTCAGCTGCAAAATGAAAGAACAAAAAGGCAGGTCACAGTGTTCTACCTTGCCATTTTCTTCACTATTAGTATGTACTATAGATCCATGTCCTCACATAGTACATTGTGTTTCTGATTTTTATGTTTGAACATTTTTTTTACAAATTAGTATCTAAAAACAAACTCAATTAACAACAACAAAAAGCCCCAAATTTGTATGCAATAGGCTTAATTATATTCAGTTGTGATTTGATATTACATTTTCATTTATTTTTGAGACAGTCCTATTATATAGCCTGGACTCACTTCGAACTCATGATCCTCATGCCTGGCTACCTCTTAAGTCTTAATATAGGCATGCACAATAAAGTCCTATTTTGCTATTTATTTACAAGTGGTTACAAATGTCACAAGCTTATATATGTGCAATTTTTGGTACATTTTATAAAGACTATGTGTTCATGGTAATGAATGAGCAAGTTAAACTAGCATACACACTTTATTCAATCGTGATAAATAAGTTTTTTCTGAATTCTTGGAAAAATCAGAGTAAAAGCTGTTTGGTACATCTATGAGTATTTTTTTATTGAGTATATAATTCATTTACATTTCAAATGTTATACCCTTTCCCAGTTTTCCCCTCCCAGAAAACCCACAACCCATCCTCCCTCTCCCTGCCTCCAAGAAGATGCCCCTCTGCCCAACCCACACCCACCTCAATCCCCTCGATTTTCCCACTCTGGCATCAATTGAGCCTTCATAGGTCCAAGGACAAATGCAGCTGAAACCATGTGTACCCATTGGTGAATTGCTTAGCCCCAGGGGGCCCTGGCAGGTCTGGTTGGCCGACATCATCTTTCTTCCCATGATGCTGCAAACCCCTTCAGCTCCTCCAATCCTCCCTCCAGCTCCTCCACTGCGGACCCTGTGCTCAATCCAATGGCTGGCTGCTAGCATCTGCCTCTGTATCTGTAAGGCTCTGGCAGAGCCCCTCAGAAGACAGCCATAACAGGCTCCTTTCAGCAAGCACTTCTTGGCATCCACGATAGTGTCCAGTGTTTGGTGACTATTTATGGGATGAATTCCCAGAAAGAAAGTCTCTGGATGGCCTTTCCTTCAGTCTCTTCCCCGCACTTTTTTCTCCATAATTGCTCCTGTGAGTATTTTGTTCCCTTTCTCAGAAAAAAGGAAGCACCCCCAATTTGTCCTTCCTTCTTCTTGAGCTTCATATGGTCTGTGAATTGTATCTTGTTTATTCTGAGCTTTTGAGCTAGTATCGGTGAGTGCACATCATGTGTGTTCTTTTGGATTACCTCACCCAGGATGACACTTCCTAGTTCCATCCATTTGCTTATGATTTTCACAAAGTGGTTGTTTTTAATAGTTTAGTAGTCCATTGTGTAAAAATACCACATTTTCTGTATCCATTCCTCTATTGAAGGACATCTGGGTTCTTTCCAGATTCTGGTTATTATAAATAAGCCTGCTAAGAACATAGTGGAGCATGTGTCCTTATTACATGCTGGGGAAACCTCTGGGTATATGCCCAGGAGTGGTAGAGCTGGGTCCTCAGGTAGTGCTATGTCTAATATTCTGAGGAACTGCAAAACTGATTTCCAGATTGGTTGTACCAGCTTGCAATCCCACCAACAATGGGAGAGTGTTCCTCTTTCTGCACATCCTCGACAGTATCTGCTATCTTCTGAGTTTTTCATCTTAGCCATTCTGACTGGTGTGAGGTGGAATCTCAGCGTTGTTTTGATTTGCATTTCGCTGACGATTAAGGATGTTGAGCATTTCTTTATGTGCTTCTCAGGCATTTGATATTCCTCAGGTGAAAATTCTTTGTTTAGCTCTGTACCCTAATTTTTATAGGGTTATTTGGTTCTCTGGAGTCTAATTTTTACTCTGTGGTAGTGATTGTCTTTGACACTGAGGTGCATGCATCTCCTGTATGCAGCAAAATGTTGGGTCCTGTTTAAGTATACTGTTATTCTATGTCTTTTTATTGGGGAATTGAGTCCATTGATGTTAAGAAATATTAATCAATAGTGATTGTTGCTTCCTGTTATTTTTGATGTTATTTTTATGTTTGAGTGGTTATCTTCTTTTGGGTTTGTTGAAAGAAGATTACTATCTTGCTTTGTCCTGGGTGTAGTTGCCCTCCTTATATTGGCATTTTCCATCTATTGTCCTTTGTAGGGCTGGATTTGTGGAAAGATATTAAGTAAATTTGGTTTTATCATGGAATATCTTGGTCTCTCCATCTATGGTGATTGAGAGTTTTGCTGGGTTTAGTAGTCTTGGTTGACATTTATTCTCTTAGGGTCTGTATAACATCTGCCCAGGATCTTCTAGCCCAGAGTTTCTGGTGAGAAGTATGGTGTAATTCTGATAGGTCTGCCTTTATACATTAGTTGATCTTTTTCCCTTACTGTTTTTAATATTCTTTCTCTTTTTTAGTGCATTTGGTGTTTTGATTATTATGGGTTGGGAAGAGTTTCTGTTCTGGTCTAGTCTGTTTGGACTTCTGTAGGCTTCTTATATGTTCATGGGCATCTCTCTCTTTAGGTTAGGGAAGTTTTCTTCCATAATTTTGTTGAAGATATTTACTGGTCCTTTAAGTTGAAAATCTTCACTCTCATCTATACCTATAATCCTTAGGTTTGGTCTTCTCATTGTGTCCTGTATTTCCTGGATGTTTTGGGTTACAAGTTTTTTGCATTTTGCAATTTTTTTGACTGTTGAGTCAATGTTTTCTCTGCTATCTTCAGCATCTGTGTTTCTCTAATCTATCTCTTGTATTCTGTTGCTGATGCTTGTATCTATGACTCCTGATTCCTTTCCAAGATTTTCTATCTCCAGAGTTGTCTCCCTTTGTGATTTATTTGTTGTTTCTACTTCCATTTTTAGATCCTGAATGGTTGTGTTCAGTTCCTTCACTTGTTTGTTTGTGTTTTTCTGTAATTCACTAAGGGATTTTTGTGTTTCCTCTTTAAGGGCTTCTACCTGTTGACCCATGTTCTCCTGTATTTCTTTTTGGAACTTTTGTGTTTCCTCTTTAAGCACTTCTACATGTTGACACATGTTCTCCTGTATTTGTTTAAGGGAGTTATTTATGTCTTTCTTGAGGTCTTCTATCAGCATCATGAGTTGTGATTTTAAATCCAGATCTTACTTTTCCAGTGTGTTGGCATATCCAAGACTTGCTGTTGTGGGAGAACTGGTTTCAGATGGTGCCATGTTTCCTTGGTTTCTGTTGGTAACATTCTTGTGTTTGTCTTTTGCCAGCTGGTTATCTCTGGTGTTAGCTGGTCTTGCTGTCTCTGACTGTGGCTTATCTGTTCTGCAAGTCTGTGTATCTATACTTCTGGGATTCCCATTCTCTCTGCGCACACAGGTGTGTAGGCACTCCTGGGAGATCAGCTCTCTTGTAGTGTTATTTGTGTAAGTAGCACTGTGGTCCATGTTCAGCTCTGTACTCTCACACATCTCCACTGTCCTGGGAGGTTAGCTCTCTCGCTGTCCCAACTGAATATAGAGCACTGTGACAGAAGATGGTCCCCAGCTGGAGACAGACATGGAAGGTTCCCACCTGAGTGTTCAGGATGTGATCCTTTTATCAGAAAGCATGGACTTACCTGTGCTCTCAGGTCTCTCCACACTTCTGGGAGGTTAGCTATCTCCCTGTGCCACCTGGATATGGTGATCTGTGTCTTTTTAGGTTTTTTAATTAATTGTTCTTTGTATGATATTCTTTGTTAAGCTTCTAGGTAGTCTGTATTATTGTGTTTGATGGTAAAGAGTAACACAAGAAAATCTACAGGATCGACTAACCTGGGCTCATAGAGGCTCACAGAGACTGAACTGCCAACCAGAGATCTTGCATAGGTCTGACATAATATATTACAGTTATGTAGCTTGATCTTCTTCTTTTTTTTTTCTTGATCTTCTTATGGGGCTCCTAAAAATGGGAAGAAGGGCTGTCTCTGACTGTGTTGCCAATTGTAGGGACCCTTTCTTCCTACTGGGTTACCTTGTCCAGACTAAATAGGAGAAAGTGTGCCTAGTCTTACAGAAACTTGATATGCCATGGTTGATATTTTTGGGAAACTTGCCCTTTTCTGGGGAGGAGTGAATTGGTAGGGGAGGCAGAGGGAGAGATTTTGAGGAGGGAAAGAAAAGAAACTACAGTCTGGATGTAAAGGCAAAATTACAATGAATAGAATTTATAATTCATTAAAACTTTTTCCGGTATGTAAGCATATAAATGCATAGATTTTCTTCCACTAACCCCATTTCTCCTAACTATTAAATTATTTATTAGTGTCATGTAAGATCATGCTGAAAGCTGGTGTAATATGAATGAGAATGGGCTCACTACTCCCATGTTCTATATAAACATGACAGCTAATAATGTTTGTAGGACACTTTATTCTTTCGCATGGTAATTTTCCTATTTCACTTACATGAAATACTTCCTGTTTGTTCCTTCTAGTTTTATAATTCACACATCTCTTGTGACAAATAAGAGACAATTCCAAGGTCTAAGCTTATAATTTAATTGTGTAGTAACCCATTTTCCTTGCCAGATCTCATAGAACTCTCTATGATTTCACCCATGCTTAATCTACTCAGTCAGCCAATGCAGACATCTGTATTCTTGTGCATGCATTGAGACTCATTCAAGGAGATTCTAAAATTCTACAAAAATTATGTGTACAGTGCTACCTCATCCTTTTTTGATTATTTTTGCTCATCACAAGCAGCTTTCTATATTATTATTGGAAGACTGATTAGCAAAGTAACTCAGTGTACACATGGAAACCTAAAGTGAAATGGAGTTTCCATTGGTTTTATGTGTTGGCATTCTTTCATTACACTATCAAAGTTCATATTTTATGATATTCATATAAGCACAGCATATTATTTTAACTACTAAATAATAATCATATAGCATATTTCTGCCCTATTTTTCTTGTAGAAGAATTCTGTGAGCACTGTATTGGTAGACTTCATGCTGATACCACATACCAATGAGTAATTTTCTAAAGTAAATTACATTGCAAATGAAGTGGATATTTTTCCCTGTGGATTTCTAAGATATATAAAATGAACTATGACATACTGATTATTTACTTACAATGGATGAATTCTGATCATTACACCAGTGATCGATATCTGAATTCATATGATATATGTGTTCAATCCCTCACATATTTCTTCCAGGGCATCAGCATCATCAATATCAAACTCTCTAGAATGTGAAAATTTACCGTCTATTGAGTAGCTCATAGTTCCTATCAACTTTTAAGCAGCCATATGTAAAGAGTAAGTTTTTACCTCCTGCAGAAAAAGCAAGAACTTGTAGCCATCATAAAAGATAGTAACAACCCCCACTGTTATATAAGTTGGGAGTTGAAAACTTCTTTGACTTATTTTGCTAGTGAATTGACACTGTGTCACTTAAGAGTGCCTCAACATAGAAAACATATTCTATACTTTTATTTGATTGTTATTTTTATTGGTTATTTTACTTATTTACATTTCAATTGTTATCCCGCTTCCTGATTACCCTTCTGCAAACCTACTATTCCATCCCCCTCCCCACTGCTTCTATGAGGGAGCTCCCCCACACACCCACCCACTCCTGCCTCACCACCCAAGCATTCTCCTATGTTGTGACATCAGGTCTCCACAGAACCAACATCAGGACTCTTAAAAACTGTACAGCACCCAAAGAAGTAGGAATGCTGGCAGCAAAGTTGTTTGATTACAACTATCCAAGCAGGTGGAGTGTCTTTTAGACAATTGGGCAGTGCTGATTACTTAATTCTATCACATTATAATACATTTGCCCAGCTCACATAATCTAAGATAGACATTAAGCATTCATAAATGGAGGTGCTTGCATTAGCAATATTCTGAGAGAATTTTCTAAATTGAATACATAGTACCAGGGGGAATTAAACTTAAAACTATCAGATCAAAATGTTGTATGTATTTTAAAAATCACCTTACTCAATTTTCTTAAAATGACATCCTAATGCATTCCCATGTTGACTTTTTATAATTTTAATACTTGGATCAACTATTATACAAATTTTGAGACACTAAGGACAGTATGACAGAATGGTTGGCTATGGAATCATTCATTTTAAAAACCATATTTTTTTTTTTGCGGAAGGAAAGGATAAGCATATAAACATGTATTGTAGAGTATCTCTTATTTTATGATATTGTGTATACAATTCATGTGGAATAACATATGAATCATTTTAAACTCATTTACTTCTATATTAGATATAACATTGAGATATACTAATATTATGCAATTTATTTATAGCTCTATATATTATGCAATTTATTTATAGCTCTATTACTGTCTTCCAAAATACAAATTGAAATGTTCCAACCAAGTAAATAGAAAAGGCTACAGGATAGGATAATGGGCTGTATTCATATAAGATTCTATTTAGAAATCTTTCCAAAAATGCAACACAGCACATAAGTCACCATGGCTCAATCCTATGGAAAAATGAAAGTGTATTCATTCAGGTATTATTGCCACATACAAAAGAAGAACAGTCTGACAATAGGTATTAGAAACTTATGAATTAGCAGAGTAGAGTATGAGAAAACTCCGCTCATAATTCTTTTTCTTTAATATGTTACATTTTATTTTTTGTTAATATGTTTTGTTTGCATGTATGTTTGTATAGCATGTGAATACTCAGTGCCCTGGGAGACAAGAAGAGGGTGTCAGATGCACTGACTATGGAGTTACAGAGAAATATTCCCCACCAAGTGAAAGTTAGGACTCAACCAAGGTCTTCTGGAAGAGCAGCTTGTGCTTTTAATGAGTGAACCACCTCTCAAGCTCCAAGTAAATAACTATTATTTATTTTTTTAATATATTGTTGGTTTTAATTTTAAAGGTGATAGGAATGGGGCATCTGAATCTCACAGTATTTTACTAGACACTGAGTCTGTGCTTAATTTCAATGGAATTGATGTTACATTCCTTGACATGAGTTGCAAGCATTTTGTCAATTTGCCTAATCTTCTATTTGTCTGTGAGACTATTTTTGTTTGGCTGGGCATCTAAAACAATACAGCTATTGCATTTAGTCACCCAACATGACTAGATAGTAAGACTCATTTAGGTATTTCAGATGCAGGATTCAGATAAATTACCCTGGAACTGAGCTGGGAGCTGTCTTTTTTAATACCTGAAACTCATAAACTTCTTTTAATTTAAACAGAAATAAGATGGTTCTGAACACAAATCATGTGAAGATATTATGTATTTATAACAGGACTGGTTTTTGTGAAGTTACTTTTTAACATGAGTTTAGAATATGTTAGAAAATAACTATTAAAATAAGTTTGAATAGGAGCAGGATACTGGCTCAGCACTCCAGAACACTTGCTGCTCTTGCAGAGGCCCTGGGTTCAGTTCACATGGCAGCTCAATACTGTCTGTAAATCCAATTCGGTGATACTGAAGCCTTCCTCTGGACTCCGTGGACACTGTGCCCACACAGTGCACATAAACACAGGGCAAACACCCATATAAGAAATTAAAATATTTTCTTCCCCCTACTAAGTAGGATTGAAGTATCCACTTGGCCTTTCTGTTTGTTAAATTCTTTAATTCTGTGGGTTATATCCTAGGTATTCTGTACTTTTTGAATAATATCCACTTATTAGCGAGTACATACCATGCATGTCCTTTTGGGTCACGGTTACCTCACTCAGGATGATATTTTCTAGTCTATCCATTTGCCTGCAAAATTAGTGAAATCATTGCTTTTTATAATCGAATAGCATTTCATTGTGTAAATGTGCCACATTTTAGGAAGGCAACCAGAGAGGAAGACCAGCAGTCTCAGCTCACTCAGACCCCTGGGAGCTTTCAGACAGGGAGCAAACAACTAGGCAGCATATACAAACTGGTACAAAGCCCCCAACCCATATACAGCTAAGGACTGTCTGGCCTGGCGTCAGTGGGAAAACATGCTCCTAGTCCTTGAGAGACTTGAATTCCCAGGGAAGGGGAAGACCTGGTTGTGGGGAGCATCCTCTCTTGGACAGGAAGAGGAGGAAAACAGGCGTTATGGGAGGGGAGACCTGGAGCGGGGCAATGGCTGGATTGTACATAAATTAATTTTTCAAAATTAAAACATTTTAAAATAATTTGAATAGGGAAAACTCAGAGGGTTAACATTCTTTTCTTCCAATAAGCATGCATAAGGTAAAAATTAAGCAAGCCCTTATTGTCTGTAGTATTTATGTAGTTCCATTTATAGCACAATTTAAAGTGACTGAAGCAGGAATTGAGATGGCTTTATCCTGGACCAGTTATTGGATGGCAATCCGGAGGAGCTGAAGGGGTTTACAGGCCCATGGGAAGAACAAAGATGTGGGCCACCCAGACGCCCCAGGACTCCAATGGTCTAAACCATCAACTAAGTGGTACACATGGTTCCAGCCAAAAAATGTGGCAGAGGAACGTCTCGTTGGGCATCAGTGGGAGGAGTGGTCCTTGGTCCGGTGAAGGCTCAATAGATGCCCCTACAAAGGGAAATCGAGGTGGGGGAAGGTGGGAGTTGGTCTGGTGGAGGGGCATATTCTTGGAAGCAGGGGGTGGGAGGAGGGGTTAGTGATTCTCAGGGAAGGAAGAAACCAGGAAATGTTTTGGCATTTGAAATGTAAATGAAGATTGTATTCAATAAAAAAGAAGGTATCTGCTAAATTAAAATCATGACTATCAAATGCAAATAAGAACCGAATTATTTAATTAATAATAACAGTTTTTACTTTCTTTAACTCACTGAGAAAAGAATGGGTACAGATTTCTCCAAAGAAAATACTACATTTTGCTAAAACAATTACAAGTGAGTAAATGGAAAATTAAAATATGTGTGTATATTTAATTATCATTTATGTAATCTAATTTCATGAAAAATATATTACAGAGAGTAAAGTCATTAAAGACTATATTAACTAATTAATTCTACATTATGCCTATTAAGTGGGTTAATGTATGGATGATTGCATTTAGCTTATGATTAATTTGATTAATGTAACATGGCCTTTAGAGTATATAATAATAAAATAATAATAACTAATGTACCTTTTCTAGATAAGAATTACTTTGTTCTATGAAAATCTATATGTGGATAATGCTCCAGTAAAATAATGACATTACTAGAAACAAGAAAAGAATATAAAATTGTGCAGTATTGCTATTTTATACTTAGTGTTCTAGCATCACGAGCGAAAATTAATGATTATCAACATTTAGTATAATATAAAACTGGTCATAATTCACATAGATTATTAATATTTTTTCTCATTTTTTGGTGCTCTCCAAGGTCAAGTGTCTCTGTAGGAGGCTATACAGAGTGGCACTGGGTTTCGTTTAATTTAGTTCATAATCTCTTCATTCCTATTCCTTATATTAACAACAAAATGAAATAAAAACTGATATCGTATAAAAATGCATCTAAGTGCAATTTCTTCTATTTTCTGTAGATCAATGTTCTTAGTTTTAGGATGTTGAATTATTTAAAACAAAATTCAAACAGGAAAGAGTCTAGGATCTTTTGTCTATTAGAAAGAGGCTTTTTACCTATGAAAATAACTTTCTATTTAAAGGTTTTAGGGCAGAAAATTTAGATTCACAATTGTATCCTCCAACCTTTTGGGAAAAAAAATAAATGCTTATATTTGATATTTAGCTAAAATATTTTTATTTTAGCAGTATGTGTCTTTGAAGGTCAGGATATGAGTAAATTTATGTTTTCTATTAAGACCATCTCTTTTGTATTAAATAATTATTTTAACAGTTAATTATTTTATAGGATTATTGTCTTCAAAACTCATTTAATAAGGAATAAATAGATTTTGGTTATACTAAGAAGTCATATTAAAGTCTTTTCAAGGATAGTCTCAGATAATTACTCCACCTACAGCATCCATTTACTGACAAAGATTTTAAAAGATTATAGCCTCTGACCTTTAATCTTTCCCCCTCCTGTGGTGGATCAGTGATTGACCAAGCCTCCTGAATTCTAGCAAATTAGCCTATTTGGGATGAAAAAAAATACATTACTTTCTTTAAACTACTAAATTGCAGTGTTTCTATAATAATGGAGTAATCAGACAGCATCCAACTTGGAAAACGTAAAAAAAAAAAAAAAAAAAAAAAAAAAAACCTCACCATTTCTCCAAGTCAATTACTATTGATAAATTCCAGAGAAACACTGATGTCCCATTAAGTTAAGAGTTTTCAAATAACTATTATTGAAAAATAATCTTTATTGCTATGAAATTTTTCCCAGTATAGATACTGAAATGTCATTTTACTGGTTTTGAGGAAGCCATCAATGAATCACTTACCACTTACACAGCAAGATGGAACAAATTGCCTAAGAAATTTAGTTTCCTTATGATGACTTATTGAGCAAAGTCCTGGAGCTTAAACGTTTAAAAAGGAAACTTCATACTTTATAAATGATACGTTTCTAAAATTTGAAAAGATTTTCTCCAATGGGCAATTTTTCTACCTTATTATATTTTATGGTTTAAATTTGTAAGTCTGTAACTGTGAGTCTATAGGGTAGTTCTAAAACTCAAATAACCCTATCTCCTCTCCAAAGAGATCTTGTTCCTCTGAAAGAATGTATCACCGAATAATAGCCCACTTCTATTAGATACCACTGCTCATCCCTGGAGTTACTTCTCAGTACTGAGTGCTTTCCAGATACTATTCTATACACTCTCTATCTATGTAGAGCTTCTAGTCTTTGTTTATCAATCATGATATAAGTATGTAGTGGTCAAAGTTAACAATCATGGCTACTTTAAGAGCATACTCATGGTCATTTTGCTGAAAATGGCAATGTTGAAATATGCACCAAGTTTTCCTGAGCTGTACTCTATTATTCTAGTTACACTATTGGTATTTGGTAATGGATCTGCATCTATATTATGGCATATATATATATATATATATATATATATATATATATATATAATATTTATATTTATCAATTTTTACTTTAGATAAAATTTACTTAAGTGACTGAGACATATTTTATAGACAATCATTATATTGTAGTAAAGGAAGTTGAAACTTACACTGACGATTTCATGACACTGAATGGTTGATCATGTCTCCACACAGCTCCTGCCCAGTCACTGCATTTCTCTTTTCATATATTCAGATGCAAGAAGAGTCTATTATCCATCTTTACCAGTGTGGTTGAGCATTGTTTATCTCTTTTAAGTCACTGATGCCAAGGAATCAAGAGGGTCCCAGAACCCAACGGGCATGACATTAGGCACCCAACACAGGGAAGATGGAACCTGTAGAGACCATATCCAGTAGAAAGGCATGGCACCTGTTTGAAGGATGGGGCCACCCATCCATCTCAAAAATTTTGACCTGGAATTGGTCCTGTCTAAAGAAAATACAGGGACTGAGTGGAGCAGAGACTGAAGGAAAGGCCATCCAGAGACTGCCCCACCTGGGGATCCATCCCATATATAGTCACCAAACCCAGACACTATGGCTAATGCCAAGAAGCACTAGCTGACAGGAGCCTGGCATAGCAGTCCCCTAAGAGGCTCCGCCAGAGCCTGACAAATAGAGATGTTGATACTCACAGCCAACCATAGGACTGAGCACGGGAAACCCGAGGGAAGAGTTAGGTGAAGGACTGAAGTAGCTGAAGGGATTTGAAACCCCATTGGAAGAACAACAATACCAACTAACTAGCCCCCCCCTCCAGAGCTCCCAGGGACTAAACCACCAACCCAGAATACACATGGAGGGACCCCATAGCTCCAGCTGCATGCATGGCTGAGGAATGCCTTATCTGACATCAATAGGAGGGGAGGCCCTTAGTTTTGTGGAGGCTTGATACAACAGCATAGGGAGATATTAGGGTGGTGAGATGGAAGTGGGTTGGTTGGGGGGGGGAAGCACCATTATAGAGTCAAGGGGAGGAGGATAGTATAGGGAGCTTGCAGAGGGGAAACCTAGAAGGGGGACAGCATTTGAAATGTAAACAAAGAAAATAACCGAAAAAAAAAAAAAGAATTACAACCTAAAAAAATATGTTGCCCCATAGTGGAGTGGAGTGTAATGTGGGAGTAGTGTGCTGAGAAGGGGAGAACCCTCTTATAGTTAAAGAGGAAGAGAGATGGGATGGGGGATTTGTGGACAGGAGACTGGGAAGGGGGACAATATTTGAAATGTAAACACATAAAGTAAACACTAACCCTTTACAGCTTTCTAAGGGAAACCAGAAAAAAAAAAAAAAACCTAAACACAGTTTCCTCTCTCTCCACTCCTCCCTGCTCCCAAATTCCTGTCTTTGTTCTCCCCCATTCATACTTCCATTTTGTTTTCCTGAACAAAAAAAGAGCAATTCTTTATGAGAAAACAACCAAATATGACAAGACAAGATATTATAAGATAAGGAAAAACCCCTCACATTAAGGCTAGACAAGGCAACCCAATAGGAGGGAAACATCCCCCAAAGAGTCAGAGTCCGAGTTAGAAGTATCATAACAATACCAGGCTAATAACCATAACATATAGGCAGAGGACCTATGAAAACCATTTCAGGTCCTGTACTTGCTGTTTCAATCTCGAGAACCCATGTGAGCCCTGCTTAGTCGGTTCAGTGGGCCATGTTCTCATAGTATCCTTCATCCAATCTTTAGACACACTATCTTCATTCTTAATAGACTACATTATAACTCTATGTGCATGCATTCCTAGCTTTTTAATAAGACAAAATCTAACTGACTTTCCCCAGAAAAGTGCAAATACAAAATTATCTTTAATATCTTTAATAATATAGGTGTGTGGCATGTCCTGATATATATGTGGGATTTTCTCCATATCTCATGATATTCACTTGTTCTGATTCATCAGTACAAGTCTTTAGCACTCATAGTGAAATCTTATATAAGATTTCAAAGCTAGATTTGTAGGTGATATGCCAATTCATTTTGACTTACAGCTGATGTGTCAAGTTCACAGTTGCTTTTCATTCATCATCTTCAAAATAAATTAAGCTGTACTTCCTGTGTTCTAATACTACACGGTAGATCTCCCCTCTCAAATAGTCATACAAACCTAAGAATTACCTGAAATTAATAGTAAGGCATAGTGCTATTGCAGTTATAAGAGCGTAGTCACCATGGCAATGAATTGATTGTAACACTGTAAATTAAGACATGTAACAGAAGTTTCCTTCTATGACCAACTATTTAAGGTTATATTTTAAGGACATAATTAGTTAAAATTAGTTTAAAGATAGTTACCAATTGTCTCCTATGTGGCTACGACATCCATCATTAATGTAAGTATAATGAATACCTAATGAAAAAATAATTTTGGTACTGGAATGCAGAAAAAACAAAATCCTATTACCTGTAAATGAAATTGTCATTGTAGTAATCAATATAGTATTTGTTGTTGATACTTTTAAATGACTGTGTACTTTAACTTTAAATCGTGGATGGCAGAGGTGCCAACGGAGGACCCATTTTCTCCTAAAAATACTATTAATTATTCCTGGAAGATGTGGTTTCATGTTTTTAATTGTGTAGATACTACAAACTAGGGGAGGGGAGAAAGTTGAAAGGGAAAGAGGAGGAAGGCTTTGTGAGAGTAAAGGGGATGAATATAATCACAATACAATTTTTTTATAAAGAATATTAGCTATGTAAATAGTTTCATGTTTTCCTGACATCTCCTTCCTTTTAAAATTCTATAGAAAAATACATTTTTATTGGTTATTTTATTTATTTACATTTTAAATCTTATCCTGCTTCCAAGTTTCTCCTTTGTAAACCCCGTACCCCAACCCCACTTCCCTCTGCTTCTATGAGGGCTCCGCTATCCACCCACCCACTCCCACCTCACTTCCCTAGCATTACCCTATGCTAAGGCATTGAGTCTATACAGGATCAAGGGCCTCCACTCTCACTGATGCCAGACAATGCCATCCTCTTCTACATATGCAGGTGGAGCCATGGGTTCCTCCATATGTACTCTTTGGTTGGTGGTTTAGTCCTTGGGAGCTCTGTGGTGTCTGTTCAGTTGATATTGTTGTTCTTCCAGTGAGGTTGCAATCAGGGACCCCAGTGCAGGAGTTAGGGGAAGGACTGAACGAGCTGAAGGGATTTTCATTGCCATAGAAAAAATACTTTAAAAGAATGATTGCTTTTATTTAATCTTAGATCAATTACTCACATTCATTCATTATTCATAATTTCTTAGAACTTTCTTTTCATCATGTATTTTTTGAGAAAATTAAGTTGAACTGTTCTATCACTTTTTTCCAGACACTTCTTTTATCTATATTGTGCTGAATTTAAGTGTATATTAAAGGTAATAGTTTTAGCTGCCTGGAAATATGAATATGTATCACACACAGCACCTATAATCTTTTAAAGGGTTTTAAAAGGACACTAATATAGATGTTGGGCAAATTTATTAAAATAAATAAATTTAATTTCTATACATTAAATAAATCCCTCCTCTATGAAAACAATTAAAATTCAATTAGATTTCAGAAAACTTTTTGAAGACAAATTATGTGCAAATAATTTCAACTTATAATTAATAGCTGACTAGATACATTTGTATTGTACTTACATTTGTAAAATCAATCAACTAAAATAAATATTGCACATATCTGTCAAATTCTCAATAATAGAAAACTATCATTCATTATCTATTATACAAGTTATAAGAATTGAAGAAAGTCATCTGACATAAATAATGATTTTTATATCAGTGTGCCTTCATTTTCATCCACTTTAATTAAAAATACTATTACTTACTATTCATCTGTAGATTTTACTTTATGTTATTAAGTGTACTTTTTGTTTGATTGAAAGTTTATGGTAAGTTCTCTCTATGTATTTTTACCTATGTCTACAATTTGCTATGTACCCTAAGCTACCCTTGCACTTAAAATGATTGCTTGTTATCTTTCTTGTGAGTTCTGGCATATAGACATCACTCACCACTCTTGCTATTCCATCTGAATGTTTTAGTTATTAATATATTCTATATAATGCTGATTTTATTTTCAACACAATAAAATTTTATTTATAAAGTATAATTCACTTGATTTGTAGTATTTGTTTTGGCCCATTTGACTAAATATTATTGAAACATACAGAGTTCCATAAAATGTGTTTATTTCCAAGTTATTGTTGGGCATATATAAACATGCTAAATCATGCAAATGGCATTTATTTATATAAACTTTTACACTGAATACATAAATTTGAAATTTATTGTCATTTATCATTTTGCATGAATTTAGTCAATCTAAACTTTGAAAATAGCTCTTCAACTCAATTTATTTTCTTTGTTGAGTAAAACTCTTATGAATAAAACATTTATATGATTATGGCCTTGAATATTTCTTTTGTAGTATCCATTGCCCTCATTAGGGTATTTACCTTTTGGTTATGATGTATAGAGGTATTTGTATCATAGCCCCTGTGTTAAGTCCAACAAGTAGAAAATATCGTATGATCTGTGGGTTGAACTATCCTTGCCTTAGTGTGCTAGATGAACAAGTCCACCTCGGCACCAGATTTCCTATTCTTTCTCTTACTCTTGAGTTTTAGTAGAAAAATTGCAGCAAGCAAAAGCATTATTTCTGTTTGGATAGGGGTAAATATTTCCATTTATTTCCACAGATGATAGAATGAGATGAGAGCTACACCCAAACTGTCTGAATGTACAGCTTGGGCTGAGCCCATAGAGTCTCTTTCTCTGTTTTAATATTCCTTGGGCCTACGCCTGGAAGTTTCTAGCCCCCATACAATGGAATCTTCCAATCTGACTGATTCAATCTGGCTTCTTTCAGTTTCTGACTGAATTGCTCTGCTGGCCCCATGCTAAGTTTGGCAATATGTTCTAATCTTCTGGCTCCTTCTCATTCTCTGGCTTGTTTTGTCTTTCTCCAATCTGTCTCTATAATACTGTCCCAGCAGACTTGTCTCAGGAAAATGCCACACACCACATGACACCTGTGTCTAGCCTCTTCTCTTTTCCTGCACTTCTCTTAAGTTTCCTCTGTTTCCTGTGCTGTTCTCATGAGAGTTGGACATATCCTATCTCTTAACTCATTCTGCCAAATCTTTTGTTCGTTTCTCACTCTGTCTGCCTCTTAATTAAAGGTCACTTTCAAACATGACTGTTTCCTTCTACAAATTAACCTTAACTTTATTGGTTAGGGATTAAAGGTGTATACTAAGGGTATGTTTATATTCTTGCCAGATCACACTGTAATCCAGGGCATGTCTATATTCTGGCTAGGTCATATAGACCTAGAATGTTTTTAGATATGATTCCTTGCCAGAGTAGCATTATGCTAGATAAAAATTCCTTTCCAGTTAGGGGTGAATGATATGAGATGTTGATCTTGTAAATATATTGTATGAGATATAGTTATAACTGTATGGAATGGAAAGCCTGTTAGCTTATTTTACAGAACCAGTAGATAGAGGAAACCATGGTATCAACAGATGCCACTGACATTTAAAACTTAAAGACAACAGGGGACAAAAAAAGTAAGCCAATACTCAAAATTCTGGATCAGGAAAGAAATTCATTTTGGCATCAAGCTGAAATATCTTGAAAGTGGATTATTTAGCCTTCTACATGAATCAATATTCCACCTAGGTCATCAATTAAACCTTTGTTAGATGCTGAGGTGAGCAATTAGCCAAATCATTCCGAGAGTTTTATTATGTACAAGGAGATTAAATATCCTTGTGTGTATTTGGGTTATTGGGGAAGTGGTGAGGGGGAAACCATAATCAAAATATATTGAAAATAATAAGAAATTAATTTTTTATTTTTTATTTTTTAATTTCTATTTTATATTACTATTTTATTTACATTTCAAATTTTGTCCAATTTTCCAGTCCTCCCTCCATGAGCCACCCACTCCCATTCCCCTCCTCTTTGCCTCTAAGAAGGTGTTTCCCTCCACCCATTCCCAACTTATCCCTCTAGCATCCCTCTTCTCTGGGGGATCAGGTTTCCACAGAACCAAGTGCATCCCTTCCCACTGAGGCCAGACAAAGCAGTCTTCTGCTACATTTATAGCAGGGGACATGGACCAGTCCATGTATGCTTTTTGGTTGATGACTCTGAGGGGTCCGGTTTGTTGACACTGTTGTTCCTCCTGTGGAACTGCCATTCCCTTCAGCTCCTTCAATTCTTCTCCTTGATCTCTCGCATATTAAGGTAATTTTTATTCAGCACTATTTTCTAAAGACTACTTCATTTTACATTCTGTGTTTTAATGTTGATTTTATTCACAGTGATTGATGCAAGGTTTAGTGATACTTTTATGGTTTACTCTCTTTGATATTTTGATCTGATTCAATACTATGAGTTTTGAAATTCACCATGTACTCCTACTGAAAGACAAAAACTACAGGTATTTATTAGATGTAGAAAAGACCTTTGAGAAAATCTAATATTCATCATGATAAAAGTCCTCGTTAGACTATGTATAAAAATGAATATTATTCAACATAATAAATATATCTTACAGTAAAACCACAGCCAACTACTACCTAAATGGAAAGAATTTAAAAGATCTTCTAATAAACCATTGCAACAAGCAATGGTTACCCACTTTCTCTATTATTAATCAATGTTGTACTAGAAGTCTTAGCAAGAGAAATAGGACAATCAATCTACAGGTTCAGTGTTATCCCCACAAAATTCCAGGACAATCTGTATATTCACATGGAAACACACACACACACACACACACACACACACACACACACACACGCACAACCTAAGATAGCTAAAGCAATTCTGAATTTATGAATAACACAGGAATTGTTGAGAGTATCCTCCTGCCTGACCACCAATTATACTACAGAGCTCTAGTAATAGAGGATGGCATGACATAAAAACACTTTTAAAAAGATGGAATTGAATAAAAGAAATAGACATAAATCAAAACATAGTCACTCGACTTTTTTTTGTTTTTGTTTCCTCTTTTTATTAATTATTTTTATACATTCCATATTTTATTTCCAACCCTACCAATCCCTGTCCACCCTCCAATATCCCATACCTCCTCCCCTCCCGGTCTCCATGTAGATGTCCCCACCCTCCACCCCATGTGACATCTAAACTCCCTGGGGCCTCCAGTCTCTTGAGGGTTAGATGCATCATCTCTGAATGAATACAGACCTGGAAGTTCTCTACTGTATGTGTGTTAGAAGCCTCATATCAGAGGGTGTATGCTGCCTGTTTGATGGTCCAGTGTCTGAGAGATCCCAGGGGTCCAGATTACTTGAGACTGTTGGTCCTCCTACGGGTTGCCCTCAGCTTCATTCAGCCTTCTCTAATTCAACAACAGGAGTCAACAGCTGCTGTCCATTGGTTGGGTGAGAATATGTGCATCTGACTCTTTCTAATATTTTTTATTCATTTTACATCTATATCACAGCTCCCCTCCCTCCCCTCCTCCCAGTCTAACTCTTACAAATCCCTTGCCTCACTTCCCCCGCCTTCTGCTCAGAAAAGGGAATCCCTCATGTGAACCACCATATCCTGAGATGCCAGAGTGTGCCAGTAGGACTAGGTACATTCTCACCCAGTGAGGTCCAGCCAGACAGTCCAAGTAAGGCAAAGGAAATGCAGCAGCAGAGAAAAGAAACCTAGGTAGCCCCGTCTCCCCTTATTAGGGGCCCACTTGAAGACCAAACTGTACATTTGCTATAGATGTGTAGTGGGTCTATGTCCAGTCCATGTATGCTCTCTGTTTGGTGACCCAGGGTCTGTTAGACTCCATGGTCACAGGAAAATTGATTTCGTAGGTCTCCTTGAACTGTCCTTGATCCCTCCTAATTACTCTTCCACAAGCTCCACAAGCTTTGCCTGATTTTTGGCTGTGGATCACTGCAATGACCTCCATCTGCTGGATGAAACCCCTCAGGAAACACTTGTGCTAGGTTGCTCCCTGGCTCTGGGTTCCTTCACTGGGTTCTTAAGTTCCATTACTTTACCTTAAAAATTTAACCACTTTATTTTAATAACAAAGCCAGAAATACACACTGAAAAATTTTTGTTTTCACACTTTCCACTGAGATTGAAACCCTGAAATCTGCAAAAAAAATGCCTTTTATCCCTTTCTTTTTTAAATTTTTATTTATTTACTTATTAATTTTAATTTATTTACATTTCATATGTTATCCCCTTTCCTGGTTCTGCCCTTCCAGAACTCTCTATCCTATTCCCCCTCCCCCTGCTTCTATGAGGGTGTTCTTCTACCTACCCAAACAATCACACTTCCCCGCCCTCGATTCCCCTACACTGGGACATCTATCTTCATAGGACCAAGGACCTCTCCTCCCATTGATGCCTGACAAGGTCATCCTCTACTACATATATAGTCAGATCCATGTGTACTCCTTGGTTGGTGGCTTAGTCCCTGGGAACTCTGGGGGGTTCTGATTGGTTGATATTGTTGTTCTTCCTATGTGGTTGCAAACCCTTTCAGCTCCTTCAGTCATTTCTCTAACTTCTCCATTGGGAATCCTGCACTCAGTGCATGGTTAGCTGAAGGCATAGACCCTGTTTTTGTAAAGCTCTGTCAGGACCTCTCAGGAGACAGCTATATCAGGCTTCTTTCAACAAGCCTTTCTTAGCTTCCACAATAGTGTCAGATTTTCGTGATTGTATCTGGGACAAATATCCAGGTGGGGCAGTCTCTGTATGGCCTTTCCTTAAGTCTTTGCTCTGCACTTTGTCTCCATATTTGCTTCCATGAGTATTTTGTTCCCATCTAAGAAGGACCAAAGAACCCACACTTTGGTCTTCCTTTTTCTTAAGTATTTCCTTAAAAAGAAAGGTAAACCACTCTAAGTAGATCCAAGAAGTCGCTGAAATTGACCACATTTCTAGACTCCTCCCTAGCAAAGTAAGCAATAAAACTTAATGGCCAAATCAGAAATGCAAATTGCAAAGACGACCCTGCAAATAGACCAGTTTCTTGAAAGAAACAGAAACCAACTGGGCTGCCTGGAGAAGGTGTAGCACCAAAGGGGACCTTTCAGGCTTCTGGTGGAGGACTATCCTCAACACCCCTGCTTGGCTATGACCTCTGCATACTGATATGAAATTCAGAATGTGCTTGCTTGATCAATAGTGGCTTCGGTCTCTCAGGTAACATCCACAGATTCATTGTTAGATTTAAGGGCAGTTCTACAAATGTGAGATCATGTCTATTACTGTAAGCCATGATGACAACCTGTGGGGGAAGCAAATTATGTTATTTGCTAGGTAGATGTGAGGTTGGAAAACTGCCTTCTATGTGTCTGTTTGTGCACATAGATCACTGTTGTTCACAGCCCCAACTTTTAACCAGAAATGAATTTCGAAGTGGCACAGAATCTGGGTTCTCAATCGTAGGTGAATATCTGTATTTACCTCCACCATGGCTCAGGGGTCATTGCAGAAGAGTATCAGAAAGAATGTAAAAGCTGGAGGAAAATGTAGAATATTGTGTAACTGTTTCTTCTGACATTAAAACTTTCCATCTTAGAGGAAAGCTCCATAAGCAAGAAGGAAAACAAAACAAAACAAAACAAAACAAAACAAAATGCCAAAAAAAAATCAAAAACAAAAACAAATAACGACAACAACAACAAACTCTCAAAATAGACTCAGGAAGTCTCTGAAACAGACCAGATTCACTAAGCCTCATAAAAATAAAAGCTTTGTGTTGCACTCAGACAAGCTAAGCTGCAAAGAAGTCCCTGAGATAAGTCATTTCTGCTCCTGTAAGTAAATGCTTCTCATTGATTCACACACCAAGTTGTACTTTTGTGCGATTCTCACTTTGGTCTGCCATGACTTCTCTATTTGGGGTGAGTAATGTGACTTACAGCTGGTCAGTGTGCAGAGAGTAAGATACCTTGGAAACATAAAGCCCTAAAAGAGACATCTCTATCCAAATTTCCCCCTCAGGGCTCATAGAACATTGTGTAAGAAGAGACAGAGTAAGTGTTTTAGTGGGTGGCAGAAGCCAAGGAATCAAGGCTTTCTAGACATAATAGTGCTGGCACACATATAATCTCACAGAAACTGTGGCAGCATGCCCAGAATATATGTAGTTCTGGGCCAAATGGGGCCTCAGCACGTAGAGAGACCATGGACATAAGACTATCCTTAACCCAGAAACTATCAGCAACTAGTATCTACTGGAAAATGAAAAATTATATTTTGCAATAGAGTATCACAGGGTATAAAGCCACTCATAAGATGAGGGCTCATCCCAAGCAGTAGATGCTCAACCAAAAACGAACTTAATGTCATTTTTTAAGTCTTATTGTTAGGACATTTTTATTTTGTTTTTAAAAAATCACATAATTTCTTCTCATTTCTGTTCTGCAGATTCACATGGAAGATACATGTAATCAAAATGCAACTTAATGGCCCCTGGTCGCTATTATCAGAAGCAGAAAGAAGCTTCAGTGGCAGACATGAGACATCAATTCTCCCTTTGACTCACTTAATTTGAATAGAAAATGTGGAAGTTTGGTTGAGGGGGTAGCCTCATAGCACTGTGCTCATCTATCCCAGCAGGGCTCAATTCCCAGCAATACAAAAGCAGATAAACAAAACCAAAGCTTCCTTTGCAGTGGTGGGTGATTTTGAGTTTCCTTCAAATACATTTATATAGGCAATATTTTGCATACACACACACACACACACATACACATGCACAAACACACACACTTAGAAACATGTTAGAATTCTCTAGTTCATTCTATTGGATTTCAAAATGTGACTTTGAGGCAGGGCCACAAAAGTATAAGGTTTTTGTCATTTGTTTCCCACTAATATGCAGAACAGGGACAAGAGAGAAAAGACTCAGCATAACCATTTTCAATAAACCTTTCTGCTTTATATATTCTTTGCTCAGGAAGACAGACATAAAATGGTTGGCACACTTAATACTTTCAGTCATCTGGTGAGCAGTGTTTAAGCTACCTGACAAAGTTTTAATGATAGAAAACCAGAGGAAAGGCCAATAAAACTGTTAATCTCGAGATTTGTGGATACAAAACAGTTTGCAAAAGCCATTGTTGACCTGGCACCAGAAAGAGGAAGGATTCCTGTCAGAAATTTCATAAAGAGAGGCTGTGATGGGGAATGTTCATTGTCAATTTGATTCAGATTCATCTAGAGTATATTGACACATCCTGTGGGCTTATCTGTACTGCTACTTTAAAGGACAGATTACTGAGAAGGGAAGGCCAAGCATGAGTGAGCATAGTACATCCTCCCAGAAATAAAGAAGAGGAAAGGGGGAGCTACGCTGACAGTGGGCTTTTCCTCTTCTGCTTCTTTGCTTTCCTGACTTGAACGGCTCGACTCACTCTGCTTCCCAACGTGATGAACTATGACCTGAGGCTGAGCCTTTTCTGTACTGCTATTTTAGTACCAAGTATATTTGAGTAATAATCTATTCTAGAAATACATAATTATGCCTTTCTATTCGTATGACATTGTAAAGAAACATGGTCCAGAAGGAATTTGAGTAACTATTTAGGAATGATTTAAAGCTCTATGGAATGTAAGCTATAGATATAAATCTAACTAAATAATCATAAAAATGATTTTGGAGAATAGATATATGTCTAATAGTAATAGTTTGAATAAGTGTATCCCCCTATAGGATTTCATGTTTGTATACTTGTTCGCCAATTCTTGGCAAATTTTGTAGAAACCTCGGGGGGGTTGGCATTGATAGAGGATGGATGTCACTAGAGGTGAGATCTGAGAGTTAAAAACAATTTTGCCATTTAGATTTCTTGCTCTTTCTGCTTCCTGCTTCCAGTTCAAGATAAAAGTCACTATGGGCTCTAATACTCTGGAGCCATAAGCCAAATAAGCTTTCGTCTATAAATTCCCTAGGTCATGGTGATTTATTACTTCAATATAAAAGTAACTAGAACACCAACTGAGAGCCAACATTATTGTAGGCTATCTCCAATGCCCTTAATAGCAATTTATAATTGATCTTTGTATCTGATCTGGAGTTTTTAATGTTAGGGAGAACGTTTGGAATGTATAAACTTAGGATAATATCAGCATCCACTCATTCTAAAGCTAAGAATTTCTTCAGATAGCATCTGAAATTCACAGCAGATATTTGCCTCCGTGACTTCAATCCATGTACTTCATATCCAAACCAATGTA
Organism: Tokudaia tokunoshimensis; assembly: GCA_036184795.1. NCBI lineage: Eukaryota > Metazoa > Chordata > Mammalia > Rodentia > Muridae > Tokudaia > Tokudaia tokunoshimensis. The sequence continues at coordinate 17,047,965 of BTHU01000011.1, forward strand.
TCTGGCAAATGATTTGATGCATGCCTTTCTTTTGTTCTGCGACTATTAAAATTTCATATAAAAAAACCTCCTAGGAGAATTCTTAATTCTTATTGACAGAAATTGTGTTACTGTGGTATGGGCACTTATACTTTAGTCAGAATAAACTTAATTATCTGTCCCTTTGGTACAAGAATCATGTTTTTCTCTTTTTTTCGTTTCTTTTTTTTTTTTTTTTTTTTTTTTGGTCAATGCAAAACTTCAAGATAAGCTAACAATATAGTTAAATAAGCAAAAAAAGGTAATTTTTTTTCTCAAAATGGAGAGACATTCAATAACAGTTATATGTGAGAAAGGTTTAATAAATTAACAATGAAAACCATCCATGCAGCTCCAACACTAAGCCACTAGACGTCCCCAAACAATTTTAACAGGTTAAGTCATGTAAAATATTTATTTTTCAGAAAGGCAGATATTAGTCGTGGAGCTGGGGATTGGGAAGGAGGTATGGGATGTGGAACAGTCGGAGGATAAGTGAGGGAATAAACTCTGCAGTGTAAAAAAATAAATAAAAAAAGAAAGGCAGATATTGGGTCTATGAGAAAAAATAAATATAAACAAAATTTCAAATATATATCAGAAATAGTAAAGGAATGTGGTGGTGGTAGTTGTGGTGACAGCGGTGGTGGTGGTGCTGATAGTGGTTTTGTTGATAATAATATCTGTGTGTCCATCCATTAGTCTATTAGTCTTTGTGTCCTTCTATAGTTACATAATTGATATAAAATCTCTTGCTGGTTAGGACACCTTATGACTTAATATTATTAGAAGTGAGTTGTACTCTCCAGAATAGATACTTAGCAAAGGAACAAATACCATATTTCCTTTCTTTTGACACCAAATAAGTACAGGTCTCTGAATGGTAACAACAGACTGCAAAGAACTTGCAGTAATGACATAAAGTGAATAAAAATTTTTCAAAAAAATATTATTTTAGAGAAGTAATATTTAGTGCTAAAATGATAATAATGTTACTTCATATTCACAGACGCGCGCGCGCACACACACACACACACACACACACAGAGTTCTGCCGAGTCCACATAGTACTATTCATCTGCTCTTACAAGGTCCACCATTACATGAAGAGCTGTAAGCAATTAAAGACTGCTCAGAGATGGAGAATCTGTTTTCTGCAGGATGACCCAATAGCTTGTTAAATAGCATTTTCGTGTTATAAACAACAATCATTTGTTATTTTTATCACTTCCTTTTACATCTCTATGTTTAAAATAACTAGCAATGCTACTTCAAGGAAGGCAAACTCTATTAGGACCAGTGAATTAATAATGCATCCTAGGGTTAATTTTTCCCTTCTGCTTAAGCATAAAACCATCACAATGGGAGTGTATATCGAAGAGATCTGCTTACTTCTTCATTTCTCAAAATACAGAGGGAGGTATGAAAAAGGGGGGTACAGTATACCAACAACAACTGAAATACATGACTCATTTCCTCTGACTATACTTCTCAAACTTTCCATAACTCTAGGTACTAACATCAGGTTTCTCAAACTTTCCATAACTCTAGGTACTAACATCAGGTCTGAACTCAGCTATCCAAAAATGAACTTGTTATAAATTATTTATAGGCATAATAGTTTGTAATAAATATTCAAATTGATAATATTTAGAATTTGAATTTGCTAGTGTATTCATCGAGTTTCACGTATGAAAGTGTTTCTCTCTGAGAATATTTAACTTTAGTAAAACATAAATGTCATGGTTTAATGTACAATGAAATCGCTAAAAGTCATGGATTAAGGTATGCATTAATTAGATATGTTTTCAGATGAGATGTTGCTAAATGTATCACACTGACTTTAAATTACTGAAGTCATTAACAAGCTAAGGTATGTTTTATTTTGTAATGTGTACTTGTGAATGTGGTGACCTATTATATACCAATGCTTGAAGTTTCACTAAGGTTGCAGATTAGGACATGAATTAATAGTTTACCTATCTGAACAGAGTATGCTGGCACGATTTTACCTGTAGAGTTTTTGACTGCACTGAAAAATAGCATAACCACAATTCACATTCGGTTAAAAAAGAAAAACAGCCTATGAGGAAAATTTATTTTTGAGCTTAAGGTATTTCTTTTTTTAATTCCCTAATTCTTCTGTAAGTCTAATCCTTATAATAGTTCTTAGCACTCTCATATTGGGTTTAATCCACCACTATCAACACGAATTAAGTAAATATTATTTTGGCATCACACAAGAAATTGCTTTGGTGTGAAAAAAATGTCTGAGATTAGCATTGCATAGGCAAAAGGGATTGACAAGCCACTTAGTTAGTTTTAGGATAAATGGACCACACTGGATTTTCAGTCTATTTTCTTTCAAATGAGTTGAACCATTATAACTATGCATATAAATACCTAAAAATTCACGAAGAGAATCTTATTCTGTAGTTCATGCCAGATACTTAGCATTTTCCTAACAGTGAATTTGTGTTATTCTCTGTCACTGGAGAAGTTGTTAGAAAAGAGACCAAGATATTCCATGATAAAACCAAATTTTCACAATATCTTTCCACAAATCCAGCCCTGCAACGGATAATAGGTGGAAACCTCCAATACAGGGAGAGAAACAACACCCTGGAAAAAATGAGATAATAACCTTCTTGAATCAAACCCAAAAGTAGATAACCACTCAAACATAAAGATAGCGTCAAGAATGGCAGATGGCAATAATCACTATGCCTTAATCTCTCTTAATATCAATGGTCTCAATTCCCCAATTAAAAGACATAGACTAGCAGACTGGATACGTAAACAGGACCCAGCTTTTTGCTGCATGCAGGAAACGCACCTCAGTGTCAAAGACAAACACTACCTCAGAGTAAAAGGCTGGAAAACAATTTTACAAGCAAATGGCCCCAAGAAACGAGGTGGAGTAGCCATCCTAATATCGGATAAAATTGATTTTCAACCCAAAGTCATCAAAAAAGACACAGAAGGACACTACATACTGATCAAGGGAAAAATCCACCATCAAGAACTCTCAATCCTGAATATCTATGCTCCAAATGCAAGGGCACCCTCATTCGTAAAAGAAACTTTACTAAAACTCAAAGCACACATCGCACCGCACACAATAATAGTGGGTGACTTCAACACCCCGCTCTCTGAAATGGATCGTTCAGGAAAGCAGAAACTAAACAGGGACACAGTGAATCTAATTGAAGCCTTGGACCAAATGGAACTAACTGATATATATAGAACATTTCATCCTAGAGCTAAAGAATACACCTTCTTCTCAGCTCCTCATGGTACCTTCTCCAAAATTGACCATATAATTGGTCACAAATCAGACCTCAACAGATACAAGAAGATAGAAATAATCCCATGCCTCCTATCAGATCACTATGGAATAAGGGTGGTCTTCAATGGCAACAAAAACAAAAGAAAACCCACGTACACATGGAGGCTGAACAATGCTCTACTCAATGATAACTTGGTCAAGGTGGAAATAAAGAAAGAAATCAAAGACTTTTTGAAAGTTAATGAAAATGAAGGCACAACATACCCTAACTTATGGGACACAATGAAAGCAGTGCTAAGAGGAAAATTCATAGCCCTGAGTGCCGCCAAAAAGAAACGGGAGACAGCATACACTAACAGCTTAATGGCACACCTGAAAGCCCTGGAACAAAAAGAAGCAAATACACCAAAGAGGAGTAGAAGGCAGGAAATCATCAAACTCAGGGCTGAAATCAATCAAGTAGAAACAAATAAAACCATACAAAGAATCAACAAAACGAGGAGTTGGTTCTTTGAGAAAATCAACAAGATAGATAAGCCCTTAGCCAGACTAACCAGAGGGCACAGAGATAGTATCCAAATTAATAAAATCAGAAACGAAAAGGGAGAGATAACAACAGAAACTGAGGAAATTCAAAAAATCATCAGATCCTACTACAAAAACCTGTATTCAACACAACTAGAAAATCTTGAGGAAATGGACAATTTCCTTGACAGATACCAAGTACCAAAATTAAATCAGGATCAAATAGACCATCTAAACCGTCCTATAACCCCTGAAGAAATAGAAGTTGTCATTGGAAGTCTTCCAACCAAAAAAAGCACAGGTCCAGATGGTTTTAGTGCAGAATTCTATCAGACCTTCAAAGAAGACCTAACACCAATACTCTTCAAACTGTTCCACAAAATAGAAACAGAAGGAACACTACCCAACTCGTTCTATGAAGCCACAATTACACTAATACCAAAAGCACACAAAGATCCGACAAAGAAAGAGAATCTCAGGCCAATCTCTCTTATGAATATCGATGCAAAAATACTCAATAAAATTCTTGCCAACCGAATCCAAGAACACATCAAAACGATCATTCACCACGATCAAGTAGGCTTCATCCCAGGGATGCAGGGATGGTTCAATATAAGGAAATCCATCAATGTAATCCACTACATAAACAATCTCAAAGAAAAAAACCACATGGTCATCTCATTAGATGCTGAGAAAGCATTTGACAAAATTCAGCATCCTTTCATGCTAAAGGTCTTGGAAAGATCAGGAATTCAAGGCCCATATCTAAACATAGTAAAAGCAATTTACAGCAAACCAGTAGCCAGCATCAATCTAAACGGAGAGAAACTTGAAGCAATCCCACTAAAATCAGGGACTAGACAAGGCTGCCCTCTCTCTCCATATCTTTTCAATATAGTACTTGAAGTTCTAGCTAGAGCAATTAGACAAGAAAAAGAGGTCAAAGGGATACAAATTGGAAAGGAAGAAGTCAAACTATCACTATTTGCAGACGATATGATAGTATACATAAGCGACCCAAAGAACTCCACCAGAGAACTCCTACAGCTGATAAACGACTTCAGCAAAGTGGCCGGATATAAAATCAACTCAAGCAAGTCAGAAGCCTTCCTATACTCAAAGGATAAGCAGGCTGAGAAAGAAGTAAGAGAAATAATACCCTTTACGATAGCCACAAACCATATTAAGTATCTTGGCGTGACGCTAACCAAACAAGTGAAAGATCTGTATGACAAGAACTTCAAGTCTCTGAAGAAAGAAATTGAAGAAGACCTCGGAAGATGGAAAAATCTGCCATGCTCATGGATTGGCAGGATTAATATAGTAAAAATGAGCATCTTACCAAAAGTAATACACAGATTCAATGCAATCCCCATCAAAATCCCAACTCAATTCTTCATAGAGTTAGAAAGAGCAATTCAAAAATTCATCTGGAATAACAGAAAACCCAGAATAGCTAAAACTATTCTCAAGAGTAAAAGAACCTCTGGGGGAATCAGTATCCCGGACCTCAAGCTGTACTACAGAGCAATAGTGTTAAAAACCGCATGGTATTGGTACAGTAACAGACATGTAGATCAATGGAACAGAATTGAAGACCCAGAAATGAATCCACACTCCTATGGTCACTTGATCTTTGACAAAGGAGCTAAAACCATCCAGTGGAAAAAAGATAGCCTTTTCAACAAATGGTGCTGGCTCAGCTGGAGGTCAACATGCAGAAGAATGCAAATTGACCCATCCTTATCTCCTTGCACTAAGCTCAATTCTAAGTGGATCAAAGATCTCCACATAAAACCAGACACACTGAAACTAATAGAAGGGAAACTAGGGAAGAACCTTGAACATATGGGCACAGGGGAGAATTTCCTGAACAGAACTCCAATAGCTTATACTCTAAGATCAAGAATAGACAAATGGGACCTCATTAAATTACAAAGTTTTTGCAAGGCAAAAGACACCGTCAAAAAGACAAAGCGGCAACCAACTAACTGGGAAATGATCTTTACCAACCTTACATCCGACAGAGGGCTAATATCCAAGATATACAAAGAACTCAAGAAGTTAAACTCCAGAGAGGCAAGTAACCCTATTAAAAAATGGGGTACAGAGCTCCACAAAGAGTTCTCACCTGAAGAATATCTAATGGCTGAGAAGCACCTAAAGAGATGTTCATCATCCTTAGTCATTAGGGAAATGCAAATCAAAACAACCCTGAGATTCCATCTCACACCAGTCAGGATGGCTAAGATCAAAAACACAGGAGACAGCAGTTGTTGGCGAGGATGTGGAGAAAGAGGAACACTCCTCCACTGCTGGTGGAATTGCAGGCTGGTACAACCACTCTGGAAAGCAGTCTGGCGGCTCCTCAGAAAACTGGGCATGACACTTCCGGAGGATCCGGCTATACCACTCCTGGGCATATACCCAGAGACTTTACCTGCATGCAATAAGGACACATGCTCCACTATATTCATAGCAGCCTTATTTATAATAGCCAGAAGCTGGAAAGAACCCAGATGTCCCTCAACGGAGGAATGGATTCAGAAGATGTGGTATATTTACACAATGGAATACTACTCTGCAATTAAAAACAATGAATTCACGAAATTCCTAGGCAAATGGTCAGAACTTGAAAATATCATCCTTAGTGAGGTAACCCAATCACAAAAGATCACACATGGTATGAAGTCACTGATAAGGGGATATTGACCCAGAATCTCAGAATACCCTAGACACAATCAGCATATCAATAGATTTCTAAAAAGATGGAAGGAGAGACCCCTGGTCCTGGAAAGACTGGATGTAGGGGAACGCCAGGACAGAGTAATGAGAGGGGGTTGAACGGAGAAAAGAGGGAGGGAAGGGGGCTTATGGGACTTTCGGGGAGGGAGGAAACGGGAAAGGGGAAGTGATTTGGAATGTAAATTAAAAAAATAAAATAAAATTAAATTAAAAAAAAAAAAAAAAAAAAAAAAAAACAAATTCACAAGAAAAGGAAAGAAAATACATACTGAAATAAAGATGTAAAAACGTAAAAAAAAAAAAAAAAAAAAAAAAAAAAAAAGAAAAGGTTAAAAGGATTTGTCCGGGTAAATCTATGGGCTAGAATTCTTTAACAGAGTAATAGCATTTACTGGAAACTGTGTTAAAACTGAATTATCTGCATTTCTCCCCTATTATATTTTCAGATCAAAAGAAAAAACAAAAAGAAAAGGGATAATAATATTTAAACCACTTAACCTTGTCAAATATAAATAATTTATTAGATTCTAAAAAAAATAAGGAGACAGTAATAAATGAGGATATACTAATTATATAACATTCAGGGTACAATAGTGAGCAACTAAAATAAATTGAAAGCACACTACCTTATTTATCCTTATGGTAGCAGAACTATTCAAACAACTATCACCCTGTGGAGGAACAATATGCCTAAAAGATGATGTCTCCTTTGCAGATGATTGAATCAATGGTCACATTTTATATGGATGAAAAGTTCCCCTACTGTCTTTTGTATTATTACAGTGGCCTCATTAAATTACTTAAATCAACACTGCTAGATATATACAGAGATATAAAGAAGTGTGTGTTGAGAGATAGAGAGACACACCACATATTTGTGCTTCTGTGTGTGTGTGTGTGTGTGTGTCTGAGAGAGAGAGAGAGAGAGAGAGAGAGAGAGAGAGAGAGAGAGAGAGAGAGAGAGAGAGAGAGAGAGAGAGAGATTGAAACATATAATTTACTTTAGCCACCATCATACTTGGTTCAAAAGTACCTGCAAGTGTGCAGATTTGTTTTTTGTTTGTTTGGGGGAGGAAAGAGGCACAACTTCTCACAGTTTGAGTATGGGCATTTTTTTTTTCTGACTACTAAGACAATAATTAGCATATAAAAGGCATGTGAGTTAAATGTTCATGTCCCTTTTTCTAACATTTCAGAGTGTGCAAGAGTTCCCAACCATGCTCAGGAGTAATGTTATTACCCAATGAGAAGAAAGAAAGTCATATTTCTTCTGACTTGCTTCTATTCACTCACTGTGTGCTCAGTTCCATTGCATTTCTAATCAAAACTAGTTTTGTCGTCTATCACACACCATCTTCTCTTCCCAGTTTTACATTCTGAAACAGGATTTGCTGTACTTGTAGGAGTGCATTGCTTAACAATAGAGAGATATGGTAAGGAATGCATTATTGAATAATTTTCAATTGTGTGAGTTCATGCTTGTAAATAAAACTAGATTGCTTAGTCTTCTATACCCTTAGATTATTTGGCATCTGAATTTGGTATAGTCAATTTCTATAAGCACTGTGATGAACATAATTATAAGATGCTAAATTAGGTCTAAGGTGATATAATCAGGACATGCTTAATAATTCTCTATGGTGCTAGTGCTGATATTGCATAATTATTCTGCTAAACAGTAATTGCATTTTAGACTTTAACATGAAGTGGTGATGAAACTAATGCTTCAGTAAATGCTGAAATAGCAAAATAGTGATTTGTTATAATTATGTTGGGCCATATCTAATTCTGCTAATATGTTTTCTATGCTGCTGGCAGCAGTGAAGATTTGAATCTACCACCATTAGCAAATCATACCCTGATATGACATCACACTGACTGTGATATCACTAACTACAAAAATATTGAATTTATATTACAATATTATGGTACTGCACAAACATTGATTAAAATATTTTACATAGGACATGACTACATTTATAAAATATATATCACTGTTTGGAAGCTAACTTTACTGGAGTGAGGAATTCAGTAGTTTTCATCTGTCATGATCATAGTCACATAAGAGTCATTTTTAAAAGTGTTAGAGGCTACTGCTATTTTGTTTCTGAAGATTTTAAAATGAAGAGACAGCAGGAACAACTAGCTCCAGAGATAACCAGATGGCAAAAGGCGAACATAGGAACGTTACTAACAGAAATCAAGGCAACATGGCACCATCTGAACCCAATTCTCCCACATCAGCAAGTCCTGGACACCCCAACACATCAGAAAAGCAAGATTTGGATTTAAAATCATAGCTTTTGATGCTAATATAGGGCTTCAAGAAGGACATAAATAACTCTGTTAAAGAAATACAGGAGAACACAAGTAAAGAGGGAGAAGCCATTAAAAAACAACAGGAAAATACAACAAAACAGGTGAAGGAATTGAACAAAACCATCCAGGATCTGAAAATGGAGGTAGAAACAATAAAGAAATCATGAAGGGGAATAACTCTTGACATAGAAAACCTAGGAAAGAAATCAGGAGTCATGGATGCAAGCATCAACAACAGAATACAAGAGATAGAAGAAAAAATCTATTCTAATATCATTGTAATAATGCAGACAAATTTGGGATATTGATTCATAAAATACTTATTCATAAATTCCTTCCCTTATAGATAGCTTTCATATTACAAGGAAGATGCTACTCAGTTTACTGAGAGAGCGAACGCCATCAATGGTTTTAAGTAACATTGGATAATTCATGCAACAATACCATCCTGCCAGGCAAGATGTATTCATTGATGAAATAGTGAAATAACTATCATGAAGTAACTATCCACTTTCTGATTGGATTTGAGGTCTGCTCCACAGAAAGGAATTTGTGTATTGTATAGGAAGACTGGCCAAAAGTCCATGGTTTGGGAGGTGATTGGAATAGGGCAAAAGCTATTATTGCTTCATTAAATGGTCATTTTGTCAAACTGCACTCTAAGTATTCACGTTTTCCACATAGGAAAATGGAACATTCCACATAAGTATATGAGCTATTCTCAACATTGGTAATAGAAACTTCTTTTTATATCTGGCATCAGTCAAAGTGAAGTTGTATGACTGGTTAAAGTTTTGAAAATGAATTACATAGTGTTCAGCCCTAAATAGGGCATCTTTCTTGATTCATGTGAATACCTCTAGTGTGTTCAAGTTCTAATGAGTGGTCCTAAAGCCATGAAATATGTAATTAGCGTAGTGGATTATTAAGGAAGAGAATTTATATGGAAGGACACTGAAGTAGCTAGAGGGATAGATTGAGGTCTGGAGATATTCATATTTCATAGCACATATGTAGGAAACTGTCAAGTATTAAAGTTATGTAAGTGATAAGAGAAACTTCCTGTGACAATATTGTACAATGTACTGTACAAAGAGTACAGAATACTGAAATTAAAGAAGAATAAATATGAACAAACTAACAATAAAAATTCATTATATTAAACAGAACACAATAGATATTTCTAAAAATACAAACATTCATAATATCATTTACTGTGTGAACTACAGTATATTCTTTTTCTTTCTCTTTTTATTTTTATTTTTTATTTTATTTTTTATATTTTTATTTACATTCAAAATCATTTCCCCTTTCATGTTTCCTTCCTCCCCGAAAGTACCATAAGGCCCCATCCCTCCCTCTTTTCCCCATTCAATCCCCTCTTGCTTCTCTGTCTCAGCATTCCCCTACATCCAGTCTTTCCAGGACCAGGGGTTTCCCCTTCCATCTTCTTGGAAATCTACTGATATGTGTATTGTGTCTAGGGTATTCCGAGATTCTGGGTTAATATCCCCTTATCAGTGACTGCATACTATGTGTGTTCTTTTGTGATTGGGTTACCTCACTAAGGATGACATTTTCAAGTTCTGACCATTTGCCTAGGAATTTCGTGAGTTCATTGTTTTTAATTGCAGAGTAGTATTCCATTGTGTAAATATACCACATCTTCTGAATCCATTCCTCCACTGAGGGACATCTGGGTACTTTCCAGCTTCTGGCTATTATAAATAAGGCTGCTATGAACATAGTGGAGCATGTGTCCTTATTGCATGCAGGGAAAGCCTCTGGGTGTATGTCCAGGAGTGGTATAGCCGGATCCTCCAGGAGTATCATGCCCAGTTTTCTGAGGAACCGCTAGACTGCTTTCCAGAGTGGTTGTACCAGCTTGCAATCCCACCAGCAGTGGAGGAGTGTTCCTCTTTCTCCACATCCTCTCCAACAACTGCTGTCTCCTGTGTTTTTGATCTTAGCCATTCTGACTGGTGTGAGATGGAATCTCAGTGTTGTTTTGATTTGCATTTCACTAATGACTAAGGAAGATGAACATCTCTTTAGGTGCTTCTCAGCCATTAGATATTCTTCAGGTGAGAACTCTTTGTTCAGCTCTGTACCACATTTTTTAATAGGGTTACTTGCCTCTCTGGAGTTTAACTTCTTGGGTTCTTTGTATATATTGGATAATAGCCCTCTGTCAGATGTAGGGTTACTAAAGATCATTTCCCAGTTAGTTGGTTACTGCTTTGTCTTTTAGACAGTGTCTTATGCTTTGCAAAAACTTTGTAATTTAATGAGGTCCCATCTGTCAATTCTTGATCTTAGAGCATAAGCTATTGGAGTTCTATTCAGGAAATTCTCCCCTGTGCCCATATGTTCAAGGTTCTTCCCTAGTTTCCTTTCTATTAGTTTCAGTGTGTCTGAATAGGTTTTATGTGGAGGTCATTGATCCACTTGGAATTGAGCTTAGTGCAAGGAGATAAGAATGGGACAATTTGCAGTCTTCTGCATGTTGACCTCCAGTTGAGCCAGCACCATTTGTTGAAAAGGCTATCTTTTTTTTGCACTGGATGGTTTTAGCTCCTTTGTCAAAGATCAAGTGACCATAGGAGTGTGGATTCATTTCTGGGTCTTCAATACTGTTCCATTGATCTACATGCCTGTCACTGTACCAATACCATGCAGTTTTTAACACTATTGCTCTGTAGTACAGCTTGAGGTCCGGGATACTGATTCCCCTGAGGTTCTTTTACTCTTGAGAATAGTTTTAGCTATCCTGGGTTGTCTGTAATTCCAGATGAATTTTTGAATTGCTCTTTCTAAATCTAAGAATTGAGTTGGAATTTTGATGGGGATTGCATTGAATGTGTAGATTGCTTTTGACAAGATGGTCATTTTTACTATATTAATCCTGCCAATCCATGAGCATGGCAGATTTTTCCATCTTCTGAGGTCTTCTTCAATTTATTTCTTCAGAGACTTGAAGTTCTTGTCATACAGATCTTTCACTTGTTTGGTTAGAGTCATGCCAAGATACTTTATATGATTTGTGGCTATCGTGAAGGGTATCATTTCTCTTATTTCTTTCTCAGCCTGCTTATACTTTGAGTATAGGAAGGCTACTGACTTGCTTGAGTTGAATTTATATCCGTTCACTTTGCTGAAGTTGTTTATCAGCTGTAGGAGTTCTCTAGTGGAGTTCTTTGGGTCGCTTAAGTATACTATCATACCGTCTGCAAATAGTGATAATTTGACTTCTTCCTTTCCAATTTGTATCCCTTTGACCTCTGTCTGTTGTCTAATTGCTCTAGCTAGAACTTCAAGTATTATATTGAAAAGATATGGAGAGAGAGGGCAGACGTGTTTAGTCCCTGATTTTAGTGGGATTGCTTCAAGTTTCTCTCCATTTAGATTTATGCTGGCTACAGGTTTGCTGTACATTGCTTTTACTATGTTTAGATATGGGCCTCGAATTCCTGATCTTTCCAAGACCTTTAGCATGAAAGGATGTTGAATTTTGTCAAATGCTTTCTGGGCATCTAATGAGATGACCATGTGGCTTTTTTCTTTGAGATTTTTTATATAGTGGATTACATTGATGGATTTCCTTATATTGAACCATCCATGAATCCCTGGGATGAAGCCAGCTTGATTCTGGTGAATGATCGTTTTGATGTGTTCTTCGATTCACTTGGCAAGAATTTTATTGAGTATTTTTGCATCGATATTCATAAGAGAGATTGGCCTGAGATTCTCTTTCTTTGTCGAATCTTTTTGTGCTTTTGGTATTATCATAATTGTGGCTTCATAGAACGAGTTGGGTAGTGTTCCTCCTGTTTCTATTTTGTGGAATAGTTTGAAGAGTATTGGTGTTAGGTCTTCTTTGAAGGTCTGACAGAATTCTGCACTAAAACCATCTGGACCTGTGCTTTTTTGGTTGGAAGAATTCCAATGACGATTTCTATTTCTCCAGGGGTTATAGGACGGTTTAGATGGTCTATTTGATCCTGATTTAATTTTGGTACTTGGTATCTGTCAAGGAAATTGGCCATTTCCTTGAGATTTTCTAGTTGTGTTGAATACAGGCTTCTGTAGTAGGATCTGATGATTTTTTGAATTTCCTCAGTTTCTGTTGTTATCTCTCCCTTTTCGTTTCTGATTTTATTAATTTGGAGACTATCTCTGTGCCCTCTGGTTAGTCTGGCTAAGGGCTTATCTATCTTGTTGATTTTCTCAAAGAACCAACTCCTCGTTTTGTTGATTCTTTGTATGGTTTCATTTGTTTCTACTTGATTGATTTCAGCCCTGAGTTTGATGATTTCCTGCCTTCTACTCCTCTTTGCTGTATTTGCTTCTTTTTGTTCCAGGGCTTTCAGGTGTGCCATTAAGCTGTTAGTGTATGCTGTCTCCCGTTTCTTTTTGGCGGCACTCAGGGCTATGAATTTTCCTCTTAGCACTGCTTTCATTGTGTACCATAAATTAGGGTCTGTTTTGCCTTCATTTTCATTAAATTTTAAAAAGTCTTTGATTTCTTTCTTTCTTTCCTCTTTGACCAAGTTATCATTGAGTAGAGCATTGTTCAGCCTCCATGTGTATGTGGGTTTTCTGTTGTTTTTGTTGCCATTGAAGACCACCCTTATTCCATAGTGATCTGACAGGAGGCATGGGATTAGTTCTATCTTCTTATATCTGTTGAGGTCTGACTTGAGACTAAATATATGGTCGATTTTGGAGAAGGTACCATGAGGTTCTGAGAAGGTGTATTCTTTTGCTCTAGGATGAAATTCTCTCTCTCTCTCTCTCTCTCTCTCTCTCTCTCTCTCTCTCTCCCTCTCTTTTATATATATAAAACACACACACACGCACACACACACACACACACACACACACACACACACACATATATATATATATATATATATATATATATATATATATATATGTTAGTTCCATTTGGTCCAAGGTTTCAATTCGATTCACTGTGTCCCTCTTTAGTTTCTGCTTTCCTGAAAGATCCATTTCAGAAAGCGGGGTGTTGAAGTTACCCACTATTATTTTGTGAGGAGTGATGTGTGCTTTGAGCTTCAGTAAAGTTTTTTTACAAATGAGGTTGCCCTTGCATTTGGAGCATAGATATTCAGAATTGAGAGTTTTTCTGGGTGTATTTTCCCTTGATCAGTATGTAGTGTCCTTCTGTGTCTTTTTTGATGACTTTAGGTTGAAAGTCAATTTAATCTGATATTAGGGTTGGTACTCCGGCTCGTTTCCTGGGACCATTTGCTTTAAAATTGTTTTCCAGCCTTTTACTCTGAGGTAGTGTTTGTCTTTGACACTGAGGTACGTTTTTTGCACGCAGCAAAATGCTGAGTCCTGTTTACGTATCCAGTGTGTTAGTCTATGTCTTTTTATTGGGGAATTGAGACCATTGATATTAAGAGAGATTAAGGAATAGTGATTAGTGCCACCTGCCATTCTTGACATTATCTTTATGTTTGAGTGGTTATCTACTTTTGGGTTTGATGCAAGAAGGTTACTATCTCATTATTTCCAGGTTGTTGTTTCTCTCCTTGAATAGGCGGTTTCCACCTATTATCCTTTGCAGGGCTGGATTTGTGAAAAGATATTGTGAAAATTTGGTTTTATCATGGAATATCTTGGTCTCTCCATCTATGGAGATTGAGAGTTTTGCTGGGTATAGTAGTCTAGGCTGGCATTTGTGCTCTCTTAGTGTCTGCATGAGATTTGCCCAGGATATTCTGGCTTTCATAGTCTCTGGTGAGAAGTCTGATGTGATTCGGATAGGTCTTCCTTTGTATGTTACTTGGCCCTTTTCTCTTACTGCTTTTAATATTCTTTATTTAGTACATTTGATGTTTTGATTATTATGTGACGGGAGGTGTTTCTGTTCTGGTCCAGTCTGTTTGGAGTTCTGTAGGCTTCTTGTATGTTCATCGGCATCTCTCTCTTTAGGTTAGGGAAGTTTTCTTTCATAATTTTGTTGAAGATGTTTACTGGCCCTTTAAGTTGCAAATCTTCACTCTCATCTATACCTATAATCCTCAGGTTTGGTCTTCTCATTGTGTCCTGGATTTCCTGGATGTTTTGGGTTACACGTTTTTTGCATTTTGCATTTTCTTTGACTGTTGAGTCGATGCTTTCTATGGTATCTTCAACACCCGAGATTCTTTCTTCCATCTCTTGTATTCTATTGTTGATGTTTGCATCTATGACTCCTGATTTCTTCTCAAGGTTTTCTATCTCCAAAGTTGTCTCCCTTAGTGATTTCTTAGTTGTTTCTACTTCCTTTTTTAGATCCTGGATGGATTTGCTGAGATCCTGCACTTGTTTGTTTGTATTTTCCTGTATTTCTTTAAGGTATTTTTGCTTTTCCTCTTTCAGGATTTCTGCCTGTTGACCCAAGTTCTTCTGTATTTCTCTAAGCGATTTTTCTGTTTCTTCCTCATGGGCTTCCATCTGTTGATCCATCGTCTCCTGCATTTCTTTAAGCAATTCTAGTGTTTCCTTTGTAAGGGCATCTATCCGTTGATTCATTTCTTTAAGCGATTTTTGTGTTGTCTCCTTATGGACCTCCATCTGTTGATCCATGTTCTCCTGCATTTCTCTAAGCGATTTTTGTGTTTCCTTTGTAAGGGCTTCTAACTTTTGATTCATGTTCTCCTGTAATTCTTTATGAGATTTATTTGTGTCCTTCTTGAAATCCTCTAATTGCATCATGAGAAGTGATTTTAAATCCAGATCTTGTCTTTCGGGTGTGATGGGGTATCAAGGACTTGTTGCTGTTGGAGAGTTGGGTTTGGATGGTGCCATATTACTTTGATTTCTGTTAGTAATATTCCTACGTTTGCCTTTTGCCATCTGGTTACCTCTGGTGTTAGTTGGACCTGCTGTCACTGGCTGTTGGTTGGACTTCCTGTGAGCCTGAAAAGCTATTTCTGGCCCCCCTGGGTTACAGGGATTTCCTGTCACCGATTTCTGGCGCCTGCCCTGCTCCTGAGTGACTTTGGAGCCCTGTTGTGCCTTGCCCCAAGTGATGTTATATTGGGGAATCCCTGCACATCCAAAGGCTCAGCATAGTGGATTCCTGGAGCAGAGGTCGCCAAAGGGTGGCCTGTAGGCTCCCGCCTTGTGCAGGGGTGTGTGATCTCTCCCAGGGGGGGAGGGGATGTCCCTCTGCAGGGTCGAAGTCCCACAGTGGAGCTAGTGAGTTGGTTACTGCAGACCTGCCCAGCTCTTGGGAGCAGGGTACACACAAACTGCCTGAGACCCAAGCAATATTATGCCTGTCTGCCTCTGAGCCTGGTGGTCCCAACTTCCCTGATGGCGGAGTGTACTCTGTACTCTCTTGGCAGTGGCTCAGGTCACTCTTCAGTGGAGATGGCCCACAGCAGAGCTGTTGCCCAGAGGACCGCTGTGCTGTCCTGCTCTTGGGCGCAGATGGAAGCCCCAACAGACTGTGTCCCAAGCAATGTTATATTGGGGAAAACCTGGGTACCTGTTTCTTCAGTGCGGTTGATCCAGGAACAGAAGTCGCCAAAGGGAAGCTGGTAGGCTCCTGCCCAGTGCGGGGGGGGGGGGGGGGGTAGGGGTAGGAGGTCCCTCTGCAAGGCAGAAGTCCCACAGAAGAGCCGGCGTGCTGGTTACTGCAGACCTGCCCAGCTCTTGCGAGCAGGGTACACACAAGCTGCCTGAGGCCCAAGTGATATTATGCCTGTCTGTCTCTGAGCCTGGCGGTCCCAACTGCCCCGATGCTGGAGCAAAGATGGTGGAGTGCACTCTGCACTCTCTCGGTGGCGGCCCAGTATAATCTTTTTATGTATTTAGAATTACAAGCTATATCTAGCAGAGCAGTACAAATAATATGCATTGAGCTCTGTTGTGTTGCATACAACCTGATAGTCTTGTTATTATCTATTCCATTAAAATCATTTAATACTTTAGATTGCAATTGTGTCTTTGAAACTTTGTGAAGGCTTTCATTCATTTCTTCAGTTTCTTACACTAAAATTCAATTCCTTAATCATATTTTCTAGGCCACTGCCTGGGATTAAAGTCTTATATCAAACTTCTTAAGTTGTCCTTTGAGTGTTTCCCCTCCCCCTTTGAGCTTTTAACTTCTTTCATATACTTCCTCAAATAAGATTTTTAGAGATTGATTGACAACTAGTAGTTTAAAAGTCTATTAGAAAACTTTTGTAGTGATACTGTGTCTCTAAATTTGTAAAATTGCAAATATTCTTAAATTCATAAATATTTTTATTTGAAAGTGTCCCAAACAATTTTCCTTTAAATGTAATATATGTAAGGCATAAAGTAAAACTACATATACATTTATTGGTTATTTTATTCATTTACATTTCAAATGCTTTCCTCTTTCCCTCTTTCCCCTCCACAACCCCCTATCCCATTCCCCCTGGCCCTGCCTCTATAAGGGTGCTCCTCCACCCACTCACCCACTCATCCTCACCACCCTTGCATTCCCCTCTACTGTGGCATCAAGCCTCCACAGGACCAAGGGCCTCCCCTCCTATTGATGCCAGATAAAGCTACTACATATACAGTGCTACATATGCAACTGCAGTCATGGGTCCCTCATTGTGTACTCTTTGCTTGGTGGTTTAGTCCCTGGGAGCTCTAAGGGATCCCTTTAATTGATATTGTAAAATGATCCAGCTCAGGGGAAGGCCCCAGGCCTGACACTATTACTGAGGCTGTGGAGTGCTCACAAAAAGGGACCTATCATAACTGCCCTCCGAAAGAACCAACAAGCAGCTGAAAGAGTCAGATGCAACCAATGGAAAGAAGCTGCTGACTCTTGTGGTTGAATTGGGGTAAAGCTGGAAGAATCTGACGAGGAGGATGAGGAGGAGGAGAAGGAGGAGGAGGAGGAAAAGGAGGAGGAGGAGGAGGAGGAGGAGGAGGAGGAGGAGGAGGAGGAGGAGGAATGCAACCCTGTAGGAGGACCAGCAGTCTCAATTAACCTGGACCCCTGAGATCTCTCAGATACTGGAACACTAACCATGCAGCATAATACACTAGCTGATATGAGGCCCCCAACACATATACAGCAGAAGACTCTCGGGCCTTGGTATAGTCAGAGAAGATGCACCTAACCCTCAAGAGACTGGAGGCCCCAGGGAGTTTAGAGGTCAGGTGGGGTGGGGGTGAGGAGTGGGAGTCAGGAGGGTGGGGACATCCACATCCATGGAGACAGGAGGTTGGGGGTACGGGAGGAGGTACAGATGTGGAACAGTTGGAGGGTGGACCAGGAGGGGAATAAAATCTGGAGTTTAAAATAAGTAAGTAAGTAAATAATAAAATAACATATTCTATAGTTTGTTTTTTTTTTATTTTTTTTTAATTTACATTCCAAATCACTTCCCCTTTCCCGTTTCCTCCCTCCCCGAAAGTCCCATAAGCCCCCTTCCCTCCCTCTTTTCTCCATTCAACCCCCTCTCATTACTCTGTCCTGGCGTTCCCCTACATCCAGTCTTTCCAGGACCAGGGGTCTCTCCTTTCATCTTTTTAGAAATCTATTGATATGCTGATTGTGTCTAGGGTATTCTGAGATTCTGGGTCAATATCCACTTATCAGTGGCTGCATACCATGTGTGATCTTTTGTGATTGGGTTACCTCACTAAGGATGATATTTTCGAGTTCTGACCATTTGCCTAGGAATTTCGTGAATTCATTGTTTTTAATTGCAGAGTAGTATTCCATTGTGTAAATATACCACATCTTCTGAATCCATTCCTCCGTTGAGGGACATCTGGGTTCTTTCCAGCTTCTGGCTATTATAAATAAGGCTGCTATGAATATAGTGGAGCATGTGTCCTTATTGCATGCAGGTAAAGCCTCTGGGTATATGCCCAGGAGTGGTATAGCCGGATCGTCCGGAAGTGTCATGCCCAGTTTTCTGAGGAACCGCCAGACTGCTTTCCAGAGTGGTTGTACCAGCCTGCAATTCCACCAGCAGTGGAGGAGTGTTCCTCTTTCTCCACATCCTCGCCAACAACTGCTGTCTCCTGTGTTTTTGATCTTAGCCATCCTGACTGGTGTGAGATGGAATCTCAGGGCTGTTTTGATTTGCATTTCCCTAATGACTAAGGATGATGAACATCTCTTTAGGTGCTTCTCAGCCATTAGATATTCTTCAGGTGAGTTTTAAATAAAAGTAAAATAGAACTTGAGAAATGGTCAAATAAGTAATGGTATTTAAATATTGGTTGTAAAGGTTAATGACCAATGCTCTTTAATATATGGAGAGAAGTAAGCTTTGTACATTGTCTTGTGACCTCCACATGCATGCCATCAAATTCACCAGTACACATGATTGCTATGTCCACACAGATATACACATCAAATATAAATGTGAAAAATAAAAAAAAATTATTTTATTTAAGTTGTGCAAGAAAGTACAGATTAGTACCCAATTCTCAGTTTGCACTATTGACAACAAATATATAATTCTAAAAACAGTCCTATTTATTCTACTAAACAATTTTTAATTATTTCTATTTTATTTCGCTTATTATAAATGTGTTCATTTGTGGACATGTTAAATTAAAATATAAAAAAATTTAGTTATTAATACATTTATGTCATCAAAATAATTGTACATAAAACTTTATATAGATGCAGTTGCACAAATAATATATTTATTTTAAAATACTAAGTATATTCCTTATGTTTGTGCATTTGTTGGAAGCTGGATTAAAGGTCATCAAAATATCAACATGATTATTTAGAAAAAGTAGTGTTTATCATAATAGTTTTGCATTCTTGTGTTGTCTACTGTAGATTTAAAATTATGATACATCCATCTTTTCTATCTTTTATTTGATACCGAGTCTAACTATGTAAACCATTTTCATTTTGTACTATTGATACTCCTGAATAAGCCGCAGATTCTTGAATATTGTGAATATAGGTAGCTATTGCTGCTATTGTTCTTGGTCCATATATATGTTTAAAGAATATATAATTTACAAATTATTATTATTATTGTATTGTTTAGAAAATTAAGCTTTATTATATCATATTACGTAAAGTTGCCAAAGATGGTTTTTAGAGCAAAGTGGTTTTAAAATAATACAGAATACTGATCATACATTAACTTCAAAATTGTAGTTTAATATGTACACCCAACACATGAATATAATAAAACAAACATAATAAAAAAACTGGACAATTATATAAACATTACTGTGCCACATGTCCATTTAATGTGGTTATGATATTCAAAATAATATGGTTGTAGTCACTTTCTATAGAAGGTACAACTTAGTCTGCCATGTTAAATGATAATTATTGATAGGAAAAGTAGTGCTGAATGGACTAGGTTGTACATTCTTGCAACAATTGTATTTTTATGAATAGAAAAACTTGTTAATAGTATTGTATTTATATCTTGATGTTTTTAATGCATATTGTTATTTTGTAGCATGCATATTTATTTTAAAGATGAAAGGTATACTTCTGTGTAAAAGTTCATTTCAATATTGTGGGAACAGAAACAAACATTGCTTTGAAAGATTAAAAGTATTAAAGAGAAAACATGAAAGTTTTGCCTATGGCAAACTTGTATTTTGGAATTGAGGATTAATTAGAAATGTGTTTAACCTTTTTTAGAACTGACAGGTATTGAGCTCTGTTGATAAAGCAACTGCCTAATATGCACAAAGAACATTCTTGTTCCCCAACAGTACATAAAATGGGCTTGTGTCACGTGTCTGTAAACTTAGAACTTGAAGCTCAGTCTCAGCTTCAGGACAAATGGAGGCCAGCATATGACAGACTACCTTAAAAAACATGTGCACACACACACACACAATTCATATATACTTAAGTATGAAACTTTATACATATTTGTATATGTATAAAGGGCATATAATAGAAGGTTTGTAAGAATTTTAATCACTTCCCATAATAGAAAAATGCTACTTCAAATGGTATAATACATAGTCTAGATTTATATTATTTTCTGCTCTACTAAAAGTGTCATGATTTTACTTACACATAAATATTTTAATAGAAATTAATAAGACATTCATTTATTCCAACATTCACTAGAATGTATTTCCATCAATATAGTGCCTGATACTGAGTTAGGAAAAATATCTGTAAATGGTAAAACAAAAATCAAAAGTTTTTGCAACAAAATAATAAACCAATACATTTAACAAATTGTAAAAGACATCTCAGCCACTCTCCCCTAAAATTGTGATCTTCAATTTTGTGTGTATAAAGCTTTCTATAGAAGATACCTACAACCTTTGTGTGAAATGCTCAAATTTTGCACAAAGAAATATGCAATGTTATTTATAATCTAATGAAAAAAAAATATCTCACTATGTCAATTCAGGTGAAATCTCAGGAATTTTAATGCTTCGAAGGTAACTAATTTTGAGTTGCAAATACATAGCTTAGTGAAAAAAGTTTGTCTATTCCAAGTTGTATCTCTTTCAACCCGTGACAAAAATTTGAAAACCGCCCTCTGGTGACGTCTGAGGACTTCCTCTGCACCATCTGTGCTTTTGAATGTCAGCACTATAAGTGTCTGATACTGAGAACGAGCTCAGTGGAGCTCACAGAAATAGGACTAGGAGCTTATATCGGATTCAGCCCACTGCTTGAATAGATGGTAAAAGAAACAGACTTTCACCATGAAAATGATCTTCCTCAGAGACTGTTAGACACTCATGGGTTCCAATGAATTTATGGGCAAAGTATTAAAATATTTTGTAGAACAAATTATATGTAGCAAATTGAAACACAACCGTTAACTTAATCTTCCATACTTAATCTACATTTAAAAATTGAATAGTAAAAAATTTACAAAACTATATTCTGTACATTAGTCTTGAGAGAATAGTTAATAAATAAGACAGAAAGTATCTAATTGAATGTTATTTTCTTCTATTAGAATTCTACGTCATTTTGCAGTCAAATTTTGAAATATAATCTAGTTAAATCGAATTGGTGGTGTTAAATAAATATGCATGAACATATTTTTTGAAATTGCCTAAATATTTTAAAATAAAGCATTTTACACACATACATGCATGCACATGCACACACACATGCACACACACACACACACACACACACACGCACGCACATGTCAATTAATGAGTACACAGATATTTCTTCCAGTTACAATGGTGGAAGTAATTCTGATGCTAGTTTAAAATGTTGCCTTCTAGTTTTTCATAATTCCTGCTTATTTGCTGTGTTGTAAAGTAACTAACAGCAAATAAAAATAAATGGAATATCTTACTCATCACAGAGAAACTGTCACTTATTAAAATATTAGTGAACTTTGAGAATAAAATTTACATTAAATAAACCACCCACTAGTGGACAGCACTGCCTGACTACCTTATTATAAGTTATGCCGCCAGTACAATGAAACAGAAAGGAAAATAACAAATGGCAGGGATGGGAAAAGGGATTGTTGGAACTCATTGGCCAATGGGTGAAAAATTGTACTCAGGTTTGATTAATATGTAGAGATCTTCTGTAAACTTTATGATTTTCAGTATACAGATTTTGACAAAAGATAGATTTCTTAATGTATTTTCTTACCACAATGGAGATCCCTCATGTTTATTTTTGAGAAGAGTTAAACTGTTTTTATTTTAAACTCCTGAATGATGAGAATGTAACACTTCATTCAACTGCAGAGAAAGCAGCTGTGCTCTCTCAAGGGTCATTGTATTTACTAGAGTTCACTCCTTTTAAATTTGTTAACTCTGAGTAATAAGTAAATGTGTGTGTGTGCCCTCATGTTCATTCTTGTGCATGCATCTGTGTATTCATGTGTGAATTGTGTGTACATTTGTGCATGTGTGCATGTGTGTGCATTTGTGTATTTGCATGTGTGCCTGCATGCGTGCATGTCTGTTCATATGTGAATGAATGTGGACTTCTGTGCTTGCATGTGTGTCTGTGTCCCTGCACGTGTTTTTGCATATGTACGCATGTGCTATGTGTGTACATGTGTGCGTGTGTGTGTGTGTATGTGTGTGTGTGGTGTGTGTGTGTGTTTGTGTGTGTGTGTGTGTGTGTGTGTGTGTGGTGTGGTGAGATATACAACCTCAAAGGTTTATTGTTTATACTCCTTAATAGTATTTGCTGTTTTAATAGCTACAAACTGCAAATTAAATCTTGGGGGCATATTAGTTCTTAACAAATGAGAGTATTCTGAATTTAATTGCTAAATTTACAACTTACTAGAAAAATATTGGTTTTGAAATAAGGCAAATTTTCTGCCTATGTGATGTGTTTAGTTCATGTGTATCTATGAGGTTTTTATGTAAAACTATTTTCACTATAGAATATAGAGTTAAAGCATAGAAGGTTGACTATTTCTCCTCACTTGCATAATATTTATATTAGCATGTTTATTAAAATTCAAAGTCATGATTATCTTTTTATAAACTTCTAATTCCTCTAGATGCAGAGAAATGAATTTTCAAACATCATTGTTTTTCGAGAAAAATATTTATTTATTTCAAATGTTAAAGAGAGTTACAAAATGATCAATATTTTTATTTTAAATAATTTCTAATATTTACTTGCCAGTAATAGTCAAGAACTATGGAGTCTTAAGTATATGAACATAATTACATTAAAATAGTTGTATGGCTTGATAGCCAAACATTTGTTATTATTAAATATTGAACAAATGTATATTGACATTCAATTTTTTCAAGTATTTAGTACACAGAGATTTTAAAATTAATTAATTGAATTTTCTTGGATATGCAATCCAGCACCAAAACTTCCTTTATGTCTGTAAACACATGTCAAATAAAATGATAGTGATTATTTACATGATGTATGTTTTATGTAAAAGCATTGATATTGTTATTTAATGTATGTTCAATAAAGAATGTAATTAGAGTTCATGAAATTTCAGATACATTAATAGACAATTAAAATTATAAATGCATGTGTCTTTATTACAGGAACCCATATGGATTCTAAGGATATAGTCTATACAAAATATTTGTGTTATTTTTAAAAACAATATTTGTAATTAAATTCTCAATAGACAAAAAAAAAATGGGCTCGGATTCTTTACTGAAGAAGAGAGGAAGGGACAGCTCCCAACACACTAATGGAAACAAATTAAGAATTCAATGATGTTTTTCTGACTCAGTCAATGGAAATTTGTAACTAATTGTGTGAGGCCTGTACAGACAAGAAGACCCTGGAGCTGAGCAGGTGGCTCAAAAGATAAAAGTGCTGGCTGCTTTTCCAAAATACCAGGGATCCGTTCTGAGTCCCCAAAGGGCAGCTCATTATTGTCTGTAAGTAACTCCAGCTCCAAAGGGACCCAATGCCTCACTGGCCACAGAAAGCAAATAATCCATAGATATACATATTAGTATACAGGCAAAACATCCATATACAAAGAAATAAATTATTTAAGTTTTGAAAAAATAAAAAGCGAACCCAAAGTGTTTTAATGTACAGAGATTGATTGCCTACCTGAATCAATGGCCATGAGAATCATAAACAGGAATAAACAGTGAAAGGGCATAATTGATCATACACAGATGAAACAGAGAGTTCAGGAGACAGCATGGAAGATAAGGGAAAATGTTTCCTTCTTAAATGTTGTTTTACGACCATCTATCTTTCATGGGAATATTTTGAGAAAAGTATCATTGAATCCTTCCCTAGCATTTTGTCCAAGTATGTTGAATTATCTCTGAAAATTAGAATTGTATAACTTTACAATTGTTATTGTAAAATGTTTGTTATTTTAAATTTATTTTAAAAGTTATGGTAAACTTACTGATAAACGTTTGGTATGGAAGAAATAAGAATAAATTTTAATCATACTATAAATTTATTTTCCAAGTTATTTTAACCTACTTGTAGTATTGTAGTGTAGCTAATAAATATATGAAAATAGAGATTACATCTCTATTTTTTACTTCCAGGAGGTTATACCATTGTCTGCATGCCATTTATTGACCAATGTGTTTTATTGCCATTGAGAATAACCAAGCTCTCCATATGCATACAGCTCTCATGTATTCATATTCTGCATGTCATTTTTCACTTTTGACAGTCCTATATTACTTCCAAATCCATTATTATACTGCTTCATGTTCTTGAGAATATAGTAGGATGTATTTTAATATCTCTATGGGGAATGTATTTCTAGTCCATTTTATAATGTCTGACTATACTTTCATTTGATAAACTTTCAATCTGAATTTCTGATATTATAGACTGGTACTTACAACTGTTTTCTTTTATAGATTATCTTAATTTTATAAATTAACTGAAACATGCATACATAAGTCTGGCAATGAGAAAATAGTCAATGTACAAAAGAATCCCCAATATCTTATTATTTTAATGAAGGAAAATGGATAAAAATCTATGTTCAAATCTTCTTTCATGTTCTTTAAGCAAATATTACGTCTGTATTTGCTCATACATTTAGCAAGTTGTCGGTTTTATAGTATTTGGTAGTTTTTATTCTGTCTACTGCAGTCAGAACTTGATATTATTGTGTTTATGAGATCTATTCAAATATTTATGTCTTATTAATGGCTGTTTATCTTGTTTGAAGATTTCATCTAGCTTATAACAACATCATTAGACAAATGTAAATAATATTATTCCATTTGAGTTATCATATTAATATTTTTATTTTCCAAATAAAATTCTATAATGTAAAATGTTATAAAATGAAGAGATTTCTTCTCTGTTCTAAAACACTTATAAAAATTTGAGATTATGTGAGAAAGTGATGTATTTTGAATGTCATATTTTATCTCTTTATGTCTTGAAACAATTTCACCACAAAGTTCTTGGTATTCTACAACTTGCTATGTACATATTGATAGCCTCAGACTTACTCCTGCCTTCCATTTGTTGGGATTACTGGCATTTGTCTCCATAACTTACGTCTATTTTCTCTATAGCAGTTTGTAATACTTGTTTTTATATTAGAATTTCTTTGTATATAGGAAAATATTTAATATATATTAAATGGGTATTTATAAATATAATTAAATATAATTAATATTTATTATATAATATAATATTTGGTATGACATCACCATGAGCTAAGAAATACATGTACATATTACATATGTGTATATACATGTACATATATGTATGTTAAGATTCATGTTAAATTATTTATAATATATCTAATATAATCATACATTACTGAAATAAAAATTTTATGTCATATTACTGATTAAATTTTTGCACGACTCTCTTTGGCTTCTTTTCATTCTTTTGGAAATACCTAGCCTACAAAAATTAACTTTAATTTGTTTCTTTTTTTTCTTTTTTCTTTGTTTATTCTCTTCTTTCTTTTATTGGATATTTTGTTTATTTACATTTCAAATTTTGTCCTCTTTCCAGGTCTCCCCTGTGGAAACCCCCTATCCCATCCTCCCTCTCCCAATCTCTATGAGGGTGATCCCCCAACCACCCATCTACTCCCACCTTCCTGCCCTGGCATTTCCCTGCATTGGGGCATTGAACCACCTCAGGACAAAGGGACCCTCCTCCTTCTGACATCCAGCAAGGCCATACTCTGCCACATATGGGGCCTGAGCCATGGGTCCCTCCATGTGTATTTTTTGGATGGTGATCCAATCCCAGGGAGCTCCGGGGGATATAGCCAATAGACCCCCAATGGGGCTGCAAACCCCCTCAGATAATTCAGTCCCTTCCTCAACACCTCCAACAGGTACCTCGCAGCCAGTCCTATGATTGACTGCACGCATCTGGCTCAGTATTTGTCAGGCTATAACAGAGCTGCTCAGGAGACACTCTTATCAAGCTCCCATCAGCAAGCACTTCCCAGTATACACAATAGCTTCCAGGTTTGGCAACTGTATATAGGATGGATCTCAGGGTGGAGAAGTCTCTGGATGGCCTTCAGTCTCTGCTTCTCACTTTGTCTCCATTTTTCTCCTGTGAGTATTTTATTCTCCCTTCTAAGAAGCACTGAAGCATCCAAACTTTCGTCTTCCTTCTTCTTAGGCTTCATGTGGTCTGTGAATTGTATCTTGGGTATTCCAAGCTCTTGGGCTAATAGCCACTTATTAGTGAGTGCATACCATGTGTGTTCTTTTGTGACTATATTACCTCAATCAGGATGATATTTTCAAGTTCCATCTATTTGCCTGTGAATTTCATGAGGTCATTGTTTTTAATTGCTGAGTAGTATTCCATTGTGTAAATTTACCACATTTTCTGTATCCATTCCTCTGTTGAGGAACATCTGGGTTATTTCCAGCTTCTGGCAATTATAAATAGAGCTGCTATGAACATAGAAGAACATGTGTCCTTGTTATATGTTGGAGCATCTTTTGGGTATATGTCCAGGAGTGGAATATCTGTGTCCTCAGGTAGTATTATATCCAATTTTAAGGAACCATCAGACTGATTTCCAGAGTGGTTGTACCAGCTTGCAATCCCAGCAAACAATGGATGTGTGTTCCTCTTTCTCCACATCCTCTCAGAATCTGCTGTCCCCTGTGTTTTTGATCTTAGCCATTCAGACTAGTGTGAGGTGGAATCCCAGTGTTGTTTTTATTTGCATTTCTCTGATGACTATGGGTGTTGAACATTTCTTTTTTGTTTGTTTGTTTGTTTGTTTGTTTGGGTTTTTTTGTTTATTTAAGAGTTTATTACTTCAAGGACAGATTAAAGCAAACTAAACCATGGCTCGATACAGAAAACAGGGATTTGGAGAGATAAACTTCCCTTTGGACTTAATTTTACCCTTTTATGTAACATTTCTTTAGGTACTTCTCAGCCATTCAAGTTTCATCAGTTGAGAATTCTGTTTAGCTCTGTTCCCCATTTTTTAAAAGGCTTATTTGATTCTCTGGAGTCTAACTTCTGGAATTCTTTGTATATATTGTATATTAGGCTTCTATCGTGTAGAATTGGGATAGATCTTTTCCCAATATGTTGGTTGCTCTTTTGTCCTATTGACAGTGTCCTTTGCCATACAGAACCTTTACAATTTTATGATTTCTTGAACTTAGAGTAGAAGCCATTGGTGTTCTCTTCAGGAAAATATCCCGTGTCCATGTAGAAGCCTTGCCCAATTTCCTTTCTATTAGAATCAGTGTATCTGGTATTATGTGGAAATCCTTGATCCACTTGGACTTGAGCTTTGTACAGGGAAATTTGCATTCTTCTACACCTTGACCACCAGTTGAACAAACCCCATTTGTTGAAAATGCTGTCTTTTTTTCCACTGGATGTTTTTGCTCCTTTTTCTCAAGTCAAGTGACTATATGTGTGTGGCTTCATATTTTTGTCTTCAAGTCTATTCATTTGATCTTATTGCCTGTCTCTGTAACAATACCATTCAATTTTTATCACTGTTCTGTTTATTCTGTTGGACAGCTTGAGGTCAGGATTGGTGATTCCCTCAGAATTTCTTTTATTACTGAGAAGAGTTTTCACTGTCCTCAACTTTTAGTGATTCCAAATGTATTTGCAATTTGCTTTTCTAACTCTATGAAGAATTGAGTTGGAATTTTCATGAGGATTGCATTGAATCTCTAGATGGCTATTGTTACTGTATTAATCCTGCCAATCCATGAGCATGGATGACCTTTCCATCTTCTGGGGTCTTCTTTGATTTCATTCTTCAGAGACTTGAAGTTCTTGTCATACAGATCTTTCACTTGTTTGGTTACAGTCACATCAAGATATTTTATATTTTTTGTGACAATTGTGAAGGTCGGCATTTCCCTATTTTCTTCCTCAGTCTTCTTATTCTTTGAGTAGAGAAAGACTACTGACTTGTTCAAGTTAATTTTATATCCAGTCACTTTGCTGAAATTGTTTATCAGATATAGGTGTCCTCTGGTGGAATTTTTGGCATCACTTAAGTATACTATCATATAATATACAAATAGTAACATTTTGACTTTTTCTTTTCCAATTTATATCGCCTTGACCTCTTTTTCTTTTCTAATTACTCTAGCTAGAACTTCAAGTACTATATTGAATAAATAGGGAGAGAGTGGGCAGCCTTGTCTAATCCCTGATTTTAGTGGGATTGCGTCAAGCTTCTCTCTATTTAGTTTGATGTCGGCTACTGGATTGCTGTACATTGCTGTACTGGCTGGTCTTGTGTGTCAAATTGGTATAAGCTGGAGTTATTACAGAGAAAGGAGTTTCAATTGAGGAAATATCTCTATGAGATTGAGGCATTTTCTCAATTAGAGATCAAGGGGTGATGGCCCATTGTGAGTGGTGCCATCCTTGGGCTTGTAGTCTTGGGTTCTATAAGAAAGCAAGCTGAGCAAGCCAGGGGAAGCAAGCCATCATTAAGTAATATCCCCCCATGGCCTCTGCATCAGCTCCTGCTTCCTGATCTGCTTGAGTTCCAGTCCTGATTTCCTTTGTTGATGAACAGCTGTGTAGAAGTGTAGGATGAATAAACCCTTTCCTCCCCAACTTGCTTCTTAGTCATGATGTTTGTGCAGGAATAGAAAGGCTGACTAAGAAAATTGTTTTTACTATGATTAGGTAGAGGACTTGAATTTCAGAGTTTTTGAAGTCTTTTACCATGAAGGGATGTTGAATTTTGTCAGGTGGTTTTTCAGTATCTAAGGAAATGACCATGTCATTTTTTTCTTTGAGTTTGTTTATGTAGTGGTTTACATTGATGGATTTCCACATATGGTTTAATATGTGCATCCCTGGATCCCTGGGATAAAGCCTACTTGATTGTGGTGAATGTTCATTTGAATGTGTTCTTGGGTTCAGTTGGCAAGAATTTTATTGAGTACTTTTGCATCAATATTCATAAGGGGAATTGACCTGAAGTTCTCTTTCTTTGTTGGATCTTTGTGTGGTTTTGCTATCAGCTTATTCATGGCTTCATAGAATGAAATGGGTAGAGTTTCGTTTGTTTCTATTTTGTGAAATAATTTAAAGGGTATTGTTATTAGGTCTTCTTTGAAGGTCTGATAGAATTCTGTACTAAACCTATCTGGTCTTGGGCATTTATTGGTCGGGAGACGTTTAATGACTGCTTCTATTTCTTTAGGGGTTAGGGGACTTTATAGATGTTTTATCTGGTCCTGATTTAACTTTGGAATTTTGTATCTGTCTACAAAATTGTCCATTTCATTAAGGCTTTCCAGTTTTGTTGAATATTGGCTTTTGTAGTAGGATCTGATGATTTTTTGAATTTCCTCAGTTTCTGTTGTTATATCTCCCTTTTCATTTCTAATTTCGTTAACTTGGATACTATCTCTGTGCTCTCTGGTTAGTCTGGCTAAGGGTTTAACTATCTTGCTGATTTTCTCAAAGAACCAGCTCCTGGTTTTGTTTATTCTTTGTACATTTCTATTTGTTTCTCTTTGGATCATTTCAGGCCTGAGTTTGATTATTTCCTGCTATCTACTCCTCTTGCATGTATTTGCTTCATTTTGTTTTAGAGATTTTAGGTTTGCTCTTAAGCTGCTAGTCTATGCTCTCCAGTTTCTTTTTGGAGGCACTCAGAGCTATGAGTTTTCCTCTTAGCACTGCTGTCATTGTGTCCCATAAATTTGAGTATGTTGTGTCTTCATTTTCATTAAATTCTAAAACGTCTTTAATTTACTTTTTTGTTTCTTTCTTGACTAAGTTATCATTGAGTAGAGTGTTGTTCAGCTTCCATGTGTATATGGGGTTTCTGTTCTTTTTGGGGCTATTGAAGACCAGCCTTAGTCTGTGGTGATATGATAGGTGGTGTGAGACTATTTCAATCTTCTTTTATATGTTGAGGCCTGTTTTGTGACTGATTATATGGTCAGTTTTGGAGAAAGTACATGGTCAGTTTTGGAGAAAGTACCTTGATGTGCTGAGAAGGTATATTCTTTTGTTTTAGGATACAATGTTCTATCGATATCTGTTTTATCCTTTTGCTCCATAACTTCTGTTAGTTCCATTGTATCTCTGTTTTGTTTCTGTTTCCATGATCTCTCCATTGATGAGAATAGGGTGTTGAAGTCTCACACTATTATTGTTTGTCTTGCAATGTGTACTTTGAGCTTCAGTTTCTTTTATGAATGTGGATGCCCTTGCATTTGGAGCACAGATGTTCAGAACTTGAAGTTCTCCTTGGTAGATTTTTCCTTTGATGAGTAGGAAATGTCCTTCCTTATCTTTTTTGATATCTTTTGTTTGAAAGTCCATCTTATTCGATATTCAAATGGCTACTACAACTTGTTTCTTGGGATCATTTGCTTGAAAAATTGTTTTCCAGTGCTTTCTCTGAGGTAGTGTTTATCTTTGACACTGAGTTGTGTTTCCTGTATGCAGTGAAATTCTGGGTCCTGTTTACATATCCAGTCTGTTAGTCTATGTCTTTTTATTGGGGAATTGAGTCAACTGATATTGAGATATTAAGGAATAGTGATTGTTGCTTCCTGTTATTTTTGATGTTATTTTTATGTTTGAGTGGCTGTCTTTTTTTGGATTTGTTGAAAGATTACTTTCTTACTTTTTCTAGGGTGTAGTTTCCATTTGTGTTGGAGTTTTCCATCTATATCTTTTATAGGGCTATTTTTGTGGAAAGATATTGTGTAAATTTATTTTTGTCATGAAATATCTTGGTTTCTCCATCTATGGTAATTGATAGTTTTGCTAGGTATAATACCCTGGACTGGCATTTGTGTTCTCTTAGGGTCCATATGACATCTGCCTAGGATCTTTTAGCTTTCATAATCTCTGGCATAATTCTGGTCGGTCTGACTTTGTATGTTACTTGACCTTTTTGCCTTGCTGCCTTTAATATTCTTTCATTGTTTTGTGATTTTAGTGTTTTGACTATTATGTGACTGGAGGAATTTCTTTTCTGGTCAAAGCTATTTGGAGTTCTATAGACTTATTGTATATTTATGGGCATATATCTGACCTTATGCTGTGGATACTGAAATATACTTCCTTCTGTACATTTATTTTGTGAACTTGGACTGTATTTATTTATTTACATCCCAAGTGCTGACACCCTTCTGGTCTACCCTCACAGAGTTCCTCCTCTCTTTCTCCCATAAGAGGGCAAACCCCTCAAGAATCTCTCCCTATAATGTTACATTATGTCTCTGCAATATTAGGCACACCCTTTCCCACTGAGGACAGACATGGCAATCTTCTGCTACATGTGTGCTGGTGGTGTAAGATCAGAATGTTCTTTGGTTGGTAGCTCAGTCTCTGGAAGCTCCCAGGGTTCCAGATTATTTGACACTGTTGGTCTTCCTGTGGGGTTGCCACTGTTTCAGGTCATTCATTCCTTCCCTCAATACTTCATTAGGAGTGCCTGTCTTCTGTCCAGTTTTTGGCTTTAGGTAACTGCATCTTTTTCAGTCAGCTGCCAAGTATGTCTATCAGAAGACATCTATGTTAGACTCTTGTCTGCAAGCATAACATAGCCTCACTAATAATGTCAGGGATTGGTGCCTGCCTAAAGGAGGGGTCTCAAGTTAGACCAGTCACTCATTGTCTATTGTTTCAGTTTCTGTTTCATCTTTCTTTCTGTATTTCTTTTGACAGGAATAATTTTGTGCTGAAATGTTTTTGGGTGGGATGGTGTCCTTACCAGCCATTTGGGCTTCTGCCTTGCTACTAGAAGTGGTCTCTTTAGGTTACATATCCCCACTATTGGTCATTTTGGCAAAAGTCACCTGCATTGATGTTTTGAAGCCTCTGTCCTCTTAGATCTCTAGGATTTCCTAGAGAGTCTCCCCATTCCTCAAGCCTGGCAGCTGCATATTTCCAGGTCCACACTATTTCCCTCCCTATCCCTTCTTTCTTCTGCCCATCTTCTCTACCACCCTTTACCTACCATCAGTGTTTTGTTCCCCATTCTAAATATGATTCAAGCATCCTCACTTGGACTTTCCCTCTTGTTTAACTTCTTTAGTGTGGGTAGTGTGTAATTTATGGTGGATATCTACTTATTAGTGGTTATATACCATGCATGTCCTTTTGGGTTTTATTTACCTCACTCAGGATGGTATTTTCTAGTTCCATCCTGCAAAATTCATGTCTTTGTTTTTAACAGCTGAATAGTATTCCATTATGTAAATGAACCACTTTTTTTGTATTCATTCTTCAGTTATGGGGCATCTGTGTTGCTTATGGACTCTGAATATTAGGAATAAAGCTGATATGTAGATAGTTGAGCAAGTGTCCTTATGGTATGGTGGAACATCTTTTGGGTATCTGCCCAGGAGAAGTATAGCTGGGTCTTCAGTTTGAACTATTTGCAATTTTCTGAGAAACCACCAGATTGATTTCTAGAGTGTCTGTCAAAGTTTTGACTCCCACCAGCAATGGAAGAGTGTCCCCTTTCTTTTCTCATTCTTGCCAGCACGTGCTGTTACTTGAGTTTTTAATCTTTGCCATTCTGATTGCTGTAGGGTAGAATCTCAGGGTCCTTTTAATTTGCATTTTCCTGATGACTAAGGAAGTAGAACAATTCTTTACATGTTTCTCTGCCATTTGTGAACCATTCTGTTGAGATTTCTCTGTTTATATTTTTATCTGATTTTTAAATTGCGTTGTTTGGTTTTTTGGAGGCTACTGTTTTGAGTTTTTAATATACTTTGAGTATTGGCCCTCTATTGAATGTAGGATTAGTAAAAATACTTTTCCCAATCTATAAGCTGATGATTTTTTCCTATTGACAGTGTCCATGAAACATAAAGTGGGGTTAAGAGTGTACTAGTCTCCTGACAAGGTAATAGTTGTAAGTTAACTTAGAAACATTAGGGATTCAATGCATGTTTCCAAAGCCAAGTTAAAAGTTCATTTTCCTTTTATTAACAGATACTAGTATGCCACTCCAGTTTTCAAGTATTATGATCAGCATAATGTTACCAGTTTAATCACCACCAAGTGTTTGAAATTCCCAATGAAACTCTAATAATGCTTACTTTCATTGTTATCTCAAACCTTGCTTACGTATGAAAATCATTGTATATTTTCTATTTTATCTAATTTATATCTCTTAATTTTTAAGTACATTTTTGTCAGGTTCCTAAAATTATTGCTCATATTTAACAAAATTGAAACTTCAGGCTTTCTTTTGCTTATAATAAAAAGCCATCTTACCCATCACTTTTAAATATTAATTTCTCTGCTTTATATAACTCAACTGTTATTTTCTCCCCATTTTCATAATGAAGTAGTAAGTAGGACTGTTGTGCTTTTTTATTATTGACATATTAAAGCTTTTTCTTTTATTTTTTGATGTTGACCAAGTTTGAGAAACAGGAGATCAATTTTTTTTGACCAGCTATTCTTGCACTGCTTATTATTTGACACAGAGAGAGGCTGTCTCTGTCTAATTTTTTTTTTTGTTTTGTTTTGTTTTTTTTTTTTCGAGACAGGGTTTCTCTGTGTAGTTCTGGCTGTCCTGGAACTCACTTTGTAGACCAGGCTGGCCTTGAACTCAGAAATCCTCCTGCCTCTGCCTCCCAAGTGCTGCGATTAAAGGCGTGCGCCACCACCGCCCGGCTCTGTCTCATTTTTTAACAATACATTTCTGACTCATTTTTCTATATATGCTTTCTGTGCAATGGCATGCAGCCTAAACAGATTAAAACTAATGTCATCAATAACAGTAATACTTATCTTTCCTGTTCACTTCTTTTGCCACCCTCAAGTCATCTGTTCAGTGTCACATACACATGCTGTGTCCTTGATGTTCTCTTGCCTTCATTTTAGCTTAGCTTCCATTTTCTGTTTGTAACAGTTTCCTTATTTGACCTTACATTATGCCTGATTTGTTTTTCTGCATAAATTTCATATGTCCAGCTGATTTCAGGTGAAGATACTGACCTTCTCTCTAGCCCATCATATGATATGCCTGAAGACTTGTGGTGGAATGCTGATAGTATTAGGGAAGCTCTCTTTTTAGAAACTAGTAATTTACCATTACTGGAATTCATACTTTCTCTGAATATAGGTACTACATCCCAAGACAAAATTATTCATTAGTACACTCAATTGAACTTCCTCTGTCCTTTATATATTGTATGTTTTATATACTAATTCCATAATTTAGATTCTTTCAATATTAATCTTGAAAATAACAATAAGTATCATGCTTTTCTTGGAATTAAGAAATTTTCTAGATCCTGTTCTCACTAATAATGATTCTCTGTTATGTTTGCAAACTGAAGCCTAACATGGCTGTCCTCTGAGCGACTCTACCAGCAGTTGATTGATACAGAGGCTGCTACTAACAGTCAACCTTTGGACTGAGGTCAGGGACACCTATGGAAGAGTTAGGGGAAGGATTGAGGGAGCTGACGGGAATGGAATTCCCATAGGAAGAGCAACAGTGTCAGCTAACCTGGATTCCTGGGAGCTCCTAGAAACTCGGCCACCACCAAACAACATACATGGACTGGTCCTTGGCCCCTGGCACATATATAACAGAGGAATGCCTTGTCTGTCCTCAGTGGGAAAGGATTCACTTAATCCTATAGAGAATTGGTACCCCAGGGAAAGGGGATCAGGGGTAAGCAATGAGCTGTGGGTGAGAGAGGTAGGGTAAACATCACCCTTTCAGAGGCAAAGGGAAGGGAGATGGGGTGAAGAACCCTTGGGGTAAAGAACCTTTGGAGGAAGAACTAGGAAAGGAGGCAATATTTGGAATGTAAATAAATGAAATAATAAACAATATCATTTGCAATATTGGCATAAGCATGGCACAAATTAAACAACATGGTAGCAACAAAAAAAGATGACCAGATTAACATAATCTTTTTTGTAATGTATGGGATAACTCAGATATCTATGCATGAACACCATGCTTCAAAGTGGCCAAGTTTCTGTCCTTGCTTTATTTACCTTGAAAAGCAATCAGTGTAGGATCTTGTTATAGGATGATGAAACTTTGCATAGTTTTAAAATAAAAATGACAAGAGGAAATTTACTCGTGTTTTCATAGAACAGTATTTTCAATTTGCAGACTAGATTTCTAAATTTCTAATGTTTGAAGTTCTGTCCACTTGAAATAGAAAGCAGAACTGTGGACATTGAATCTCTGACTAATTTTTAATTTTGGATGAGCAGGATAATTATAAAGCTAATATATTCATTCATTTTGATGACCACAGGTAATCAGAAATTCTTCCGAAATTTATGACTAAAAATATACATCATCTTTATTCAGAAATCATACATTTGTCTATGTCTCTCTGTTCAGAAGCAAATGTCCAAGATCATTCTGAATGTTAGGATTGTATCCTTTCTCTTTTTAACATTCTTTACTTGGTCATTAGATTCAACAAATGTATTTTAGCAACTTCAGTGTGTTGAAGGCCTTTTGTTTATATTTCTACTATCCTTTCTACTAGTATTTATTTTAATTGTGATATGAACAAGTAGCTGTGAAAGCAATAATCTCTATATAGTAAAAAAAAAAAACAATTATGGCAACTTGAGAGATCACTCTGTACACTCTGATAAAGATGACATTTGGTTAGATCTGTCACATAGGTTTTGATACAAATCACTGGACTTTAGGATATAGTAAAATTAATGTCTTATTTTTTGAAACATTTTGTAAGTATTTTATGAAATAACACAGAATCTAGATATATTCTCCAATCTTTTAGGAGAATCCTCAAAATTCTCCAAGATACATCATCCAAACACAGCAAAACAAAATACAGTAAGACAAAGCAAAAGCCATCACACCAAACTGTGCAAGGAAATCCAAAAGGAGGAATATATTATGGCAGAAAAGTCAGAGACACAACTGATCCCATGGTTAGGAGTTCACAAAAATACCTAGCTAAGAGTCACAATACGTATGGAGAGGATCTGTTGAAGACCATGCCAGTCGTATGGTGCTACTTCAGTCTTTGTGATCCCATATGTGCCCTGCTTAGTTGATTCAGTGGTCCATGTTCTCCTGGTGTCCTCCATACTGTCTGACTCCTGTGATCTTTCCACTCCCTCTTCCATGGGATTTCCAGAAATCCAAGGAGAGAGACCTATTAGAGACCTCCAATTTAGACTTTTGGCCTGTAAAACGATTTGCTCTTTTTTTTTTTCCTTAAACATTTTTTTCTTTTTTTTTTATTTATTTTATTTTCTAAGTTTTTTTATTTAAATTCAAAATCATTTCCCCTTTCCCGTACCCTCCCTCCCCAAAAGTCCCATAAGCCTCCTTCCCTCCCTCTTTTCCCCATTCAACCCCCTCTCGCTTCTCTGTCCTGGCATTCCCCTACATCCAGTCTTTCAGGACCAGGGGTCTCTCCTTCCATCTTCTTGGAAATCTATTGATATGCGAATTGTGTCTAGGGTATTCCGAGATTCTGGGTTAATATCCCCTTATCAGTGACTGCATACCATGTGTGTTCTTTTGTGATTGAGTTACCTCACTAAGGATGATATTTTCAAGTTCTGACCATTTGCCTAGGAATTTCGTGAATTCATTGTTTTTAATTTCAGAGTAGTATTCCATTGTGTAAATATACCACATCTTCTGAATCCATTCCTCCGTTGAGAGACATCTGGGTTCTTTCCAGCTTCTGGCTATTATAAATAAGGCTGCTATGAACATAGTGGAGCATGTGTCCTTATTGCATGCAAGGGAAGCCTCTGTGTATATGCCCAGGAGTAGTATAGCCGGAAACTCTCTTTCTATCAGCATTTACTCCCATCTGATGCTGGAGGAAGCCTCTCCATCGATGAGCAGAGAAGGTACCTGTCTCTGAGTATAAGTGAATATAGTGAAGAACAATTTCCATGACTTTTTTAAATACTTGCATTTGATTCTACCTCAGGCATCTGCAATATCAAGTTTTGGATTCTTGGTTATCAAAGCATCATGGGGCATGTGCTCCTATTTGTGGAGAGGGCCTCAAATTAAAGCAGAAATGGGTTGGCACCCTCAAAATGTTCTATGCTGCCATTGGCTCACAACATCTTATAGTCAGGACAGATTGTAGGTCAAAGGATTTGAAGCTGGGTTGGTGTCTTCATTTTTTTTAGTGATATGCAGAATACCTTCTCATAACAAAGAACCCAAACATTGGGGTGAAAGCTCTTTTCAGTCATGAGCTCTTCCTGTCCACTAAAATTATCTTTGTAAATGTAGTGCTTGGTAATGGGGATCACCATCACTTTATGGAGGACAACTTTATATCCTGTCATCAATCTGGGGTGCTTTTAGAATTCCAATAGGATCTGATTGTCTAACAACCTAACCAAATGCAACCCATACTGCCACTAGAAGCTGTGCCTTGCTTCAAGAGATAGCCAGGTGAGATTCCATATTACCTATTACTAGGAGTCCTCAATAGGATCACCCTCATAGATAGCTCAGGATGTTTCACTGCACGACCTTTCCAGACAGACACACTAATGCCTTTGAAGTCTAGTTGTCTCTCCACATCATCTTTTCTTGCATTTAGTCTCCTCTACACACACTTGATAATTACTGTTCCTGTCCTCACATGGCCCAAGTCCACACAGAATATCAATTTTATTCTTTCTTTCCAGAGAGATCCATGTGTCTGCTCACTTTTCTTTAACTTACTTCAATGGATCTATAGACTGTATCTTCTTTTCATGTTCTTAACAGATACCATTCTCTTATAAGTGAATACTGCCAGTGACTGGCTTTAGCATCCATGAAGTGGATAAACAGATACAGGGAGCTGTTGGATTTAGTGCTTGGAGCCACTGGTAGGAGTGAATCCAGATACCTACTGGGGCTGTTGCCAAAGGGAACCAGCAATTGGAGAATTTACTCAGCAATATTTTTTTTTTCCTGCGGGAACAAAGCTTAATTTACTGGAGCTAGCACTTTCTATCATAAGCAGAAAAATTATAAACTCTTTTAACTCCTTGGGGCTGGTAAGAAAGAGAAGAGAGAAAATTTACATGTAGGCACACACACACACACACACACACACACACACACACTGAGTGGATAAAACAAAAGACCGAGTTCAATAACATCATACACAAAAATATACATACATATGCCAATACAGGCATATACAAATTCATACATAGGATGATTAGACCAAAACTCCAGCAAGTAGGCTCCAAGTATTCCACATATACACGCAAAACAACTAATGCAATATTCCAAATCCCATTCACACAAACTTTATACATATACACATGGTTGTTGGGTGGGAGAAACAGTGTTCTATCTACCCATTCTTAATCCTTTCTTTCATAGCTTATATATCTTAGCAAAATCTTTCAAGCCAGATACAATTCCAATATGATTATGATTTAGTTTTCTTCTAATGAATGATTATGCAAAAACAGTATTTTTTCCAATACCTTCACAAGAAATAAAATTTTGTAGTACAGCTAAAGAAAACAAATTATTTCCCCAAAACCATGTACATTTGTAACCAACCAACTTGATATAGATTAACAAAGTGTGTAAGCCAGCAAGGTAGTTTTTTCAGCTAGTTTCTCTTACTGGGAGGCAACATTTTGTGGTTACAAAGAAATGCAATTTCTTTTCTTTTATTTTATTTTAATTATTTTAGTATTTACTTTTAAATGCAATCTTTAAGAATCTTAAAAAAGTCAGACATCTAAACTTTTATAAAAAAAAACAGTCATGTCTAACTTAAATTCTCAAAATGCATATCTATGCATCAGCAATTCTTTTTTTTATTTTCTGTTTTTTTTATTTACATCCAAAATCATTTCCCCTTTCCCGTTTCCTCCCTCCCCAAAAGTCCCATAAGCCCCCTTCCCTCCCTCTTTTCCCCATTCAACCCCCTCTCCCTTCTCTGTCCTGGCATTCCCCTACATCCAGTCTTTCCAGGACCAGGGGTCTCTCCTTCCATCTTCTTGGAAATCTATTGATATGCGAATTGTGTCTAGGGTATTCTGAGATTCTGGGTTAATATCCCCTTATCAGTGACTGCATACCATGTGTGTTCTTTTGTGATTGGGTTACCTCACTAAGGATGATATTGTCAAGTTCTGACCATTTGCCTAGGAATTTCGTGAGTTCATTGTTTTTAATTGCAGAGTAGTATTACATTGTGTAAATATACCACATCTTCTGAATCCATTCCTCTGTTGAGGGACATCTGGGTTCTTTCTAGCTTCTGGCTATTATAAATAAGGCTGCTATGAACATACTGGAGCATGTGTACTTATTGCATGCGGGGAAAGCCTCTGGGTATATGCCCAGGAGTGGTATAGCCGGATCCTCCGGGAGTGTCATGCCCAGTTTTTTTAGGAACCGCCAGACTGCTTTCCAGAGTGGTTGTACCAGCTTGCAATCCCACCAGCAGTGGAGGAGATTTCCTCTTTCTCCACATCCTCTCCAACAACTGCTGTCTCCTGTGTTTTTGATCTTAGCCATTCTGACTGGTGTGAGATGGAATCTCAGGGTTGTTTTGATTTGCATTTCCCTAATGACTAAGGATGATGAACATCTATTTAGGTGTTTCTCAGTCATTAGATATTCTTCAGGTGAGAACACTTTGTTCAGCTCTGTACCCCATTTTTTAATAGGGTTATTTAATAAATCATATCAGGAAGCTGAGGGCATAAATGGGTATAAGAAATCAATCAATACCATTCCAGACTCAGTGAGAGTCTCATCAGCCAGTCCTGCCATTGTTTTTGTTCCCCGACCAGAAAAAGGACTCTAGCTTAACTAATAAGATGTGCCTTTCTGAACCTCATATTGTTCCCTAAGACTTGTTACATCAGAGCCAGTAGTAAAAAAATCTCAACCTATCTTCACTAGCAACTTTATTTTTCCATGTTTTCTAATGGTGCTGGTCATTGCTGACCATCTACATCTCTAAGTTCACCTCTAGGGTGGTGATAGAATGATTAGTCTGCTCCAGCAGCAAGGGCTGAAAGAGATCAAGCATTAGTACTATGAATGCCAGATATACTGTCTGGGGCAGGGGGGAGGGAAAATACCAAGACAGGGATGTGAGAATGAGTTGATTGGGGAACAGGGTGAGGGAAGAGGGCTTATGGGACTTTCGGGGAGGAGGGGATTCAGGAAAGGGGAAATCATTTGAAATGTAAATAAAGAATATATCTAATAAAAAAAGTTTTCATATAATTCTTTGATTAAGAGGGATGTGACGGCAGCAAGCAAAGCAGAACTCCTCCGTAACAGCATGAATTCCAGAAGACACATAGTCCTGGGGGCCATGCCATTCCAAGGCTGACCCATGCAGCTATGGCATCCTGTGGGCTGTATTCCATGACTGCTAAAGCCATTTGTCATTCCTCCTACACGGCCCTTGGCAGAATACAAATTATATTAGTTTTTTGAATCTTGTATAATTTACTCAGTATTTTCCTTTTTTTATATTTCCATCCATATGTCTACAGATTTCATGATGTCACCTCTTTTTAATATTTGAATCATACTCCATTGTGTAAATGTGCTATTTTTCTTTATCCATTTGTTTTGTTTTGTTTGTTTGTTTGAGGAACATCTAGGTTGTTTACAGTTTTGGTACAGTTAATAAAGGTACAGCCAACGTAGTTGAACAAATGTCCTTATGGTATGATGGAACATTCTCTGGGTGTATGCCTAAGAATGGTATAAACTGGATCCTTAAAGTAGAATGCTTCTTAATTTATTGAGAATGTATCGTAATGATTACCACAGTACTTGTTCAAGTTTGTACTCCCACCAGCAATGGAGAAGTGCTCTCCTTGATTCACATCTACAACACTGTGAACTGTTACTTGTATCAATAATTTTATCCACCTTTGAGTTATAAAAATGAGATGAAATCTCAAAGTAATTTTGTTTTCCATTTCCCTAATAGCTATACATCTTTATGTTGACCATTTCTTTAAGTGTTTCTCAACGATTTGAGATTCTTCCAAAGAGAATTCTCTGTTAGTTCTGTAACCCATTTTTAGTTGCACACTTTGTTTATTTAATATCTAATTTATTGAGTTCCTCATATATTCTAGATATTAGACCTCTATAAGATGGGAGTTGTTGAAAATTATTTATCTCTATATAGTCAGTTTCTTGTCTGTTTGACAGTTTCCTTGCCCTTTAATAAGTTTTTTAGTTTTTTGAAGCCTCATTTACTAATTTCTAATATTGGTGCCTGTGCTATCCATGGTCTGTTTAGGAAGTTGCCTCCTGGGTCGATGTGTTCAAAGATGTTCCATCACTTTCTCTTCTATCAAGTTCAGCGTGTCTAGATTTATCTTAATGTCTTTGTTCAACTGTGATATGAATTATGTGCAGGAAGATGAATATGTATCTATTTGCATTCCTGTGCATAAAGACTTCCAATTTGACTAGAACCATTTGTTTAATATGCTTTGTTTTCCTAGTGTGTATTCGCGTGTTCCTTATTTAAAGGTGACCATAAGTGTGTGAATTTACATCTGGGTCTTCAATTTGATCACCATTGATCACCATGTCTATTTTATGCCAATACCATGCAGTTTTTATTACTATAGTCCAACTTGAAATCACAGATGGTGACACCTCCCATAATTTGGTTATTGATCAAATCTCTTTAGCTATTCCTGTGTTTTTGGTTTATTCGTATGAAGTTCTGGAAAAAAATTTTCCACAGGGACTGCACCAAATCTGTTTGTATATAGGAAGGTTACTGATTTATTTTATTTATTTAATCTTATAGTCATCAACTTTGTTGAAAGTGTTTCTCAGCTGTAGGAGCTTTCTGAAAGAATTTGG
Organism: Tokudaia tokunoshimensis; assembly: GCA_036184795.1. Lineage (NCBI taxonomy): Eukaryota > Metazoa > Chordata > Mammalia > Rodentia > Muridae > Tokudaia > Tokudaia tokunoshimensis. The sequence continues at coordinate 17,090,586 of BTHU01000011.1, forward strand.
GGGCTTGCTTGTGTATACTTTCATATCTCATAAACATCCCAATTAGCATCTCCTCAATCTATTTTTGTTGTCTTAGCACACTAGCTAGAACTTCAAGTACTATGCAAAGTAGATAGTCTTATTTGTTAGTTTAGTGTAATTGCTTTGATTTTTCTCTCCATTTAACTGGTGTAGCTGTAGGCTTACTGACAATTACCTTATTATGTTTATGTATGTTCCTTGTTTCCTTGTATCTTCAACACCTTTATCATGAATGGATATTGGATTTTATCAAAAACTTTTCCGCATCTAATGACATTATCATTCCTGTTATTTACTTTTGCCTTTTGTTTTGTTTATATGGCAGAATATATTTACTGTTTTCCAGATAGTGATCATTGAACCATCACTGTATCTCTGGAATGTAGCCTACCTGATCTTGAAATTGTTTTGGAAGTATTTGTAATTCTTTTTTATTATTGCTGAGTCTTATTTGTTTTGGGTTTTATTGCAACTATCACCTTATAAAATGAATTGTTGAATTTATTAATTTTTCTCGAAGATTTGTTTTGTGTTTTTCTAACTTTCTTTAATTCATTTACCATTTTTCTTTTGACGTACTTCTGACAAATTCCTATAATGGATTTTATGATCTTTTTCTTGTGCTTTAGCTATGTTGGAATATTCAGGTACTGCTAAGGTAGGATAGCTGGACTCTGGTAGAGACATATTACCCTGATATTATTTATTGTGGTGTTCTTTTGCTGGCATCTAGACATCTGATTTGGGGGTAATTATAGATTCAGGTGGTGTTTTACAAATTTTACTTTGCTGCGTATCTGTTTTATTCTTTGGTTTCCATTTCCTGTCTGGATTTTCAAAGAGTGCTGCTTGTTTTCCTGGCCTGTTCATCTGGTATATTCATAGGCTGGTGGTGTTATAGACTGGGATGCAGCAACGAGTAAAGGGAGGGAATCGGGGAGGGGGAATAAGGAGGTGAGATGGTTCATGGGATTCACAAGAGATGTATGTGGGTGTGGCTGGGGTGTATATCTGATGATCTGTTGCTTTGGGTAACTCTGAGTGATTGGCTCTGGCCTCCCTACTCTTGTAGCAATGCTCCTTACTCAGTAGTGTATGGCGCACCATACCTATTCTTCTCATTAATTTAAAGGGGATATCTTTCCACTTACATGGTTAAATACCTAAAAGATTATACATGTATTGGATTTTAAATTTTTATATGTTTTATCTCATTCTAAGAGGTATCATTCTGTGTGATTAGTTTATATAAAATTAGCACTTCAGCCTTACTAAATGAACCAGTGTAATCAATGGTGTGAACTTAGGTCTCGTTTGTTTAATACCCAATGCTCATCTCTCTGTCATACTGAACTGTGACAGGAACTGGGACAATTCATAAAGACCAAAGATAGGATGATCAAGGTGAGCAGCTCTTATGTTCTCTTATGTACTCTTGAAGACTCAGATGTACAGGGACCTAATTTGAGAGATAAAGCACTGAAATGCCAAGTGTCAGAAACTGTGCTGAGTTCTGCCAATCAAGACACCTCATGTGTCAAGATAGCTGGTAGCAAGGGTGTGACTTGATTAATGTTAGGCAAGTCTGTAGAAAAATGCCAGGGTCTGTTTTCTAACCCTTTGCTGTATAAAAGTACAAGAATTTAATAACTACAAGATTTTCCCCATGACTCTTTAAGGATGTTGACTGTTCTTTCTAAGACAAGATGACAAATACGAATTTAAATTCTTAGTTGATAGCTTGTAGAGAACCTCAAATGATTGTTTTCATTTTTTTGTACTGTTAAACCTCAAACTCAAGGAATTGGCACCTTTAAAAGGCATATTCCAGTTACGTAGTTGCAGAAAATTGGTGTTATTTTAGGACTGTGGCTTTAGTATGGTTGTTATGCAATATTTGAGGGTTTTATTAACAACTTATCAACTAAATATGAACCAACTATTATAGTCCCATTATAAGTATATAGTAAAACAACACAGGATTACCACTTAATATTTTCATAATCAGCTGCATTCTTCCCAATATAGGTTGATATAAAGTACATGAATAGTCCCATGTTAGGTGTGTCTTCCCTGCCCCAGCTCTCACCTTCACAGGAACATGAAGGTGGGGGACCGCAAATAGTACTAATGAAGCCACAGATGTAAACCACAAGGGTTTTAAGCTTAGTAAGGAAATGAAATAGAATTGCTTTTTTCTCTTCCTCATTAATATTTTTTTTAAAAATACTCATCTATATTTAATGTGTTTGTGTGCTTTTTCATATGGCTCATGTTTTGTTTTCCCTGTGCATTTCATGTTATAAAATGTTTTATGTGTTAAGGGGTATCAGTCTCTCTCTCTCTCTCTCTCTCTCTCTCTCTCTCTCTCTCTCTCTCTCTCTCTCTCTCTTTCTGTGTGTGAGTGTGTGTTTGTGTGTGTGCATGTGTGTATATGTTTGAATGAAATGATAAACTGTGATTTATTCTTTAAATGTACTATATAGCCACATAAAATAATTTTGCTATAAATATATATGTTTTATTACTTATAATTAGTTATGCTTAAAACAATTTGAGGTGATATTTTATGTCTACAACCATGTGATAAATTTAGTCTAATTATATCATTCGGGTGTGTCTGTTTCTTTCTACACACACACACACACACACACACACACACACACACACACAAACACACACACAGCAACACCTAGGAATACATAAAATATTCCAGGCATATTTCTATCTGAATCATGTCTTTGTTTCAGATAGGGGAAAATTAGGAATGGCAAGTGAACAAAAAGATGTAGACAACATAAAATCTCTTCTATATTAGCTTTGAAGTTATCTTCATTCACTATCTCAGTGGACAGAACTTTTCTTTTCCCAATCTTTAGTAGGACCTTTTGGACCTTTTGGCTCTTATGTGGCTGACTTGCATTAATCTTAATAAGGTAAGCATTCTTTCAGTACAGAAAGAGAAAGGTGTTGGCATGGGCTCCCTCTCATAGCATGGCTCACAGAGTAAATCATTGATTAGCCACTTTCAGGAATTCTGTACCACCTATGCCCTAGCACATCATGCATGAAGGGCAAATTGTACATGGAAGGTTTTGGTGCTGTATTGTTTTCCATTGTTCTCTTTCTGTAGCCTCAGAATACATTTTTCACTCTAAGTAGACTATAAAGTAGGGATGAATGCTCCATTTAGACACCAGCTCAACGTCTCTATATTCAATGAGCTGTTTGAATGTTGTCTTCTGCAATGGGGCCCTTTGTTCGTTTTTTTGCAGAGCAAACCTTTGTTCTAAAATCTGCCTGTGTGGTTTGTGAAGGTCCACAGAACCCAACAACTAGGATGAATACAAAGCTGCTCCTATACTGGAAGCCTTGCCTTGGCTAAAAATCATGACTGGTTCAGACATCATATCCTCCAATACCAGGAGTCCTCACTAAGATGACCCTCATAGACTCTAGGAGGCTTCCACTGTGCTAGGTTGCCAGACTGCCCCACAAAACCCCATCAATTGCAGCTGTGTCTTCCAGCACATAATACCTCCACCTGTTCCACCTCTGACCTAATCACTCCCTCTTCAATCCCCATTTACCCCACATTCACAGGAAAACTCTATTCTCTTTCCCTTCCCAGGAAAATTTATGCATCATTCCCTAGACCACTTTTCTTTATCTTACCTCTGAATCTATAGTCTGTAGCTTGGCTTTCATGTACTTGGCAGCTAATATCCAATTATAAGTGAGCACATACCACGAGTGTCTTTCTGGGTCTGTGGTATATCGCTCCAGGTGAGTTTTTACTAGAATTTCTGCACCAAAAATTTTGTTTGTTTACTAGAATTGGTCTGCACAAAATTTCATGATGTCATTTTTTAAATAGCAGAGTAATACTCCATTGTATAAAGGTACTGGATTTTCTTCATTCATTCATCTGTTGAGAGACAGATTGTTTCTTGTTTGGGGCTATTGTGAATAAAGCAATAGTGAACATAGTTGAACAAGTATCCTTTTTGTAGGATGGAGTATCCTTTGGGTAAATGCCCAAGAGTGGTATAAACTGGATCTTGAGGTAGATTGATTCTCCATTTTCTGAGAAGCCACCATATTAATTTCCATAGTGGGTATATAAGTTTTCATTCAAGCCAATAATAAAGAGTGTTCTCTTGGCTATACATCCTTGCTAGCATGATCTGTAATTTGTGTATTGATCTTAGCTATCCTGACAATTATCAGATAGAATCTCAATTTGCATTTCACTGAAGGCCAGGGATGTTGATTATATCTTTAATGGTTTCTCATCCATTTGTGATTCCTCTAATGACAATTCTCTGTTTAGATCTCTACCCCAATTTTTAAATTGGATTTATTTATTTTGATTTCTAGATGGAAGCCACCAGGACACTATGATCCACTGAATCAACTAAGCAGAATTGGTACAGGTGCACAGAGACAGAAGTAGCAAGCTTGGGGCCTACAAGGGTCTGCACCAGGTTTTTGCATAGTTATGACTTTTAGCTTGGTGTTTTTGTAGAACTCCTAACAGCGGACACAGGCATCTCTCTGACTATTTTGCATGTCCATGGAAAAATGTTAACCTCTTATGTTGCCTTGTCCAGCCTTCGTTTGTGGGCTTTAGCCTTGCCTTATTGTTTTGGGTTTTTTGTTTTGTTGTTTGTTTGCAACTTTTGTGTTTGGCTGTTGTCACTTAGAGGTTTGTTCTTTTCTGAAGTTAAACAGAGGGGGAGTGGATCTTGGGAAGAGTAGAAAGTGGAGGGTGTTTAGCAGGAGTATAGGGAGGGAAACTGGTGGAGATGTATGAGAGAAGAATAGATATTCAAAAAGAAAAAGAAAAAAAAGATAACAGCTATAAACAATGTTGTCTCTATAAGTATGTATGCTATTTATTTGTATCTAATCTCATTCATTTCTGTGATAATTTCAACTCCTAAAAATTGTTAAGCATAACTTGAGGAAATGTAGAAAATGTGGCATATCAATTCATAATTAACTCACAGAGTATATTTAAATTAACATGGTACAACATACTAAAAATAATTTGCCTAAATGAATGTATATGCACATCACACCAAACATGCCATATATACATATATGTACATGAACACGCACATGTATATGTACATATATGTATTTATATGTATATACACATACATATGAGTAGATATATGTGAGTATATATGTGTGTATGTGTGTATTCAATAGCAGTTAATGAAATAAGAGTCCAAGAACTTGGAGAAGAGCAAGGAGAGAAGTACAGGAGGTTTTGGAATGGAACAAAGGGAAAGAAAAGTATGGTAATCAGTTTACCAACTTTCACTAGCTTTGTCTGCTGAAATACAGAACAAAACATAAAAATAATATTGTATCAGAAAAATAACTACATAAAACAACTTAACATCAATAAAAAAATTGTACTCATATCTAAATATTTTGATTCACTTTTCTTCTCTAATGTAATAATGTTGTTTTACTTTTTCGTTTGTTATTCTGTAAACAAAGTTCCATTTCTCATGAAAAATCTACAGTGAGGTAACATTAAAAGTAATGAAAATTGATGCTAATGTCATCACTTATTGACAATTAAATTCAATTAAGCTCTCATTATTATTAATAAAGATATGTGATCATATAATATATATGTATGTGTGTGTGTGTTTACCTAATTACTGATTCACTGTACTTCCTCATATATTTATTGACCTACTTGCAGCATTTTATAAGGCAGAGTTTATTTGCTTTAGAATGTTAGTACTGTAGGTAACTTTAATTACACTGGCATTTATACAGCAAACATCTTAAGGTATGCACTTTAGACCTTTAGAAACAAACCAAGCATAACAGTCCTTGAGGCACTCGATATTTATTACCTCTCCTTTACAAAATCACAATACAAGATGACAAATGTGTCCCATGCAATGAAAACATATATTTGAAATGAACTTTTTAATTGAATTAGTTCATGGTTCCAAATAAACCATTTCACTTGAAATATGGTTGCAATTACTCAGGCACACAATGTCTAATATATCAGCAAACAGTCCAGTGAGAGGGCAAGTAACATGGTGCTGAAAGGATTTAATTATTTCCATTTAATGGCAGTTCTTTAAAGAGACCCTATGGAATCTATCCCAGTTATCTCTGCCAATTGCTATATTGGTTTAAAATAGGTATTCTGTGAGAATGAAGGCCTTGGAATTAAATTTTCCAGAAGTAGCAGTGAGTCAGAAAGCTGAAATTAAGATTTGTCCTGAGAGATGTCAACTGGGTACAGACTGACCATGGCTTTGACCCATCCACTTAAAAAACGCATGCTTGGTTCTTACTTCATTTAGTTCTTCCCGCATAGTTGTACCTAAAAGGAGGACATTTTATACCTAGGAGAGAAAACACTTGACATTAGTTTTTACATCTATAAGGATCTTGTTTTTCTTTTTTCCTGCTTTAGCAGTGTTTTAATAAATTTATATAGCATAAGAATAACATGGAAAAACATGGTCTGTCTAGATATAAAGTTAAATAAAATATTTTTTTTGTCAGCAAAGCTAGTTATCTTAACCCATACCATCAGCAAGTTTTTGAGGTGATGCATGATATTCCAAGAACCCCAGACTGCAATACTTGTGGGAGGGGTCTCCGTTCTATCCTAACAGATGAATTGACATTTATATTCCTAGCATCACTCATTACCAGGATGAAATGGACAGGCCATTTTTTCCACTGTTCTTTGGTGCAAAGTGTGACACAAGGCAGAGCTAATTATATTCTCTGCAATTCAGGGACTAAGTCGTCTGCTTGCATTAAATCATTAGAAATATCCCAATTGTAAAATAATCTTATATTTATATATCCACCTGAGAATTACCATTTGCTTTTTGAACAAGCAGAGAGAATCTTTATAAAATTTTGTGGAAAATACTTTAATGTAGCAAAATTAAAACTACAGCATTTTTAAAATTGTTTGTATGAAAGACTGAATCCTGACTTCCAAAATTATTGGTCATGGTTTTGAGTTAGTGCATTGGAAACGAGTTACATTTTGAAATTTAAGTGTTCTATTTTAATCATTGAGGAAACTAGAAATGTTTTCTCATTTGAAAATCATAAAGTAAACATTTATTTTAAATTTTATATTTTCCCTTTTTTTGAAAATATTCTTTTCTCATATTACAATTTCCCCTTCCTCTTCTGTTTCCAGTAACCAACCCACCTCTTCTTTCATCGGGATTCCTGTTCTCTTTTGTCTCTCACTAGAAAAGAATGGGCTTGTGAGAGAGAGCAACAGAACATAGCAAAATAAATTTATAATGAGATAAAATCCTTCACACTCATGTTGGTCTCGGTAAGTTGACAGAATGAACAGTGCACAGGAAAAAAGCATAAGAATCAGAGTCTGACTCATTTACACAGTCAGGAGTTCCATAAAAACACTAAACTAAAAAACACGATGAACGTACAGAAGACCTGGTGCAGAGTGAGGTTTAGTACTGGCCTTTAGCAAGCCGCTGCAGTCGGTGAGCTCATGAGAACTTTCCCCAGCTCATTGTGAAGGCTTTGTTTTCCTGGTGTCTTCCATGCTCTATGACTCTTACACCTTACACTCGTTTTGCAATACTTCCTGAGCTCTGAGGAGAAGGATTTGGTGGAAACATCCCATTTAGAGCTTAGTGTTCCAAGGTCTCTCTCTCTCTCTCTCTCTCTCTCTCTCTCTCTCTCTCTCTCTCTCTCTCTGATGCATGTCTAATGTGTACTATGGGATTCTGTATTTGCAAAATTCTTTAGCTGTGTGATTGTGTGTGTGTGTGTGTGTGTGTGTGTGTGTGTGAGAGAGAGAGAGAGAGAGAGAGAGAGAGAGAGAGAGAGAGAGAGAGCACAAGTATGTTTGTAACATTTTATTTGCTGGAAAATAAAATTGCTTGCTTCAGTAGCTTCAGATACTACTAAACTAGGAGTTCCAGGCATTTGTGAGATGCCCAATTATGGGTATTGAGAGTCAGCCAGAGGCCCTCAGCCAGAATAGCAAGATCTTTTAAGCATTGATACCAGAGCACACTTTATGAGATCTAATAGAATATTTTTAAATCACCTACTACCACTCTTGTCTATTTACTTTGGAACTTACATTAATATATTTTAATGTGAGATGTAACTATTTGAAATTAATTGAGATGTATTTGCATCAAATACTTATGGAGAGAATTATACTTGTATATTTAATCATTATAAAATATTATGTAATATTTGATAGAAAGACTTACTGTAGTTATGATTTCCATAAGTCTTATTTTTATAATTTTTGAGTAAATATGTATTATTTTGAAAAAGACATTGCAATTATTAGCTATTCTTTTAAAGACTGTCTTATCAAAACACTTTACGATATTCAGTGAGTAATTTTCTAATATAAAATAGGTTTATACTCCTTATATAATTTGAGAAAAAAGAAATTAAATTTCATAAAAATATCAAGTAATATCAAATTTTATATATCTCTACATGTTTTCATGTATTTATGGCACTTCAGTGTTCTCTATATCTCCCTAAATATATAATTGATTGTAATTAATGGTGTGTGTGTATATGTGTGTGTGTGTGTGTTTGTGTGCGTGTAACATTAAATTCTCATGAGCTGAACTCACAAGTTCAACCAGAAACTAAATGCATTTTCCTGTAACTCTGATTCTCCAATGTCAATGCCCAGAATCAACAGAATATCAATAGAAATTGACCAATAGTTGACCAACAGAATATCAATAGAAATTGATCAATAGTTGAACTGATTTATAAACAATAAAATTTTGTAGTGATACTTAGGAAGAGAAGAAAAGCTAAGCTTTGGAGATCATTTAAAGGTAATCTGTCACTTATTTTTAATAAACTAAAACAGTTCACTATCTGTGTAATTACAGATATCTAATTTAATTTTTGAACTAAACAGTGAGTTTATTAACAATTGTGATAATTTTTACAATGTTCAGAATATCAAATGAATAAAGTGACATTTTTAAAATCATTTTATTTCTGGATGACCAGAGTTAGGGTTTGTCTTCAAATTATTTTATTCATATTATAAATGTATTTATTTTTGCTTCTGGATAACAATATCACTTAGGACTTAGGTTATGTCTTTATTGCACACACACATCACATTTTGTTTTTCATATGCTTTGCAGTATATATCATTTATAAATTATTGTTTGCTCAAGTCAGTGATTGCAAAATTGGTATGGTTGAAACAAAAAAAAATTTATCTATTTTAAAATTAATTAGGTAGCCACTGACATTACAAATGTGTGTGAGATTTTCATTAAATAAAGATGAATATTGCATCTGTTTGCTTTATGCAAGTATAAATATCTTCCTTCTTCATTTGCTTCATTTGGAGTATGAATCTCCAGCTGTTTTTGTATTTTCATCTGGAATGAAATGGAATTTGCTGTGTGAATTTGTCACAAATATTGGAAACAGGTGCAGAACTCACCTGAGTACTCTTTATGCAAACTCTCAGACAGACAGAGACAATTAGCACTATTTCTTCACAGTCTTTGTGGGAGTATGTCTTTACCTAGTCTAAACCGAAGAGAAAATGATGGGCTTATCTATTTAAGGAAGACAATTGGAACAACCAAATTTCAGTGCCTGATAGATACAATTTACTTAATGAAAACCCCATACTAAATGCAATTACATGACTTCTGACTGTCATATGCACCACACTAAAAAGAAAACACATTATTGTAGCCGAACTGCTTTTCCTATGTGTAAAATGGCCAAAATCAAAGTGACTTTTGGTAACAATAATTTTCTATGACCATTCAAGAACTGTTACATGAGTTTGTTTTACTATTTAGAATGCATGATTTTTCTAATACATTTTTGCGTCAGTTAACCAGAATCTAATACAAAAGATTGCATTGTTGTTACCTAATTTCTGGTATAGACAGATGATGACAGAGGAAACAACCTTGCTTTAGTGTAGTTAATATTTGTCTGACCTGGGACTGGAAAGATGCTTTAGATAGATGCTTAAGAACACTGGCTGATCTTCCAAAGGACCCCAATTCTTAACCCTGTGTGCATAAGACAACTCATCACTATCTCAAACTACAGCTCTGGAGCTATTTCATCCTCTTCTGGCCTTCTCAGGTATCAGAACACACATGGTACACCGACAGTATGGAAGCCAAAGATCCATATGCATAAAATAAAATAATAGCATTTTTGTTAATTTAAAAGTATTTGTCTCTCTCTCTTTCTTTTTTTTTTTTTTTTTGGTATCCCTGTCTCCTTGACTTTGGAATCAGAAAGTCCCTGAAGCCATTATACAGCTTACAGTTTGTTTTAATTTTCTCTGAAACAAACCTTGCCATTAAGCTCCATTCCTTGAGTCTTCTCCACTGCTTGTTGCTGCTATCTCTGGAGCTTCTGCTGGTTTGTATAATGTTGCTAATTTAATGTCTGGTGTTAGATCTTTTAATTTATTTGGGTTTTTTCCTGATGATCTGGGGCTTAATGGAAAGTATGTAGTGTCATGCACTAAGAACAAGATAGTGGATGACTGCTATTGTAGATTGGTAACAAACAATGAGAAAAGTTTCTAGATTCAAGATAAAGTTAAACTTGCAACAGAAAATTATTGATAAGGAGAGTTGACAAACCACAGTGGCCAGATTTAAAGAACAGACTACATCAGCAAAAATGGATAAAAATATCCTAAAAGAATAGATCCTAGACATTAGGGGAAAGCCTATCACAATTATTTTGCTAAAGAGGAGTACTACTGAGATAACTCCAAATGTCATATTGTTACACACATAGAACAATGCAATTTTAAACCCTCTTAGAAAAACTCATGTTGCATTAGATGGCAATTAACATAAATAGCCTAAACTTATCATCAAGCAGAAATAAGAAACTATGGAGTGCTAATATCTAACTGGAATGTATGTTAGAAGCCTCCCTGACAAAGGCTCAGGGTCAGAGCCTTCAAGGCTTTATGAAAGTAGGGTCAAAAAGATTATAAGAACCAGAAGTAGTTGATATCTTCAAAAGAAAGAAAGAATGAAAGAAAGAAGGAAAGAAAGAAAGAAAGAAAGAAAGAGGAATAAAAGAATGAAGAAAAGAAAGAAAATGAAAGAAAGAGATGAAAGAAAGGGAGAGAAGGAAGGAAGAAAGAGATGAGAGAGAAAGAAAGAGAAAAAAGAAAGAAAAGTATAATGTTTTCTAGACACTACAGGGCATATACACATTTGAACTCTTAGTAATTGTGACATCATGCACAAGAACTGCACACATTTAATACAGATAAAATCCTGGAACAGGAGGTGAAAAGCCTGACCTGAAATTCTAAGACCAAGTGAGGAGATATTTTCTCTTTAAAGGTGCTATAAAGAGAGAAAGAGAGAGAAAAGAAGGTAGGAGAAAGAGGAGAGAGGGTGGGAGGGAGGGAGAGAGACAGAGAGGGAGGGAGGAGAGAGTTATCTTTCATTACTGCAGTTAGACCTGATATGTCACAAAATACACACACACACACACACACACACACACAGGATGGGGGATGTGGATAAATGGGGAGAGGGTTACTCTGAAAAGAGACAAATGAACATGATCAAAACACACATATAATTTTCAAACAATTAACGTGAATATTACAAATTTAAAAAACGCTCAGTTTGATATTGTTGTTCTTCCCATGGGGTTGCAAAAACTTCAGCTCTTTAGGCCTTTCTCCAACTCCTCCATAGGGGACCTCGCACTCAGTCCAATGGTTGGCTGCATGCATCCACCTTGTCTCTGTATGTGTCATGCTCTGACAGAGTTTTTCAGGAGACAGCCATATCAGGCTCCTGTCAGCAAAACCTCTTGGCATCCACAATAGTTACTGGGTTTGGTGACACTATATGGGATGGATTCCCAGGTGGGGCAGTCTCTAATTGGCCTTTCCTTCAGTCTCTACTCCACACTTTGTCTCCATATTTTCACCCATGAGTGTTTTTCCCTCCTCTAAAAAGGATCGAAGCATCCACACTTTTGTCTTTCTTCTTTTTGAGCTTCATGTGGTTTGTGAGTTGTATTTTGTTTATTCCGAGCTTTTTGGCTCCAAGGGACTAAACCACGAACCAAAGAGTACACATGGATGGACCCATGGCTCCAGCCACATATGTAGCAGAGGATGGCCTTGTCGGGCATCAATGGGAGGAGAGGTTGTTGGTCCTGTGAAGGCTCAATGCCCTATTGTAGGGAAATGGGAGTGCCCGGTGGCGGGAGTATGTGGTTGGGTGGGGAAGCACCCTCATAGAAGCAGGGGGAGGGAGGATGGGATAGGGGGTTTCCGTGGGGAGGGAACCAGGAAAGAGGATAACCTTTGAAATTTAAATAAAGAAAATATCCAATAAAAAAAAGGATAAATACCTTGATTTGACTTTTAGAAACACTTTATCTTTATATGTAAAAAAAAGTATGATTTCTTTCTAAGGTGTTAGAGGTTGTACTTAAGGTCTCATGAATATTATATGTGTTCCACCCAAATCTGTATCACAAGCCATAACACTGAAAGTTTCTTTAGAATGCTGAAGAACTTCCTTGATCGAAAACTATAGAATCTATGAAGTGATCAAGTGCTTCTACTCATAAGTTTGTAAAGGGTATTGATAACATAGTCATACGGCTATACACTTTAACGGTACAGCATAGTCAAGTGTTATGTTTAAAGATATAGAATATGTTAAGTTTAAACTTGAATTAAATGTTCTTAAGTAGCTATGAAAACGTCAGAGTTATATTTAAAACAATGAATCTGTAAGTACTTGGGGACTTGTTACAATGAGAAATAAACAACCTGTTTTTTTATTATACTCTAAATGGAAAACAAGTTTTTTTCTTAGAAGAATAATTGTGGAGTAAAAAATTAATTATTTTTCCAATTGTGCAATGTTATTGTCTGATGAAGTATACAAAGCATTTGTATAGTTTATATTACCTGAGACTAGTAAGGTAGTCAGCAAATTCTTGTTTACCTGATCGAAACCAGGATGAAGGTTATGTTAAGATGTAAAGACAATGACTTTCAACATTACTCAATAAATGATAATATCTGTCCAAATAGTACTATTAACAAATTTATCAAATACCTTAATAAATAAGTGAATGAATGCATGTTTATAAATATCTATACATACATACATATGTGTTTACATTTTTATTTATATACTTACTAAAGAGGAGAGGAACTCAACCTGAACTTCCCCAAGAAGGAGCTTGCTGAGCTCTGTGCTACTCACCAGAGTTATGTCACCTGTTACTGACTAGATTTAACAAAATAATTTTGCTGGAAATAAAATCCTGGTTCTTTCTGTAATCTTCATCACTTAGGACACAGAAGTCTCAATTTATTATTATATATGCATTTTTGCTTCTATAGTCATATTATCTTACTGTATATACTGTATATCTATATATGTAATCTGTTTTATGTATTAGGGATGTATGTGTATATATATTTGTGTGTGTGTATGTCTGTGTGTGTGTGTGTGTGTGTGTGTGTGAGAGAGAGAGAGAGAGAGAGAGAGAGAGAGAGAGAGAGAGAGAGAGAGAAGCATGCTTGCCTGACAGTGTAGTCACACATGTGCCATGGCATACATATGGAGGGAATTTGATAATTTTATGTATTATTATTCTCACTCCACCTTTTATGATACTACTTTTATTATTATTATTATTATTATTATTATTATTATTATTATTATTATTATTATTATTATTATTATTTGCATTGCTACATAAGCCTGACTGGAGAGATCTTGGGCTTCTGGAAACTTATATTTGCCTCCCATTTCACCATAGGATTATCCTTGCCTTTATTTAGGATTTACTTCACCCACTGAGCCACCTTAATTTCATCACTGGATCAACTCATCTATAAATTCATAGCTGAATGGCAGTGAGGAGGTGGAATCAATTTGAGGGAATAGGAATCTGATGGTGTAACTGGAAGACTGTACCTAGTTCCTGGGTCCTTCCACTTCCTGGCCAAAGTGTTATAAAAATCTTTTCCTTCCATGATGGATTACCCAGAAATGAAAGAGTCAAGTGATAAGAGGACGGACCCATCAAAGAGAAATCACTTAATGTCTTAAATTTTGCTCCCCCAGTTATTGTTAAAAAAACAAAAGCCATCTGGCACATAAAGTAACCAAAATTGCTTAACTCTTCACCTTTGAAAGGACATCCATACTTAATCCATTCACTCTCACTCTTTCATTTCCTGTATCAAGTATAGCAGCTGGGAAACACAGCTTTGTCATTTTTTATTTGATAAATTCCCAGTGCTGCTGTTCTCCCTTGTGTACAGTCTGGTAAGAAATTCATCCATTGCGTTCGGGTTTCTGTACATTTTAATTGCACCAGAAAAATAGCAATAATCAAGCTTCTCTTAGCTTTCTCTGAACTTGGTCTTGTTACCTGTTTTTTAAATTTTTTAAATTGACAAATAGTATTCATAATTCATTGTGATACATGATCATTTAATTCAATTATTACTGTAGGTGATTAGTGATATTGCATTGTTGTTTTAAATAATTTTTACAGAAGGACTCAAGGTTGTTCATTTATATTTCTACCTCCAAATCAATATGATTTCAAAGTATACAGAATTATGATATTTATATTGTACTTGTAATATATTTGAAGATTGAAGTGATTTATAACATTGTTACTACTAGATGTTATACTGACCTAGAACAAATTGATAATTTTATGAAAGGAAATTGTAACTTTGTATACATGTCCTCATAAAGGATGGAATGTAATACCCAATAATTGTTATTGACTGTGTATAGACATTTTTTCTCAACCAGTTCCAGAACTGTCTCCATATACAGAGACATAAATATCAACACATACACATCACCTATTTTGTTGGTTGTGTTGGCCTCCCTTTTCTTCTCTGTCGCCAAGGTCTTCAGGAGGTCTTACCCTTATCATACCTGATTTTTATCCACTTGGAAGGAACCCACAGTTTTTCTTTTCCTGTGGAAACATAAGTATAGCCCCTCCCCAAGTGTAACACATTTCCCATTCTCCATTCTAATGTTAGAATATCCTTAATGTAAACAAGCTGGTTTTGTTCAACAGTTTTCCACAATCCAATGTCTTTCAGCAGCTGTGGTGTTTTGTTCATTGGCATTAAAAAATTTAAGATTAATAAAGCACTATGTAATCTATCCTTAGGGGTTCTTGTTGATCCTTTTTGCCTATTAAACATCTAAGTTCAATTGGATCTCTCCACAATTGCTTGTCCTGCAGGATTGTGTGGTATGCCTGTAACATGTTTTATATTGTAATATTCAAAAAACTGCTTCATCTTATTAGAGATATATGCAGGCCCATTGTCCATTTTAATTTGTGTTGGTATTTTCATAATGGCCATAACTTCTAACAAATGTATAATTACAGAATCAGCCTTTTCTGATGGTAATGCAGTTGACCATTGAAATCCTGAATATGTGTCTACAGTATGGTGCACATATTTCAGTTTGCCATACTCTGTAAAGTGAAAGACATCCATTTGCCAAATGTCATTTCTTTGGGCAACGTTAGGGTTAGTTCCCATAGGCAATGGAGTCTGGTCATACAACGAACAAGTGGGACATTGCTTCACAATTTCCTTGGCTTGTTGCCAAGTGATAGAGAATTCTTTCTTTATACCTTTGCTGTTAACATGGTGTTTTGCATGGAATTCTGAAGCCTATTTATCACTTCCTATTAGTAGTTGGACAGTTTCATTATTGCCTTGTGCCAGAGGGCTTGGCAGACCTGTATGGGGTCTTATGTGTGTTATATCGAGTGGATAACTCCTATTTCTGATTATTTGTTGTAGCTGAATAAATAAATAATGAAGTCAATTCTGAATCATCTTGTATACGTTCAGCAGTCTCTATGTGTAAAACGACCCCTGTCTACATATTGAGAATCAGTTACTATATTAAGAGACTCTTGAAAATCTGACAACACTATGATTACTGCATATAATTCAGATTTTTGAACTGACTTATAGGGACTCTCAGCCACCTTACTTACATCTTCTGATATATATCTTGGCTATCCTCATTTACTGGCATCAATGTAAAGTATAGGGGCTCCAGATACTGGAGTTTTCTTTATTATACAAGGGAGAATCCAATAAGTTCTTTTTATGAACTGAAGCTGCTTGCTTTTAGGGTATCTGTTGATAATTTCTCCCAAGAAGTTACTGCATGCTCTTTGCCAATGTTCATCTTGTGCCCATAGTGAAGCAATTTCTGTGTTAGTAAAAGATACCACAATTTCAGCCGGATCCAGTCCGACTCATTGTCAAAGTTTCATTTTTTCTTTTAGTATCACTTCAGAGACTTCTCAATGTAGGTTTTTACTTTCTTACTCTGTTTATGTGCTAAAAATATCCATTCTAAGATATAATCTTCACTCTGCATAATAATTTCTGTAGGGGAATGAGGAGAAGGTAAGATAACTAAGATGCAGGCCATCTTTGGATCAATAGGATCTAGATGTGTATCCTGCTATTTCCTTTCTACCAAACTCCTTCTCAGACTCAGCTGATAGTTTCCTTGGACTATTTAAATCCTTATCATCTCGTAAGGTTCAAAATAAATTGCTTAGTTCTTGAGTGGCTAAGCCAATTGCAGGCTGCACCCAGTTGCTATCTCCCAGTAGCTTCTGAAAATCATTAAGAGTCCTTAATTGGCTTCTTCTGATTTGTACCTTTTGTGGCCTGATCCTTTACAGACTTATTTTATATCCTAGATAATTAGTAGAATCCCCTCTTTGTATTTTTTTCAGTGGCAATTTGCAATCCCTAGGAAGGCAAGGTTTATTTTCTTCATCAACGATTCTTTCCACAATATTTATATCTGGATCAGCCAATAGGATGTCATCCATATAATGATAAATAACGAATTGGGGAAATTGTTTGTGAATCATCTCCAATGACTGTTGTACAAAATGTTGGCACAAGGTAGGACTATTTAACATTCCTTGTGGCAAGACATTCCAATGATATCTTTTTATTGGGTGACTTCTATTGAAAGTAGGTACTGAGAAAGCAAACCTTTCCTTATCACATTCATGTAGAGGAATGGTGAAAAAGCAATCTTTTGGATCAATTACTATGATAGGCCATTCCTTAGGCAACAAGGAAGGCAATGGGTTGCAAGGAAACCATTGCCTGAATAATCTTATTAATCACTCTGAGATCTGTCAACATCCTCCATTTGCCAGATTTTTTTTAATGACAAATACTGGAGAAGTGCCAGGGCTAGTAGACTCCTCTATATTCTGAGCCTCCAGCTGCTCTTGGACTAGCTGTTCTAATGCCTGTAGTTTTTCTTTTGCCATAGACCATTGATCAGTTCAAATGGGTTATTCAGTCAACCACCTTAGTGGTAAGTTTGTTGGTGTTTTGGCAGCAGTGCCTGTCATTGGGGCCTGCGAGAGACACCCCTGGGAGATTTTTTTTTTGACAGAATGTTGTCCCATTTGTTGGTTGTTGCTCTACATTCCATAGTCAAATAACCTTTGTCACACCTTTGACATATTCCAAAAGGCATAGGCCCCCTTTTGGTATTACTTTGTTTTTTTCTACAGTCATTTCTGAGATGACCCCACTCACCACAAATAAAACATTTGAAATCTTGTGTCATTTCTACGTGTCTAGTGGCAGCTTCTCCTATTATAGTCATATCATGTGAGCAAGATAAAGCATCAGTTGTATATCTAATCCACTCATCTATTGATGCTGACTTTGCCCTCAGTGGTCTGATTCCTTCCTTGCATTCAGTATTTGCATTCTCAAAAGCTAAAGACTCAATTATTGCCTTCCTTGCTGCAGAATTTGATATACTCCTTTACACAGCTGTTAGCCTTTGTAAAAAGTCAGGGGAGGTTTCTTGTGGACGTTGTATGACTTGAGTAAATGATCCAAGTCTTTTCCCTGATTCTGTGACTTTATCCCAGGCCTTTAAGGCTGACAATTCACAAAGTCCAGAATTTTTTCATCATATACAGCCTGCATCTCTACCTCAGCAAAGTAACCTTCTCCAAGCAGTTGGTCTGTGGAAATCTCTCTATCCCTGACTTTATTTTGCCACGCTATCTCCCTCGCTTCATCTCTCCACCATGCAACCCCTTGTAAATTTGCAGAAGATTGTAGTATTGCTCTTGCCATATCCTTCCAGTTTTGCAGGATTATTCTATTTTTAATAGCCCAGGAAGTCAGGATTTGTTTTACAAATGGCAAATGCATTCCAAAATTAGTGACACTTTCCTTAAAGTTTCTCATATCTAACACATCCATGGGTTGTCTTTCAAATTCCTGATAACCATGGGGATACTAAGCCTCTGGAGGTCTTTTTTGTATATTGACTGGATAGACCAAAGTTTGTTTTCTAATAACCTTTGGTTGGCTTTCTCTAATTTAATCTGCTGTCTCTACCTGAGTATTTTCCTGAATTGAAATTTTAAATTCCTCCCTTCCTGTTCCTTGAGTTCCTGTATTCTCTATTCAAGGTTCTGCCTCTATATTTTGATTTTTTTCTTTATATTGCAATTCTGAGAGTCTGCTGTTTATTTTATTTTGATTGATTAATTTTAAAAGGTTATTCTCCAAGTCTAGCTTCCATTCCTCATTATTTTCTCTCTGTTGCTCAGTCTGATCTGTGAGCTGCTGCATCCTTTGTTTTAGCATCTTTTCTAGCTCCTGTCTCCCACTTTCATTTTCATCTTTCTGCCTCTTATTCTGATCTATTATTTCCTGGGTCTTCAATTCTTTTTTTTTTTTCATCTAAGCCACAGTGCCAAGTCTTAAATTTCTCTTTCTGTTGTTCATGCTGCTCTTTAATTTCCTGTATCTTCTGTTCTAAGCCCTGCTTCCATAATCTTAGCTTCTCTTTATGTTGTAATTCTAATATTGCAGCATCTGCCTTATTTTGACCTATGAAATCCTGAACCTTTAATTCTGGTGTTACTTGTAATCTCTTTTCTAAGGCAAGGAATTTTTTTGTCTAGGGGCCTGTCTTTTGAGATGACATAGTAAATCAAGAGAATAATTATTGCAATACCAATGACTTTTTCCTCTAAATCCATTCCTGTCAAACCATTCAAAATATCATCACATAAAGCCCAAAAGACATTTATTGTTTTTCCCATCTTTAAGTATCAAGATGCCATATATCTCTCTTATAGCAATGAATTACCTGGTTTGGAACCCATTGTACATTTGTCTCCCAATTTATTTGTGAAGAGGGGCCTCTCAAACCTAGTCAGCTTCCAATCCACAGTGCTGCAGCCTATATTTCTGCCCAACCCATATTCGGGGATTAGTGGGCAGTGAACATTTTATCTTAGGTTTGTTAGGCTTGTTGACCAATGAACTTTATTGGCACACAGTGAAAAAAGGGCAAATAATGCCAGCTAGCTCTCCTTTGAAAAGCCAATTTTTCTATTTCCCTTTGAACCCCAAGATGGTAATTCTTCACCCCAATTAAGCTGGAAGCAGGCAGAAAACAATCATTGTTCCAGTTCCTTATGTTGTGGTGGATGGTTCTGATTATTTCAGGAATTATAGATATATTGTCATTTTAGAGATACTTTACAAATGTAGCTTTGGACAGGGAGGGAACTAAAGAACTTAAACTTAGGGATTTCTACCTTTCCTTTCCTCTTCACAATCCTTCATTCTTAGGTAAAGGGAAAGGGGGTGGAAAAGAAAAAGGGAGATATAGTAACATCATAGAAATTATAGAAATAGACAAATAGTGATAGGTTAGCAAATGTACTTTTAAGCAAAACTTTGCATAGCCAGATATTACATTGGTAGAAGTCTTTATAGTTGATACGAAGTTGAAGTTATAATCTCTTATATTTCAGAATTTATTTGATGTAATTTAAAGATTTTCATTGGTATAAATTTATTATTGATATAAAACTGGGATTAATATTGTTACTCCCATGTAGGCACTGTGCCTATATAACACACTTAAGATTACAAGGTTAAGATCCAGTCCTTCTAAAACTACTATTATAAACTGTCTTTAGATGATTAAGTAATACAAGTTCAGGGCCAGATAGCAAACTCATAATTATGAGTAAATTAAAAGGGTGTTCCTGAGTTATTTCGATTAGAAATGCTGAGAGTAGTCAAGGCTTAACAGTTCAGAGATGCCTTCGGTAGATGGATGGTCTACAAAGGTGTCAGAAGTCCACAGAATATGATGTTTATTAACATCTCTTTATTAAAGTTCATTTGACTGGAGACCTGTCTGCTCATGACAGCACCTCTTTCTTGAATTCAAAGAAGAAATTGAGCATCAATGTAGTTGCTTCAGTTGTGGCAAGATAGTCACTAGGCAAGAATTGCCTCATTTCATCTACAGATGTATTAGTTTGTGTTTTACTGCTGTGAACAGACACCAATGACCAATGCAAGTTTTATAAAAGACATTTACTTGGGCTGGCTTACAGGTTCAGTGGTTTAGTCCATTGTCATCAAGGCAGAAGCATGGCAACATCCAGGCAGGCATGGTGCAGGAGGAGCTGAGGATTCTACACCTTTATCCAAAGGAAACCAGGAACAGACTGAGCATCTTCAGGCATCTAAGAGGAAGATCTCTAAGCCCAACCCTACAATGACACACTTCCTCCAACAAGGCCAAACCTTCTAATAGTGCCACTCCCTGGAACAAGCATATACAAACCATCACATTCCACTCCCTGGTCCTCATAGGCTTGTTCAAACATGAGTCTATGGGGGCCATACCTAAACATAACATAATGAAAAATACATTTAGTCCAACTTCAAATGTCCCCACAGACTATAGTATTCTCAACAGTGTTAAAAGTCCAAAGTTCAAAGTCTCTTCTGAGATTCATTCAATCATTTAACTGTAATCCCAAAAGCAAGACAGGAAACCAGTTGGGCAGTCTCCAAACTCTGCATCTCCATGTCTGATGGTGAAGCAGTCTTCAGATCTTCACTGCCTTTTCATCTTTGTTGACTGCAACAAGGTTCTTTCTCCTGGGCTGGTTCCACTCCCTGTTAGCAGCTTTCCTGGTAGGCATCCTGTGTCTCTAGCATCTTTAACATCTTGGGGTCCCCAAGTCAACTTTAGCTTCACAGCTTCTTCTTCCAATGTCTGAGTTCCACACATGTTCTTCTGTGCATCTCCAAAGGGCTGGTGTCACTTCTCCAGCTCTGCCCTCTGTAGCACTCTAAGTTCAAGTTGATCCATTCCACTGCCACTACTGCTCTTGTTGGTCATCCCATGGTACTGGCATCTCCAATATGCTAGGGTCTTCTACTGCAACTACACTTCACCAAAGCCTCTCATAGGCTCTCTTCATGGTACCAAGCCTCAACTCCTTTGCATGACCCCTTCAGTCCTTGGCTGTCAACTACAACTGAGGCTGCACCATCACAAATGGCCTTCCATGGCCTCTCATAGTGCCAAACCTCAGCTGTTCTTCATGATGCCTTCATGCCTTCCAAAGCAGTGCCACCTGGATTGTTCTTACACATTACCAAGTACAGGTGCAGCATGAGGTACAACCTTGGCTATCTCTGGAACACAGCTTCTTTGTGCTCTCAGGAAACACTTCCCAGAAAATATCACCTAAGTGATGCTGGTCTTTTCTTAATCACCACTAATTTCTTAGCTCCAGCTAAAAGCATCAGTTGTCCCAATAGTCTTCTTCTCCTCTTGAATATAAAGTCAGAGACACATGGCCTAAGCTGCTGAGTTCTGCTGTTTGCAGGAGCTGGAACATTGGCCCCCTTGTTCTATTACATTATCACTAGCTTCCTTTATTCCAACTCCTTCACCGCCTAAGCTTAAATCTCCTGGATCTTGCTCCATAGACTGACTTTGAATTCAGAGATCTGCATGCCTGTCTCCTAAGCACTGGGTTTAAAGGTGTGGTTCACTAAGTATGGATTTAAATTTTTCTTCACCTAGAATTTGCTTTGTTCTAGGTTGGCCCTGAACTCTTGAGATCTGCTTATCTTTGTCTCCTGGGATTAAAGACTTGTACTACCACGCCTGAACTTAAATTTAGCTGGGAGGAATCTTGCCTCAAAGTCACTACTTCCTTAATTCAGTTTAATATCCTTGAATTCAGCTCCATTTCACTTCCTGGTGTCCCTTTAATGCTCAAACTATATATTTTGTATGTTTCCTTTCTCAGCTTGCTATGTTTGTTCAAAATGCTTTTCATCAGACTTAACCAGAGAACAAAGTCTCTGTTGGGCTTTTTTGAGACTTCCTTTGTCAATACAATTAATACATATATATATCTTTTCCTTAGCCTTAGGCAGTCTCTTCAGAAAATGGCAAAAAGCAGCCATGTTCTTCACCAAAACATCACAAAAACAGTCTCTCAACCACATGTGAAAGTTCTTCTCCACTGAAGCCTTTTGGGTCATCAGGCCTACACAGTTCAAATGACCCTCAATACCACTGTCTTCCATATTCCTACTAGGCTGGCCCACTAAGCCCCATTTAAAGCATTCCATGACTTTCCAAATCCAAAGTTCCAAAATCCACATTCTTCCAAACAAAAGCATGGTCAGGTCTATCACAGCAATTCCCCACTCCCAGTACAAACTTCTGTATTATTTTGTGTTTTACTGCTGTGAACAGACACCGATGACCAATGCAAGTTTTATAAAAGACATTTACTTGGGGCTGGCTTACAGGTTCAGTGGTTTAGTCCATTGTCATCAAGGCAGAAGCATGGCAACATCCAGGCAGGCACGGTGCAGGAGGAGCTGAGGATTCTACACCTTTATCCAAAGGAAACCAGGAACAGACTGAGCATCTTCAGGCATCTAAGAGGAAGATCTCTAAGCCCAACCCTACAGTGAAACACTTCCTCCAACAAGGCCAAACCTTCTAATAGTGACCCTCCCTGGAACAAGCATATACAAACCATCACAACAGACAAATACTTTCCTAAAAAAGGACACACTTCGAGGAATAGTTGACTGATAATCTCTGCCAAGACAGAGTAATCGGCCCTTCAAAATTCTGCATTACCAAGTTCTGTCAGATGATCCTTGGCCAGAAGACTGAGGACTGATGTTCCAGCGTTTTGACATATAGGGCCTGTCCAGGTGATCAGGTGTCTCTATAAATTGGCTAAGTTTATAGAGTTTGTTGTGGATAACCCTGGGCTTGTATTTTGATGCTAAATCTACTCCTCATAAGGACTGCAGATGAGGAGTTGCCTTATGAACCTTCTTCCCACCTTAACTTTTCAAATAAAGGCTTGAGCCAATGATTGGGTAGGAGGAAGGGGGAGAAGCTGAGAGTTGGTGGAGAAGAAAAAGATCAGCTGGGAAGGAAGAGTAGCTACAAGGGATAGATGTAGAGGCTGCAGAAAGAGAAGTTGGTGGCCTGGAGAAACTGCAAGTTATATGGGATAGTATAAATGGGAATAGAGTAGTGCAGTGGGAGATCTGCCCAATCTAGACTTAAAGCTTGTATTGTTACTGATTGAGTTGAGATTTCTTTTGCCAGGTAATTGGGTTGGAAACAAAGTAGCAACAGGAAATAGTTAATTGAAACAGAAATATATAATTAAAAATTAATTAAACTGTATAATTTAGGGCAAGAACCATTATTTATTCATTTGAATTTTTTTTTAATTTTAAGTACTGAATTTTGTTCTGTTAAGAGTTCTCTCCTTATGAAATAACAGTCATTAACATTTCTTATGATGCTCTTGAGTTCTTAATGTAGTAGTTTTGCTTGAGCAATACATATTTCAGAGTGTTCAGACAGTGGTTTATCAGAGTCTAAATAAAACTTACCATGACACAAAGATCCTTGAGAAACATTCTTTAATACAAACAAGGTTTTAGACAACTTTATGGCTTACAATTGTTTTACTATTACTCAATTAATAAATAAAAGTAAAATAATATTTATTCTTTCATCTTTCTTTTATACTAATCTAATCTGTGATTTTGTACTCTAGGCAGTGTTCACACCACTTAATTTACATCAAATTTTAATGTTTTTTCCAAACATATTGAAAATCTTATAATAGTTGAATTTTTAGGCATATAAATCATACATGTTAAATATCTGTAAGCATGATAGCACTGATAGAGTAAACAACAAGTAAAACAAAATTCATAAAGGTGTAGAACTCTTCTTAACTATGAATGCTCCCTACCTTATAAGGAGGGTTATTGAATAGTAAATCCATAGGAAGTTAAAATCATTGCACTGCAAAAAGGATTCATTTAATATGCCTAATCTATCAGGCATCATATATTAGAAACATGGTACAGTGTCCTTGACCACATATTCATTATCTGAAAACAGTGGATCACTATTGCTGTCCAGCATTGAGCATGTCATACTATAAATCACAGGTCAGAATAAAATCCAAATTTAATATGTGCAAGTATGAATACATATAATTGCCTATGAATTACATTCAAGCTTATATAACATCTGAAACTTATAAGTCAAACCATAATAATTCTAGAAGCCTCTGTAGCTGAAATTGGTATGTGTATGTCTATGGCTAGAAAGATACATAGATAGATAGATAGATAGATAGATAGATAGATAGATAGATAGATAGATAGATAGATAGATAGTTACATAAATAGGTACATAGATACATAGAAACAGATAGATACATAGATACATAGATAGATGATAGATAGATGGGTAGATTATTAGATAGACATTAGATAGATAGATAGATAGATAGATAGATAGATAGATAGATAGATAGATAGATAGATGTGACCACTCATACCTTACCATTCTTTAGTGTTACTATCATCTTTTAGAATTATCATACATCAATTGATCTTTTTTTATTAGTTTGTTTGTTTAGGGTGGGGGAGATCAAATTTAGTAGATTATGCATTCTAATTAAAGCTACATCAACAATATTTACAGACCATTTTCCTCATTAATCATCCTCTGCCATAACTTTCAATAATACAGTGATACATTTTTGAGTGCTATATTTGTGATGGGATTGTTGTTGCTATATTATTGTTTGAGAATTTTAGTTATGCATATATGTTTGTTCAGATCAAACTCCAATTCTTTTTTACCCATGTATATATTAGTCTTCCAAGTTCATGTGTTATTTTTATAAACTCATTGATTTTACTCAATACTGTCAATATGCTCATGTCTATAAGGTCAACCTTTAAAACATAAATAAATTCAGTTTATTGTTGAACATTTCACATTATATTCACTTTATACATATCAATCCTTGCTTTCTGTGGTAATGGGTTTCAGTTGCAAATAGAATCTTCTTTAACGAGGATTAAGTACACATTAATCTATGGTTAAAAGTATTTATGAGTCACTTTAATACTATGTTTATTTAGTAGAAATATAGTAGGTTTCCCATTAGAGATTATAATCTAGGTAGTCATTTTGACTGTGTTAGTCATGAATCAGTTCATATAAAACTGGTTTTACATACTATCAGAAGTGATTGTTTACCTCTATATCTTTGCCACTACTATACCAGTTGCTATATATTGTTAGGATAGGTGTTACTGTAGCTTAAAGGATTCACATGTGTAAACTGATTATTACTTTTCTTCTCTAGTAGATTGCATAGGGACTTCCAGTGATGTAAACAAAAGCAAATAGAAAAAAGTTTTCAAGTCAGTACCAGATTTATTTCTTCACAACATAAGATTCAAGTCTGTGTTTAAATCAGCAGTTGAGTATTCCCATCAACTACTCTAGTAGAACTGAGAACACTCCAATTCTGGGGATTATTTGCAGCCCCCATTCACAACTTCAAAAGTTGTAACCTGTTTCAGTCATATGACATCTTTATCAACCTAAGGTATCCTACAAAGTCATTATCCTCCCATTATTGTGGAACTGCATTTATGTTTTTTACATGTTTGCATTTTAAGAAGCTTGTCAATCAATTTTGTACATACATTGTGTTGGTTTGGCAGTGCTTAGTGAAATAATATAATTATTGTTAGCAGAAAAATTTAACTAGCTACATTAATTCTCTACTGTTAATAACTAAAAGGGCATGTGGCTACCTCTATCACTCAGTGTGTTCAGCATCATTTATTGAAAATGGTATTTTTTATCCAGCTTGTATTTTGGTGTGTCTTCATAAAAGTTCAGGTGACTGTGAACGGTAGACTTACATCTAGATTCAGTGTTATATTTCTTTGATTAATGTGTCTGTTTTTATACCAACTTTGATGCCACTGTTACTGTTATTCTACAATATACATTGACTACAAAAATGAAGATATACCTAATAAGGCTTCTTTTATGTTCAGTATTGTTTTGGTAATCCTGAGATTTTTGTGTTCCATGTGAATCATTTGATAATAATTAATTGTTTTATATAATATATGCTGGTCACAGTTTTTCCTTTACCATTTCCTCCCTATCTCTTCAACCACACAACTACAAATACATTATGTTTTTATTTAGAAACTAAGCAGACAAATCAAAAACATACCAGAAAAAAAAAAGCAAATGAAATAAAGACTGACACACACACACACACACACACACACACACACACACACACACAGGCAAGTCCATGTGCACACACACCAAAACAAAACAAAATAATAGCAAATGTAAAACACTGAAAAACTGAAAACCACAATTTACAATTGAAAATCCAACGTAAAGGTAACTTTTATTTGCCAGATATAATTGTCATTTCAGAGGTTTACTCTGAATAAACTGACTCTGTGTTTCTGAACTCTTGCTTGAAGGTTCAACTCCTCAGTTCTGGTTAAATTCCTCTTCAAGTTCACTGATTCAGACTTACTTCTCTCAGCTTATCACTGAATTGCTCTGCTTGGAACAACTGCCTCTGAGCTCCACAGACTGAACTGCTTAGAACACAGCTGCTCTGCTCTGCTCTGAACTGAACTGAACCAAACCAAACTGAACTGAACTGCTCTAAAGGGAACTGAACACCACAGGATTCAACTCTTTCTCCCTTTTGGCTATTTAATTAGCCTTTCTTTCCTGTGTGTTCTCCTGCGAGTTGAGTATATTCTATCTCTGTCTCATTCTGTCAAATATTTCCCTGATACGTCATGTTGTCTGTCTCTCGATTAGAAACCATCGTTTGGGATTGAAGTGGGTACTAAAGGGATGACTGTATTCCATGCAGAGGAATTAATGGTATGCCATTACAGCTCAATTACTGAGACCTAGAAGGTGTTTGGATGTAATTCTTTGCCAGAACACCATATTGCTGGATTAAAATTCCTCTACAGACTAGTAAAACAAAAACTGTACCAATAAAGCAATGAATTAGTGAGGTAACCCAATCACAAAAGAACACACATAGTATGCAGTCACTGATAAGGGGATATTGACCCAGAATCTCGGAATACCCTAGACACAATACTCATATTAATAGATTTCCAAGAAGATGGAAGGAGAGACCCCTGGTCCTGGAAAGACTGGATGTAGGGGAATGCCGAGACAGAGAAGCAAGAGGGGGTTGTATGGGGAAAAGAAGGAGGGAAGGGGTCTTATGGGACTTTCGGGGAGGGAGGAAAGGGGAAAGGGGAAATGATTTTGAATGTAAATAAAAATATATATAAAAAAAAAAACAAGAATGAAATCATTGAGTTTGTTTTGTGTTATTCATTTACGGATAACATGGGGCCTTAACAGTTAATATACCTGGTGATACTCTGTTATAGAAAAATATCTTTCCCCTTGGAAATGGATTTCAATTATAGATAGGTTTGTATTAGGGAATAGAAGCTCATGTTCATTTTCCCGTCTCAATGCTAGGACACCCATGACGGTTGAAACTTTACATGCCCTGCACATATTACCACATTCTCTTTGAGTTTATATTTGGTTCAGCCCTGTTATGCACGAAAGACAGAGTTTCCTTGATGTCTTCTATCCTTCTCTATTTCTCATCTTTTGCTTCCTCTTCCTCATATCTCCCTGAAACAGAAGACGGGGTTGATGAAGAACTTTCATTTAGCATTTACAACTGAATGCTCCAAAGTGTCCCAGACTTTACACATTAACAAATGAGAAAACAACAACAGCAAAAACAAACAACAGTGACCTGCCTCTATGATATCCTGCTCCAATCCTATCATTAAGCTTATTGGAGAGTATCCAGCATCTCTTTGATTAGAATTAACGGTCACTCTGAGAGACTGAATTTATTCCTACATTGTCTAGATAGCTGAGAACATGAGACTACATAGATGAAGAGACTAGGGAAAAGCAAAGTGTTCAGCTAAAGGAACATAACAATAAAATGTCTCCTAACAATATTCTACTATTTCCATTATGGGTGTCTTTGTCATCCTTCATCTCTTGTAGTAGATAGAAATTAAGGCAAAGACCCAAAATTATTTTAAGGATGTCTTTTTCACCTTTTTAAATAATAGCATTGAAATTGTGTGCATGGAATATATAACTCATCTTTGGTTATATTGCTGATTTCCTACTTATCCATGAGTTTGGAAAGTTTGTGAACCTTCAAGTATCTTCTACAGTTTATTATTTCATTATTTTAAATTTTTGATTATACAGTTCTTTTATTTCTTGGGTTAGGGTAACTCTAAGATAAGTAATTTATTGAGGCAATTAATGTGATTGCTTCCTTGAATTTATATATGTCTCTCTAAGAAATATAGGATGCTGATTCTTTTTTGTTGTTTTTTTGTTTGTTTGTTTTGTTTTGTTTTGTTTTGTTTTTTGAGACAGGGTTTCTCTGTGTAGCTCTGGCTGTCCTGGAACACACTTTGTAGACCAGGCTGACCTCGAACTCAGAAATCCTCCTGCCTCTGCCTCCCAAGTGCTGGGATTAAAGGCATGCGCCACCACTGCCCGGCAGGATGCTGATTCTTAAGTGTAAATTTTGTATACTAAATTACCACTTTCCTGAAAGTGTTTATCAATTATACCATTTTTTCTTCTGTAGTCCATAGGGAGTGTTACGTATAGCATTATAACATTTTTAAATTAAGATAGTTTGACTTCTTCCTTTTTCTATTTTTATACCATTTATCTCATTCCATTATTGCTATAACTAATATGTCAAACATCAGCTACAACAATTATGAAGTGAATCGATATTCTTGGTTTAGTATGTCCTATTTTGTTCAAAATAGTTTGGTAAATTTTCCTGAATTGAACATGTTGGCTGTAGATCATTTTTTCAGCCTTCTTATGTTGGGATGTGTTTTTGATATCTTTTAGTTCCTTTGGAAATTATATTTACTACATGTAAGACATGACTCAGTAGTGTTTTTCTGGAGCCCATTTTGTATATATTCACAAACAAAGTTTGTTTTCTTTCTCTTTATCATGAATACATCATCTTTATAATTGAATATGTAACCAATTTATTCATGGACATAGGAGACGTGTAAGCAGCAGCATGCTTTCACAGGGACCCTTCCTGTCAGCTCTTTTCTATTTTGCCATAAATGTCTACCTCATTTTGAAAAAGTCCTTGGGAATAGAATTACTTATGTTAATATTTCAAGATAATCTCTCATTTCAACATCTTAAAAAAGTATAGAGTTGTTTTTGTCTACAAAATGCACTCTATTCAAAGAATTCAGCTTTAAGGATATAAGCATTACAGAGGACTTTATTCCATTATACAACTCGTCTTCACATCCCTAAAAGGCAACAGATCCTATATTTTACACATCTTGGATGACACCTGTAGACATGTCAAACTTGACAGGAAAAAACCTATGGAACATCAACCTTAGAAATATTGGGAACTTAGAAAGAATGGGAGCAAGAGACAAGACCAGTTCCACAGAAAGTCAAACAAAGTGGGTGTCCAGTGGCAGTCAGTCCTAAAAACATACATATAACTTGGATTACACAGATTGAACAGGTTACACTTAAGAATATATATGTATATACACTAACATAAATGTATGCAGAAACAGTTGGTGAAAGAAGAGGCCATGAATTTGAAGGAGACTGGGTGGAGTTGCAATCATATGGGAAAATTTGGAGGTAGAAAAGGGAAGTAAAAAATCTAATAATGTTATAAACTCTGAAAAGAAAACACAAAACTTACATAAAGGAAATGAATCTACAAAAAGTGTGAAACTAGTACATTTTGAGAGAGGAAACTAAGATGGTCTATTTGTCTTCCACATTTGTCAAGCAAAAGCCTCTCCTGAACATATGTCATATGTTACACTTCATATAATTAACAAAAAATTTCTATAATGATTTTTCTTATTGACACATCCTACTTTCTTGTTAAATATTGTGGGGAGCCAAACAAGGTCATTCAGCCATGGCTGTCTTATGACCATGAGATTGTTGAACTAAGCCCTGCCCAGGAACTGCCGGTCTGAGAGTAACTACGGATCGCTCCACCCTTAACTGCGGAATGTCCCTACGTGTGCAGATACCAGAAGCCTTCACCACATGCCCTTTGTGCTTCCTCGTGCCAAGAATACCTTGACCCCTCCCTCCTTTGCATTTTGCAAAGGTCACTTCCCAACCTCCTCATCCCCACTGCTTAAAAACTGCTGCTTGTATGACAATAAACAGGACCTTGACAATGGAACCTTGTTGGTCTCTTTCCTTTCTTCCCCACTTGACCCTCAGGTAGCGCCTCTTCAGGACCCTGAATAACTAGACCTGCTGGACGGGTCAAGTGGCGCCTGAACAGGGACCCAAAGCACGGCCAACTACCAGACGACGGAGGAACCCCGGGAAAAGGAATCGAGGACCTTTCACACCGCATCGCTCGTGCGTCACTGGAAAGGGAGGTGAGTTTGGCCAAATAATTGTCGTCTGATTGTCATGGGGAAAAATTTTTCTAAGGAAGCTTGTTTTATAGGAGAAATAAAGCGTTTCCTCAGGGAGAGAGGAATAAGAATTAAGAAAAAAGATTTAATTAAGTTCTTTTGTTTTGTTGATGAAAAATGTCCTTGGCTGGTTTTAAGCGGCCCTGATATACACCCACTTATGTGGAATAAGGTAGGTAAAGATATTAATAAGCTTTTAAAAGCTGGTGACCCAGTGTCTGCTGCATATTTTAGTTATTGGGGCATTATAAGAGACATAATACAAGATGCTGAGAAAGGGGGTGGGAATGCCTGTCTCTTAACTATAGCAGAGGACTTCTTGCAGGCTTCACGGCTGCCGGATGTAAAAATGAAAGTAAAGGCAGCGAGCCTCATTCTCCTTGCCCCTCCATTATTATTGATATGCCGGGAGAGGGGGGAAGTCCCCTGCCCAAGACGCTACACTCCCTGGAAGATCCCAGTGCGTCCAAAGACCCAAAGACCATCTATCCCTCTCTTAAAGAGATTTCCAACAATCAAAAAAGAGGCAAGAACAAACGATATCAATCTTGCTGTTTTTCTGATTCGGACCTCGATCCAGCCTCTGAGGCTGAATTAGAGGAGGAGGCCACTAGATAAGAGGAAGAGAGATACGGTCCTGGACCTCGACATTCCCAGATTTTTTTCACTCAAAATTACGGACCCAATCGCCCCCTGCCCTACTTGCCCCCATTACCGTCAGCTCCCCTGCCAAACTAAGGCTGCACTTCAGGCACAAATTACCAGCCTTAGACAAGTTTTACAATTACAGCAGGAATTAGGAGATCTTACTTTAGATATTCAAAATTTACAAGAGACCATAAGAAAGGGACAAGATGCCCCAAAAAGACCATCTAACACCATAAAAAGATCCCAGCCAAAGCTAACTTTCCTGTTATGACCAGGGCACGTGCCAGACAAGCCAGGGAGGAGTCCGAGTTAGATAGCCCAGGTCATGAACTAGACCGGCCCGAGATGGGCCCTAGCCAGATAGTACCTATCCTAACCAAGGGGAGGAGATTGAAGAACAGACAGACTATGATGAGGTAGCTATAGATTCTGAAGAGGAGGACTCAGATCAAGGTGAATACGAGACCTTACGTACCGTGTACAAGAAACTCAAACTTAAACATATCAAAGAATTACACTCAGCTGTTAAAAATTATGGTTTAACTGCACCCTTTACCTTGTCCGTTTTAGAAGGACTCGCGGGTCCGGATATCTGACTCCTAGTGAATGGACTAAGGTGGTGCAGTCTGTCCTTACCAGAGGGCAATACTTAACTTGGAAATCTGAATTCCTTGATAGGGCCGAGAGTCTGGCTGCTAGGAACAGAAAAAACCCTCTAGGCAGGACGGCCTCTTAGACAGCAGACAAGTTGTGTGGGAGGGGCCCATTTGCCTCCGAGGAAAAACAATTAGGATTGTCCCCTGGCATACTCACTCAAATAGAGCAGGCCGCCTTATCTGCCTGGAGAGCGGTTCCTGCTACAGGAGCCCTCACCACCCCCTTAACTAAAATAATCCAGGGGGCCCAGGAACCCTATGCTCAATTTGTGGGGAGGTTACAGGAAGCAGCAGAAAGAATCCTAGGTCAAAGTGAAAGTGAGGAGCTCCTGGTTAAGCAGCTTGCTCTTGAAAATGCTAACTCGGCATGCAGAGCCGTGTTACAAGGCCAGACCAAAGATCTTGATATTACAGGAATGATTAAACTTTGCAATGATGTTGACTCCTTCTCACATCAAGTGTCCAAGTCTATCAGTTTAGCTATCGGGGCTGTGTTCCAAAAAACTGGAGATTCTGGCCGCCCTAGAGGCAAAGCATGCTTTAGATGTGGGCAGCCTAGTCACATTGCTAGAGAATGTAGCGCTCTCAACCCCAGCCAGCCATTTAATCCCGTCATTGGCCAAGGGGCCCCTAAGCCTACTGCGCCAGGAGTTTGTCCTCACTGTAGGAGAGGCCATCATTGGGCCAAGGATTGTCGGTCTAGAACTGATGCTAATGGGCAAGCCCTCCCTGCGGTCCAGGGAAACGGCCAAGGGGCCCTGCATCGGGCCCCTACCCACAGATGACCACACCCTCCCAAGTACAGCACCAAGCTCCTGATGCACCAGCTTATCTAGGGTAACAGCAGGGAGTGCAGGACTAGACCTGTGTGCCTCCTCCCACACAATTTTGAACCCCCAAGATGGTGTTTAGGTTCTCTCCACAGGAATTTTTGGACCCCCGCCATCTGGCACATTTTTTCTCATTATAGGGCATGCCTCAGCTACCATGCAGGGTCTCAGTGTCCACCCGTCACTTGTGGACGCAGACTGTACTGGAGAGATAAAAGTTTTAAGGCAGAAAAGGGCCTGGTCACCATTCTCCCTGGTCAGAGAGTAGCCCAGGCGCTCCCTCTCCTGCTTGATTCCTCTGGTGCTCACATGGGAGGGCTCAGAGGACATAGCCAACCTGATTCCTCTGATGTCTACTGGTTCCAGCAACTCTCTAAGGAGCTCCCCTCCTTGTGCCTTATGTTGCACGGGCGAAACTTTGATGGCATTATAGATATGGGAGCTGACACCACAGTTCTTAGTTTGAGCTCCTGGTCTTCTGCCTGGCCTCTCCAGCCCTCGATGACTCATTTACAAGGCATTGGCCAGTCTAAAAATACCTTACAAAGTTCAAAGTTGTTGACATGGAAAGATTCAGAGGGGAATTCGGGCACTGTGCAGCCTTTTATTGTTGAGGGTCTCCCTGTCAATCTTTGGGGGAGAGACATTCTATCTCAAATGGGGATGATGATGTGTAGCCCCAATGAGGTGGTTGCTCACCAGCTCACTCAGGGAGCTAGTGCAGATTGGGGTACCCCTGACACCTTTGTCCCTCAAAAAAGTGCGCCCGAGCTTTCGGATTCTAACTAGTCCCCCAGGTGCTCCACTGAAGGCAGGCGAAAACACTTAATGCTCCTTCCCTTGGGACTTTATGTCTTCCCGGGAGGTCATCGCGACCGCTCCATTGCCCGAGCATGTGAGTACGAATCTGACTTTTACTGTAAAGCCTGGGGCTGCAAGACTACAAGAGACACTTATTGGAAACCCAGCTCCTCTTGGGACCTTATTACCGTAAAAAGAAAGTATCCTCCAACACACAATCCTAGCATCCCATACCTAAAGTGGGAAGGAAATTCCTTGGCATGCTCCATTAAAAATAAAACATCTAAAGGATGGTGCAGCCCCCTCCAGATTGCCTTTACAGAGGCAGGCAAAAAATTTGATTAGGAAAACTCTAGAGGAGCCCAATGGGGTCTCTGCCTATATAAGGATGATTATGATATGGGGCTAACCTTCAAGATCAAGTTATCAAAAACGATCCCTGCTCCCCAAACAGCCACTGTTGGCCCAAACCCTGAGCTACAGTTAAGAGCTGGAGGTAGTAGACATCTATCTGGAAAGCAGGTCCCTGCAACACCCACTATCCCAGATACCCGAACACCCAATCCTTTGTTTCAGCCTACTCTACCTATGGGTCCTCAGCTTGTGCTATCATTAGCTAATGTTTCAATACAAGCCATACATGAAGCTAATTTTTCCATTTTAGAGGAATGTTGGGTCTGTTATTCACCCTACCCGCCCTTTTACGAAGGGATTGCAAGCTTTGGAGAATTATTACCCACTAATGATACCTCACTTCTGCGATGGAGTCCTCCAGAGATGCAAGGACTCACCCTTGGCCAAATTTCTGGCCTAGGCATGTGCCTTCTGGGGCCTGATATGCTGCCCCCCAAGACCCTAATTGAGGTTTGCAATCAAACTATTGTAATTAATGCTTCCTTTCAATACGTTGCTATTTCTAATGATTCCTATCTTGCTTGCTCCTCAGGATTGACCACTTTTATAGTGTCAGCTGCCTTTTTAGAGAATAGAGAATATTGTGTGTTTGTCAAGCTCCTCCCTCGATTGACCATTTATGATTCTGATGAGCTCCTTAATTTTTGGGAAAGGGGAACTCATTTATCCAGACAAAAGAAAGAACCTATAACAGCAGTCACCCTGGCTATACTCCTTGGTTTGGGAGCCACAGGGGCTGGAACAGGAATTGCCTCCTTGGTCACTTCCAGTCAGCAGTATGTGCAGCTCAGCTCGGTGGTCGATAGAGACCTACAAGAGCTACAGTTAGGACTAAAGAATCTTAAAGATTCTGTTACATCCCTCTCTGAGGTAGTGTTACAAAACAGAAGAGGTTTAGATTTGCTCTTTTTACAACAAGGTGGGTTATGCACTGCCCTTAAAGAAGAATGCTGCTTTTATGCAGACAAGACAGGATTGGTTGAAGATAGCCTAAAAAAGGTCAGGGAAAGTCTAGAAAACCTCAAGAAAGAAAGAGAGAAAAAAGAATCATGGTATCAAAACTGGTTCTCTACATCCTCTTGGCTCTCTACTCTGTTACCTGGTCTTTTGGGACCTTTAGTGGGCCTTCTCATGCTCATTTCTTTTGGGCCATGGGCCTTCCAAAAATTGACTCTTCTTGTCAAGTCACAGGTGGATGCCACTTTCACCAACAAGCCGGTTTCAGTGCATTACCATCGTATAGAGGTCAGAGATAATGATCCGGGTGCCTATGAGGAGCCCTTGGGCACCCCCTCTGCTGGCCTCGATTTCTCAATCCTGGCTGCAGACTACCGAAACCCTTGGTATAAAAAGCTATGGAGACGTCCATGACGGGAGTATCTTGATGCCACCTGCCAGATACACACCTGAGAGCCCGGCTAACTCAGTCGGTAGAGCATGATCCCAGGGCTGGAGAGTGACTCCATGATGGGAGTAGTGTGAGGACATTGCCCAGGGAGCAAACTCCTATTGGGGGTTCTGGGCATGGAGGCACCTCACGTAGCCTAAGACAGAGGCTTTACCCCTCTCTTCTAGGTGCTGGCTCTGGGTGCACATCATGTAGCCTAAGACAGACTCTCCATCAATTATACAAAGAAGGGGGAGATGTGGGGAGCCAAACAATGTCATTCAGCCATGGCTGTTTTATGGCCATGAGATTGTTGAACAAAGACCTGCCCAGGAACTGCCGGTACAAAAGGATTCTGAGAGTAACTACGGATCGCTCCACCCTTAACCGCGGAATGTCCCTACGTGAGCAGATACTAGATGTCTTCACCAGATGCCCTTTGTGCTTCCTCCTGCCAAGAATACCTTGACCCCTCCCTCCTTTGCATTTTGCAAAGGTCACTTCCCCCTAGCTCCCCCTCCCAACTTCCTCATTCAGGGCTTGGTCCATAGCTCACTTCCCCCTAGCTCCCCTTCCCAACCTCCTCATCTCCACTGCTCAGAGTAACGAGAGGGGGTTGAATGGAGAAAAGAGGGAGGGAAGGGGGCTTATGGAACTTTCGGGTAGGGAGGAAACAGGAAAGGGGAAGTGATTTGGAATGTAAATTAAAAAAATAAAATAAAATAAATAAAAAAAAAAAAGAAAACAATGTCAGTTGGCCCTGCCATATTCTCTCAGAAAGGCATGCACAGGAGACCTCCCTCTGGGCCTCTGCAGGGAAGACTTCAGCAAGTGAAAAAAAAAAAAAAAAAACCTGCTGCTTGTGTGACAATAAATGGGACCTTGACAATGGAACCTTGCTTGGTCTCCTTCCTTTCTTCCCCCCTTGACCCTCAGGTAGTGCCTCTTCGGGACCCTGAATAACTAGACCTGCTGGACGGGTCAAAATATGAATTAAAATTTATTCAGTCATTTCTATAAAGACCAGATTTATACACACACACACACACACACACACACACACACACACACTAGATTTTGACCTTTAGTTGTTGTTGTTGTTAAGTAGACAATGGCAATCCCTGACTATTTCAAATATGGATGCATATTTTATTTTTCCTTCATTTTTTCCTTCAAGTGAAATCTTTATTGAAATAAAATTATATAACTTTACCCATCATTTTTCTCATTTTTGTCACATCTAGGAACATTCCTTCAACCTCTTCTCCTTTCCCCCAAATGATGAGGGCATTTAGTTTTTTAAAGAAAGCCAAATGATGATAGAAAATTAAAGAGAGAGAGAAGAGACGAGACGAGATTAAGATAACAAAAAACCTGGTCTAATGTTGCCATAGGATTCTGAAACACATGACTTCAGAAGGACTACTTATTTCCATTATCTCCTCGTTATTAAGAGCTGTGCTTTTATACACACTAGGTCATTTCTTGTATTCTGTTTCCTAAAAGGCATTTGTGTTATTAATGAAGAAGTGAAAATTTCATTTACAAATGCATTCACACTGTATTTTATAAGGCTTTAAGTCTAAGGTAAGTGATTCAAACTGTTTAAGGATATGCTTTTGCAGCAAGCATCTGTTCATAGTGTTGTCCCCTGCTGCCTTTGCATCAGGACCATTGACCCTGGAAGACAGATGGATTTCAATGTCCATATGGAAGCACTTTCACTGACCCTGACAAGAGAATTTGAGTTCTATTATCTCGCATATGGAAGCATTTTGCTATCAATGTCTCATTTATTTAGCAAGTTTATATCAAGTTTGCTCATGCTGTTTTAGAGGGTCTTATTTTCTTAGTAACCTTCCTCTCTTGTTCTTTCCTCTTGTACAGCATTTCCTGAGCTCTAGGGGAGTTTTTGGAAACAATCTCTTTAGGACTGAGTATTCTGAGACTCCCCCTTTCTCTCTCTCAGTTTACAGTGCCTAGGTGTGGGTTGCTATACTTATATGTATGTATACAACAGTTCCCATATATGTGTATATAATATAGATAACTATATAATTGTCTATATGAACACTTTTCTGTAATTATATATAACAATGCCATTTGCTACAAGATGAAGATTCTTTGATGATAGCTCAACAGGTCATTTTACCACTACATTGTTTTTCTCTTTTGGACCAGTATTATTTGCTGTTTGCTTGTTTGTTTATTTGCTTACATCCTTGGGCTACTAGTCCTTGGTCAAGTACCTGATCAGTGTTGGCTCTGGGTTACATCTTGTGGAGTAGAGCTTAATAAGGTCAGTTATTAGTTGGTTACTCCCACAAGCTTTGTACCACCATTACCTGAGCATATCTTGTAGGCTGTAAACCTCTATAAATAAAGGGATTGTGATTGGCTTGGTGTTTAAGTTTCTTTTTGATAGCATGAAGAGGATATTTCTATACCAAAGACTCTGAAACATGGGGGTAAAGGCGTTATATAGATACCAGGTCAACATCTCCATAATTAATACAGGTGTTGGCTTCCACAGTAGAATCTTGCTGATAGTTAGTGGAGAGCAACCTGTAGCCTTGAAAACAGCATGCTTATTTGAAGGATTCCTCTTTCGGCTCCTTTGGTCAACAACTCAATTAGAGGTAAACAGTTCTCTGTACTGGAAGCTTTTCTGGGGGTGGGATGAGAAGAGATATATAGAGGGAGTTGTTTCTATCCCAGTGTTTGGTAATTTCATTTACATTGCCTTCATATATGTCTATATTTTAGATCTTGTGTACTTTATTATGTTTCCATACTACCCCCTCAAAAATTCCCTTAATTTTAGCTGTTTCTCCCAGTATTTCTTTCCCGACTCCCTTCTCCGAATCCCTCCCTCTTGTTCCTTCCAATTCCAGTCCACCTTCCATGCATATCTATATATTTTATGTTTCCTAAGGAGATCTGTTCCTTCTAGTCAATTACTCTATACCTAGTCTCTCTTGATACAAGACTGCAGCTTGGTTATCCTTTATTTCATGGATAATATTTTGATAGTGATGGTCTGAATAGTTCCCATATACTCATATATTTGAATGCTTAGTATTTGGGACTGGTACTACTTGAAAGGCATGAGGAAGTGTTCCTTTGATGAAGTATGTGTGACCTTATTTGAGAAATTATGTCTAGGTAACTAGAGGTAGCCTTTGATATTCGGAATCCTAAGCCAAGCCTACTGGCTCTCTCTGCTGCTTTTGAATCCAGATGTTGACTTGTCTGCCACCATGTCTTAATGCAAGCCACCAGACTCCTAGCTGTTAGGGTCCAAAATCACTGGAGAATGATACTTCAAACTCAAAGAGTTTGCAAAAGCAAAGAGCAGGGCTCTACTCATTTGGGAATGCAAACACTAGGACTCGTGGGCCCAACTTTTATTGTCAGGGGAATACCACGGTGGTGTATGTGCCCATTTGATTGGTTAGCTCTATCTCTAGAGTTCTGACTGATTCTACAATTGGTTATATGCTGGTGACTTCTCATGAAGTTGCTTATTCATTCTAGCTACCTATTCTTATTTCAGGACAGATGATAAGGTTTCCTCAGATTGACTGACCATGGCTGTGGTTGAATAACCACAGGTTCCTCCATCCAGGTTTTCATTACTGGAAAACAGAAACTTAGGCATAGTTACCCAAACTGCCAGTTTACTGTCTTTGATGGAGTCAGCCTGGCTCTGGTTAACTGAGTCTTCCCACTGTCATAAGAATAATGAACTTGCTTGTACCCTCCTTCCTGTGCAGCCTTCTTGTGTCTTTTGAGTGTAGCATGGATATCCTGTATTTTATAACTAATATTCACGTATAAGTGAATACATACCGTGCATTTACTTTTAGGACTGGGTTACCTCACTCAAGATGACATTCTCAAGATCCACCCATTTGCCTGCAAAATTCATGTCTCTGTTTTTCATAGTTGAATAGTGTAACATTGTGTAGATGTACCACATTTTCTTTATCCATTCTTCAGTTCAGGGACACCTAGGTTGATTCCAGTTTCTGGCAGAGCTGAGGCTATCCCAAAAGCTGTTGCCTATATGTGGCATAAGTTCTTCGAGCTGGGTTGTCTTGTTTGGCCTCAGTGGAGAAGAAGTTCCTAGTCTCACAGAGACTTGAAGTGCAAGAATGGAGGGATGCATCAAGCACCCCCCAACTACTCAAAGAAGGGGATGGGCAGATGTCGGTTTGTAGGAGAGCATAAATAGGAGGTGAGCAGTGAGTAGGTTATAAAGTAAGTAAAAAGAAAAAGAAGAGGACTAGGAGGAGGATGAGAGAGAGGAAGAGGAAGAAAGAAGGAAGGAAGGAAGGAAGGAAGGAAGGAAGGAAGGAAGGAAGGAAGGAAGGAAGGAAGGACCAGGAGAAGTTAGCCAGTAAGTCATACTCTCCTTGACCTCTGCATCAGCTCCTGACTCCAGGTCCCAGTCCTACATGAGTTGTTGTCCTGACTTCCTCCATTGAGTGATTGTGATCTGGAAGTGTAAGCCAAATAAACCCTTATATCCACAACTTGCATTTAGTCATGGTGTTTGGTTGCAGCAATAAAAAACCAAAACTAAGACACCTTTTTAGAATTTACCATGGTCATGGTTTTGCTTCACAACAATAAAATAGTAATAAAGTATATAAGCAAATATATACTGTATTTCCTTTTTTCCTTTTTTTATTGGATATTTTATGTATTTACATTTCAAATGTTATCCCCTTTCCTGATTTCCCCTCCATAAATCCCCTATCCCATCCTGCCTCTCCCTCCCTGCTTCTATGAAGGTGCTAGATTAGCATAGATATTTAATCATTTAACTGCTCAGCTACTGAGGTGACATTTTAAATAAATCTTAGTTTTTCTGTGAAGCTATTTGGGATTAGCATAAGGTAAATAAATACTGCTACCAGATTAACTCATTTTTTATTTTATTAGATATTTTTATTTTATGTATTATAATAAAATGGAAAATATATTGTATTAATCACCTATCCTCGTTATAAACTGCCACACTTTTTCATAGTGCTGACAAGTTTGTACTCAGAAATTCTAAAAATAAAAGACACTGGTCCAGTAGAGGTGACATATAACTTTGTTTTTCCATAGCTATGTCACTAACCCCTTGGCCTTATTCTGTGTAGCAAATATTTATGCTACATATTTTGGAAGAGATAGGTAGAAAAATAGGAAGAGATAGAGATAATAGAAATAAAGATATACCTAGATAGAGATAGCCAGACATAAATATAAACACGTCATATAGTACATATATAGTACCTGGATTTGTATCTACAATATGAGAAAGTATTGCAACATTATTTTCAAAAGTTTGCAAATGCCCTGTATTTCAATACTCAAAATATAATTTAATGTTATTAAGGCAATGTTGATTTTATGAATTTATTATAGTAAAACATTGGAATAAAAGACTCTTTTATTCTAATATCAAAGTCTCATTATTTATTTATTTGATGATGATTAGAAAAAATATTTGAGATATTAGTTGCTTTTCTTTTATCTAATATATATTACCTAAACATTATTTATTTATTTATTATATTACAATGTATATTATATATTTGTGCCATTATATTATAATAACATATAAAATTATACTATTAGGTATTAGGTATAATAATTTCATGTATATGCATTATGTAATAATATTGGTATATATAATTCATACATTATATATTTCATATAATATCTAATTATGTTATTTATTATTATATGAATCACACAATTTATATAGTATAAATGTACTGTAATAACTTATTAAAACTAAATAACAAAATAATTATGTAAATTATGTATGATTTATTTCATATCGTAATATATTTATATTTTATTATATATTATATATTACCATATTATATATTTTGATCCTGATAAGAATCTGAGGATAAACAGAAGAGATACACAGCACACTTGTACATATCCACTTTATATATTGTATTTTATATATCTTTACCCTCCTCTACCAGTTCTCAGAAACACATTCACCTTACATTTTCATCATTTTTATCTTCTGTAAAGATGCTTATTTCAATTTTTGATGTGATATATTTTGATTATACCCTACTAATCCCAGATTCCCCATACCCTACCCAATTAATTTCATGCTTTTTTAATCACTTTTTAATCCACTGAATTCAATTAGTGCTCCAATATAAGCTTGAATATAGGGCTGTCCACTGCTTAGAGATAATCTCAGGGAAGATAGAGTACTGCAGATTATCTTTAGAATACAAAACATGTCAAGGAGGCAACAACTTGTTCTTCTATATACAAAGTATAATATTCCAATTAACTGTTTTAATTGCTTTTCAAGTAATATTAAATTCATTTAATTAATTTAACAAATCAACTGTCTTAATTAATTTTCATAACTTGATACACAAATTGGCTAAAATAGCAATTCTCATATGCTTTCTGCATATTAGGTGTTATTTATTCAAGGAAATAAAATGTCATTCATAGATTATAACTCATATATCCAAATATAAAATAGTTACTTTAGATCAGTTCCAATTTACACTTGGATTCATGTATTCTCTGATATTTAAGTGTTCTATCATGATATTCTAAATTTCCTTTAAATTGTAAAATGTATTTTAATATTGATAGAATACTTATTCCAAACTAAAACATTTTAATAATTATTTTTCATGGACATTGATTAACCTTAATTTTTACTTGTTGCTTCCTTCTTTGCTCTGGTCAATTCTGAACATGGCTACCTGGAAACTCTTCTTCTTTAAGCTACCTGACAAATTATTCTGTTTTCTATGCCTCTGACTGCAGAGAGAGTGAGGGTTAAGTAATAAGCCTTTTACTCAGCAGGGGAAGCATATATTCTAAGTCTGTATATTAATTGTAATGTATACTAAGTTGTCTGTTTGCTTATGAAGAATCTGAAACAAATTGACACTGGTATGACATCTTGACAAGAAATAGGGATTACAATCCACCTCCACTCAAGGAGTTTATAATCTCTCTCTGCTTCTGTCCTCCAAATATGAGAATGCAGTAAAATTTTTCATTTGGACTCTGAGACAAAGGGTAAAATGCACTGTAAGATATTTCTTTCCAAGTTCAATTATATCTTAATCTTATTTCTAGGACACGAAAAAGTGTTCAGCTTTTGGAAATAATAAATTTTACTACATACTGCTGAAAATACCATCATTGCTTGAGTATTCCTTTTTAGCAATTCATTAAACATCAGAGTGACTTAGTGGATGGAACATTAAGAACTAAAAACAGTGCTTAAATATTAAAATTTCTATAATATGGCACCTCACTCCTCATTTATATTGGAACAAAATTAAATGATCAACATTTTGTTCTAAATTTCATTAAACTCTTCTTTTAAAAAATAGTTTTCTCTGTGTAGACTTGGCGGTCGTAGATCTCATTTTGTACAGTAGGCTGGACTACAGAACTCAAATAGATCCTCCTGCATCTGCCTCCCAAGGGCTGAAATTAAAAGCATTCATCACCACTGTCTAGATCATAAAATTCTTATATGTCTGTTTAAATGAATAACACTTTATATTTTCAATAGATCAGCCCTTTTATTTTTCAAATACTATTCTGATATACTTAATAATCAATGAGCATGCTTAAGGTATTTTAAAAATAGTGGTTTGACAAGTAAATTTTGTTTTTTCTCATGTAAAATTCACCTTTTAACAATGAATCTTAAGCAATTGGAAATAAACTACATTTTGAATTTGTCCTTCACTATAATGATACTATTTTCTCACTTAATGACTATGATGGCTTGTGTATGCTCAGCCCAGCGAGTAGCACTATTAGAAAGATGTGGTCCTGTTGGGGTAGTTGTGTCACTGTGGGTGTGAGCTATAAGACCCTCATTCTATCTGCCTAGAAGCCAATATTTTGCTAGCAGCACTTCAGATGAAGATGCAAAACTCTCAGTTCTGTCTGTACCATGCCTGCCTAGATATTATCATACAGCTGCCTTGATGATCTTGATGATATTGAACTGAATCTCTGAATCTGTAAGACAGCCCCAATTAAATGTTGTCCTTTATAAGACTTAGTTTGGTCATGGTGTCTGTTCATAGCAGTT
This sequence comes from Tokudaia tokunoshimensis, assembly GCA_036184795.1. Taxonomy (NCBI): domain Eukaryota; kingdom Metazoa; phylum Chordata; class Mammalia; order Rodentia; family Muridae; genus Tokudaia; species Tokudaia tokunoshimensis. The sequence goes on from BTHU01000011.1 coordinate 17,134,333, forward strand.
AAACCCTAGCTAAGACAATGACACTGAAAGAAAATAAAAGTCTAAGTACAGTCAGGAAATTATTAATGATGTACTTCTTTACCAGAAAAGAAAAAAATACTGTCCTTATTTTGCATTATATACAATATATTGGAATATACAGTAGTTACCAAATAATTCAAAATTTATTCAATATCATACAACCTAACTCTAACTTATTCCAGCTTAATGTGAATAGCATTAATAAACTTCATATGTATTTGAAGACAAATAAATTATAGTTAGAGAAAGCTTCCCTGTGAGGTATGCTGTCATAGAATAAAAATTTAACTTAGGAAAACTAATTATTTTTTCTTACTCTAGCTAAAATTTAAATTATTTTCTTTTTACTATAAAATATTGCTTTAGTGAATTAAATGTATATTGTAGCAAGTAAGTAATAATAAATACAGAAGATACATATACATACACACACACACACACACACACACATACTTGACAGAAATAAGATAGTCCCAAGTGCTTATGAAATTATTAGACAATGAAATCCTGTGGATTAGTAAACACAGATCCAAGCACAGGTTTATATGAAAGCTGAGGTAAGGAAAAAAAATATTATTAAAAAACAAAACACCAGCCTGCCTCTAGTAGTGTCAACAAGATGAGATACCTTATGCCAATTTCATTCTTGCTGGGTCCCTAGGACCAGGGCCAGAAGCTGTGAGCTACACCATGTTCCTTGTGCTTCATTTTTCTGACCACACCTTTTCCTTCATTCCTGGAGGCATGCTGATATCAGGGACAACCAAATAGGCCAACACCAGAACACAATTCACAAGAAGTAGAGCAATATAGCACAACCAAAACCGAGGTAACCTATTACAGCAAGTGCTGGATATTACCAACACAGCTAGAGCATATGCACACACACACACAAACACACATATACACACACAAACACAAACACATGTTTACATATACACACACACACAAACAAACACATGTTTACACATACACACACATACACACACACACACACCTAAAATACAATCTTATGAAGATGATAGAGGTCTTTAAAGTGTATATGAATAAATCACTTAAATTAACAAAATACATAAAAAATATACTGAAACAGGTGAGGGAAATGAATAAAACTACTTAAGATCTGAAAATGGAAATAGAAGTGATAAAGAAAACTCAAATTGAGGGAAATCTGGAGATAGAAAACCTTGGTAAGAGAACTTCAACTCAGATATAAGCATCACCAACAGAATACAAGAGACAAGAGAGAATCTTAGCTTTAGAGGATATAATAGAAAAAATAAACATATTAGTCAATGAAAATATTCCTGTCACAAAATACCCATAAAACCTTGGACACTATGAAAAGACAAGAATTAAGAATAGCAATAGAAGAAAAGAAGATGATTCCCAACTCCATCCAGAGCCAGAAAATATTTTCAACAAAATTATAGAAAAGAATTTATCCAACCTAAAGAAAGAGATGCTCATAGACATATTAAGAAGTTAAGAGAGCACTAAATTTACAGAACAAAGAAATATTAAAGTCTGCAAGGGGAAAGGTCAAGTAACATATAAAGGCAGATCTCCTATTAGAATTACATCAGACTTCTCAACAGAGACCTGAAAAGCCAGAAGGTACTGGATACCTGTCTTCTACTCTCTAAGAAACCACAAATATCATCACAGACTACTATATTCAGCAGTACTTTAAATCAGCATAGATTGAGAAAATAAGATATTCCATGACAAAACCAAATTTAAACAATATCTATCCACAAAGCCAGCCCTACATGTGATACTTGAAGGAAAATACCAACCAAGGCATATTAACTACACCTAAGGAAACACAAGAAATAATTCCATACCAGAATGTAGATGAATTTTAATCCAGCAACATAGTTTCTCTGCCAAGGGATAACATCCAAAGACCTTCTAGGTCTGTGTGGTCTGACTGAAATGACACATCTTCAATCCCTCTACTGGAATTAGCTCTTAGTACATATGTTTAATCCCAAAGGATGACTTCTATAGAAAGACAGTCAAGGCGACAAGTCAGAAAAAGATTTGACAAAATGCGTCAGAGATAGGATAGGCCTAACTCTCAAAAGGACAGGAAAGAGAGGACTGCTGGAAGAAAGTTCAGCTCAGTTTGGTGCAGTTAAATTGAGTAAAGTTGAGCTCAGTTGAGTTCATGAAGTTTTGCTCAGTTCCCACCATTAGTACAGTCAGTGCAGTTGAGTCCATGGAGTTCAGAGGCAGATTTTCCAAGCAGAGTACTTCATTCAGAAGCTGAGAGAAGCCAAATTGGATCAGTTAGCTTGGAGAGGAATTTGAGTGCATACAGCTGAGTTGAACCGGCTAGAAGAGTTCACAAAGATCTAGAAAGGGTAAGACTATTCAGCAGTTACTACCAGAGGCGGAAAACATACTAAGGATAGGTGAGCAGACAAGAGTAAATTTATTCAAGCTAACAAAATGAATGCAAAAGCAGGATCCATCATTCTGCTATTTATAAGTAACATACTTCAGCAGTAAAGACAGAAGTTACCATAGAGCAAAGGCTACAAAAAAGATTTCCCAAGCCAATTGACTCAGGATCTAAGTTGGAGTACACATTCAAATGACTATTTAGATATTCAATCAAAATTAATCAAAAGAGATAGGGAAGGACAGTTCATCCTCCTCATAAGAAAAATCTACCAAGAATATTTCTCCACTCTGAATATCTATGCCCCAAATTCAAGTGAATCTATATTCTTAATAAACATTTTTAAAGCTTAAATTACATATTGAACCCCACACATTGATGAAGCATCGCACTCTCCTACCATCTCACCAATGGATATGTCAATGATGCAGAAACTAAACAGAGAAATCATGAAATTAAAAGTTGTTATGAATAAATAGACCTAACAGATATAACATTGATCAAACACAGAAGAATATACCTTCTTCTCATAAAACCTTCTACCAAATTGACCATACACTGAGTCAAAAAGCAAGTCTATACAGATAAAATAAAATTGAAATAACCTCTATCTTATCAGTCCGCCATGGATTAAAGCTAGACTTCAAAAATAGAAATAGCATAAAGCCTACAATTTCATAGAAACTTAAAAATTCTCTACTAAAAGGAAGAATTAAAGAAGAAACTTAAAAACATTCTAGAATTGAATGAAATTAAATATACAACATACACAAACTTATAAGACACAATGAAAGCAGAGTTAAGTGGAAGGTTCATACCATGAAGTGTGTTTCTAAAGAAACTAGTGATATCACTTCATATCGACTTGAAAGTTGTGGAACAAAATGAATCAAATATACCTGAGAGAAGTAGATGGCATGAAATAAATAAACTCAGAACTAAAGTCAATAAATTAGAAACAAAGAGAACAATACAAGAATCAGTTAAAGCCTAAGTTCCTTCTTTGACAAAATCAACAAGATAGACTAACCATTATCCAAATAATTAAAAGGTAGAGAGAATATCCAAATTAACAAAATCAGAAATGAAAAGGGAGGCATAACAGCAATAAATGAGGAAATCCAAAGAATCATTAAGGCTTACTTCAAAAACCTGTAGTCCACAAACTTGGAAAACGTAAATGAGTGATTTTCATGATAAATACAATTAACTAAAGTTAAATCAAGACTGAGTGCAAGACCATATCAAAAACATTCACCATGATCATGTAAGGTTCATCCCAGGGATTCAAGGGTTGTTCAACTTATACAATATTGTCAATATTATCCACAATATAAACAATCTGTAAAGAAAAAAAAATGATCATCTCATTAGATGCTGAAAATTCTTTGACAAAATCCAATACCTCATCATAATTAAAGTCATGAGCATATCATTGAAACAAAGGGCATAGTATGTATGTACTTACTTATGAATGAGTATTAGCTGTAAAGTAAAATGAAATCATTCTACATCCTACAGACCTATAGAGCTAAGAAACAAGGAGGGCCTAGGAGAGATGCTTGTTTGTCAATGATAAGGGTAAATAGAATAGACATTAGGGGTGGATGGAGAGGTAGAAATGGGTGGGAGAGAAGGTAGAGATGGGAACAAGAAGGATCAAGTATGGGGAAGACAGGAGAGAGAATTGGGTGAGAAGTTTTGAATCGGTGTGTCAAGGGATTTCTGGGTTAAACTAGAAACCTAGCACAATGGAAACTCCCTGGAAATTTTGAGGGTGACTGTAGTTCAAACTTTTAAGAATTAGGGATGTAGTACCTGAAATAGCTTCCAACTTTATCCAGGCAAGGCTTCCAGTGTAGGAATGGGAACACCAAACAAGACCCAAAACAATTTACCCAAAATTTGCCCTGCCAACAAGATATGGCAGGATACAGACAGAATATCAATTGTGGGATTGGCTGAGCAATGTCTGGCCTAAGTTGAGATCCGTGCCATGAGAGAGAGCCCATCCCATACCATGAGAGATAGAGAGAGCAGAATATGATTAATAGTATATTCTGCTCTACTTGTAGATAGGAGCCTTGTGTAACTTTCATCTGAGAGGCTTCACCCAGCAACTGATTGAGACAGATGTAGAGACCCACAGCTAAACTTCCTCCGGCAGAGCTTGTCAAACCGCAATAGGAAATGTGCCTATTCATAATGAAACTTGATATGCCAAGGTGGGTTTATATCCATGAGAGGCATTCCCTTCTCTGAGGAGAAAAGGAATGCAGAGTGGGCTCAGGGAAGGGACTGGGAAGGGAGGAAGGAGGAGAAGTTGTAATTGAAATGTAATTATGTAAAGTAAATAAATCAGTTAATGAGAAGAAAGCCACCAGCCTCCAGACTTAAGGTTTTTGATATATTTTAAATGATTTTGTTTTCTATCAAATATTGTATTCATATGTTAAACAAATTACTTAATGAGCAGTTTTTATTTTTTCTGTCTTTCTTTCTCATCATCTGTGCAGTGTTATTTATTTAAAGTTACATGTTTTATTTTGAATTTAATTCTGTAATTAAATACTTGTATAAATACATATTTTCAGTTGTATACAAATCACTTCTGAATGCTTAGTCATCTGTAAATAAACTATGTGAAATAAAAGGTTATAAAAACTACTTTTATAATTCAAAGATGTTTAATAACACGCTGCTATATAAAGTGAACAAAATATTTTATTGAAAAATCAATTTTACATGGAAACTTGAAATAATCATTTTCTATATGGTTGATGAAATAAAAATTGAGGTCAGCTTATCAATAAAAGAAACTTGGTCATCAATTTATATCAGCCTAAATTGTTCCTGGTATAAGATTTTAAGCATAAGAACAAATAAATCACTTTTAAGGTTCTATATGCAGTACCATTTTATTCATACATTTTAAATTAAATTTATTCATTTTCACACAAAAAAGCCGGATATTCCCTTTTTTTAGGTGAAATCTATGAAAATACATGAACATATGTAGCCACAGTAAATTTAACCTGAAAGTTACAGAAGCATATATCACGTTTTTCTATTGTTTATTTTAACTGAATCCTATCAAGTCCTCTGCGTCTCCCTATACATTGTCAAAATGAGTCCTTTATGTGTTACATACAAATTTATTCTCTGCTTAAATTAAGACCCTTCCCTTCTCAAACAAGTTAACACTAAGAAATATATAAGTAGGCCCCATTTTATTATTGAGATATTGATAAATATGGTGTGTCATATAGTTGAAAACTCTTTTATATAGATGAAAAAATGAAAAACATGCCACATGGAGAAAGTGGCAGGAAACCTTTTGAGTAAGTTATTTTAGATAGAAAAGTATCTCTATGAATTCATTTTTTTACATTATGATAATGAAAGATAAAGAAAAAATAATAAATTATATATTAAGAAAATGTTTTGATATCTAGACTAGTACTCATGGGTACTACTAGGTATTATGATAATTTGGGAGTTTTCATTTGTCTATTTGCTTGTTTTGTTGGGTTTTTTATTTCATTTTGTTTTTTATATTTTTAATTTTCTTACAATGTGGCTAACAATTCTTAATAGAAATAACACAGGTCCTCAATGCATATTAATCAATTTATATTTTTCACAACAATATTAAACCATCCATCACTATCAAAACCTTTGCCTTAGTAACATGTTCAATTAATAATTGATATGAAAATACAGATAATTCCATCATGAATGACTACTCATTTAATACTCTTAGTATCAGAAGTTGCATTCTGCATCTGTCTCTTAGTCAATTTTAGTTATTGATATAGAGTGGAAAATGCTTATGAACACTAAATTCTACATTCCAAATGTAGAGTTTTATCCTTAGCATGAGAAGACCCAAATATTAGTTATTGGAAAATATGTGCTTTCCATTTCTCAATTAATCTTTCAGCTATAAATACACTTAATATGTAACTGAATCATACTTAACAACAAACTTCAAATATAAGACAACAAACTTCTCCAATGACCATAAATCAAAATAATCAGGAACATTACATTGAAGGTTTTGCTTGAAAACCACTTTCTAGACATTAACTGAATACAGTGCTCTTTTTTGGTCTTTGTTTCATTTTATTTTATTTCATTATACTTGTTTTATTAACTCATTTGAGAATTTCAAGCCTGAGTACTGTTGTTATACAAATTTTCAAATAATGAAATTTCTTTTTCAAATTATGTCTTTTTGAGCTACAATATAATTACATTATTTTCCTCTCCTTGTTTTCCCCAATCCTACCAAATATCTTCCTTGATCTCTTCCAAAATTTCATAGACTTTTTTTTATTGTTGTTACATCAATATGTGTGTGTGTGTGTATGTGTATGTGTTTGTGTGTGTGTGTGTCTTGTATAAAGTTACTTCTCAGTGTGTTTCCAGGGTTGACCATTTGATATAGGATAACCAGGAAGTGTGCTTTTCTCTGGGCGTGCCTACCAGATTTAAGAATGAATCCTTGATAATCCTAGTACAGTACAGAGGAGTTTAATTATTAATAGATATTATGTTCCTAAATAATATACTAAGCACATTTTTCATAAAAAGAATCAAGGTATGTTGTATTATTTGCCTTTTTTAAATTTAGAATTGGTTGCTATGTTTTAAATATTTAAGGTTTTTGCTAGATTTTCATCAGTGTAACAAAATTGAGCCTAATAATTTGAAAAATGAAACAGTCACAATTTACTCATAGTTTCTAAAGGTCATGATTATGTGGAACAGCAATCTTATGGTTGTAGCAGCATAGTATGCTATAACAAAAGCTTATATGAATGGAGGTCAGTTTAGTAATGCTTGTCCCAAAGGGAAAAGAAGCAACAAATGTTCCCAACCTAGGGCCTCACTCTTGTGGCTTACTTTTCTCTTAATATGTTCCATCTCTGGATATGATCATATATTCATGATAATAAATAACAGTTTTATCCAAAACTTGAAGCTGAAAAATAGCAAATTAAGCTTAAAAGTATTAAACATTATCTATTATCATTTCACCTCAAGTATGCTTACAGGGGGTTTTGCTGTGCTGTACACACAGTGGCATACATGTGAATGTAAATTCTGCATTAACCACCCACCATAAATTTTATTCTTTTTTTTTTTTGGCTTTTTGAGACAGGGTTTCTCTGTGTAGCCCTGGCTGTCCTGGAACTCACTTTGTAGACCAGGCTGGTCTCCTGCCTCTGCCTCCCAAGTGCTGGGATTAAAGGCGTGCGCCACCACCACCCAGCTTACCATAAACTTTAAACTGACCAAAATTTTAACATGAACAATATTTAGAGACTATTTATATTCCCTATGCAAATATTCTGCATGGCACATTTTTACTTTAATTAATATGCACTTTCTCACTTATGCACATTTACTTTGACAACAATTGTGCTGAAGGAAAAATTATTGAATTAATTTTTTATTGAATTGAACTTTTCTGTTTGTTTTAGTTTAAAAGATAGTTGGACTTTAATGCCAGGAACTTCCAGCTTTATTGCCTCTGCCTGCCTCCTGAGTTATTGGGACAACAGAAACTTGGCAACATACTTAATTTGTAAAGATCTCACTCTTGACTAACATATATTAATGCAGTATACATTAACAAGAAATACTAATATAAAATTAGCAAGTACATCCTGAAAGAAAGATAAGCAGGTGTTTGATACTAAGATAAATGAAAGTTACTTGCCATATATTCAAGTTATGAAATTTTAATTAGCCAAACTCTATTGTTAGAACACAACTTAATACTTCATTCTATTTAACTAATTGGAAGTATTGTTAAAATTTGACAACTAGGATTGCACTCTTGATACTTATAATACTTATGAAGATATTACATAAAATAATAAATTATAAAATTCTGTATATCCAAAGATAAACATTTCGTTGAACATAACATAGAATACTAACAGATAAGGGTAGATTTCAACACTCCTCATGGTAACTTCTTGTTTTTTATTACTAGTATATTATTTATTAACATTTCAAATGTTGTCCCCTTTCCCGGTTCCCCCCCTCCACCAACAATCTCATAAGCCATCTCCCCTTCCCCAATCAATCCTCCCCTGCTTCCCTGTCCTGGTATTCCCTACACTATGGCATGAAGTCTTTCTAGGACCAAGGGATTCTCCTCCCTTTGGTGTCTAACAAGACCATCCTCTGCTGCCTATGAGTCTGGAGCCATGGGTAACTCCATGTGTACTCTTTGGTTAATCATTTTGTCCCTGGGAGCTTTGGGAGTACTGGGTAACTAATAAAAAAGAAACTGGGGAAGAGCCTTAAGCACATGGGCACAAGGGAAAATTTCCTGAACAGAACACCAATAGCTTATGCTCTAAGATCAAGAACTGACAAATGGGACCTCATAAAATTACAAAGTTTCTGTAAGGCAAAGGACACTGTCTAAAGGACAAAACAGCAGCCAAAAAACTGGGAAAAGATCTTTACCAACCCTACATCCAACAGAGGACTAATATCCAATATATACAAAGAACTCAAGAAGTTAGACTCCAGAGTGTCAAATAACCCTATTAAAAAATGGGATACAGAGCTAAACAAACAATTTTCTCCTGAGGAATATCAAATGGCTGAGAAGCATCTAAAGAAATGCTCAACATCTTTAGTCATCAGGGAAATGTGAATCAAAACAACTCTGAGATTTCACCTCCCACAGGTCAGAATGGCTAAGATAAAAAATTCAGGAGATAGCAGATGCTGGAGAAGTTGTGGAAAAAAAAGGATCACTCCTCCACTGCTGGTACAACCACTCTGAAAATCAAGGTAACTTCTATTAGTGCTGTATAGTGACCACTATAGAAAATCATAACCAACTAAAATGCAGTTTACTGACTTTACTTAGTTCTTAACACTAGTCATATTCGCATGACATGTTTTAATATAACAATCAGTAAGTATCTAGTAGTATTTTTTTTATATCTGAAGCCAGTTCTATTTCTTTACACATATAAATCTTTTTCATGAAGTCAATAGTAGAAATGAGGAATCCAGAGTGAAATTTAATAAGGCAAGGCTCATATCTTAGATCAATAAGTACACAAAGGTAGCCCTAACCCTTTTCCAAATTTTAACAGAAGAAATCACTTAAAACCATTCCTTAAGGAAATAAATCCACAAGAATGCCCTTCAAGAGCATCCTTTAAACTTCAGAGTTCCAAAGAAAGGAAGATGAATTCTGTGGATTGAGTGATAAACTGTTCTATGTGTATAGCAAGGTGTCCTTAAAAGTGATTTCATTGATATGCCCTTTTAGCATAACAATCATAGTGAGTTTTACCCTGGGACACATTACCTGTCTAGTCTCAGGTCCCTGGCAATTTTCCAAGTATCATTTATGGGTTACCTCTGGTGGAGTGAATCTTAAGTCTAATCAGAATATAGTCAGTTACTCCTGTACCATTGGTTGCACTATTGTGTCAGTGAATCTCGTAAGCAGATTTCTGTTGTAGGTCACAGGATTTGTAGCTGGGTAATAATGATTGCTTGTCTAGTCTAGTACCATAGTAAGGGTCTTTCTGCATATTAAATGCCAGTCATTGAGAACAGAAGTCTAGTTGGGAAATAGATCATTTAATTTACTTTCTGTGACATAAACAAATGTTCAGCAGTAGACTATTACCATTAGGTTGCAGTGTTTAACAAATCTAACAAATTGTGTCAGTACTCTGTGAGGGTTTGGAAACTATCTGACCCATTTGGCAAATAACTCAATGAGTTGTAACACATTACTGATACTTGAGATTTTATTTGATGTCATAAGATGTCTCTTTCAGACATTATTTCTGTCATTATACAGTAAATCCATTTAAATTTCTTTCATATTTTTAACCCTGATTATAGAAGCTTCTTGTACTAGATAGTAATTAATGTACAGACTGGCAACTGGACAATAGGCAGAGAGTGAGAAACTTTGCAGCATCCAATCTTAATAGAATAGTTTTCTAAACCCTTAATCTCTTCCCTCAATGTTCAGGGATGTATGCTGAAGAAGTTGAAAATATGAAAGACTGAAAGGTGGTAAGTAATTTTAGGCAAGCAGCATCTTCAGTCTTAACAAGGATGATTCTCATATTAGCTCAGAGACATTGTAACAGTGCATACAAGACCTGCACGAATTCAAATTAGATAAAATACCAACATGAAGAAAGGCAATTAAACATAAATTCCACCCATAACCAAGATACTATTTATAATTGATCCCAACAGGGAAAAGGAACCTCACTTTTCCTCAATGGAGTATAATTCAGTAAAATACACTTCAGGGCATGTCCCACACATAGGAGTAGTTGACCAACACAAAATAGATTCTACAGCATTTTATTATTTTTGGTGTGTGTGTGTGTTTGTGTGTGTGTGTGCATATATGTGTGTATGCGTGCACATACTTTCTTTATTCTCTAGTTTTACTTGTGTAAAGATTGTTTTATTTGTCATCAGAACAAGATGTAGAACTCTCAGCTTCCTCAGCTCCATGCCTGCCTGGACGTTGCCATGGTTCCCAACTTGATGTTAAAGGAATAAACCTCTGAATCTGTAATCCAGCCACAATTAAGTGTTGACCTTTATAACGGACATAATGTCTTTTTCACAGCAATGGAAGCGTTAAATACGATAACACTCAAATGGTTTTAATATGGCTAAAATGTTTCAAACCCCTTATATTTATATAAGGAGAACATGTCCACATTTGGCCAGTATATGAGTCAAGCCAAGCCTGATTCACCTGAGAAACAAGTTGTAGCTTTAGAGTAGTCAAGTTGTCAAGGTCCTACTCTTGCTGTGAGAACAAATTATTATGCATAAGATATTCTTGTTGCAGGAAAATCATCTATTCCTTCTGGCAGAGGAGAATGTGTGACTTGACCAAGGAAACCTAAAGTATTTTGAACTTGACCCACAGCAGGGTATTTATGCATAGTGCACAAGCTGAGCAACTGCAGGAGATGACCTTGGAATCTAGTCACTATATTTAGTGCAATGGAAAGTTCTGATTACACATGTACATATTTGTCCAAAAATTGTTCCTCCACTAGATAAATTCAAGGTACAAGTTCACTTTTTTCATTAATATTTAATAACATCACAGCTAATTTTGAGATTAGTTTCATAGAGAATCTGCAACCCAGGTTTTACTGTTTTTATAACAAGCACACTGTGAATTATTTAAGTTTTTAGTCACATAATACAATAATAAAATTTCAGCCTTTTAAACTCATACAAAAGTAAGCAGCAAAATTGGAGGAGGGCAAAATATGATTAAAATATTTTATGCAACTAAATAATTAATTAATGACAAAGAAAAAACCTGAAGCTTATATTATTACATTTAGATTGGCATAAAAATAATCTAAAGACAATTTATGGTTTCAATGAACTTTTCAGACAAAAAAATTAATAGTGATATTGTAAAAGTTTAACAAGTATGATTTTGTATGTGTGTTTAGTTGAATATGATATAGGTACCTTAATGTACCTTTGAGATAAAATCAGAAACTGACATACTTCTACTACATGTTATGTATATATGTTATACATGTATGCATATGCTGTGCATGAGGCTATGTAATCGGAGAGGACTCATGCTAGTTCCTATTTCCCCATGAATCCTATTACCGAATTCCTATTCCAATCTTCAGTACATACCAGAGTCCTCCCAAATTATTCGGTCTCCATGCATAGTAGCTCTTTTAACAACTACCCCCAATTGATGACTTCCCATTGATCATGGTTAAAACACAAATGCCTTTAAATTATGCACATGATAACTAAACATTTTTGCAATAGAAATTGATAAGAATGTATACTTTTGGAAAATTCTATTATAAACAACAAAAAGAAGATTTAGAACTCTTACTGCTGTCACTAATGGGTCCAGAATAAATTAATTTTGTGTTACCTTCATATGTTTATAAATTATCATTTATAGTTATTATTGAAAAAATATTGTTTTGCATGTCTTATTAATATGAACAACTGGTTTGCTATTTACGGAAAATTTTCTGGCAGTTCTGTAAATTTTTATTTCAATTATTTGGTTTTTAAAAAAGTTTCTCACTTTTTTACTTATATTTATGTAAGTGAGACAGAAAGATAGTAGAAAGGTTGATATGTATTGTGAGAGGGGGTGGAGAGGGGAAGGAAAAGAAGAAGAAAGAGGGAGAAAGGAGAGGGATAGGAGAAAGACATGATGATTTTTGTCCCCTGGAAATGATGTTGCAGGAGCCTATAAGACATGTGACATGGCTGATAGTAACTAACTCTACTCCTCTGCAATGTACAGCATGTACAGTCAGTAATCTCTCCAGAAGTTCATTCAGTCTTAAGACGTCGGGGAGGGAAGAAATGGGAAAGGGGAAATCATTTGGAATGTAAATAAAAAAACTTAGAAAATTAAAAAAAATAAAGTTCATGTTATTTTTCTTCTCATTAATGCTATTATCTTTGCTAGTCAACAAAGAAACTTCAAAATAATGACTGAATGTTAATTATCCATGCTAAATATTTGACACATATTCAGTGTAGTGGCAGCAAGGTTTCTCTAACCAGTAATTCTCAACAGGAGAATCATGACCCCTTTGGGGGTTTAGAATCTAGACAGTGATTCTAAACTACAACACAAGAACAAAATGACTTGATACCTCTACCTGTACTAAGTATAGTCTGAAGGCTGATTTCTTTTTTAATTTTAAAAATTTGACACTTTTCTTGTCACTTAATGACCTAAGAAATTTTATTCTTATTTATTTGTAACAGATACATGTGTACACATCATTTTCGATCATTACAGAATGAATCCATGCATAAGTAAACAAAAAATTGATTCTTGTTTTATTCTCAGTGAATAACATTTGTACATAAACATTCCAAGTCAAAGAACCTTAAATGAATTGAGCCAACAAAGAAGATTTGTAGCAGAAAGTAACTATTACTACACAACCTTAATTAGCTATAACCTATAATTAGCATGCAATGATGACTGTTTGAACCCACACAAATGGCATGTACATAAGCAACCACATGCATGCTGTTTAGGAAAGTGCTTCTGCAAGGGTATATTCTGGAAAAAACAAAAATATTCATCTATATTAGTGATTATAGTGTTACTTATTTGTGATGGAACACATGGCAAATGTTCATACAGGGACTAGTCATTTAAGCCAATTTGTTATAACTGAATGACATCTGTGTTATGCAGAATAACATATTCATCATCTGCCAATTTTTTTCTTTTTCCATTTTTTCCTGTGTTATCATTCTACAACAAAATAACAAAACAGCAACAATGACAAAGTAATGGGAAGCATAAAGGCATTCCCAGGAAAATGGAGTATTTTATTTTATGATAATGATTGCTTATTCTATTTTTCATTTATACTTTATGGAGTAGGGTTGATATGAAAAACAATTAAAAAGTGACAAGTATCATTCAAAAAAGTAAATCATTTATTATTTATTAACACATTAAATAACTTGGTCAAATATAGAAATATTAGCTTAAGGTTTCTAAAATATGCTCTTATATTAAATTTTTAATATATTCTTTTCCCACCTTGTTGTTATTCATGTATGTTTCAAAGAGTCACTGGTTTCAGAAAATAATTCTGTTATAATTTTGTAATGCTTATTTGTGCAGAGACAAACAGTGGTTTTTTGTTGTGTTCTAGCATTTGATATTTTAATGATCCTAAATAAAATGGGCCAAAATATTGCTTTACATGCTGTAAGTATTAACTTAATTATGATGGAAATTTATTTATTCTTTTTCAACTGGAATACAATATTTGTAATTTTATGAGATACAGTGCTGGTGATGATTTGAACGAGAATGATCCCTATTGACTCATATATTTGAATGCTTAGTCACCATGAAGTAGAATTCTTTCATAGGGTTAGAAAGATTAGGAGATGTTGCTTTGTTGGAAGAACTGTGTTACTGAGTGTATTAGTCAGGGTTCTCTAGAGTCACAGAATGTACGGGTAGTCTATATAGTTAGGGAATTTGTCAATGACTTAGTACTTGTAGTCCAACTCACCAACAATGGTCAGCAGCAGCTGTGGATGGAAGTCCATGCATCTAGCAGTTAGTTGCTCAGTCCCATGAGGAGGCTGTGGATAGAATTCCAAGGATCTAGCTGTTGCTCAGTCCCACGAGGTAACTGTGGATAGAAATCCAAGGTTCTAGCAGTTGCTCAGTCTCAAGAGGCAAGCAGGCAAGGAAGAGTGAAAAGTCTTCTTCCAATGTCCTTATATAGGTCTCCAGCAGAGGGTGTGGCCCAGATTAAAGGCTGTAGGTCTGCAGCACCTTTAATCACAGATGACCTTGAACTCGGAGCTCTCCTTGTCTTAATCTTCTGGAGTTCATAGCCACTATGCTTCAAGATCTCCATGCCAAGATCCAAGTCAGAAACTTGTATTTCTGAGCCTCCAGATTAGGATCATAGGTGAGCCTTCCAAGTCTTGATTAGTTCATTCCAGATATACTGAGTTGACAACCAGGAATAACCGCTACACTGAGGGTAGGCTGTGAGGCTACCAAAGCCCAAAGCAGTCCCGGTGGCACATTCTGTCTCTGCAGAGGGATCAGGATATAGTTCAGCTACTGCTTCAGTTCTGCCACAATGATAAAGGATTAAACCTCTGGATGCAAGACCTCAAGTAAATGTTTTCTTTCCTGAGAATCATAGTGTATCTTCACAACAATCAAACAGTAACTAAAACAGAGCTTGGTGCCAAGGAACAGGATATTGTTCTGCCCTGCATGACCTGTGCTGTTAGTTGTAGAAATATGGGAGACTTTGGGACATTGGACTAAAAAGGAATTGTATGGTTTAGGTGGGACTTAAAGGACCATGCTTGTGGGAGCTTGAAAAACAACAGAGTATTTCAGTACAAAGTATTTAAACTCTGTGTGTCCATCTTAAAAATTTTCAGAGTGCAAGAATTTTAGTTTGTGACCTAGAGACCATTCTTGTTACACTTTGTCAAAGAATTTGCCTGGGTTTTTCCCTTATTCTAAACATCTGCCTGAGGTTAAATTTTAAAGAAGTTTTAGATGAAGAGCATATTCCAAGAGAGCCAAGCATTAACTGGGTATGTGATTACCAGTGCTCATTTTTATGCAGAGCAAGTAAAGCAAGGATAAATGCAAAACGTGCACTTTGAGAAGAAAAAGCAACAAGAAACTTAATGGAGTTAAGTCCAGTGCTCTAGGAGGTAAGAAGTTCATAGAAAAACCTGATCCTATTAAAATAAAGGGCGTGGTGGCCTCAGGACAAGATTTTACCTAGCTAAGTTTCGAACTTGTGGAAAGAAAACAAACAAATAAATAAAACACTCCAAAGCAATCAAACAAACATACAAACAACCTTGAAACAAACAAACAAACAAACAAAAAAACAATGTTAAGCAGTAAAGGAATCCATCAACAGAACGCTGTTGCAGGTATAATTGAACATAAGGGCCAAGTTTAAGCCCCATCAAGGAGCAGAACTTTGGACCACTTCAGCCCCATGGTTCTGACTCTAGATTTAAGGATACAAGAAGGACTGCTGGAATCTCCTCTAATGACTCATGGCCACTGCTAATGTGTCTGTGTGTCCCTGTGTGGAGTCAAAGAGACCTCATTGTATGAAACTGCAAAGGAAAACCTAGATTTCCCTTGAGACTCCTATATTTTGAAGATATCAGAGTCATGGGATACAGGCCTAGGAGAGCTGCAGACTGGGTGTGGAACCAGACTGTGAGAAGTTACAGTCTGCATAGCTCAAAGAAGATAGATATTGTAAGAGTATGCTGACCTGAAAATCCATAATTTGGAATTTGTCTTGCTGGGTTTAGGTCTTGTTTGGGTCCAGTGCTTCTACACTATGCTCTCTTTCATCCATTTTGAAATGATAAAGTATATTCTTCGATACTGTATATTGGAAGAGTGTGATATAATTTCTTTTACTTTGATTTTGCCTAGGTTAAAGTAAAAAGACTGCGAAGAGTCCCAGAGACTTTAAACATTGAATTGTTTAAACAGTGAAATGGAGATAGATTATGGGGACTTTTGAAGCTGGGCTTAAAACAGTGGTTTGGGGGTTTGTTTGTTTGTTTTTGTTTATTTGTTTGTTTCTTTTTGCATTATGATATAGTTATATGCCTATGGGCATAGGAACTAGAATGTGGTGGAAGGATCCCCCATAGGTTCACATATTTGAGTGCTTCTTTACCAAGAAGTGAAATGGAAGTGAAATTCTTTCATAGGATTAAAAGGCTTAGGAAGTGTTGGCCTTGCTGGGAAAAGTATGTCTCTAGGGTTTTATGGCCACAAAAGTCAAAGCCAGTCCCAGGATCACACATTCTCCATCTCTCTGCCCTCAGCTACTGCTCCACCCTGCCTACATACAGCTCTTCTCCACGCTATGATGATGATAGACTAAATCTCTGAAACTGTAAGCAAGCACCCCTACTAAATGCTTTCTTTCATGTCAATGTACTCTTAAAATCAGGGGAGCTAAGGAGTCATTCCAGCCAAGGACCATCCTTGGCTTGGAGAGAGATTCTGAGAGAAGAGGTGTCTAGGACCAGAGGAAGAAAAAGAACTCGAAGAACTCAAAGTCAAATCATGGGCCGAAGCTTGAGGCCTATGTTCTGCTAGAGATGGCTCACTAAACAGCTCTCTGCAGTCAACTCTTGGCTCTGTAGTCTACTCAAGACAGCTTTTCAGACATCTCTTTCTATCTCTGTTTCTCTTTCGTGTGTGTGTGTGTGTGTGTGTGTGTGTGTGTGTGTGTATGTGTGTGTGTATGTGTTCTGCTCTGCTCTAGATAACTTTTTCTTGCTATTCTAGAAAACTATCTCATTGAGGCATCTCTCTCTGGCAGTAAAAATTTTAAAAGTCCTTGGATAGCTCATGGGTTTTCTGACCAAAGTCAGAAAAGCCACTTGAACAAACATTCTAAAAGAGATGTCTTGGCTTTCTAACTAATTCTTGAGATTGCCGACCATGATCAATAATCTTCTTATAAAAAAATTCTAGAAGATCTATGAAATTTTCTAAAAAGAGCTATGTTTGCTTTCTATGGATTTTCCACTAAAATCAGAAATCCTGCTGGAAAAAAATTCTTGAAGAATTATTGAAAACTCAGCTCTTGCAAAAAAAAAAAAAAGAGCTGCCATTACTTTTTTCTGAGTCACTTTCTGTGAATCTGTATCCCATGACCCCAGCCCTTTGTTTCTTAGGAGCTATCAAAAGAAATCAGATATTCTCCTTCTTCAGTTAAACACATATAACAAACTTGCTGGGTAGGACCTTGTCCTGAGATTACCATTCCAACCACACCTAGAACTAAATTATCTCTGTTCCTGGCTGACTTTGTGGAACTTCCCGGGAATTGCTCACGAGCGGGTTCTACGTGGAGGGAGAGCTGAAGAGTGAAATTATGGGGGTTGAGAGAAAAGAACACACAGAGACATTAGTGCATGGCTGTACAAAATCTTTCTATATTTCTTTGGGGACAAGAACGACAATATATGTGCTCTGGGCGTGACCCTCCCTCCCAAAGCTGTGAGTCTTCTCAGCAGGAGATGGCGACTGACCCCCTTTCGCAGGAGATTGTAGCTCCTTTGAAGTGCCAGAGGGACTTTGACATCTCTGTCAGGTGGGAGGGGGTGTGACTTGAGTTCCTCAGCTCCGAGTAGGTGAAATGCAGGCAGCTGAGTTCTGCCTAGAGGCTATATGGCATTACAATGGCTCTCTACATCTCCTCCTTCCTTATTAGTTTAAACTAACAAGTGGATAGTAAATCCGTCCATGACGGCAGGCTGTTGACCAGGGGCGGGAGCAGAGGTCTAATTCCCCTCGCGGAGAACAAATAATTGTTTCCACCTTTTAGTGGTGTCTTGGTGTCTTTTGGAGGGGAGGGGCAGAGCCTTAGATTAGTGGGACATCCCCACAGAGTGCATGGTGGTCAGAAGACCAACTCCAACCCCTTTGCAAATCAGACTTGTTCCCCAGAGACTCAGAACCAGATACTTAAATCCTCTCTGTGCAATGCTTCACTGTACACCCCTTGATGTCCATGTCAGCTCGTAAGCAGACACACATAGATCTGAGTTCTATGTGGCTCCATGAAGGAGATCCACTTAAATAGGCTTTTGATGCTGCAGAGTCATGTAATTGCCAAATGCCTTACTAGTCTTTAACAGACAGCTTGTTTTCAATTCAGGTGAGCCTGGATGGAGACAATCTGCTTAAAATACAAGACAAAGAGTTAAGAAAAACAATATTCAGTTGCAAATTAGCTTGTTTTTGGAAGGTCCCAGGTATTCAATTGTAAATGAGTAGCTCTTAAAACACAACTTGACTTAAAACAGCTTAACTTCCCAGTGTGAAGGGAAATGGCTTTGAGAGTTAACAGAGACCTGTTACTTCTCAGAAAGAATGGAGATTATATTTGAAATTAGCTCAGTTGGCTGATAATTATTATTAGCCATCTTCATAATTGAAATCTCGAATACTGGACTTATTACTAGACCACTTCATAATTGAGTAAACTGATCACATTAAAGGAAGGAGAAGAGTCATTATAACTCTTCTTTTAGATTAATTTTTTTAAGGCAGTTTTAACAGTCTCCACTGTTCTCTGTCCCACAAGATCTAAAGCTTACAGCAAGACAGTGTATTTAATCTGGGACATAGGCAAGTAAAGTCACCATTGTCAGGGTACTCAGCAAGTTCACAGGTCGGCATTATTTTTGGCATGTCACACTCATCACTATAGCAGCTAAAATGCTTCTGTAGCATTCTGTGGAAAAACATAAACATGCCTTCTTCTCCATATTAAATAACTGAACAGGATCATGCCATATGACAATAAGTTGGTCCTTTCATCTCAGCTAGGCATGATTATGCCTAGTTGTTGGATGTTATACACTCAGCAAGGAGTTCCTTAGCATCCAAATTTTTAAAATTTTCTTAAAAATATAAAGTATAATTTAAACAATATGCACAGGGATACAATTTCCCTCCTTTTTTGTTTTTTTTATTTAGAAGATATTGTTTAAAAGTTACACAATATCTAGTCTTTGAGAATTATATCACATTAAATTGTTAAAATCATCTCAAATATTTGATGACTGTAATAAATATCTAGTTCCATTATTTGTTTTAATCTTAATTGGAACACTAAGAATAGGCAATAATATAGGCAATGACTATATAAGCATAGAAAATAAATGTAGCATTTTTAGTTGCTTTTCCAGTTAGAGCAGTTGCAACTAGAAAGCCTGAAAATGTATCATTAGTCACATGCACATATTTTAATTTTCTATAATCAGAAATTAGTACCATTCATTTGGAATAATTGATTAATTCCTCTAGAAGTAACACCATTATGTGGTACAGGAGAAGTTGAGGACACCAAGAGCAAGCTTCTACAATTTGATGTGCACAATTTCTAAAAATATAGAATTATTTTTAAGCCATTACTATTTTGATCATGTAAAGAATATGATTTTATGGCCAATTGTTCCTATGCAAGGCCTATAGTCTGCCTGGGATACAAATCCCTCCTGCCCCGGGATGAACTCTTAAATGTCCAGAGGACAGTCATGTGAAGGAACAGTATCTTCTCTTGACTTCAGTTGTATTTGCATACATCATTGCAAAATTTAAGAATTAGCAGTATCTAAAAAAAGAACAATTTCAAGCAATTATAAGCCATGAGCTATATATATATATATATATATATATATATATATATTGGCTATCAGTATATAAATTAAAGGCTTGATTGTTAACATTTTAAAAATAATGGCTACAACACCCAAGTCAATTAATTATCTGTGTTGAAGCAGGGGGAAACTCAAAAAAAATAAACATGTAATCTAATTGCATGAGCTTCACTCCCACAGTAGATACATTCTTTATAGGATACATGTTAACAACTTGTCTTTTGGATAACAATTATCAATTTTGCCTAAAAGGCTTGCCATGTAGCAGACCAATTATCAATACTCTGCAATGACCAATTTGATCGCATTTGAAACAAGGAACAAATGTTTCATCAGGTTATTAAGACATTTCTTTTAAAACACTTAACACACCAATATCTTTATTGGAGGATGTTAAAACTTTACTTGGAGATGAAAAAAGTGATTCTACATTAATGTTCCCTTTGCCAAGGAATGGCAGTGAATACATAATATAAAACCTTCTGCAAATGCTTCAATTAACCTAGGATACAATTAATGCATTACCTTTTAATCTTTTTAGGGTCAACAACTACTTAAAAAAAATTTAAAACCCATTGTTACGAGAAAAGGCCTATAATAAAATTCTATGAATATACACTGAAAGATTTAAAATCCTAACTTCTTGTACTGAAGCAGAGATGAAACAATTTTTCTCACATAAGGTAAGGTTATCAGCCATATCTTGAGGAAAAACCTTCTGCAAATGCTTTTCCAATTATCAGGATCCCTAAAGCAAAAAAAACCTTCTAAATCTATAATAATTTTGTAGGCCAAATTTTAATATCTTCATAATTTCTACATAGCCTCATTGATCTTTCATAGATCTCAAATTTGAACTATATTTTAAACCACACTTGGATAAATCTCCAGTGTAAATACCTTCTAATCTGAGCCTATTGTCTAAAGCCAGACCCACACCTACCTGTGTAGGACCTTAGCCTGCAGCCACCCAATATGGTAATTTGAGGGCTCCCGTAAAGACATTACTAAAATCACACTGAAATCTCCTTTTTAATCTTGAGAGGAAAAAAAATTTTACCTTTACAACTGTATAATAAACTTGTGAAAAAGTAGCAACAGGCCTATACTGGCCACAGCTGTTTTTAAACTTTATCACTCTAGAAGTTATCTCTGAGAATCATGAGCCTTTAATTAGACTGAAAACTGCTGTTTTTAAACATAATTTTTAACTTTCTTTGTAATATTAGAAAATACCTACAACTTTGGAAAGTAAAGCCCAATTTTAAATCATCTATTCCCTTTAAAATCAATGGTAAACACATTACTTGTACACTTTAAAGTTTGTCTGCCAGCTCTCATGTTTGAATGCATGACAGTGTGACTTATAATATCTCATTAAGAAAACATTATTTTAAATCTTATCATTTATAAGACTAATCTCTTAGGATCAGATCCACATAAAACATTACGCCAATCTGGACGTATCTTAGAGGCCTGTATTTCTTGGGTTGGGTCATGCCACGTGTTGCTTAAGATGGCTCCAACCCTGAATTACCAGTTTTAAACTAATTTTTTGTTACCGACATTGCATCCTTTAAAAAACTTATGAGCCAATATTCTATACTCAAAACACTTAAACATACTTATATCTTTAACATCAATTAGAAACAAGAATAAAGCAACTATGCAAGTCTTATAAATTTAAATCAAACAGATTTTTTCTTTTCTCTAGCTGTAATTTTAAGAGAAAAAGCACTTTGGGCTCAATAACCACAACTATATAGCTTTTTCTAGGATAAATAACCATAAACTGAGACTACATTAAGAGATGGACCACCAGTAGATGAAGTTTTTACCATTTTTTCTTTTCAACATGAAACATAGAACAGCCATTCAAACAACAAGAAACAAATTGACACGTGGACATATTGGTGCACCAAGGAAGAACAAAGGACATACACCAAGGACATGTAAATCGAGGGAAGCGCACTTTCTATTTCTCCTTGTGCCTGGGAGACTTTTAAAATCCATTTTCCTTCTGTCTTCCTCATGTTTCTAAAATCTACTTTTCTCTTTTTTTTGTTTTTTTGTTTTTTATACTTTTTATTTTATTTTATTTTATTTTATGCCCCAATTTTCTCTCGCCTGGAGTTCGATTCTAGACCACGGCCAACTAGCCTGACAAAATTACTGGTTTCACATCACTGTCACCCCTAGTTGATCTCATCTTCGGGCTACGCTGAGTCACCTCATATTGCCGTATCCCTTCTTTCTGCCCCTTGCAACCATAGCCTTTACTCTATGTTGCTTACCGGGCCCTGGATACTTAACCTTTATTTCTTTTCCGTGGAGCTCCACCAACAGACAGTGTTCCTCAGTAGTTCTCTCCTTTTACATGTCCCACGTTCGAGGCACCCTCTGGAACTTCCCGGGAATTGGTCATGAGAGGGTTCTATGTGGAGGGAGAGCTGAAGAGTGAAACTACGGTGGTCGAGAGAAAAGAACACAGAGACATTAGTGCATGGCTGTACAAAATCTTTCTATATTTCTTTGGGGACAAGAGCGACAATATATGTTCTGTGGGCATGACCCTCCCTCCCAAAGCTGCGAGTCTTCTCAGCAGAAGGTGGCGACTGACCCCCTTTCGCAGGAGATTGTAGCTCCTTTGAAGTGCCAGAGGGAATCTGACATCTCTGTCAGGTGGGAGGGGTGTGGCTTGAATTCCTCAGCTCCGAGTAGGTGAAATGCAGGCAGCTGAATTCTGCCTAGAGGCTATATGGCATTACAATGGCTCTCTACAACTTTGAACTCAAGAATCTGCCTGCATGTATAGGCATAAATATACAAACAAGCAAACAAAAATTTAGCTAGGTGGGCTCTTGCCTATCTATCTTAACTTTCTAAATCTTTTTAACTCCTCCTTTAGCATCTCTCTGACAAGCTAGCTCAAAGTGCAGCTGCCACTTTTCCTTTAGACCTGTAGAGCACCTTATATAATTCATATTGCATGCTTATATTTTTGCACTATTGAGGACTTATATATTTTTCAACTCATGTTTTTAGAGTTCGTTCCAGAACTCTAAAGGGCTGTTCTGATGGTTTCCACCATTTTGCAGAGTTATTAGCCACACCTTTGCCTTCAGGCCTCATGCTGTCTTACTGACTATCATGGAATCATCAATGCTATGGGAGGATATTCCTCAGAGGAACATGAAGATATATCCACTATTATAAAAAGAAGCTTTATGCCCACACATGCTGGCCCTGCCCCATGGGAAAGAACTATGTTATTTTGTCCCTACCAGGGTCATGCTGAACTTGGCACATTACTATCTTAGTTTTAGTTGAAGTATTGGAGAATATTGAAGCCCTTCCAGAGAATGGTAAGTCTAAGAGACATCAAGGCTTTCCTGATCCACACATATTTTTCAATGAGTTCTCACTCAGGGTGTTAGATGAAATGACCCCAATGCCAGGGAGAGGGAACTTATAGAGCCCACCTCCAGCAGAAAGATAGGGCATCAAATGAGGGAGAAGGGGGCCATCCCACAGTTACAACTCTGACCCATAATTGTGTCTCTCTGAAAGAATTATAGGGAGAGGAGCCTGAGGAAAAGAAGGCCCAGAGACAGACCTAAAGTGGGATCTAGCTGAAGGAGGCTATGGAGCACTCACAAAAAGGGACTGAGCATGACTGCACTACATAACACCCAATAAGCAGCTGAAAGAAGCAGATGCAGATATTTACACCCAACAAATGGACAGGAGCTGCTGATCCCTGGTGTTGAATTAGAGAAGGCTGAAAGAAGCTGAAAAGAAGGGCAATCCTGTAGGAGGACCAAAAGTCTCATTTAATCAGGACCCCCGAGTTCTCTCAAACACTGGAGCAACAAACAGGCAGTATACACCAGCTGATATGAGGCCCCCAACACACATACAGTAGAGGACTGCCAGGTCTGTGTTCATTTAGAGATGATGCACCTAATCCTCAAAAGACTGGAGGCCCCAGGGAGTTTAGAGATCAGAGCAGTGTGTTGTGGGGGGTGGGGACATCCATGCAGAAACAGGGGAGTGGGGAGAAGGTACAGGATGTGGAAGAGTCAAGAGGGTAGATGGGGGGTGGGGGGAATAAAGTATGGAGTGTAAAAAATAAATTAATTAATTAATAAAAAACATTTAATCCGGGCGGTGGTGGCGCACGCCTTTAATCCCAGCACTTGGGAGGCAGAGGCAGGAGGATTTCTGAGTTCGAGGCCAGCCTGGTCTACAAAGTGAGTTCCAGGACAGCCAGGGCTACACAGAGAAACCCTGTCTCGAAAAATCAAAAAAAAAAAAACATTTAAAATATTAAATCAGAAATACATTTACAGTAAAATGCAGTGTTCTGGTTTAAATAGTAAATTTCATCTGTGGGTTCATGACTTTGAATGCTTGATTCCCAGCTTCTGGCAGTTTGGGGAGGTTGTATAGCATTTAGGCTTCTTCAGAATCTCACCAAAGGAGATGAGTTCGGGGAGGGTGAGCTTGACCTTCCATAGTCCAGCCTCACATGCTATATATTTTCTAGTCCCTGACCCTGCAACTTTGATGATTGCTGTCACCATGCTTTTCCCACATGAGCAAAATAAAGTTTTCCTTTCTTCCTTGCTTCTTGCCAGATATTAGGCAAAGGTAACTAATACATACAAAATAATAAATAGTGAACCAAACGCCTAGGCTGCACAGAGACCTGTAATCTTGACACATAATTTTAGTCACTTCTTCCAAATACAAATAAATCTATTTATCTTTCCAAATACTAAACAAAAAATATTATCAGAGAACATTTGCTGTTTCCTGTATTATACATTATTTTTGTTTTCTTCCTGTGCTTCTAGTTAAGATTGTATTTGAAAGTCTAGGATTTTATCATTCTTCTTTTGTTGTCTTCCTGTGAAAAAGTATGTATAAACTTCAAAATATTGAGATACTGAATATTGAAGTAGAAGTTGGATTATTTTCAAACTTGTTGCTTAATGTTGATCATAATATATACTAGGAAGATTATCTAAAAGTCTGGAAATGAAAAAGGCATATTTATAGTATGTATCATATGTTGCTAAAGGAATAAAGTATAATGTATACAAAAACTTATAAAACTAGATTCCCTGTTTTAAATAGTTATTTAAATTTGAATTTGATCTTCTTAGGTTGTGAAAATACAAAACTGTTATGTATGCCAAGTGTGTGACTTTAAAATTTGTTATACTCTGTGAAAATGTTCATGTCGATAATTCCATAAAAGTAAGTAAGTAAATCCAGCTCATTATGTTTATAGGAAGAAATATATTCCCATTTGCACAGTTAACAGGGGTTTAGTAAAGAGCAAGTAGGGAAATTCTTATTTTAGCAGGCTACTTTATGGATGTTCTGTAAAATTTTTACAATCTTAGATTCAACCATTGATAATCACTCCTGTTTTGTCTAATATATATATATATATATATATATTCAAATGATTGCCGTGTGTGTGTGTATATATATAAATATATATATATATATACACACACACACGGCAATCATATGAAAATTTTGCAAATATTTGGTTTTATTTCTTGCCTGGAAAGCTACTGCAATTACAATTATTGAAAAGTTCATATTTTATAAGAGATATTTGTGAGTAATAAGAATTTCTCACTCAAAGTGTCCAAATGCTAGTCCTTAGAAATGTGCATATCTTTATATAATTTCTGAAAATAATTAAGGGTGAAAATGGGATAATGATGTGACAATTAATGATCAACCGGCTATAAAATTGGAAGATTAGTATGGATTTTCCTAGCTGGCCTGGTTTAATCACAGAGACAGAACAATATTCAATGGGGTTGAAGAATAGGATTGCAGACAAATGTCAAAAGAGGGAAGGGTAGTTGGTTGAAAGAATTAAGAAAAATCATGGATTAACACTACGAACAAATACTGTAGCCTACGAAAAAAGACTAGAATTTTGGCTGAGAGTAAATTAAGTGTGAGGATAGGATTAATTTGGGTGCCTAATTTCCCCAACTTTGTTATCCAGATGTACGCTTAACTCAAATCTTTTATAAAATGTAAGTAAGGGAGTCAAAGTAAAAGAGATAAAGATATAATGAGTATAGAGCTAGGATGAAAGCCACTGACGTTCTTGCCCATAGAAAATAAAACTGACAATGTAAAGTAAGCAGGCTCTGAAAGAAAGAATCATTAAGGATATAAAACCTCCTCTAGAACATTGGACAAGCAAGCTTTTACAACATCTGAGTTTTAACCCAGTAATTCTGTTGTTCCATATATGCTTAAAGAACAGCACTATTTTTTTTTCTTGTATTTCAGTCCAGATTGTTTTTGAAGACACTGTAAAACTAGGGTAGGATATTTTCTAAAATTTTCTTAAAAATAACTCCCCATTTAGAGTGAAAAATATTACTTGACTTAAAGCATTTAAGTAATTAACTTTTTTCTTTTATTGAATATTTTCTTTCTTTCTTTTTTTATACTCCAAATTTTTATCTGTCTCCCAGTCTAACCTCTGACTGTTCCACATCCCACACCTCCTTCCCATCCCCTGTCTCAAAGAGGATGTCTCCACCCTGATCCCCATCCATCGTGACCTCTAAACTCCCTGGGGCCTCTGGTATCTTGAGGGTTGGGTGTATCATCCATGATTGAACCCAGACCCAGCAGCCTCCTGCTGTATATGTGTTGTGGGCTTCATATCAGCTGGTGTATGCAGCCTGGTTGGTGGTCCATTGTTTGAGAGATCTTGGGTGTTCAGGCAAATTGACACTGCTGATCCTTCTACAGGATTGCCCTCCTCTTCACCTTCTTTCAGGCTTTCCCTAATTCAACCACAAGGGTCTGCAGCTTCTGTCCATTGGTTGGGTGCAAATGTTTGCATCTGACTCTTTCAGTTGCTTGATGCATCTTCAGGAGTGCAATCCCGCTAAGTTCATTTTTGTGAGTGCTCTATAGTCTCAGTAATAGTGTCTGACCTTGAGACATCCCCTTGAGCTGGATTCCACTTTGGACCTGTCACTGGAACTTATTTTCCTCAGGCTTCTCTCCATTTCCATCCCTGCAGTTCTTTAAGACAGGAATAATTATGGGTCATTTTGTCTGTGGGATGGCAATCCCCTCCCTCATTTGATGCCCTGTCTTCGTGCTGGATGTGCACTCTATAAGTTCCCTCTTTCTACTGTCAGGCATTTCATCTATGGTCCCTCCCTTTGAGTCATGGGAGTCTCTCACATCCCAGGTCTCTGGTGCATTCTGGAGGGTTCACCCAACCTCCTACCTCTGGAAGTTGTCCTTTCCATTCTTTCTGCTGGCTCTCAGGGTTTCAGTCCTTTTCCCTCACCCAATAGGAGATCAGGTTCCCCTCTCCTCCTCCCCACCCCAACCCCAGCAACATTCCCTCCCAGGTCCCTCCCTCCCTCCCCACTTGTGATTGGTTTCTTCTCCATTCAAAGTGGGACTGAGGTGTTCTCACTTGGGCCCTTCAGTCTGTTGACCTTTTTGATTTCTGTGGACTGTATCTTGGGTATTCTCTATCTTTTTTTTTTTGACTAATATCTACTTATTAATGAGTACACATAACATGCATGTCATTCCGGGTCTGAGTTACCTCACTCAGCATAAAATATTCTACTTCAATCCATTTGTCTATAAAACTCAGGATGTCCTTGTTCTTAATAGCTGAGTAGTATTCCATTGTGTAAATGAAGCATATTTTCTGTATTCATTCTTCTGTCATGGGACATCTGGGTTGTTTCCAGCTTCTGGCTATCACAAATAAGGCCACTATGAACATAGTGAAACATGTGCCCCTATGGCATGATGGGCATGTTTTGGGTATATTCCCAAGAGTAGTATTGCTGGGTCTTCAGGTAGATCAATTTCCAAATACAGAGGTGGATGCTCATAGCCAACCATTGGACTGAGCACGGGGTCCTCAAAGGAGGAGGTAGATAAAGGACTGAAGGAGCCGAAGGGGTTTGCAATCCCTTAGGAAGAACAATATCAACCAACCAGACCCACCAGATCTCCCAGGCACTAAACACCAACCAAAGAGTACACATGGAGGGACCCATAGCTCCGACTGCATATGTAGCAGAGGATGGCTTTGTCTGGCATCAATGGGAGGAGTAGTTAACTTTTAAGTATTTAGGGTCAAATTTTAGTGGTGCTGAAAGACATAAAACCAATTTTTGTTTTAATGTATGATAAAAATTCTTAATATGAAGTGTTGTACAACAATTGCTACTTAATACATTCAAGTTGACCTGAGGCAGGTCAAATCTGTTTCTTTTAAAACAAACATGCCACTTGTATAATAATGTAAGCAATACAGATGGTAGAATTAAATATCACCAGGAATTATTCTTAAAATATTACAAATGGAAATCAGTATGCACTTAATGATAATAATAAAGAATCAGAGCTTAACAAATGTATCATCTGGGAAGATCTATAATCTATACCAACTACATATGAAAGAGTAAAGAGAACAAAGTACCAATAATTTTTGCATCACATATGATTTTCAGATTTGACTTAGGAATACACTGATAGTTTGCAAGTTGCCTAGAAAGAAATTAAGACATTTTGGAACAATGAATGTAATACAGCTTATTTTCCACATCATTCGACAAAATCAACATCCAGGTTGTCATAGATGGGGACCTAAAGCAGGACTAATTGTAATACAATGCTTGTGACTGGAAGCCTTTGGAACTCTCTTTTGACATCCTTGCTATTTGTGTGGACCATTGACTATTATTTACTCATTTATCATGTATGAAATTAATTGATTCTCTTATCCCATTAGGACATAAACTACTCAATCACAATTATATTTTTGTTTTCAGTTTTAGTAGAGGTATCAACTTACCACTGGAAGATTCTGATAAATCATCCCTATCAAAATAATAACTTATATGAAGCATAACAAAATAATTTAAAGCAGAAATATTTGAACTTGAATTATGATTAATAAATGCAAAACATTATGTCTGTCATTTTCAAATAAAGATTTTTTATACAAATCATATTTTTATATTTAAATAGTACAAAGTATTAAATAAGTAAATCTAAAAGTACTAAGGTTAATATTTTAGTAATCAGAATGTATAAAATCACATATGTATACTACCGTATATACATTTGAGCTTAACATTTATGTCTAGAATCTGATTAAGTATACACTAAATGATAATAATAAAGAATCAGAGCTTAACAAACATATCATCTGGGAGGCTCGTATTATCTATACCAACTACATATGAAAGAGTAAAGAGAACAATGTACCAATAATTTTTGCACAACCGATCAAAATCCTATATTGTACAAAGGTGAGTCCTGGCCTTTGGCACCTCAGCATTGATGTACAAGCCAGGGTATTGTAGTGGTTGCCTGTAATACCAACATTCAGGAAGCAAAGATGATCTCCTGGAGAAGTCAGGAGAACTAGACTAGTTAGAGTTGGTGGGCTTTGGGTTTATTGAGAGACCTTCCCTCACTAAACACAAGGATTGAGTGACTCAACCAGGCAGCTGGTATTAATCCCAGTTGTGCTCCCACATGATTGAAAGCAGGAATACACATGATGACACAGAGTTCACATGTATGTACAGAAAAATAAACTTTCTGCTTATATTTCAAAAGAAAAAGAATTATGAAGTACATGTATTAAAATTAAACACATACTCAAAATTTTGCAAGATTAAATTATTATGCATTTTAACTCATAGCCATATTAGTGAGTGGCTTATATTCACCAAATTTATGACATTATGTATTTACTTGGGGCATCAACATGTAGTAGAAGTCCCACCATTGAACACTATTACTTCAGCATCTGATCGTTTACATCCCTCCCTTTGTTAATATGCATCTGCAGGTCCGTGTCAGAAAGAATCTCTTGGAATTTATTCCTCTGCCTACCTTGGTGCTCACTCAGCAGTTCTCTTGTAGTCACTTTTAACATAAATTCCATGTTAAACATGTTTTCTGTAGCAATTAAGCTGGAATGAATTTTAGCTCTCTAAACGGATTAAAACTCCCTGAGGGCACAAATATATTTGTTCTGTTTCTCCTTAGTTTTTAGACTTCATTGCACATACAGCCTGTTTAATATTCATTTCCTGATGGTTAGAAATTGGGATGGGCAATGGGATTTGCAAGCGCTTAATAAGGGTTGACTTGTAATATTATTAATATATTTTTATGATTGCAGAAATGGAGCTGGTAATTTATTCCCAGCTGGAATGAGTTGAAACGAGGGTTCTTTGTATTATCTTTATATTTCTTTCTTTTATCAAATTCTTCTTATGACTCAGATACATAGAAACCTCCAAGGGTTAGGAAGATGTTCTCATTTTGCAAGTAAATTAAAGGAAGTTCCCACAATTTATGCAATATGCATCATAAACACCTGGTGAAAATTAATGTGAAGCTGCCTGCTTTCCTCTATATTTTATTTTTTTTTTTTTTAGTCAGGTTTGGCGTGGCTTTCAAAACAGTTTCCAAGTCACTGATGATGTAAGAACTCAGTGCTTCTGGTAGGCTGAACCTCCTCTTCCGTGTTAAGCCAGTTATAAAGATTTAGTGGAGTGTTAATGGGAAGTTAATATAAACTTCACTATATTCAAGAAAAACTAGATTTACTGCTGTTACGAAAGTCAAAGTGTTGTTACTAAAAGTCTCATGATGTAAATTTTCCCATAAACAAGGACATTCAGTCATTCCTTCCTTTCAATCTCATTTGGCCTTATATCTCAGGGGTTTGGCAGCCCTGTGATATCCAACACAACAGAAAGAATCCTTGCTCAGTGAACTGAACCAAAGCCTTGATATAGCTGTTCCTGCTCTCTCCTCATTCCTATTGTAAACATGTTCACTCCTCCTTGGCTGTCATAGGGAACACACTGAAAAGGATTTAGCTCCATGTTCTTGAAGTTATTTAACAACAAATATGTAAAATCTTCAAAAATATGATAACAATAAACTAGGTTGATTTTTATTTGCACAGTTCAGATTTTTTGTTTTTTTGTTTGTTTGTTTTTGTTCTTTGTTTTTTGGTTTTTTTTTTAGAAGAGGAATAGTAAATGCTTCCTTGATATCCCAAAACTCTGGTACCAAGACAGTAATGGATTTCCCTTAATAAAATAATACTAAATTTAATTTCATCATAAAATTTGATTCTTAGCATAAGACTAGTTTTAGCCAATTCTTACATAGTATTGGTAAGAACATCTGGATTTACATTAATGTATCTGGAGATACATTAGTCTTTATTTTAATCATGTTCACTTTCTCATAAATTATCATCTGTCAAATCTAATAATCATTGCACTTATTGATTACATATTTTCTTGACTTCTGTACATATTATTTTTCTTTGAATACTTGTAGTCCTTTAGTTCCACATAGTCCTGAATTTTTACTAACTTTTTTCCACCTGCTGGAATTTGATTCCCACAGAAACTGGAACTTGACTTATTTGTGCATTCTGTCCACATTCTCAAACTTTCAATTTTTTTGTTCAAGTTTCTTTTTTTAACTGTGATTTTTTTTTAGAGATGACTATCTCCTTTTATTCATTTATTTATTTTTACCCCTTTGCTGTTGACATTTTGAACATATTATTCAGATTCCCTTTTTGCTGGCCTTTTTGGTAAATATCTCAGTCTTCCTTGAGATACCACCTGAGAGCAGTTATATTGTGGTGAATTACTGAAAATAATGAATGGCTAAGGCTGTATTTCTCTCACAGTTGTTAAAGATGGCTAGGGCACACAAAAGTGCATCTTAGTTACTTGATATATCTTTAGAAAGAAAAGAAGAAGAAGAAACAAAAACCAACATAAAACAAACAAACAAAAACTGCCTACTTGATTGCTGCCTTAAGTAGAAATGTTCTTTTAGTCTTAAGCTCAGTTTACATTCTTCTTATTAGTTCTAAGAATGTATCTATGCTCTTTAGACACCCTTTCCACTTCACTCTTTCAAAGTATGTGGGAAGTAGTTAGAACCATTAAGGCATTAGAGAAGAACATAATCCAATTTTCCAGGATGTAACTATAGATAAGAGGAAACTTTCTAATTACAGGGTATGGACACTTCTTAGACCTTGTTATCTCTTTTCTATACTCCACTATACTCCACTCAGTCTTAACATCTAGGATATTTTTTTCTGGGGCAGTCCAGTATCAATGATAGATGGAAAAAAACTTTTTGATCTTACTCTAGTGATTACGAATATGATTTTTCTATCTTTCAAATAGCTATAGTCTTCCTCTGTTACAAAGAACATTCCCAGAGTATTTTGTTCTGGCAAATGCATATCACACATTATACATATGACAGACATAGATCTACAGATTTTTCAAACCACAAACCTGAACATTGAGTGAAGCCATAGTCCCTATTATGACACTAGGCTTACCGTCATTCTTCTATTTTACTATTAAAAACCAGCAAAGGAGAAGAAAGTGTAACATTATATGATGGGTCCTGGTACAGTAACAGCAAATTAAGGAAGTGGAAATTGTGAGTGTTTTGCTTGAAGATGAAAGAAAAGTGACTAGGTGAAACCCCAATGGAATCAGGCTATTTTATCTTTCTAATTAACTTGATTTGATCTTTTAGCCATGTAAGCTCAACATGCAGGACAATTTTTCTGTGAGAAACCTGATGACTTAAGAGGCAAATGTAAAATCACATACTGCTTCAAAACCTGATAATCATTTATGG
Source organism: Tokudaia tokunoshimensis (assembly GCA_036184795.1). Lineage (NCBI taxonomy): Eukaryota > Metazoa > Chordata > Mammalia > Rodentia > Muridae > Tokudaia > Tokudaia tokunoshimensis. The sequence continues at coordinate 17,167,295 of BTHU01000011.1, forward strand.
ATTAGGTATCTGAAGCACATAGTTATATACAATTTTAGCATTACTATTGTTGCTATAATTATGATTCAGTTGATTATTCTCACTTGATGCATTTTAATACATTTTAGGAAATATGAAAATAAATGCTTACAGATAAAGTTAGCCCTTTGAAGTGTCAAAAAGCTGCAATGTCCAACAGTTTTCCACTTTCTAGTTGCTAATTGCTTTGTTTCCCTTATCCACATGCAATGATATTAGGCTATTGGTTTTGCAAAAGACTTTTGTGAGAAATATTATCTGATAGAGAAAACTTTAAAAATTTGAAGACAATATTTCAACATTTTGTAGCACCTATAAATTGTTTACTTATGAAATAGTTCAAATTAAAGTTTAATTTGGTTTCTTTGAAAGAATACAAGAGCAATATTTGACAACATTTGAGAAATATTTGAAAATTGTAGGTTGAAAATATAGGACTGCCTTTGTATTAGTGCTAGCCTCAAGAAATAGTGACTATTGGAGCAAATTTCCCAAAGCTATACATTGTGAAATAACATCTGCTTTTTCTCCCAACAAATATTTTAACATGTCTACTGAATGAGAAAGTCCTAGATTTTTGGAAAGGTCAGTAAAAAAAAATTATCAAGCTTTTGGAAAAACTAAATGTAGGTAGGGATGGTGTTATGGGTCTAAAACTCTAGTTTCTCAAAGACCTAGATATGAAGAGTAAAATTTAAAGAACAGAATAGGCTACATAGTGATTTCAAGGCGAGCTTGAACACTGAATGTGACTGTCTAAAATAGAAATGTAAAATGATGGAGGAGAGAGATTAGTTGGAAGGCTGGTTTACTATCCATGAGGGTATCAGTACACTTCCCAGAGCTTTGTTGAAAATACATTCGTATACGTGTGATAATTTCTCTGGTATTTTGTAATAACTATATATAATATATGTGTAATGTTGCAATATATTTCCTATCCATTCACTTTGAGACAGTGAGAGGCCAGCGATTGGAAGGGAGAGAGGAGGAGGAGCTAAGGGAAGTGAAGGGTGGGAGAGAGAGAGAGACAGAGAGAGAGAGAGAGAGAGAGAGAGAGAGAGAGAGAGAGGTGTATATCCAGATGGCTTCAGACATATTTCTGGTGTTTTGGAGAGGTTAGAAAATTAGGATAAGCCTCTGGGTATACGCCCAGGAGTGGTATGACACACCCGGAGGATCCAGCTATACCACTCCTGGGCATATACCCAGAGGCTTTACCTGCATGCAATAAGGACACATGCTCCACTATGTTCATAGCAGCCTTATTTATACTAGCAGAAGCTGGAAAGAACCCAGATGTCCCTCAACGGAGGAATGGATGCAGAAGATGTGGTATATTTCCACAATTGAATACTACTCTGCAATTAAAAACAATGAATTCACGAAATTCCTAGGCAAATGGTCAGAACGTGAAAATATCATCCTTAGTGAGGTAACCCAATCACAAAAGAACATACATAGTATGCAGTCACTGATAAGGGGATATTAAACCAGAATCTCCGAATACCCTAGACACAATACGCAAATCAATAGATTTCCAAGAAGATGGAAGGAGAGACCCCTGGTCCTGGAAAGACTGGATGTAGGGGAATGCCAGGACAGAGAAGCGAGAGGGGGTTGAATGGGGAAAAGAGGGAGGGAAGGGGGCTTATGTGACTTTCGGGGAGGGAGGAAACGGGAAAGGGGAAATGATTTTGAATGTAAATAAAAATATAAAAAATAAAAAAAAATTAAAAAAAAAGAAAATTAGGATAAGACCTTTATCATTGTAAATTGACATTATGTAATTGGGAGTTTATATACATAAATATATTTGGTTAACTAATTTTAAGAGTCATGCTTTACCATGTATTGGCATGCAGGGCAGAAGTGCAGGATTCCTACCATTTACAGTGCCTGTGGCAGAGAGGAAACATAGCTGGGGTGTTGTGAGAGCTAGCTGAAAGAGATTGGCTCAGCGGTGATGGTGAGGGTCGCCCTGAGCTGAACCTGCTGAGACTTGGTGGTGAAGCCTAGTGGGGCAGTACTCTTCATTAATTACTTACTCCTACAATGTAATACTAATAAATACTGTATATTTTGTAGGTCTTCTTTTCTCTTTTAAAGACTTTCTAGGTCAGCTTTTCTCTTTTATTTATTTATCTTTATTCAGGTCCCAATTTCATCTCATTTTTTGTATGCTAAAATCATGCTTTTGATTGTGATACCTTTGTTTATGAATTTTTATATATTTTTCAGATCATAATTGTATCCTTTCCCTATTTCCCTATTCTTTATATAAACACTAGAATTGGATTCTCTGTCTTTCTTTTTCACAAATTCGTGAGTTCTTTTCTCTTTAATTTGTGAATTTTAACAATATAAGTGTGTCTAATATTTAGAGTGGATCACATGAGACATATTTTATAGTGTATAAGTATATAAATATATAGTATATCAGTATATAGCACATAGTATATAAGTATTTATAAACAGTTAACATGGAAATGAGACTTTATACACTGTCAGGAAAATAGACAGAGAATATTATTGATAGTAGGCATACATAAAGAATACATGTCAAGATACTCTATATGGTTTGTGGCTATCGTGAAGGGTATCATTTCTCTTACTTCTTTCTCAGCCTGCTTATCCTTTGAGTATAGGAAGGCTACTGACTTGTTTGAGTTGATTTTATATTCGGCCACTTTGCTGAAGTCGTTTATCAGCTGTAGGAGTTCTTCTTTGGGTCGCTTAAGTATACTATCATATCGTCTGCAAATAGTGATAGTTTGACTTCTTCCTTTCCAATTTGTATCCCTTTGACCTCTTTTTGTTGTCTAATTGCTCTAGCTAGAACTTCAAGTACTATATTGAAAAGATATGGAGAGAGAGGGCAGCCTTGTCTAGTCCCTGATTTTAGTGGGATTGCTTCAAGTTTCTCTCCATTTAGATTGATGCTGGCTACCGGTTTGCTGTAAATTGCTTTTACTATGTTTAGATATGGGCCTCGAATTCCTGATCTTTCCAAGACCTTTAGCATGAAAAGATGCTGAATTTTGTCAAATGCTTTCTCAGCATCTAATGAGATGACCATGTGGTTTTTTTCTTTGAGATTGTTTATATAGTGGATTACATTGATGGATTTCCTTATATTGAACCATCCCTGCATCCCTGGGATGAAGCCTACTTGATCGTAGTGAATGATCATTTTGATGTGTTCTTGGATTCGGTTGGCAAGAATTTTATTGAGTATTTTTGCATCGATATTCATAAGAGAGATTGGCCTGAGATTCTCTTTCTTTGTCGGATCTTTGTGTGCTTTTGGTATTAGCGTAATTGTGGCTTCATAGAACGAGTTGGATAGTGTTCCTTCTGTTTCTATTTTGTGGAACAGTTTGAAGAGTATTGGTGTTAGGTCTTCTTTGAAGGTCTGATAGAATTCTGCACTAAAACCATCTGGACCTGTGTTTTTTTTGGTTGGAAGACTTCCAATGACAACTTCTATTTCTTCAGGGGTTATAGGACGGTTTAGATGGTCTATTTGATCCTGATTTAATTTTGGTATTTGGTATCTGTCAAGGAAATTGTCCATTTCCTCAAGATTTTCTAGTTGTGTTGAAAAAAAAAAGAACACATGTATTTATGGGAAATATTTGGAGCACCAAATAGAAACAATTATCTGTAATTTTTATCACTTAAATTATCTGGAAGATAAGAGAATCCCCGTGGATTTCTGTGAAGATGAAATGTAGATGCTACTAACCTACAGGCCATGTCTGCCAGCTAGGATCCCCAGGGCTCTGCAGCAGACATACTCCCCTCAGCTCCTCCACATTTCCATCTTCCTCACCACTTTGCTCTTATGTTCTGTGGATCTCACAGACCTTTTTCTAATCTTGCGTTGCCATGATTCCCTACTTTTACCCAGCCAACTCCAACAGGCTTTTGCCTCTAACTCATAAGCCATGCCTGCCAAAAAAGCCGGGTAGGCTGCCTTTAGACCTTCTCTTCACTGTTTTCCTAATCCAATGCCCCAGTCTTATCCCCAGTTATGCAGCAGAACTTCTTCAGCAGTCTTCTCTACTTCCCAACACCACATTCCTGTGGATCCCTTATACATCACACACACACACACACACACACACACACACACACACACTCACACAGGTCACTTTGTCTCAGACCCCAATCACAGCAGGTGGCAGGTATCCCCCTGCTTATCCAAGGGTTGCTCTTTTCAGGCAAAAACAAACAAACAAACAAACAAACAAACAAAAAAAGGCTGAAGCCAAACAAACTCACCAATCCTACTGCTCTGAAGATCCAGTAATCCCAGTTTGACTGTCAGTTCTGTAATTAGATGTTGCAAGATATTTCCTATCCATTCATACTGAGTCAGTGAGACACCAGTGATTGGAGGGGAGAAAGGAGGAGGAGCTAAGAGAGGTGAGGGACGGGGAGAGAGAAAAAGGGCTAGGTAGATGGGTAAAGTGGGGCAGAGAAGGAGGCATGGATATCCAGATGTCTTCAGACATATTTCTGGTGTTTTGGAGAGGTTAGATAATTGGAATAAGACTTTATCATTGTTAATTGGCATTATGCAATTGGGAGTTTTATATAAAGGTATTTGATTAACTATTCAAGTTTAAGAGTCACGCTTTACAGGATACTTGGAAGGAGTGGTGCAGAGGACTGACTAAGCAGAACTCTATTATAATTATTTAACACTGCAACAAGAAAATAGCTATGGTCTCCCTTTTCTCCAAGAACCCACCCACAGCAGATCTCAGAGACCTTCACCTCTGACTTTTCTTTCTCCAAGTATCCCAGCCTACAAAAACCAGCAGGCACTGTGAACACACCAGTTGAACAGGGCAAGAAAACAGGCAAATCCCAGCCATCATATTTGCTGAAGCTTCAGGTAAGAAACAAAAAGCAAGTAAAAAGAAACACCTACCCAACAAAGACAAATTTAGAAATCAGTAAGTAGATGTATAATCATTCAAAACCCAAATGGTTGAATGGCACATAAAAACACAAACAATAGCACCAGGGTAATATGCCTTCACTGAAGCCCATCTACCTTACTGCAACTAGTCATGAATATTCCAGTATAGCTGAAGCACAAGACAAAGACTTTAAAAGCAATTATATGAAGATAATAGAGGTACTTAAAGAAAAAATACATTATTTAAAGAGAGTCAGAAAATAGAAAGACTTGAAGAAAATTAACAAAACTGTTCAAAACCTGAAAATGGAACTAAAGTCACAAAAGAAAAGACAAAATGAGGAAATTAAGGAAATGAGAATTTTAGGTATTCAAACAGGAACTATATAGGAAACTTCACAATAAATAATTTATTCTTGATATAAATGTAAACAGTAAATTAAACTAGTAGCTGTATTTCTTTATCTTATGTTAGTCTCCAATAATAACACAGAGAAACAATATTGTTTTTTTTTAAAGCTGAACCTCAATAGCTGAGTGTTTAAATGGGCTACCTTTCCCTTCTATGGTAATATGGTTAGCTGCCACCCTATCCAAAAACACTTGCACATCATTACTGATCTGGCCCTTTGGCTTTAAATTATGTTTCCATGATCTCTCTCCAGACTCCATGGCTACAAATCCTTCATCCTCCTCTATTATCTGAATCTTCATTTCTCCCCATCAGGAGATTTTCTTGTAAGCATTAAAATGCCATGTCCAGATGGAAACAAAATATGGGGGTAGAGAAATCTGCATTTGAATAATACAAGTGCAAACTTTATACAGTGGACAAAATCATTATTCCTACATTTCACAAACAGAATATGAGAAATGGAAGAAAGAATCTCAGATATTGAAAATACAAATAGAAGAAATGGTTTCATGTGTCAACTATAATGTGGCACCTAAAATATTACTGACACAAAGCATCTATAAAATCTCGGAGTCATCAAAAAGAGACAGCATAAAAATAGGGGAAAAAAAAGAGGTAACGAAAATATTTTCAGCAAAATCAGAAGAAAAGTTTCCTAATGTAAATAAGGAGATACCTATAAAGGTACAAGGACATACAAAGCATTAAATAGATTGGGCCGGTAAAGAAAGTCCTCTCACTACAATTAAAACACTAAATATACAGAACATAGAAAGAATATTAAAATCTGTAAGGGAAAAAGATCAAGTAACATATATAGGCAGACCTATTAGAATTACACCTGAATTCTCAATTGAGAGGGTAAAAGGAAGACAGATCTGGACCAATGTGCTGCAGACTCGATGCTAGCCCAGATTACCACACAGAGTAAAACTTTCAATCACCATAGAGAGAGAAAATAATGTTGTCCATAACAAAATCAAATTTAAACAATATCTATCTACAAATATATTACTAGAGATATGCTAGAAGGAAATTTCAGTAAAAGGATGTTAATTATACCTATAAAAAAAGAAAAGAAATAATCTCACACAAGAAAAATCAGAAAGGCAGAAGCACACACATTTACACCCACACCTGTACATCCCCATCACCAACTAGAACAACAAAATAGCAGGAGTCAACAATATTGCTCATTGGTAATTCTCAATAATCTCAATTTTCCAAATTACACACACACACACACACAGACACACACACAGAGAGAGAGAGAGAGAGAGAGAGAGAGAGAGAGAGAGAGAGAGAGAGAGAGAGAGAGAGAGAGAGAGAGAAAGGAAGAGAGAGAGAGAGAGAGAGAGAGAGAGAGAGAGAGAGAGAGAGAGAGAGAGAGAGAGAGAGAGGTTAACAGAATGGATGCCAAAACAGAATCCATCCTTCTACTATACCCAAGAAAAATACCTCAGCTTCAAGGATAGATATTCCCTTAGGATAAAGTATTGTGAAAAGATATTGCAAGCAGTTGTAGCTACTTTAATAATTAACAAAAATAGATTTCAAACCAACTCTAAGGTTACTTCATTATTCATCAAAGAATAGATCTACCAAGATGGCATTTTAATTTTTAAGGTCTGTGCCCTCAACGAACATGCATGTTTGAAGTAAATACTACTAAAGCTTAAATCACCTATTGACCCTGACACACTGATAGTGGGAGTCTTCAGTACTTTGCTATCTCTAGTGGATAGTTCATCCAGAAACAAAAACTGAACACAGAAACACTGGACCTAATAGACGTTATAAAACAGATGGACCTAAGATATACCTACAGAACATTTTACCCAAATACAAAAGCATATAGATTATTCTTAGCAACTCATGAGACACAAGAAAGTCTCAACATATAGAAGAAAATTGAAATAACTCATCTGCATTTTATCTATTTTATCTAGACTACCCAAAGTTAAAGAGTGATTATCAACAATAACATAAATAACAGAAAGTTTATAAACTTTTAGAAACTGAACAACTTCCTATTGAATGAAAAAATATCTCAAGACAGAAATAAAGAAATTAAAGTGTATCTAGAATTCAAAGAAAATGAATACCCAGCATATCCAAACTTATCTGGACACAATGAAAGCAGTGTTAAGAGGAAAAGTCACCATTGGACTGAGCACAGGGAGGGGATACCAATAGAAGAGTTACAGAAAGGACTGAAGGAACTAAAGGGGTTTGCAACCCCATAGGAAGAACAACAATATCAACCAACCAGACCCCGCAAAGCTCCTAGGGACTAAACCACCAACCAAAGAGTACAAATGGAGTAACCGGTGGCTCCAGCCTCTTATGTAGCAGAAGATGGCCTTGTTGGGCATCAATGGGAGGAGAGGCTATTGGTCCTGTGAAGGCTCATTGCTCCAGTATAGGAGAATGTCAGGTGGGAATGGGTGGGTGGATAGGGGAATACCCTCATAGAAGGAGGGGAAAGGGGGATGGGATAATGGGTTTGGGGGGCACCAGGAAAGGAGATAACATTTGAAGTGTAAATAAATAAAATATCTAATAAGAAAAGAGAAGGAAAGGTCACAGCACTGTCTACATTAAAACAAACAAACAAACAAAAGTAAGATTGCATAATAGCAACTTAAAATCACACCTAAAAGGAAAAAAAAAAGGAAGTAATCACACTCAAGAGGAATAGATGTCAAGAAACAATGACAGGGAAGGGTAAATCAATAAGATGGAAATAAATATAACAATACAATGAATCAATGAAAGAAAAAGTTGGTTCTTTGAGCAAATTAACAAGATACAGAAATTTTTCTACAAATTAATTGAAAGGCAGAGAAAGAATATCCAAATTAACAAAATCACAAATCCAATGCAGAAATAACAACATATACCTGAAGTGGAAGTTTCTGGTTGTGTCCGGTGATGCAGACTCACATGGTGTTATGCTGAGACAAGACTCAAATATCACTATTTAAACATGATAGGATGGTATATTTAAGTGACCCCAAAAATTCCACCAGAGAACTCCTAAACCTGATAACAACTTCAGCAAATTTGATGGATATAAAATTAATTAAAACAAATCAGTAGCCTTCCTATACTCAGTTATAAACAGGCTGGGAAAGAAATTAGGGAAATGACACCCTTAGTCATAATAGTCACAAATATAATAAAATACCTTGGAGTGACTCTAACCAAGCAAGTAAAAGCTCTGTATGAGAAGAACTTGAAGTAACTGAAGAAAGAAATCAAAGTTCTCCAAAGATGGAAAAATCTCTCATGCTCATGGACTGTCAGGATTAATATAATAAAATTGGCCATCTTGCTGAAAGTAATCTACAGATTCAATGCAATTACCATCAAAATTCCAACTCAATTCTTCATAGATTTAGAAAGAACAATTTGCAAATTCGTTTGGAATAACAAAAAGCAAAACAAAACCCAAAATAGCGAAACTATGCTCAACTATAAATGAAATTCTGGGGAAATCAGCATCCCTGACCTCAAGGTGTAGTACAGAGCAATAGTGATAAAAACTGTATGGTATTGGTACAGACACAGGTGGGTAGATCAATGGAGCAGAATTGAAGTCCCAGAAAAGAACCCCCACACCAATGGTCACTTGACCTTTGACAAAAGAGCTAAAACCATCCAGTGGAAAAAAAAAGACAGCATTTTCAACAAATGATGCTGGTTAAACTGGCCATCAGCATGTAGAAAAATACAAATTGATCCATTCCTATCTCCTTGTACAAAACCCAAGTCCAAGTGGATCAAGGACCTCCACATAAAACCAGATACACTGAAACCAACAGAAGAGAAAGTAGGGAAGAGCCTTGAACACATGGACACAGGGAAATTTTCCTGAACAGAACACTAATGGCTTATGCTCCAAGAACAAGAATCAACAAATGGGACCTCATAAAATTGCAAGTCTTCTGTAAGGAAAAAGACCTGTCAATAGAACAAAATGGCAACAAACAAATTGGGAAAAGATCTTTATCAACCCTACATCCGATAGAGGCCTAATATCCAATATATACAAAGAACTCAAAAAGTTAGACTCCAGAGAAACAAATAACGTTATTAAAGAATGGGATACAGAGATAAACAAAGAATTCTCAGCTGAGGAAACTTGAATGGCCGAGAGGTACCTAAAGAAATATTCAACATCCTTAGTCATCAGGGAAATGCAAATCAAACCAACCTTAAGATTCCACCTCACATCAGTCAGAATGGCTACTATCAAAAACTCAGGTGACAGCATATGCTGGTGAAAGAGGAATGCTCCTCCATTGTTGGTGGGAGTACAAGCTGGTACAACCACTCTGAAAATCAGTCTGGTGGTTCCTCAGAAAATGTTGCTCTTGGGCATATACCCAAATGGTGCTATAACATGTAATAAGGGCACTTTCTCCTCTATCTTCATAGCAGCCTTATTTATAGTAGCCAGAAGGTGGAAAGAATCCAGATATCCTTCAATCTACCTGCAAATGGCATTTTATTTCCCATTACGAAGGAAACCCCTGAATTTCATCTCCAAGCCTGTCTTGTGATTTAGCTTCTCTGGGTCTGTGAACTATAGCATTATGTCTTTTACTTTTACAGCTATGAGTACATACCATGTTTTTCTGCATCTCAGTTACTGCACTCAGGATGATTTATTTTTTCCAGTTTATTTATTCAGTTGCCTACCAATTTGTGATGTTATTATTTTTAACATCTGCTCTATGACTGTAGTTGAGAAACTAAGTGTCCTTGTGGCATTATGGAGAGTCCTTTGCATATAGGTCCAGGACAACTGTAGTTAGTTTTTGAGGTAGATTTATTTCCAATTTTCTGAGAAACCACCATGTTGACTTCTAAAGTATCTGTGAAAGTTTGCATTCCCATCATCAGTGGAGAAGTGCTCCCCTAGCTCTACATCACTGTCAGCCTAGGTTTTCATTTGTATTTTTTTTCCATAGTCATTCTGAAATGTGTAAGATGGAATCTCAAAGTGGATTTGATTTGCATTCCCTAATTGTTAAGGATGCTGAACACCATTCAGGTATTATTTGGTTTGTTGATGTTTTATTTCTTGTGTTCTTTATATATTTTGAAAATTGGCCCTTTGTCAAATGAGGAGTTGGTGAAAATCTTTTCCCATTCTTTGGGCTTTGTTTTTATTCTATTGATTATGTTCTTTGCTTTACAGAAGCATTTTTGTCTCATGAGGTCCTACTTCTTAATTGTTGATCTTAGTGAGTGTACTATTGGTGCTCTTTTAACAAAGTTTTCTATTGTGACAATGTGTTCAAGACTATTTCCCACTTTCTCTTCTATCAGGTTCAGTTTATTTAGATTTATGTTCAGGTATTTGATCCATTTGAATTTGAGTTGTGTGCAAGGTGATAGATAAAGATTTAATGCATTATTTTACATAACAACATCCAACGAGACTAGCACAATTTGGTGAAGATACTGTCTTTTATCCAGGGTATAATTCTGATTTCTTTCTCAAAAATCAGGTGTATGGATTTAAGTCTAGATCTTTAATTTGTTTCCATTGATCAACATTCCTGTTTTTACACCAGCACCACATAGTTTTTGTTACTGTAACTCTGTAGTACAGTTTAAGATCAGAAATGGTGATACTTCCAGAAATTCTACTATTGTATAGGATAGTTTTAGCTATCTTGAATCATCTGCTTTTCTGTATGAAATTAAACATTGTACCTTCAAGTTCTGAAAAGAATTGTATTGGAATTTTGATGGGAATTGCATTATAGTTGAGGAGCTTGGTAATCTTTTGGGAATACTAGCATTGGGATCAGAGGCTTTCTCTATTTTCCATGACCCCTTTGCTTCTACTGAGTTTGCCTTATCTTGTCTCATCTTATTTTACCTTCTATGTAGTGTTATGTTTCAGGAAATGGTCAATCTGGGAAGGGGACAAAGTAGAGGGGAGAGATTGAGGGCGGTGGAAGAGGGAGAAACTGCGGTTGTGTTATAACATATAAGAGAAGGATTTTTTAAAGGTTTAATTAAAAATGAAAATAGTTCTATAACCCCTAGTGAGATAAAGACAGACATTGAACATTTCCCAACCAAAGAAAATCCCGGGGACAGGTGGTTTTATTTGAGAATTCTACCAGACTTTCAAGAATTGTTAATACTAATAGTCCTCAAATTATCCCACAAAATAGAGTCAAAACAAACATTGCCCTATTCATTTTATAGAACCACAGCTACTCAGATATCCAAATGATGTAAGGGCTCAACGAAAAATATTATAGATCATTTTTATGAGCATAGATGTATAAATACTTGATCAATTCAAAAAGATCATTCACCATGATCAAGTACGGTTTGTTCCAGAAATGCAGGGATGGTTCATTACATAAAAATAAGCAACTGTAATACATTACAAAAACAAACTGAAATGGAAAAATTATTATAATCATCTTATTAAATGCAGAAAATACTTTTAATAAAATCAAACATCACATTATGATCAAAGTCCTGGAGAGACTAGGAATGCAAAAGACATACCTAACCATAAAGCAGGCAATTTATAGCTACCCTATATCAGACATCAAATTAACTAGAAAGAAACTCAGAACATTTCCATTAAATTCAGGAGGATAAAAAGGCTGTCCACTCTCTTTATATCTATTCAATATTGTACTTGAAATTTTAGCTAGAGCAAAATGACAACTGAAGGAGATCAAGAGGACACGCATCGTAAAGGAAAAAGTCAACATTTTGTTAATTGAAGAGGATATGATAGTGTATATAAGTGGTCCCCAAATTTTTCCAGGAAACTGATACAGCTGTAAATATTGTCAGGTAATGGTTGAATACAAGGTTAATCAAAAATTAAAAATAAAGGTAAGCGTTATGTCCCCTCATGCTACAGCCTTCATGCCTCCCAGGAGATCCTCAGTAACCAAAGACAGTAATCCCAGCTGACTAACATGGAACACACCTTCCCTGCTGAACTCCACCTTTCTTCTGGTCTGCTTCTCCACCTGGGCCAGATCAGTTGGTCTGATACCCTCCCACACCTTGTAGCATATCTGTTTTCCAGGAGGTTCCCAGTAAGCAAATAATGGATACTGTTTGTGAGTTATCACTGTTTTATCCATCTACCAAAGTGGTACTAGAACTTAACCTTCAGTAGCACTAGATATTTAAGCATGGCATATTATTATATAAATAACCATAATTGAGTTAATGGATAATTAGTAGAAAGAAAGAGAAAATACTAAAAAAGAATGCTGAAATCAAAAAACAAATTGCTAAAATTTACATCTGAACAGAAAAAAAAAAGGATTGAAATTGGCATTTGGAAGGTTTCCAACTTAAAAGGCAGAGAGTAGGCATCAAAAAGGATTGAGTTTGGGAAGAAAAGTAATATTTTGCACCAACAGGAAAGCAGCTATTGAATTTTGAGTCAGTTCAAGCTGTGAGGGTGGTGGCATCCATTGCAGGATTGAGTTATGGGACTTATGGCTGTAAGAGGAACAAGATATGCCTGGCCTGGAGCATACAATTTGGAACAGACCTGATGAACATAGCTGAGAGGCATGTGAGCAGAGCTCTTGGAGTTTCTGGTTATTTAATTATAACTTTGTTACTTCTGGTGCCAGAAGACTGATGCCCCTCTCTCCCACAGAGGTCAAGCTAATGGTTTTTTTTCAACTTACTTAGTCAATTACCTACCCTGTGACTAGAAGGTCAAGATGATGACTAACCACAATTGAAGACAAATGAGTAACATTAAATGTGCAATTTTGCACACGGTGCCTATGACGAATCATTTTAGCAATTTAAATACTGCTATACTAAAAATCTGACTCTCTTAATGACCACTGAGTAAAATTATTGCCTTACATTTGTATATCCTTGTTAAAAAATATGTAAACTCTTAAGTCGAAATTACATTATGGGAAAAGCTTCAGTCATTATTAGTATATTGAAATGGAAATTTTGCAGTCTGTTTGTCTGAATAATTTGAAGTGGAATCCCAGGTGTGTTATTTATTAACAGTTTCAGTGGAAATGATAATGTCTCAGTATTCCAGACTGTATAAATAATATTTAAAAATGAACATGAATTCATACAGAATATTTAATAAATAGTATGAGTATGTACATTAGATCTTTATGTCTGTAATATGTCATCTAGTACATATAATTCATATTGCTTATACCAGATATTTGATTTTTAGAGCTCAAGCATTTTAGTTATATGAAACATTTTTTTTTCTATTGTAGCTGTTTATTGTTTTTTCTCATACCACTGAAATGTTGGTTTGTTCACAAGGACAAAAATGTAGTAAGTACATCCCGTATATGTGATTGAACTTAGATACCTATTGAGGAGTACACAAATAAAAGGAAACAAGAAGATGTTTGGGCTGTTTAAGGAGACTTTGCTGTGAAGACCTCCAGAAATATTTTCTTTAAAACATTTATTGACTCATATCATGAGCTTGGCAAAGGTATTTCCCTTACTTTCAGAGTAATGTCTCCTTAGCTGTTTAATGTGAGATACAAATAAGAATTATTAAGAATAAGAATTACTGCGTTTTGTTGTTGTGCTATCTGTGATCAGTTTGATACCTAAATTTCACTTTAAGTTTCTAAATCTATACACTGATTATCAATATGTTTAGAGACTTTCACCTTGTCTTAATGTGTGGTGTTTTGTCTTCTTTGGTTGTTGCCTCCTGTTGGCCTATTCTCTTGTGAAGGAAAACAGAAAGTGAGTACATCTGGAGGAAAGGAAATATTGGGATAATGATGGGAATCTAAAGCTGTGGTCTAAATATATATATATATTATAAGAGAGAAGCATCTACATTAATAAAGAAACTAAATTAAATTAAAAAATCTTTTGCTCACTTCCTCTTACAGTATTACTGACTGTGTCAGAGCAAGATTTTCAAATTCTCAATTCTTATAAATTTCCCTTTAATATCAGAACATATTTGGATAAAATGTAGCAAGAAATATAGTTAGCCTGAAATAAAAAAATAAAAAAGCTCTGTAGAAACAGAGGAAATACAATGAGAAACACGGTAACTTGACATTCTTTACACTGAACTGGTCCATGTGGCCAATCAGCTTTCCCATTACACAGGTAATCTTTGCAGGAAATGGATGATGGGGAGTGATAGTACTAACAATAAAATTGCAGAGAAAACAAGAGATTTCAAATTGCTTTTTAAAGATATTCACACTTAAAGCAGAGGATTGTTCAATTTATATTTAATTATAATTAATATTTCATCCCAAATCATAACTAAGTCTCTGGAATATAATCTGTGTTCAAATTTTTTGCTGTATTAATAAAGGCTAGAGTTCTAATTTATTATTCAGTGGTATACTTGATTTCTCTACTTAAGTTCTGATAAAGATTTAGGCCAGTTCTCTTCAAAGTTTACATTGAACCTTCCAAGTCTCACAGAATTTTTCCATCTGAATTCACATATTATACTTACATATTAAATATAAACTCATCTTTCCCACACAGACCAGATCAGCAGGCAGATACCTGCCCACACTCTACAACCTGTGTACCTCCCAGGAGGTCCAGAGTAACCAAAGACACAGGAGATCCACAGTAACCAGGGACAGAGCCTGTCTGCCTCCCAGGAAGTTCATGTAACCAGGGACACAGAATGCCTGCTCTAATCAGAGGCACAGATCCTACCCTAACCAGAGACAATACTGCCTGCATTCAAGGAGACCAGCTCTATCCCAGGTCATTGAGCTCTACCTTCCTCCATTGAGTCCAGATCCAGTCAGAGATACCCAGCCCAGTTAACAACAGAAACAGATGTCCAGAGTCTAGCACAAGATCATAAATGACAGAACCCAATGAAATTCAACACTTTCAGAAACCAGTTCTCCCACCACAGCAAGCACTCACTACCCTCACATACCTGAAAAGCAGGATAATAACTGAAAATCTCATCCTTTGAAAATGATAGAGGGCTTTAAGGAGGATATGAATAACTCTCTTAAAGAAATAGAGGAAAACACAGGCTAACAGGTAGACGATCTTAAAGAAGAAACAAGCAAATCACTTAAAGAATACAGGAAAATACAATCAATCAGGTGCAGGAATTAAATAAAAGAGTCTAAAAACTAAAAATGGAAATAGAAACAATAAAGAAATCACAAAGGAAGGCAACTCTGGGGATGGACAATTTATAAAAGAGATCAAGAACTGCAGACTTAAACATCACCAAGAGTTAGAAAAGAGAATCTCAGGTGTAAAATATACCATAGAAATATTGACGCATCAGTTCAAGAAAATAAAAAGTGTAAAAATCTCCTAACCCAAAATATTCCAGAAATTCAGGACACAATGAAAAGATCAAACCTAAGAATAATAGGAATAAAAGATGGTGAAGAATTCTGGCTAAAAGGGACGGAAAGCATCTTCAACAAAATTATAGAAGAAAACTTTCCAAACCTAAAGAAAGAGATGGTCATAAGTAAAGAACAGTCTAAAGAACATCAAATATATTGGACCAGAAAAGAAAATCCTCTCTTCACATTATAATCAAAACACTAAATGAAGAAAACAAAGAATATTAAAAGCAGGAAGGGAAATAAGACAGGTAACATATAAAGGCAAACCTATAAGAATTACACCAGACTTCTCAACAGAGACTCTAAAAGCCAGAAGATCCTGGACAGATGTCATCAAACCCTAAGAAAACACAAATACCAGCCCAGGATATTTTA
Source organism: Tokudaia tokunoshimensis (assembly GCA_036184795.1). Classification (NCBI taxonomy): domain Eukaryota; kingdom Metazoa; phylum Chordata; class Mammalia; order Rodentia; family Muridae; genus Tokudaia; species Tokudaia tokunoshimensis. The sequence continues at coordinate 17,183,418 of BTHU01000011.1, forward strand.
CTCAGCAATGCACTAAATGATTATAGATAAAGAAAAGAGAGATACATCATGGAAAAACCAAATTAAAACAAGATTTTTCTACTAATCCATCCCTACAGATTATTCTGGAATGAAATATCCAACACAAGTAAGGTAACTACAACCCAAAAGCAAAAGAAATTAAACACTTCACGATAAACTCAAAAGAAGAGAATCATACACACATAATACCACCTCCAGAAAGAATAGAAACCAAAAAATCATCTGTCTTTAATAATCTCTCAACATCAATGGACTCAACTTAGCAATAAAAAGGCATAGGCTAACAGGCTGAATGCATAAACAGGATCAAACATTTTGCTGCATACAAGAAACAGACCTCATTGACAAAGACAGACACTACCTCAGTGTTAAAGTCTGGAAAAAAATTATTTCCAAGCAAATGGTACCAAGAAACAAGCTGGAGTTGTCATTCTAATATCCAATAAAATAAACTTTTAGCCAAAAGTTATCACACAAGATGGAGAAGAACACTTCATATTCAATAAAGGAAAAAAATCCAAGAAGTCTCAATTCTGAACATCTATGCCATAAATGCAAAGACACCTACATTTATAAGAGAAACATTACCAATGTTTAAAACTAATTGAACCTCACACAATATTAGTGGGAGACTTCAACACCCCACTCTCACCAATGACAGGTCATTGAAACAGAAACTAAACAGAGACACAATGAAACTTACAGAAGTTATGAAGCAAATGGATTTAACAAATATCTACAGAACATTTCACCCCCAAACACGAGAATATACCTTCTTCTCAGCATCTCATTGAAACTTCTCCAAAACGGACCATTTAATCAAACATAAACTAAGTTTCAACAGACAAAAGAAGACTGAAATAATCCCGTGGATTCTATCAGCTCACCATGGAATAAAGCTAGACTTCAATAACAAGAAAAGCTCTACCAATAGCTGACTGAGTTAGAAGCAGATACATGTACTCATCCATTGGACTGAGTCAGGAAAATGTTATTAAACCTCTATGGTTTAATAATTAGGGGAAGGATTGAAGAAACTAAAGGAGAAAGCAATCCTACAGGCAGAACTCAACTAAGTCAGACCCCAGAGAGTTCACAGAACCTGAGCTATCAAACAGGAACATACACAGGGCTGTTAGAGGTCCCTGACACATATATAGTAGAGGCCTGCCTGGTCTAGCCTCAATGGGAGATGTGTTTAAGCCTTGAGCGATTTGAGGCCTGAGGGAAAGGGAAGGGGGAGGTCTCATTGGGGGAAGCACCATTTCAGAGGCAAGGGGGAGGATGAATGAGATGAGGAACTGTGGGCGGTGGGGGCAGGAGGGAGGAACAATGACTGAAATGTAAAGAAAGAAAATAAGTAAAATTAAAAAAAAGTAAATTTGAACTCAATACTCTGTGAATTATAGGAAGCTGATTTTGCTTTTATTTTTATCAGTAAGTGTTTCTTTTTACCATCTTCTGTAGTGAAAACAATACATTTCAGAACTTAAGATCAAAAGAATTTTACTGACTCCATTTCTAAATGAAAAAAATAATATAAAATAGCTTCCCAGTGAAAATTTTGACAATAAGGAGGAAAAATAAGTGGTATCTTTCCTGAGATCATTCATTATGTTATGAAATAATAAAAAGCAAAAGTATTAGCCCATAAAAGAGTAGACAATATTACCAGTTATACTTGGTTAAAATATCTGTTAGTGGAACACTTACATTGTTCAATAGGTTCATCATTCAACATTTGTATTTAGACTGTGTTCCTAACACTTGACAAGACAGAAAAACATCAGTAATCAAGAAGGAAAAGAGTAAAGAGCAGACACATAGATAAACTATTCTAATTATCTTATAATAAATGTTTTATTTTCACAGCAAACGTCAGATAAAATACATAATAAAATTATATAATTTCAAAAACATGTCCATCACAAAGTCACTGCTTCAGTTACTCCCTTTGTAAGACAGTATTGGTATCAGGATTTATACAGCTATATAATTTTATAATCATTAAATGCATCCAAATTATGAATCAATGTTTTTGCTAATATTGTTGACACAACAGTTACCAATGTATACAGCATACATCAATGAAATAAACATATGCATATATAAATTTTCATGTTATCACAGACTGTGAAGTAAATAACCAGTGTAATATGTAGTGAATCAGTTAAATTAGAGGTTTTGACAAGTGATTGGTAAGTTATTGTTAATGAAAAACTTGTGAACAGTGGATTAGTGGATTGTGATACTTTGGATTAGAAGCAATCTTGTTGAAGGTATTGGGAAAGACCAAGATGTTACAAATCAAAACAAAACAAATATAATGACACAGATACAAGGATAATTTTGCATATTGTCCAGGCAGAGTGTTTAAACTCCAATAGATTAAAGGAAAAGGCAATTGATTAGTGTCAAATAGATAGAGACAGATGACCATAGTAAACAACGATTTAGTAAAGAGTCTACTTTTACTTTAGATTGGATTGGAAAATACTAAATTATTTTTTATTGTGCTGGTTGCTATTTTAAATTACTTTGGGAGTAGGTAGAAAAGTATATTTGTCCAGTTAATATTTGCAGGCAGCTAATATGTTCCATTTCTATGCAAGTGAAAGACTGCTACATTTTCAGCTGGCTTATCCAGATATTGTGTGCTTTACCTGGAATCTCAAAAACTGAATTAATGGGGCAGAGTACAGTTTGATGCTGTAGACAACCTTACTTCAGTTTCACTGTACTTTTATAAACAAATATAACAAAAAAAGTAATGATCCAAAGAAGGTTGTTTGTGTTCAGAAAAACATGTAAATAAATATTACAAACCCATATTAAATATTAATAAAACAACATTTCTAAAGTTTTCTTAGAACAGACTACTTTTAACACAAATTTTTGACATATCTTATCTGGTAAAGCATGGAAGTTAGGCAGAAAGCCATATCCTGATTCAAGGTACATCGATTAGATTAGGTTCTATACCTCTGTTTGGATATCTAAAATAAATGAACATATCATATAAACTGAATGCTAAGTATTTAACACAGGAGGTATGAAATAATGCCCAAGAACATTCAGGGAGCAAGGTGCACCTGAGTTAGTTTCTTTTTTTCCTGGAGTTTCTCACAATTCTGCAAGAAACTGAAAAGCTTGGGTCATTTTTTTGACAGGAATATGAAAAAAGGCTACTATGAACTCTAAAAATGAATGCTTGTCCTGGATAGGCCAGGATATTTCTTTCAGACTTCTACGATCTCAGTATAGAATACTGAATGTATTCTGTGCATACTTATGTTCTGGTCATAGATGATACCCATACATACACACACACACACACACACACACACACACACACACACACACTCACACATACACACACAAAGAAGAAAGGGGTTGGAGGGTAAAAAAAAGCACTCAACTGATATAGTATGAGACAAAAATGAAACTCATAATAAATAAATATAACACAAATATTTTATATTCAATGTTTTCAGGCATAGTAAATTGTAATGCTAATTGTGAATATTTTCTTGAGCAAGCTCATTTAATCTCACCCTTGAAACTAGTCCAGTTTCAACCTTTCCTAATTATGAACTGAGTGCTAGTAGATAACAGAGAGTAGGATTGCCTCATGAAAATAGTTCTGAATTTAAAAATTGTTTCCTTAGCAATATTTAGACAAAAGGTTACTAACTACTCAAAAGAGTTTATTGAAATATGTTTATCTATCTATCTGTCTGTCTGTCTGTCTGTCTGTCTATCTATCAATCTCTCTAGTGTGTGTGTTATTTGTTAACCAGGCTATACAAAACATGTATCATCCAAACCTTTGTTTCAAACTAACAGCATTCAAATGTAACCTATAGTTTCTAACCTGCTCTCCTGCCCATTTCTCTATTGATGAATCATACTAAATAGTTTGAATTTCCAAGTATTAGACTAAGGACCATGTTGAATATCTGACTACTCGCCTATGTCTACTAATAATTTTATATTGATAACAACTCAATGTTATTGTACCTATTTCTTTTTGTTTTAGGAGTTGTCTAAGAAATTTATGGCTTGTTGAAATTTTATTCAATCTGGCAACATTTAAAAGCAATGCAGTGTTGTGAAATGGTTTGATGTTTTAGCCTCTGACCTCTTACTGCATTTCCTTCTCCTTATTTCCTTGCTTTCTATTTATTTTTAACATTTAGATTTCTTTTTATTTTCTATGTTTTTTTTTTATTTACATTCCTAATGATTTCCCCTTTCCCGGTTCCTCCCTCCCCGAAAGTCCCATAAGCCTTCTTCCCTCCCCCTGTTCCCCAGTCAACCCCCTCTCGCTTCTCTGTCTTGGTATTCCCCTACATCCAGTCTTTCCAGGACCAGGGGTCTCTCCTTCCATCTTCTTGGAAATCTATTGATACGTGAATTGTGTCTTGGGTATTCCAAGTTCTGGGTTAGTATCCCCTTATCAGTGACTGCATACCATGTGTGTTCTTTTGTGATTGGGTTACCTCACTAAGGATGATATTTTTTCAGTTCTGACCATTTGCCTAGGAATTTCGTGAGTTCATTATTTTTAATTGCAGAGTAGTATTCCATTGTGTAAATATACCACATCTTCTGAATCCATTACTCCCTTGAGGGACATCTGGGTTCTTTCCAGCTTCTGGCTATTATAAATAAGGCTGCTATGATCATAGTGGAGCTTGTGTCCTTACTGCATGAAACCTCTGGGTATATGCCCAGGAGTGGTATAACAAGATCCTCTAGGAGTGTCATGCCCAGTTTTCTTAGGAACTGACTGTCTTAGTCAGGGCTTCTATTCCTGCACGAACATCATGACCAAGAAGCAAGTTGGGGAGGAAAGGGTTTATTCAGTTTACACTTCTGCATTGTTGTTCATCACCAAAGGAAGTCAGGACTGGAACTCAAGCAGGTAAAGAAGCAGGAGCTGATGCAGAGACGATGGAGGGATGTTCCTTACTGGCTTGCTTCCCCTGTCTTGCTCAGCCTGCTCTCTTATAGAACCCAAGAATACCAGCCCAGGGATGATACCACCCACAAGGGGCCCTCCCCCCGATCATCACTAATTGAGAAAATGACCCACAGCTGGATCTCATGGAGGCACTTCCCCAACTGAAACTCCTTTCTCTGTGATAACTCCAGCCTGTGTCAAGTTGACACACAAAACCAGCCAGTACACCTCCAGACTGCTTTCCAGAGTGGTTGTACCAGCTTGCAATCCCACCAGCATTGAAGGAGTGATCCTCTTTCTCCACATCCACCCCAACAACGGCTGTCTCCTGTGTTTTTGATCTTAGCCATTCTGAGGAGTGTGAGGAGAAATCTCAGGGTAGTTTTGATTTGCATTTCCCTAATGACTAAGGATGTTGAACATTTCTTTAGGTGCTTCTCAGCCATTAGATATTCTTCAGGTGAGAACTCTTTGTTTACCTCTGTACACTATTTTTTTAATAGGGTTATTTGGCTCTCTGGAATCTAACTTCTTGAGATCTTCGTATATATTGGATATTAGTCCTCTGTCGGATGTTGGGTTGGTAAAGATCTTTTCACAGTTTGTTGACTGCCACTTTGTCCTTTTGAAAGTGTCCTTTGCCTTACAGAAACTTTGCAATGTTATGAGGTCCCATTTGTCAATTTTTTACCTCAGAGCATAAGCTATTCATGTTCTGTTCAGGAAATTTTTGCCTGTGCCCATATGTACAAGGTTCTTCCCTAGTTTCCTTTATATTAGTTTCAGTGTGTCTGGTTTTATGTGGTGGTCCTTGATCCACTTGGAATTGGGCTTAGTGCAAGGAGATAAGCATGGATCGATTTGCATTCTTCTGCATGCTGACCTCCAGGTGAACCAGCACCATTTGTTGAAAAGGCTATCTATTTTTCACTGGATGGTTTTAGCTCCGTTGCCAAAGATCAAGTGACCATAGGAGTGTAGATTTATTTCTGGGTCTTCAAAGCTGTTCCATTGATCTACATGCCTGTCTCTGTACCAATACCATTCAGTTTTTAACACTATTGTTCTGTAGTACAGCTTGAGGTCTGGGATACTGACTTCCCCATAAGTTCTTTTACTCCTGAGAATAGTTTTAGCTATCCTGTGTTTTCTGTTATTCCAGATGAATTTTTGAATTGCTCTTTCTAACTCTATGAAGAATTGAGTTGGGATTTTGGTGGGAATTGCATTGAATCTGTATATTGCTTTCAGCAAGATGGTCGTTTTTACTATATTAATCCTGCCAATCCATGAGCATGGCAGATTTTTCCATCTTCTGAGCTCTTCTTCAATTACTTTCTTCAGAGACTTGAAGTTCTTGTCATACAGATCTTTCACTTATTTGTTTAGAGTCACACTAAGATATTTTATATTGTTTGTGGCTATCGTGAAGGGAATCATTTCTCTTATTTCATTCTCAGCCTGCTTAGCCTTTGAGTATAGGAAGGCTACTGATTTTCTAGAGTTGATTTTACATCCAACCACTTTGCTGAAGATGTTTATCAGCTGTAGGAGTTCTGTGCTGGAGTTCTTTGGGTCACTTAAATATACTATCATATTGTCTGCAAATAGTGATAGTTTAACTTCTTCCTTTCCAATTTGTATCCCTTTGACCTGCTTTTATTGTCTAATTGTTCTAGTTAGAACTTCAAGTACTATATAGAAAAGATGTGGAGAGAGAGGGCAGCCTTGTATGGTCCCTGATTTTAGTGGGTTTGCTTCAATTTTCTCTCCATTTAGTTTGATGTTGGCTACCGGTTTGCTGTAAATTGCTTTTACTATGTTTAGATACGGGCATCGAATTCCTGATCTTTCCAAGACTTTTAGAATGAAAGGATGCTCAGTTTCTGTTGTTATCTCTCCCTTTTCGTTTCTGATTTTGTTAATTTCGATACTGTCTCTGTGCCCTCTGCCTAATCTGGCTAAGGGCTTATCTATCTTGTTGATTTTCTCAAAGAACCAACTCCTAGTTTTGTTGATTCTTTGTCTGGTTTTATTTGTTTGTACTTGATTGATTTCAACCCTGAGTTTGATGATTTCCTGCCTTCTACTCCTATTGGGTGTATTTGCTTCTTTTTGTCCCAGGGCTTTCAGGTGTGCCATTAAGCTGCTAGTGTATGCTGTCTCCCGTTTTTTTTGGAGGCACTCAGGGCTATGAATTTTCCTCTTAGCACCACTTTCATTCTGTCCCATAAATTAAGGTATGCCTTGCCTTCATTTTCATTATATTTTTAAAAGTCTTTGATTTCTTTCTTTATTTCTTCCTTGATCAAGGTATCATTGAGTAGAGCATTGTTCAGCTTCCACATGTATGTGGGCTTTCTGTTGTTTTTGTTGTTGTTGAAGACCACCCTCATTCCATAGTATTCTGGTAGGAGGCATGGAATTACTTTGATCTTCTTATATCTGTTGAGGCCAGTTTTGTGACCAATTATATGGTTGATTTTGGAGAAGGTAACCTGAGGTGCTGAGAAGAAGGTATAATCTTTTGCTTTAGGATGAAATGTTCTATATATATCTCTCAGTTCCATTTGGTCCAAGGCTTCAAGTAGATTCAGTGTGTCCCTGTTTAGTTTCTGCTTTTCTAAACAATACATTTCAGAGAGCTGGGTGTTGAAGTTACCCTCTATTATCATGTGAGGTGCTATGATGTGTGCTTTGAGCTTTAGTAAAGGGTTTTTTTTTATGAATGAGGGTGCCCTTGTATTTGGAGCATAGATGTTCAAGATTGAGAGTTCTTCTTGGTGGATTTTTCCTTTGACCAGTATGTAGTTTCCTTCTGTGTATTTTTTTGATTAATTTAGGTCTCTCCTTCTATGGTGATTGAGAGTTTTTCTGGGTATAGTAGTCTAGGCTGGCATTTGTCTTCTCTTAGTGTCTGTATGAGATCTGCCCAGGATCTTCTGGCTTTCATAGTCTCTGGTGAGAAGTCTGATGCGATTTGGATAGGTCTTCCTTTATATGTTACTTGGCCTTTTTCTCTTACTGCTTTTAATATTCTTTCTTTGTTTAGTACATTTGGTGTTTTGATTATTATGTGACGGGAGGTATTTCTGTTTTGGTCCAGTCTGTTTGGAGTTCTGTAGGCTTCTTGTATGTTCATCAGCATCTCTCTCTTTAGGTTAGGGAAGTTTTCCTCCATAATTTTGTTGAAGATGTTTACTGGCCCTTTAAGTTGCAAATCTTCACTCTCATCTATACCTATAATCCTTAGGTTTGGTCTTCTCATTGTGTCCTGGATTTCCTGGATGTTTTGGGTTACACGTTTTTTGCATTTTGCATTTTCTTTGACTGCTGAGTCGATGCTTTCTATGGTATCTTCAGCACCTGAGATTCTTCCATCTTTTGTATTCTATTGTTGATGTTTGCATCTATGACCCCTGATTTCTTCCCAAGGTTTTCTATCTCCAAAGATGTCTCCCTTTGTGATTTCTTAGTTGGTTCTACTTCCTTTTTTAGATCCTGGATGTATTTGCTCAAATCTTCACTTGTATGTTAGCATTTTCCTGTATTTCTTTAAGATATTTTTGTGTTTCCTCTTTCAGGATTTCTGCCTGATGACCCAAGTTCTCCTGTAGTTCTTTAAGTGATTTTTGTGTTTCTTCCTTATAGGCTTCCATCTGTTGATCCATATTCTCCTGCATTTCTTTAAGCGATTTTTGTGTTTCCTTTGGAAGGGCATCTACCCTTTGATTCATGTTCTCCTGTATTTCTTTAAGTGATTTTTGTGTTGCCTCCTTATGGGCCTCCATCTGTTGACCCATTTTCTCCTGCATTTCTTTAAGCGATTTTTGTGTTTCCTTTGTAAGGTCTACTACCCGTTGATTCATGTTCTCCTGTATTACTTTATAAGATTTCATTTATGTCTTTCTTGAAATCCTCTAGTAGCATCATGAGAAGTGATTTTAAATCCAGATCTTGCCTTTTGGGTGTGATGGGGTATCCAGGACTTGCTTCTGTGGGAGAGTTGGGTTCCGATGGTGCCATATTGCATTGATTTCTGTTAGTAATATTCCTACGTTTGCCTTTTGCCATCTGGTTATCTCTGGTGTTAGTTGGTCCTGCTGTCACTGGCTGTTGGTTGGACCTCCTGTGAGCCTGCAAGGCTATTTCTGCCCCCCTGGATGACTGGGTTTCCCCTGGCACTGATTGCTGAGGGGCTGTCCTGCTCCTGAGTGACTTTGGAGCCCTGATGTGCCTTGCCTGAAGAGATATTATATTTGGGGAATCCCTGCTTACCTGAAGACTCAAAATAGTCTATCCCTGGAGCAGAGGTGGCTAAGGGGAAGCTGGTGCATTCTCTCCTGGTGCGCTCTCTCCTGGTGTGCTCTCTCCAGGTGTGTGTCCCTCTGCAGGGCAGATGTCCCACAGCGGAGCTGGTGTGTAGGTGACCACAGAACTGCCCAGCTCTTGGGTGCAGGGAGCACACAAGCTGGCTGAGTCTCAAGCGGATGTTGTGCTCGGTTATCCCTGTGCCTGAAGGTCCCTACTGCTCTCTTGCCAGATCAAAGATGGCGTAGTGTGTATCTATTTTTTTAACATGTCAACTCTTAAAGAGAAACTGATAATCACTTCCCTCCTTTCAAGGCTCAAAATTACTGAAGGTGAATGGGTATAAAGATTATAAGTACCAGACTTAGATGGTAGATGGCTATAAGAAAGAGCATTTTACAAGTAAAATATATTAACATGATTGTATAACAGCAAGAACAATACTTTTACAACCTTATGCATGACTGAATCGTCACATTGTGATATGAGATGGGCATGAAGTCTATAGTATGATTGGTAGTTAAAGTTTGATGTGAAAGAATGAATCAGTTTTCTATTAGAATGAGGTTGCTCTACCTGCTTCATTTTAACAGTCACATACACACACACACACACACAGACACACACACAAGAATATATGGACAGTAAAAATATTGGACTTGATGTTTCTTTTATTTTTTTAAAAGAAGATTAAAAAAGATGACATGATAAGGAAGGGGATTGGAACTAATTCATAATAAAATTTATAAGAAACAAAACTAAACCTCATTTACAGTGTTTTGTGTAGAGGAATTTTAATCTAGCAACATAGCTGCTCTGGTAAGGGATGACATCCGAAGACATTCTAGGTCTGTGTGAATCTGGCAGAACAATAAATATGAATCGTGCTATCTGGAATACAGACACTATTAGTATACAACTTCAATCCCAAACAATAAAGGTAAAGTTAGTTTGTAGAAGGAAGCACCCATGTTCGAAAGTGACTTCTAATTGAGAAGCAATCAAAGTAATGAATCAGAGGAAGATTTGACAGAATGAGTCAGATAGGTTATGCATAACTTCTTTGAGAACAGACAGAAAAGAGAGGCAACTAAAGAGAGCACCATACACTTGCACACGCACACACACACACACACACACACACACACACACAAAGAGAGGGAGAGGGAGAGGGACAGGGAGAGGGAGAGGGACAGGGAGACAGAGAGGAGACAATTAAACAGAGCCATTTTACAAGAGTCAGGCAAAGACAGAATGAGCCAGAGAATGTGAAGGAACCTAGAAAAGTAGTACAGATTGTCAGAGCTAGATGGAAACCAAGAAGAACAGTTCACTGGGATGCCAAGAGAAGCCATTTTGAATCAATCAGCTTGAAAAGAAATTTGAGACAGAACATCTGAGTTGAAGCAGCCAGCCAGAGTTTAGAAAGAACTAAAAATGTAAGATTATCTAGCAGTAAAGCTCTGAGACTACAATCTCATCTGGAAATTAAAGGTGCTTTTACATTTTTGTATGTATTTTTGTGTACAATATACTTCCAATATATATTGGGCAAATTACTAAGTCATTATAAAGATGGTATTTTTCAGCAGTAAAATATTCAGTCATGCCAAAATGTATTTGAAAAGTTTGCAATTCTTTGATGTACATATAACCAATTGACTTATGTGCTTATAAACTAACCATACAAACTGACTTGTCAGCAATATAAAACACACTCACACCTCATGTTCTAGTTTAATAACTACATTCCAATATGTGTAAACATAGTTTACATTAACTTTAGTTTCTATTGCCTTTTGTTTTTTCCAAATAATTTATTTTTTCATTTTACATTTGGATAACGACCACCTGATATAGTCTTTTCCCCCGATTTCCCAATTCTCCTCTGAGAAATGGAACACCCTACCAGAGTATTAACCCACCCTGGAACATCAAATCACTGAGGACATACTTTCCCACTGAGGACAGCTAAGGCAAGGCAGCTTTGGAACTGGATTCACGGGCAGGCAACAGAGTCAGAAACATGCCCCCCACACACATTAGAGTTGTTAGAGGACCTGCTTGAAGAACAAACTGTATTTCTACTACAAATTTATAGGGGGTCTAGGTTCATCTCACTGCTCTTTGGTTCATGTTTCAGTCTCTGAGAGGCCCCAAGGATCCATTTTAACTGAACCTATTGATCTTTTTGTAGAAGGCCTGTCCTCTATGGGTCCCTCAATCCTTCCCCAACTCTTCCACAAGGCTCCCTTAATTCCATATGTTTGACTGTGGGTCTCTGCATCTGTTTCAGGTCAGTTGCTGTGTGGAGCTTCTGAGAGGACAGCTATGCTATGCTCCTGTTCATAAGTATAACAGAAAGTGATTGATGGTGTGAGGCATTGCTTTTTGTCTGTGTGATGGATCTCATGTTGAGTCAGTCATAAATAGGCTATTCCCTCAGTCTCTTCTCCATCTTTATCCATGCACTTCTAGTAGGTAGGACATGTTTTGAGTCAAAAGTTTTGGGATGTGTTGGTATTATTGATCCTCTACACCAAAAACCAGATAACTCATATTCATAATGGGCTACATAGATAAACAGAGCATTCTCAACAGAGGAATCGCTAATGGCTGAGAAACAATTAAAGAAATTCTCAACATCCTTAGTCATCAGGGAAATGCAAATCAAAATGTCTCTAAAATTCTAATTTACACCCATCAGAATGGCTAAGATAAAAAACTCAGGAAAGCAGTCTGGCGGTTCCTCAGAAAACTGGGCATGACACTCCGGAGGATCTGGCTATACCACTCCTGGGCATATACCCAGAGACTTTACCTGCATGCAATAAGGACACATGCTCCACTATGTTCATAGCAGCCTTATTTATAATAGCCAGAAGCTGGAAAGAACCCAGATGTCCCTCAACGGAGGAATGGATTCAGAAGATGTGGTATATCTACACAATGGAATACTAATCTGCAATTAAAAACAATGAATTCACGAAATTCCTAGGCAAATGGTCAGATCTTGAAAATATCATCCTTAGTGAGGTAACCCAATCACAAAAGAACACACATGGTATGCAGTCACTGATAAGGGGATATTGACCCAGAATCTCGGAATACCCTAGACACAATCCTCATATCAATAGATTTCTAAAAAGATGGAAGGAGAGACCCCTGGTCCTGGAAAGACTGGATGTAGGGGAACGCCAGGACAGAGAAACGAGAGGGGGTTGAATGGAGAAAAGAGGGAGGGAAGGGGGCTTATGGGACTTTCGGGGAGGGAGGAAACGGGAAAGGGGAAGTGATTTGGAATGTAAATTAAAAAAATAAAATAAAAAAAAAAAAACTCAGGTAACAGCAAATGCTGACGAGGGTATGGAGCAAGTGGAACACTCTTCCATTACTGATGGGAATACAAACTTGTACAACTACTTTAGAAATGAATTTGGCAGTTTTTTTTGAAATTTAGGAATAGTTATTGCCTATTCTTTATTTATAGAATAATTGTGGAAACTCTTTTGCTCAAATAGTTTTTTTTCATTTATTTTATTTTATTTTTTTAGTGAATTTCGTGAATTCATTGTTTTTAATTGCAGAGTAGTATTCCATTGTGTAGATATACCACATCTTTTGAATCCATTCCTCCGTTGAGGGACATCTGGGTTCTTTCCAGCTTCTGGCTATTATAAATAAGGCTGCCATGAATATAGTGGAGCATGTGTCCTTATTGCATGCAGGTAAAGTCTCTGGGTATATGCCCAGGAGTGGTATAGCCGGATCCTCCGGGAGTGTCATGCCCAGTTTTCTGAGGAACCGCCAGACTGCTTTCCAGAGTGGTTGTACCAGCTTGCAATTCCACCAGCAGTGGAGGAGTGTTCCTCTTTCTCCACATCCTCGCCAACAACTGCTGTCTCCTGTGTTTTTGATCTTAGCCATCCTGACTGGTGTGAGATGGAATCTCAGGGTTGTTTTGATTTGCATTTCCCTAATGACTAAGGATGATGAACATCTCTTTAGGTGCTTCTCAGCCATTAGATATTCTTCAGGTGAGAACTCTTTGTTTAGCTCTGTACCCCATTTTTTAACAGGGTTACTTGCCTCTCTGGAGTTTAACTTCTTGAGTTCTTTGTATATATTGGATATTAGCCCTCTGTCGGATGTAAGGTTGGTAAAGATCATTTCCCAGTTAGTTGGTTGCCGCTTTGTCTTTTTGACAGTGTCTTTTGCCTTGCAAAAACTTTGTAATTTAATGAGGTCCCATTTGTCTATTCTTGATCTTAGAGCATAAGCTATTGGAGTTCTGTTCAGGAAATTCTCCCCTGTGCCCATATGTTCAAGGTTCTTCCCTAGTTTCCCTTCTATTAGTTTCAGTGTGTCTGGTTTTATGTGGAGATCTTTGATCCACTTAGAATTGAGCTTATTTCAAGGAGATAAGGATGGGTCAATTTGCATTCTTCTGCATGTTGACCTCCAGCTGAGCCAGCACCATTTGTTGAAAAGGCTATCTTTTTTCCACTGGAAGGTTTTAGCTCCTTTGTCAAAGATCAAGTGACCATAGGAGTGTGGATTCATTTCTGGGTCTTCAATTCTGTTCCATTGATCTACATGTCTGTTACTGTACCAATACCATGCAGCTTTTAACACTATTGCTCTGTAGTACAGCTTGAGGTCCGGGATACTGATTCCCCCAGAGGTTCTTTTACTCTTGAGAATAGTTTTAGCTATTCTGGGTTTTCTGTTATTCCAGAAGAATTTTTGTATTGCTCTTTCTAACTCTATGAAGAATTGAGTTGGGATTTTGATGGGGATTGCATCCATTAAAAAAAACTGGCTTCCTATAGAATTATTCCTTTTTTCCAGTTAGCAAAATCTATTTTATTCTTCATATCTACAGTTAAACCTCTAACATCCTAATACATGGTATTTTCTTGCCTCTTCCTTTTGGAACTATAAACTCCCTAGGGAAAGCTAAAAAATTTTCCCAGTATACTGTTTGATAAACCATGGGCTGCTTACTTCACACAACCAGCATTGCTATTCTGAAGGTTTGAAATTTGACAGTAAAATATGTTTTAATTAAGTGTATGTTCTAGCTTTCTTGCTGTTGTACAAATTATCTAGAGATGGGAGATATGATAGCATTACTGCTATTCAGATTATTTACCTATGAGAAAGCACTAAATGCTAAACATCTTCTCAACCCATCTTTCAATGCTTCATTTAGCTAGTATTTTCCAAGTCATTAGTCCACGAGTGAATACTTTTCTGTACACACCCACACACCCACAATCACACACAAACTATTTATTTAAGAAGAGTAAATTTGATCTGTAATACAAAAAAAAATTTATTAGGGAAACAAATATTTATACTTTTTTAAAAGAACAAAGTTGTCTGCCTTAGAGCAAATATGATAAATAAAGCTGTCATTCAGCTTCCAGTCTCTATAAATCATTTGCCTACATTCCAGGCAGTTGAGTTACATACTTAACATTCCTCTGCATCATCTATGTAAAGTTTTCCAAGCATTGTTGTTTTATTTTTTTAAGTGTGTGTGATTGTTGGTTCGTGTCAAAGAAATTAAATGTTCAAAATTTTTAATAACAAATATTTTATTCATTAAGAATTTTAAACAAAATATCCTATCATATATTCTTTTTGTACCACCCCAGTCTTCCCACATCTTCCCCACTCCCTTCTAGTCTAATTTTTGTTCTTTCTCTTTCTTCAATCAGTAAAACTAGAGGAAACAAAACAAAACAAAGGCACCCACAGAAATATAGAACAGAATTGAATACAAGTTTGAATATTTTTTTCCAATGATAGGTTTAATTGTTAGTCATGATCTACAAAAACTCAGTTGATATTGAAGATAAATTCAGAAAAGTTTCCATTGCCATTAGTTGAGCATCAAATGCTGCAATTTTCATGTGTTACAGTAGACATGTAAATATTTAAGGATGCTTTATTTTAAATATAAATATGTGCAGGTGGTATATACATATATATGTGCATCTATATTATAAGCTCTGTATTTCATTTCTACATATATTAGATTTTTAGATTTCATGTCATTATACAAGTAAATGCAAGCCAAAAAACAGAATTACTTTGGCTCAGTGCATTTGGAATCTAAATGAATGTTTCAATTTTTCCTTTACTGCTATTCTTTAAGTCATTGAAGTAATTACAATAACAAAGTTCCAGACTATTGGAACAATGACAAAAATTTATTAAATTTAATTTCATATATTTTGTTAATTATGAATTGTCAGGAATCAAGAAGAGATGAGGCCAGACATGATTTTAGATTATAATTTTTCCTTAAAAATTAGATGTGAAAACTTTCATATAATACATATAGAAAGAAAAAAGTTGGCTTCTTTAAAAATGCATGATTTCAATTATATATATGTATATGTATTTTTATACCTATTATATATATACATATCAAGAATGTATTACCTTATTATCCTCAAAAATCATTCTTCTACAATTTTGTCTTTATATCTTAACAAATCTGAAATTTGAAGTTGAAGAAATTGTCATTATGTCAAATGACAATTTTATAGTATACTAGATACTGCCAAATTCACTTCCCCAAATAGTGATATAGTACTTATTTACTAACATTAATATTAAAACTACAAAAATGTTAATCTAATACTATGTATTGAACTCCTAGTGTTTCAAAATTCCACACTCCTTCATAGGAATGTGCAATCATTACTTAAGTAATACATAATTCAAAGATTTAACTATACTGAAGTCTCAAAATAATCACTGACACAAATAATTTCCCACATTGAACCTTATAATTGCTTCTTTGTATTAAAATGTGTGATGTGTCTATATGCTTGTGTGTGTGTGTATATGTGCACATGTGCTATCACTGCACACTTACTTTCAAGGGCCAAAAAAGGCCTTGGAACCCTAAAGCTGAAGATTACTGACATAAATGAATGCCAGAAACTGATCCTCTGTCCTGTAGAAGATCCCTGAGTACACTTAAAATGAATTAGTCACATTACTCCCGCCCCTGACTTTGATAATCTTATAGAATAATACTCTTGTAGAATATTTGATGTTTATTCTAGATACTAGCAGTATTTTAGACATATAACTTCCATGCCAATGGCAAGTTATTTTGATATTATAAAAAGGTAAATCTCCAACCCAAATAAGCCTGGGCAAAGAAAACACAACTTAATTAATAGGAATACAGGCAGCACGCCTAGATTGGGCAGATCTACCACTACATTACCATTGTCCCCATCTATGAGATGCCTTGTAACTTGTGGTTTCTCCAGGACATGTGCATCTGCTCCACTTTCCTCCCACATCCTGTTCTGTCATCCTCTCTTCTCTCTCACCACCTTCTTCCCAAACTTTCAGCTCCACTTTCCCCTCTCCTTCCTAATCACCAGCTCTAGCTTTTATTTTACAAATTAAGTTGGGGAGAAGGTTTACAAGAAGTAACCAGGAGTACTCATTCCTCCTTTGCAGCCTCTCCCAGGAGAGTAGAATTAGAATAAAAACACAAGCAAAACCAGTGCTATCCACAACAACCTGGTATTCAGGTTGTTAGGATGACTGACACCCACTTTCACAGGACTACTCATGAAGATATGGAATGGATTAAGTTTTTATGGTTAAAATAAAAGTGTTTTAGATATGATCCCAAAACCGATATTCAAACTATTTTAAACATTTACATAATATATATATAATTATATACATATATTATAGAATGCACATAAATGTATGTATGTGTGTATATTTGTATATTTATATATGTATATTTATATACATGATATATATGTATATGTGTATATGTATATGTGTACATGTATGTATATGTATATATACATATTTCTTTCTTTTTAATTTTTATTTTTGCAGTTACACAGAATAGATTTCCTTCCTGGCAATAGTTATTCTTCTAATCTATATTCTGTAGATCTCTGCTTTGATGTTAGTTTGTATTTTTTTCTTGCATTTTGTGTGATTACTTGCTTATTTGTTTTAATTTCCATCCTTCTGCTGAATTTAACTGTTAAAATTCATTCTCTTACAATCTTGTGTTTGGACACAAGTTTGTTGTTTCTTGTGATTTAAATTAAAATATATACACAAATATAAGATCAAAGGATTTCCTACCAGAAAAGACAGACATTAGTGATGAAAATTTCATGAATATGTGATTTATATAAGCCAAGTACAATTATAGTTACTTCTAAAGGGAGAAAATACTGAGATAGACAGTTATTATTGATTACAAAGAAAATTTAATTCAACAATATTACCACTGTGGCAAGAGATCACATCCCAAGATCTTCTAGTTCTATAGTGTTTGGTTGGAATTCAGACATGCCTTGGATTACTGGAATATAGACATGCCCTTAATACACATTTTAATCCCAAACAATATGAGTAAGATTAGTTTTTAGAAAGAAGCAGCCATGTTTGTAAGTGACATATAATTGAGGGGCAGACAAAGTGATAATTTAGAGAAAGATTTGACAGAATGAATCAGTGATAAGATAGGGTGATCTCTCACGAGAACATACAAGAAAGATAGGTAACTTAAAAGAGCAACACAAACACATACACATACATACAGAGAGAGAGAGAGAGAGAGAGAGAGAGAGAGAGAGAGAGAGAGAGAGAGAGAGACAGACAGAGACAGAGACAGAGACAGAGTCTATATATATATATATATAGAGAGAGAGAGAGAGAGAGAACTTACTGGAGTAGTAGTTTTACAGAAACAGGTTTCAGGTGAAGGCAGAATGATCCAGAGAATGAGAATGAGCCAGAATATTAGAATAGATTATCAGAGTTAGTTTGAGGCCAAGCAGAGCAATTCAGTGAGAGGCCAAGAAAAGCTAGTTTGATTCAGGCAGGTTGGAGAGTCATTTGAGCCAGAACATTTAAGTTGACCCATCCAGCCAGAGTTCAGAAAAATAGAAAGGAAGAGTTTATTCAGCACTTAGCTTCTGAGATGACAATTACATCTGGTGAACAAATGATGATTTTATATCTAGCATCCAAACTGTTTAAAAGAAAAAACCACTGTGATTGAAGAAGAAAGCCAACCAACACTGCACAAGGCAGTGGACATCAGACAGAAATGTCACAAAGAGGAAGCATCTGATAGAAAGGCATAGAGAGAAATATGACTGGGACCATCTCTAGAGGAAGCATCAATTCTTTCAGTTTGTCTGTGTGATGATTTGAATATGCTTGGCCCAAGGAGAAGCACTGCTAGAAAGTGTAGCTTTGTTGGAGTAGATGTGACCTTTTGGAGGAAGTATGTCACACTGGGTGCTGGGCTAAGAGATCCATTCCTAACTGCCTGGAAACAGTTTGCTCCTGGCTTTCTTTGGATGAATATGCAACTATCAGTTCCTCCAGTCCCATACCAGTCTGGACACTGCTGTGTAGCCTGCCATGATGATCACTGAACCACAGAACCAATAAGCCAGACATGATTAAATATTGTCCTTTTTAAGAGTTTTCTTGGTCATAGTGTCTCTTCACCACAATGCAAAACCTACATAAGATAGGCTAGAAACCCAGAAATACTTAGGAGATGTGGGGGAGCAAGAGCCTCAAACATAGAACAAAGAATGTTACAGGAGTCTCTGAGACAGCAAATCACAGAAAGCCATCTCAAAAGACAGTTTTAATTATATAAACACTTTATCCTGAATTAAAAAATAGGAAGCTCCATTTCAGATCTATTAAGATCACAGGTAGGAGTTGAGGGTACAGAAGAATTACCTGATAAAGTCAGTGAAGGATTTATTGCAATTGTGACCATTGGAGCAAATCCCTACCTCCTTTCAATTACATTTTTTATGTATTACTATTCAAAAAAGGATGAAATAATAACTACATCAAGAAAAAATGGTTTTAAAAATACCCACAAAAACAAAAATTGTTGTATACCAAAAAATACATACAGGAAGAAAAATCAGCTACAATAATGCAAAGTATTGAGAGATGGTAAAAAGAGAACAGGAAGTGCCTAGTTGTGAACTAATGATACCTAATGAAAATAAGGAGCAAGACAAACAGCCCACTGAACCTATGGTACCACTTAATGAAATTATGAAAAGCTAACCACCCCCATTGACTTTTTCAATTACCAAGGAATAAATGCCATAAAACAGTGAAAAATCAAGAAATGAACAACTAGTCAGCAATACTGTTAAAATACAAGGTCCTAAGCCTTTTAAATAGTCAACAGTAACTTTTAAAGCACTTTTCCCATGTGAGACAGATATTAAACATTTGAGCTTTCTAAAACAGTACTAGAAGGATTTAGCAGTAGCTGTACTGGAAGTTGGTTCTCAATTACAACTGTGGTAAGAAGCTGCAATTATGGAAAATCTTAATAGGTCTAAAGGTGATAATAGGCATGAACAATTGTTAGTGAAGGTACTTTTGCTGATTTAAGATAGCAGATCTAATTTGATGACTCCTTATTACACAGTGTACTTGAATAAGGTGGAGGAACAAGGGACAAAGTCTATGTCATTTACAAAGATTATGCAAAGACTCAGAGAGACTTTTGCTGACTTCTTACATATATGAATTTCTCTGTAATCAGGGTAATATCAGATCCAAATGTGAGACAGGTATTAATTGAAACTTGAGCTTGTGAAAATGGAAAAGCAGAGTAAAGATTCTTAGACCTTTAGAAGCTCCATCAGCACCCATGGATAAATGGATTGGAATTAGTGCTCATATTAACCCTAATGACTATGATCTGACAAGCAATGACCAGTAATACTAGATAAAACAATATCCATTTGACTGTGGGAGATGAGGTCATTTTAAAAGGGATTGTACACAAGTTATTCCTAGATTCTTCTCTACTATTAGAGCCTCAGCCTTCTGGAATTGATAGAATGTATTGTAAAATTAGACATTGGACTATTGAATGATGATCAGCAAGACACCTGAAAGGTATGTCCTTGGTAATGGGAAACCCCCTAAGTGTGTTAGCTAGTACTCTAGCAACAAACAACGTGCCCAGTCATTTCCTGTTAGCAAAGAACAGAGCAACTAGAGAAAATTCAACTTGGTATTGGAGACACTGTATATTGGCATCTTTTATAATATGGCTTTATTTGTCCTGGGTTTAAATGAGTGAGATGCCCAGCTCACTGCCATTGAATGCGAGTGCCTTTATGTCTAGTTGATGTGAAGATTTATAAAGATGTGATTGTATATTGTTAATCAAAGGGGACATAAGATTAAAGAAAAAAAACTGTTGAAATAGATTAACCTGTGTACTTTAAAGATTTGTTTGTGTTTTTGGTATTGTTTTGATTTTTATTATATTATATTTTATTTTTTATTGTATATTTTCTTTTTTCCTTGAATACATTCCTTATTTACATTTCAAATGTTATTCCCTTTCCCATTATTCCCCCTTCCCAGAAATCCCCTAAAGCATTCTCCCTCCCACTGCTTCTATGAGGATATTCTTCTACCCAACCCACTCCCACCTACTCTCCCTTGATTTCCCTACACTGGGGCATCTATCAAGCCTTCCTAGGACCAAGAACCTTTCCTCCCATTGATGCATGACAAGACATTCCTCTGCTAGAAATACAGCTGGAGCTATGCGTACCCCTTGGTTGATGGCTTAGTCCCTGGAGCTCTGGGGGGGGGTTGGTTGATATTGTTGTTCTTCCTATGAGGTTATAAACCCCTTCAGCTCCTTTAGTCCTTTCTCTAACTCCTCCATTGGGGACCCTGCACTCAGTCCAATGGTTAGCTGCTAGCATCTGTCTCTTTATTTGTAAGGCTCTGGTAGGGCCTTTCAGGAGACAGCCATATCAGGCTCCTTTCAGCAAGCATTTCTTGGCATCCACAATAATGTTGGGGTTTGGTGACTGTTTATAGGATGAATCCCCAGGTAGGACAGTCTCTGGATGGCCTTTCCTTCAGTCTCTGCTACACTCTCTGCTTTGTCTCCATATTTCTCCCCATGAGTATTTTGTTACCCCTTCAGAGAAGGACCGAAGTATCCACACTTTGATCTTCCCTCTTCTTGAGCTTCATATGGTCTGTTAACTATATCTTGGGTATTCTGAACTTTTGGTCTAATATCCACTTATCAGTAAGTACATGCCATATGTGTTCTTTTGTGATTGGGTTACCTCACTAAAAATGATATTTTATATTTCCATCCATTTGCCTAAGAATTTCACAAATTCACCATTTTTAATAGCTGAGTAGTACTCTATTGTGTAAATGTACCACATTTTCTGTATCCATTCCTCTGTTGAAGGACATCTGGGCTCTTTCCAGATTCTGGCTATTATAAATAAGTGAACATACGAACATAGTGGAGCATGTGTCCTTATTATATGTTGGAGCATCTTCTGGGTATATACATGGGAGTGATGTAGTTGGGTCCTCAGGTAGTGTTATATCCAGTTTTGTGAAGAACCACCAAACTGATTTCCTGAGTGGTTGTACCAGCTTGCAATCCCACCAGCAGTAGAGGAGTGTTCCCCTTTCTCCACATCCTTGCCAGCACCTGTATTTGTAAGGTCAGAACTACAGTTAAGAAGGATCACGATACTAAAAGATCTTCACAAACTGTTAAGTTTGTGAGACTGATAGTTTCTGTTGTAATATTTAAACTATATATGATATTTTAGGTTAAGTCAAAGGGGGAATATATAGATAGATGTATTTTAATCCAGCAAAATGGCTTCTCTGGTAAAAGACCTTCTATATCTACATGTTCTCAATAGAATCCAACTGTGTTCTGGATTATAATATGATCTACTTGGAATACAGACAGACCTTAGTATCCACTTTTAATCCCAAACAATGAAAGTAAGGTTAGTTTATAGAAGGAAGCAGTCATGATTGAAAGTAATGTCTAGGTAAGGGGCAGACAAAGTGATGAATCAGAGAATGATTTGAAAGAATTGAGTCAGAGATAGGATACGACCAACTCTCAGGAGAACAACAGAGTAAGCCTACTTAAGAGGAGGGTGGCGTGTGGTACCTGTGTATAACAGTTTTACTGGGACAGTTTTATAGAGACAGGTGTCAGAGAACAAGATAGACATAATTGAAGAATACAGACACAACGTTTGTGTAAACCATGTTTGAAAGTGAAGTCTAATTGTATATATGATATAATAGAGACTTTACTAAATCATATTTTATTGAGTATAAGCAAATTGTATGATTTTAAGTACTTCATAATATGTCTAATATTTATAAATCTTTAGTCAGAATTCTCATACTATTTTAGCAGAACATTACTTGTGGCAAAAAAAAATGTAGAAATATAGAATTGATCAGATATCAGTGACAGAGCAATGTTTCATTCATTAAGAGTACTTGCTGACCTTCTGTGTACTGAATGCAATTTGCAGCACCCATCAAGAGGCTCATAGCTGCTTTAGCAGTTATTAACAAAAGACTCATTAACTGTAAATGTTTCTTTTATTTCCTCAGATGAAGTGATAAGATGAGAGCTGTGCAAATACAGAGGTTGGACTAAGCCCAGAGTGTTTCTTTCTCTAGAGAATAAGGGGATTTTTCTGTGAGGTTGTTTCTTCTTGGAATGGGTAATAATAGCTATTTTATATATGCCATGATATATCTCTTCCACAGCCTATCTCTCTTATTCATCTTAACCTTTAGGTATATTCTCTTTTCAAGATCTTGACCCTCTCTACACCTCTCCTATTATTTTTTTCTCTTTCCTTTCTCCATATCATCTTACTTACCCCTCTCGTTTCTCTACCAACTTCTCATGTCCTTAGTACGATTTCCACATGATCCCAATGGTGGGCTGACCTCATTAACTTTTGACGCTGTGAATGTGAGAAAATACACCTACAACGAAGCTGGAATTTCTTATGACAGAGATATAATTTTGAAGCTTTTCTTCAATAAATGATGTGCACTTAAAAGTTTAGAGGCTTTAATATACTCTTCTCAGTTCCCCACATCTAAAACTTCCTTTAAAGTCAATACTTAAAATCATTTGTATCATTAGTGACCCATCCTACTATTAGCCATTAGAACTTGTTTACCTGTCTTGACCTCAGAGATTAAGTCTCAAGCTTCCTGCTAACTAAACAGTAAGCTATTCAGATTTTACAATATCTAAATATCTCTGTAAAAAGTAACTTTTATTTGCAAAATATAATTGTCTTGGAGACTTACTGTTAAATAAGCTCATACTTTCTAGTTCTTTCTGGACTCTGGCTGGCTAGTTCAACTCATCTGTTCTAACTCAATCTCCTCACCAAGCTGACTGATTCATTGAATTGCTCTGCTTGGCCATTGGTTTTAATCTTCCAGCTTCTTCCTACGCCCTGGTTTTTACTTTCTTTCCCTGTGTCTAGCTTGAACTCTCTGCAACCTCTCTCAGTAAAACTGCCTGGTAAAAAGTGTCTCTCAAGTAAATTCAACCAAAGTCAACTGCATTGCAGCAACTGCATGGGTTGAACTTGTGACTCATTCTGCACTTGTCTTAAGTAGCCTCTCTTTCCTGTATTGTTTTCATGATCATTGGGAGTATCCTATCTCTGACTCATTTTGTCAAACCTTTCTTTGATTTGTTACTTTGTCTGCCCTTTAATTAGACAACACTTTCAAACATGGTTGCTTCCTTCTACATACTAATATTACCTACATTATTTGGAACTAAAGTGTATACTGAAGATTGTCTATATTCCATTCAAATCATAAGCAATCTAGGGTGTTTCTGCATTCCATCTAGATAATATAGATCTAGAAGGTCTTCATACTTGATCCCTTGCCAGAGAAGTCATGTTGCTGAATTTCAATTCCTCTACAATGGACACTCTCTTCTTACTTCTGCAGGCACACGAGTATACATAAAGCAAATATACACTCTCAGGGCAAACAATACATGCAAAGTTACTTGGGATTAAAGATGTATACTAAAAAAGTGTTGGTATTCCTGCCAAAGAGAACATAGCTGTATACTAAAGGTGTGTATGTATTTCAGTCAGAAGGATTTAAGGTGTGTGGAATGTTTTTCGAAAAAATCATTGCCTGAACACTCATGTTTCTGTATTAAAATTTTTATACATATCTCATTTAAAAATAAAGCAATAATAATTCATTTAATGTTTTAACAACTATATTCTATAGTTTCTGTGTTTGAATGTGCTGATTGCAAATACATGTGTAGAGATGACAGCAACCACTAGTGTGTACAGGTCAGAGAAAAGTATGAGATATTTTACTCTATTCCCCTCTGCCTTGTTTTTGTGGCATTGTTTTCTTTACTGAAACTACAATTCTCTTTTTAGAAGAGTCCAGTACCTATCAGTTATAAAAACATTATTTCTTTCCTCACAACACTGTGTTAATAGGCATTTACAAGACCATGTCTAACTTAATACAAGGGTGTTATAATTCATCCAAGTTCAGGCGCCCCATCCAATAATCTAAAATTATATTTAAATGTCAAATATTGAATAAAAATTTAAGTCAGGAATGGGAGTTATAGAATTCTAGTTAGAAAAATAAACATAATGCAATTTCAATTTATTTTGTATGTATAATTATATGTATGCTAGGGCAGAGTTATGTGGTTTTAGCTTTGACTCCAGAGGGCAACACTTAGGAAATTTTGTTGCTATTTTTGGTAGTACACACTTTTAATATCAGTACATTAGGCACAGAGATAGGTGGTTCTCTCTGAATTGTAGGTCCCTCTGGTCTATAGAGTGAGTTTCAGGTGAGACCAGTGTTCACAGTGAGACACTGACTCCAAACAATTCATAAAAATAAAATATAAGTTATAGTAAAATCAAGTTAAATTGTATTAGACTCGAGATGTGCTACTTTTTAATATGGTAAGTCTTAATTTGCTGAGGCCAAAGAAATTCTCAAATATATATATATATATATATATATGATATATATATATATATATATATATATATATATATCATATATATATATCATATATATATATTATATATATAATGATTTATATATATTTATTTATATATATATAAATATAATATATATTATATATATTATATTTTTATATATATATAAATCTATATTTTTATATATATATAAATCATTATTTGGAGAAAGGTAAATGAATCAAATCCTACTCCATTGTATGTAGCTAGAAAAAGTTGATATTTAACATAGTATATATTTAAAGGGACAGTATACCTTCCTATAGTTAGGAAATTTATCTTAAATTCATATAGATTTTTACCTTTTAGAGACTATATTACCAATCAATTTCAAAATCACCACATTTAACTGACTGAATTTTAATACAATCTTCCATTCCCCTTAATAAAGCTTTAGAATTACCTTTCTAAAGTTTTCATATGACTCAATATCTATTAAAGTTTATCTGAAGTAGTCTTCTATTGATTTTACTTTAATTTAGCATAATGCCTCATTTTCTGATTGCTAAAGTTTATGTATGATCGACATATTCTCAATTGTTGTGGCAGTGTTTATTTATTTTTCACTACTACTCTCTCAAACTCATATATATTAATAGCTTAGCTCATTTCTATTTTTCCTTGGAATTGTTTTGACACTAAATTAAGTCTGCACCGTTCTTGTTATTTTTAAATAATTTAGGTGCAAGTATCCATTTTGTATTCAAAACAAACTATTTCATCAATGAACTCAAAAGCACAAAGAGCTAAAGATTTCGTTTTACTACAGAGCTTATATTTTAAGCAGGTTTTTGTATTACAAGTCTATTTACTTCCACATTAATGACATGCAGATGTTTATTCACAAAATATAATTAATTCAGAGCCAGTCAAATTGCTGAATATGTTCTTTTTGTCACAAATTCTGAGAAGTTGAGTCTATTTCCTGAGACCAGAATGGTAGAGTGAACACATACCTGACACTTTCATGCTAACTCTACACCACTTGTGATGCAGAATACAAATAATCTCATACAGACACAGAAATGTATATATATATATGTATATATATATATATATATATATATATATATGCATAAGATTTTAAACTTTTAGCCCTAAATAATGGGAAGATGGGGAAGATATATTCATGTATGAAATTCTAAATGAAAGTAAGTTAATAGCAAACTTTCCAAATGGAAAAGAATGAATATGAAATACCATAAAACTATAATAATAATAATAATATTTTTCATTTCTTTGCAAGAATCTTTTGCATACATGCTTATGCAGCATATGCTAGCATGGTGCCATGGATGCTACAGGAAGGTGTTAGATTTTCAGAAACTGGAGTTTCAGATGGTTGTGTACTACCTTATGGGTGATGAATTGAACCTGTGTCACATGCAAGAAAAGCACTGACCTTAACCACTGAGCCACCTATTAAGTCCAATATTAAAATTCAAAGTAGGATAAGTGCAACCTTAGAATTAAGAGAAAAATATAAATTAAGAGAAAAATAAAAATATAAATAACAACATTGGACACAGAGTCTAAATTAAACTAAATTTAAATTTAGATTTAATTAAAATGAATTAAAATAAATTCACAGTTCAAAATAATGCTTGACATTTCCTTTTAGCCACAGTAAAAACATATTTTAATTTTCAGTATGAACCTAATTGGATATTGAGTTCTAGGCCTTATGGCTTTAACCTCAATAAAAATAAGTTAATATACAACCTGTAATATATAGCTTAAAACCCAGAATTGTAGGTTTGAGTTTTATAATCTTAAAATTTCCAAAAACTTGATGAACATCCTAAAAATTTTTGTCATTATAAACTGTGTGATTACTGATACAGTAAAAATAATGATATGTAAATTTACTTAAAAGCTATGCACATTCAAGCACACTCACACCCAGGACAGATGAGAGGAGAGAGGAAGAGAAGTCATCACTAATATAAACATATAGACAATATCTTATTACTTTTGGCACCCATTCTTTTATATGCCTCATGAAAATTAAGTGGCCTGGCAAGAGAACTGAAATAGATTATCAATTAAGTTTTTAAATACAAAGTAAAATAAGAAACACCTTAGAACACTTAGTTAAGTATTCTGTAGGAATAAAAAATACTAAAAATCCTCTTTTGCTTTCATATATATTCTGATATATACATTACACTTGACATTACACAGAAAGTTATTTAGACATTCATCCTAGAATATATCTTTTCTTGATTTTATTGCTTATTTTTGAGATTATAACCTTTCTTGCCTTCCATTCCTTCTCTTTAATCTCTCCCATGTACCCTAGCCCTTGTTAAGTCTAAAATTCATTTTGATGTTTTATCCTTAATGGTTGGTATTTATTTGTGCGTCTCTGTGTGTGTGTGTGTATTTCTAAGATTTTCTTTAAATAACAGAAAATGGCCTTAGATTTCATTAGAACAAATTTATTATTTTTCTTAATATCTAATTTGTTTTATATAAAAAACATGCCAAATATTTTCTTTTATATTTTATTTCCTTTTCAAAATTTAAAGCATTTTAACTTTATATTTTTATGTTTATAAGACACATTAATTCAGGTTTTTTGACTGTGCCACAATGATCTTTGTGAATGTTTATTCTCTGCTATGCATGTATGTTCTGTAACGGAATTCAATAAATTAATAAGAACTGACACTGAACAATGTTTAGTGTAACAGTGCAAAATGTTATTTTAGGATTCTTTAAGGATATATATATATATATATATATATATATATATATATTACAGTATTTGTTGCAGTTGTATGTTGTGGTGTTGTGAATTTAATTTTGAACTAAATATGGGTGAGATAAACATTATGACAATGGCATAAACTCTCAGCAGATCGCACATAAATGGCATGCATGTATACATCAATTTATTTATATTTAATTATGTGTAATTAATGGACATTTTATCTCTGAGTCCTTTTATTCCTAAAGAAGAACCTCAACACGGTATTGAATAAATGTGCCATATATCCATTGTGTGATATATATAATATTGAAGAAGTTGACTTTTATTGTCGGTTATGTGAAAGATTAAACAACAAAGACATTATCAGCTTTGTTGTTACAACGTTCCCTAAAAATATTTTTCCTCTTCTTTAATCTGATCATTTGTAGAACATACTAATACTTTTTTTCTTTTTTTTAATTTTATTTTCTATATATTTTATTTACATTCCCAATGATTTCCCCTTTCCTGGTTTCCCCCTCCCAGAAAGTCCCATAAGCCCTCTTCCCTCCCTCTGTTCCCCAGTCAACCCCCTCCCACTTCTGTCCTGGTATTACCCTACATTGCTACATCCAGTCTTTCCAGGGCCAAGGGTCGCTCCTTTAGGCAAATGGTCAGAACTGGAAAATATCATCCTTAGTGAGGTAATCCATCACAAAAGAATACTACTTAAATGCTAAAATGGTAATCCCTTATTGTAATATATCTTGTATGGTCACATCATTTTAAATTATTTTTTTCAAATTATATGTAAAATTATTTATTTATCAATTATGATTTGCAGCATGGGAACCTTCTGAATCACAATGTTTCATTGAATATTAATTTTATTTTTACACTCCAGATTTTACTCCCCACTTCCTGTACATCCTCCCACTCTACCACATCCCCATACCTCCTCCCCACTCCCCTGTCTATATGTGTATGTCCCCATCTCCTACCCCACCTGACCTCTAAACTCCCTGAGACCTCCAGTCTCTTGAGGGTTAGGTGCATCTTCTCTGAATGAACACAGACCCTTCAGTCCTCTTCTGTATACATCTCTTATCAGCTAGTGTATGATACCTGTTTGGTGGTCCAGTATTTGAGAGATCTCAGGGGTCCAGATTAATTGAGACTGATGGTCTTCTTATAGGTTCCCCTTCTCCTCAGCTTCTTTCAGCCTTTCCCTAATTCAACAACAAGGGTCAGAAGCTTCTTTCTGTCCGTTGGTTGGGTGCAAATATCTGCATCTGATTCTTTTAGTTCCTGGTTGGGTCTTCCAGAGTGTGGTCATGGTCACAATAGGTCCATTTTGTGAGCACTCCTTAGCCTCAGTAATAGTGTCATGCCTTGGGACCCTCTCTTGAGTTGGATCCCACTTTGGGCCTGTCACTGGAACTTCTTTTCTTCAGGTTCTTTTCCATCTCATCCCTATAATAATTCTTCTTCTTCTTCTTCTTCTTCTTCTTCTTCTTCTTCTTCTTCTTCTTCTTCTTCTTCTTCTTCTTCTTCTTCTTCTTCTTCTTCTTCTTCTTCTAAGTATTCTTCAATTCCTGTCTTTTTTTAACATTAGCACCAAAAAAAAAAAAAAGACAACGTATCTTTTTTTGTTGTTATTTTCTTATGATTTCATTCGTTTCTTTCCCTTTTTTTTTAAGCGAATCCATTCTCCATTTGCATTTCAAAGTTATACCTTTTAAGACAGGAACAATTATGGTTCAGAGTTTTGACTGTGGGATGGGCCCCTCTCCCACATTAGAAGCCCTGTCTTTCTGCTGGAGAAGGGCTTTATAAGGTGGCTCTCCCTACTGTTGGACATTTCATCTAAGGTCCCTCCCTTTGAGTCCTGAGAGTCTCTCACCTCCCAGGTCTCTGTTGCATTTTGGAGGGTCCCCACAAACTCCTACCTCCTGAGGTTATTTGTTTCCATTCTTTCTGCTGGACCTCAGGGCTTCAGTCCTTTCTCTCCACCCAATACCAGATCAAGTTCCCCTCTCCACACCACTCTCCACTCTGTCATTTTCGCTTCCAGGTCCCTCCCTCCCAGTTTTAATTGCTTCCTTCTCCCTCCCAAGTGGGACTGAGGAGTCCTTACTTGGGCACTTCAGCTTGTTGAACTTTTTGAGACTGTATCTTGGGTATTCTGTACTTTTTTTTGTTGTTGTTGCTAATATCCACTTATTAGTGAGTACATAACATGCATCTTCTTTTGGGTCTGAGTTACCTCACTAATGATGATATTTTCTAGCTCCATCCATTTGCCTGCAATACTCAGGATGCCCTCATTCTTTTTTTTTTTATTTTAAAGTTTTTTTATTTACATTCCAAATCATTTCCCCTTTCCCGTTTCCTCCCTCCCTGAAAGTCCCATAAGCCCCCTTCCCTCCCTCTTTTCCCCATACCACTCCTGGGCATATACCCAGAGGCTTTACCTGCATGCAATAAGAACACATGCTCCACTATGTTCATAGCAGCCTTATTTATAATAGCCAGAATCTGGAAAGAACTCAGATCTTCCTCAATGGAGGAATGGATTCAGAAGATGTGGTATATTTACACAATGGAATACTACTCTGCAATTAAAAACAATGAATTCACGAAATTTCTAGGCAAATGGTCAGAACTTGAAAATATCATCCTTAATGAGTTAACCCAATCACAAAAGAACACACATGGTATGCAAGCACTGATAAGGGGATATTAACCCAGAATCTCGGAATACCCTAGACACAATTTGCATATCAACCGATTTCCAAGAATATGGAAGGAGAGACCCCTGGTCCTGGAAAGATTGGATGTAGGGGAATGCCAGGATAGAGAAGCCCTCATTCTTAGTGCTTAACAGATGTGTAGCATTATATTGCATAAATGAACCACGTTCTCCATATCCATTCTTCTGTCTTGGGATATCTGTGTTGTTTCCAGCTTCTGGCTATCACAGTGTGAACATAGTGGAACACGTGCCCTTGTGGCATGGAGGTGCATCTTTTGGGTATATTCCCAAGAGTGATATTGCTGGGTCTTTAGGTAGATCTATTTCCAATTATCTGAGGAGTCTCCAGATTGATTTCCAGAGTGGTTGTACTAGTTTGCAATCCCACCAGCAATGGAGAAGTATTCCTCTTTTTCTACATCTTTGTCAACATGTGCTGCCACTGAAGATTTGATCTTAGCCATTCTGATTTGTATAAGGTGGAATCTCAGGGTAATTTTCATTTTCATTTCTCTGATCACTAAGGACTTTTTTTTCTACTTACATGAACTTTAGTACATGTGTTCTTAACAATTATGCTTGGATGGTCCATAAAAATTTCAAAAGACATTAAAATAAAGCTACCTGTCATTTCATGTTATTTCCCTGTTAACTATGTTTACAGCACATGCATATTAGGCAAGTATCAAAAAAAATCACAAAAGCAAAAACAAAACAAAATAAAACACTTAAAAATAAGTTAAATACATGGAACTTTATTTACTGCTTTGATACCCATGGAACCTGGAACACCAAGCAACTTGTTTTTACTGAGTCTTTACTTTTACATGTGTTCTTAGATTGCCAAAACCATTTAAATACAAATAAAAGGTGTAGCAAAAATAAGGAAAGCAATCAGCAGGTAACTTTACAAATAATGGAATGTGAAGAGTTTCTGCCCTTATCAGAGTATATTGGGTCACAATTTTGTCTAGAGACTACTTCTGGAACTGGGGTCAATAGTGTGCACATAGAGACAAAGGGTCCTAGCTTACACCCACAGGATGTGTCACATCCTCATAAGTGCTCCAAGCCTTACATTACACACAAAGATAATACTCATGACTGGAACCCATTATCCCCTTCATTCCTTTCCAGCACACACCAATATGTAGGCAGTTTTCTTTGCTTAGACATGGAAGCAGTTTTAACACTGGCCCTTCTGAAGCCAAAATGTACCAAAAGTATTATGCCAAGCATGTATAACTCATGTAAAAATTTAACATCCCATATTGGCCACCTCAATATAAAAATGAGTAACTCCCTAAAGTTAACTGGCTCTACTCCCCTAATATTAAAACATAAAAGCCACATGGGAAATATAGAGATTCAAATAGAAGTAACATAAATCTGTCATAAATCATAAACAGAAAAACAATCTGTGGGACAGCATAGATGACATAAGGTATACTGTGTCAATTTTAGAATGAGGCAGACCAAGGTTGGAAGGCCGTTGCTTTTCCCCTCCTTCTCCTATTTCTGCTTTGTCTCCTTGGGTACCCAATATACACAATGTCAAGTTGTCTCTCAGTAACTGCATTATTAGCATGTTGTCTTCGTAGGACTATTCACTTAATGTATCAAATTCAGCAATGGCTTCATCAAGTTGTTTTTGCAAGAGAGCAGGCATTCTCTAGGGAGTTCAGAATCTCATGATCACTAGGGACTTTGAACATTTCTTTAGGTGTTTCTCAGTCATTAGAGATTAGTCAGTTGTGAAACCTTAGTTTAGTTCTATACCTCACTTTTTGTTTGGGTTGTTTATATATTTTTTTCTTGAGTTCTTTATGTATTTTGAATATTAGCCCTCTATCAGATGTGGGTTTAGTGAAGACTTTTTCCTAATCTGTAGGTTGCTGATTTGTCTTATTGACTACAGAAGCTTTCTAGTTCCATGCAGTACCACTTATCAATTCTTGATCTTAGAGCACGAGAAGTTGGAGTTCTGTTTAGGAAATTTCCCCCTGTGCCAATGAGTTCAAGGCCCTTTCCCACTTTCTCTTCCATTAAATTCAATGTATCTGGGTTTATGTTGAGGTTCTCGATCCACTTGAACTTGAACTTTGTGCAAGGTGACAAATATGGGTCTAGTTTCATTTTTCTACAAACAGACATAATGTTAGACCAGCACCATTTATTGAAGATGCTTTTTTTCCTATTGTACATTTTTGGCTTAACTGTCAAAGATCAAGTGTCCATAAATGTATGGTTTTATTTCTGGGTCTTCAATTCTATTCCATTGTTCAAAGTGTCTTTCTCTATATCAATACCATGCAGTTTTTATCACTATTGCTCTGTAGTAAAGCTTGAGGTTAGGGATGGTGATTCCTCTGTCAGTTCTTTTATTGTTAAGAATTATTTTTGCTATTCTGGGTATTTTCCTTTCCAGATGAATTTGAGAATTGCTCTTTCCATGTCTTTGAGAATTGAGTTGGAATTGAGATGGGGATTGCATTTAATCTGTAGATTGCTTTTGGTAAAATGGCCATTTTTACTACATTAATTCTACCAATCCATGTGTATGGGAGATTGAACAGTTTTCAGAGATCTTCTATTTCTTTCTTGAGAGACTCGAAGTTATTGCCATATAGGTTTTTAACTTGTTTGGTTAGAATTATCCCAAAATATTTTATGTTATTTATAGATATTGTGAAGGGAGTTGTTTCCCTACTTTCTTTCTCAGCCTGTTTACCATTTGTATAAAGGAAGGTCTCTGATTTATTTGAGTTAATTTTATATCTGGCCACTTTGCTGAAGTTGTTTATCAGCTGGAGAAGTTCTCTGGTAGAATTTTTGGGGTCTCTTATGTATACTATCATATCATCAGCAAATAGTGATACCTTTATTTCTTCTTTGCCAATTTATTTCCCCTTGGCCTCTTTTTGTTGTCTTACTAATCTAGCTAAAACTTGGAGTAGTATACTGAATAGATATGGGGTATAGATAGTCTGGTCCCCATTTTCAGTGGAATTTCTTCAAGTATGTCTCCATTTAATTTGATATTGACTCTTGGTTTGCAGTAAATTGCTTTTCTTATGTTTAGGGGTAGGCCTTGAATTCCTGATCTCTCCAGTACTTTAAAGATGAATGGGTATTGTATTTTGAAAAATGCTTTTTCTGCATCTAAGGCGATGATCATGTGATTTTTTTTTTCTTTGAGTTTGTTTACATAGTGGATTACGTTAATGGATTTTTGTATATTAAACCAATCTTGCATCCCTGGGATTAAGCCTTCTTGTTTGTGGTGAATGATGGTTTTGATGTTTATATTCAGTTTGCAAGAATTTTTTTGAGTATTTTTGCATCAGTATTCATAAGCGAGATGGGTTTGAAGTTCCCCTTTTGTTTGTGTCCTTGTGTGGCTTAGGTATCAGAGTAATTGTGGCTTCATAGATCGAGTTAGTTAGAGTTCCTTCTTTTTCTATTTTATGGAACATTTTGAGGAAAATTTGAATCAGGTCTTATTTGAAGGTCTGGTAGAATTTTGCACTAAATCTGTCTGACCCTGGGCTTTTATTTTTTTTGGTTGGGAGATTTATAATGACTTCTTTTATTTTCTTGTGTGACACGGGTCTGTTTAGATAGTTTAGCTGCTCTTGATTTAACTTTGGTATATGGTATCTGTCTATAAAACCATCCATTTCATCTAGATTTTCCAGTATTGTTGAGTATGAGCTTTTATAGTAGGATTGATGATTATTTGAATTTCTTCCATTTCTGTTGTTACGTCTCCCTATTCATTTCTGATTTTTTTTAATTTCAATATAGTCTCTGTGCCCTCTGTTTAGTCTGGCTAGGGTTTATCTATCTTGTTGATCCTCTCAAAGGACAAGATTTTGGTTTTGTTGATTCTTTCTATTGTTTTCTTTGTTTCTATTTGGTTGATTTTGGCCCTGAGTTTGACTGTTTCCTGCATTCTACTCCTCTTGGGTGAGTTTGCTTCTTTTTGTTCTAGAGCTTTCAGGAATGCTGTTAAATTGTTAGTGTAAGATCTCTGCACTTTCTTTACCAGGATGATTAGTGCTAGGAACTTTGCTCTTAGCACTGTTTTCATTGTATCCCATAAGTTTGGGTTTGATGTGTCAATATTTTTGTTAATTTCCAGGAAGTCTTTAATTTCTTTCTTTCTTTCTTTGTTCCCTGACCAAATTATCATTCAGAAAAGAGTTGTTCAGTTTCCACATATATGTGGGCTTTCTGTAGTTTTTGCTGTTATTGAAGACCAACCCTAGGCCATGGTAATCTGATGGGATGCATGGTATTATTTTGATATGGTCAGTTTTGGAGAAGGTACCATGAGGTACTGAGAAGAAGGTGTATTCTTATTTTTAGGGTGAAATATTTTGTAAATATCCGTTAAATCTGACCATTGTTAGGTAGTTAGACTACAAGCAGTAAGTCATTGACAAATTCCCTCAAATGATATCCCCCTTCCCGATTACCCATCCACAACCCTGCCCCCAATCACATCTACACTCTCCTCCCTCCCCTTTGCTTCTATGAAGGTGCTCTCCCACCTACCCACCCATTCCTGCCCCACTGCTGTAGCATCCCCCTACACTGGGGCATCAAACCTCTCTGGGACCAAAAGCCTCCCCTCCCAATGGGTCAGGCAAGGCCATTCTCTGCTACATATGTATCTGGAGTCATGAATCTCTCCCTGTACACTCCTTGGTTGGTGGTGGTCTAATCCCTGGTAGCACTGAGTGGCATGGCCAGCTGACATCAAGATATCCATTTCTTCTACCATATCTTTAACATCTGAAATTCTGTCTTTTATCTCTCATATTCTGTTGATGAAGCTTGCCCCTTTAGTTCCTGTTTTAATTCCTAAATTGTTCATTTCCAGAATTCCCACAGTTTCTGCTCTTTTAGTGATTCTATTTCCAATTTCAGTCCTTCAATGGTTTTATTTATTTCCTTAAACCAGGGGTTCTCAAATTTCCTAATTCTGTGAACCTATAGTACAGTTCCTCACATTATAGTGACCCCCACCATAAAATAATTTTTGTTGCTACTTTGTAGCTGTAATTTTGCTACTAGAATGACTTATAATTTGAATATCTGTATTTTCTGATGGTCTAAGTAGACCCATATGGGTCTTTTTATGCCCATAGGAATCATGACCTACAGGTTGAGAACTTCTGCCTTATGCTGTTTGGTTTGGTTTTCCTAGATTCTTTTGGGCATGTATTCATTTCCTCTTTAAGTACTCTTTTTATATTAATTTTCATTGTTTGAAAGGCTTTTCTTTGGCTTCAACTGTATTGGAATACAGTCCCACTGTGGAAGGATACCTGTCCCCTAGTGAAGCCATATTGCTTGAATTGTTTTGCTTTTTTTTTCATGCTGGTGTCAAGACACCTGGGTTTGGCATGAATAAAGTTGTAGAAGCTAATTTATGGATTTGTCTTCCTTGAGTGGCTTCTTTGTATCTTAGTTTCTGTTTCCTCTCTGGACTTTTGGAGAGTGTAATGACTGTGTGCGGCCATTTTTTTTTTTTAACCAGCTTACCTGTGTGTTAACAGGGAATACTTGGTGTTGTTGAAGGTTAGGATACAGAGATGAGTTGGGGAAAGGAAAGTTGGAGAAAATCTTGGGGGATGTCTGAAAGAAAAAGCGAGACCATAGCAGGATTTTAGCTACAGGGCTTGGAATGAAACTTGGGGATAAGATTTCAGAAACAGTAGGAAAGATGAGTCTGCCTCAGTCTACTGGAAGAAGTGGAGGCCCTTGAGCCTGCTCTGGTTGAGTCAGAGGAGAAAGATGGGAGGTGGGTGTTGAGGGTTCAGGGAAGGCAGCAGGGGTGTTCTGCTACAGAGCTAGAGATACAGCTGGGGGATTGGCTTTGAGGGAAATGAGAGAAAGCAGAATAGCAGGCAACCTACCTGGTTTTCAGGCAGATAAGGTCTGTGCAAGGGGTGCCTGCTGTGGTTGGGGTCTGGGCTCTTGCATTTAGTGAGCACATGCAGGTTAAAAGGATGTGCTCTGTGGTTACATAGGTGATGTGGGCACGAAAAAGAGAAGGCTGTCACTGATATTCTGCTACAGTACTAGGAACAAAACCAGGGGATTGGGTCTGGGAGAACACAGAGGGAGGAGAAGGTTTTTCTGACAGCCTACCTGGATTTCTGGCAGGCATGGTTTATGGCTTAGCAGAACACATTGTTCTTTTATTAAATGGGTATTAACTCATGTGAGAATCTAACTCTTTTTTTTAAATTTATTGCTCTTATTTTTAAGATAATAATAAAATTACTCATTGCCTTTGTCTTTTTCCACTCCTGAAAACTGTGCATATACAGCTGCTTGTTCGCAAATTCTTGACCTTTTTTTTTGCATTAATTTTAGTTGCATATATTTTTGTATGTGCATAAAAATGTATATATTCCCAAATATAATTATTTCATTCTGTGTAATGTTTCTTGAATATATGTTATCAGAGATGACTCTTTATAATTGGATAACCTGTCAGTGTGCCTTTGCCTACATTTGTTGACTGTAGCTCTTTGTGTAAGGTTAAATACTCTTCCCTTGGCCTAAGCTGAGAGAGTTGTCTTGTAGATTTATTCTTACAACTGGATTGCCCAAGTCTACATTATCTACTTCTTGAACAAGTAGTTTCTGTGATACTCCTGGTGAAACTAAATGCACTTTTATTTTCTTTCAGCTTTTGTGCCATATTATATAAAACTGTAACAAGTAGCATACATATTTATGAAATTTTAATCTCATTGAAAAATTTGTCATTTTATAAACATATTAATTAATTAATAAATTACCCTATTATTTATTTTCTTTCAGGCTATTTTATTTAATATGAAAGTGCAGAACAGTATCAATTGTTATTTGTATGAATACAGTTAATCTTCATTACCAATACTATTTTTTTCTTTTCCCATAAGTACTAAATCTATTCTTGGCTTGTGTAAACCTCACCATGTCACTAAAATAGGTCCAAAACTCATCTTTCATCCTCAATTCTCTGACCCCAGGTACTGGGAGTATAGACATAATCCATCACACAAGGTTTGTGTGGCTATGGAAAGCTTTGAAAATTCATGCACAATTTCAGAGATCACTAACTAACAGGGTAAAACAAAGCCACAAGTGTGGATGGTACCATTCGTTGGCTTGGAAGGAATAAAAGGGGAAAGGGAAAATGCAGCTGCTGTTCTGTGATTTTCTTCTTCTAGGTTGACTATTTTGTAATCTGAGATTTTCTGCTGGATCTTCCCTGTCCTGGTGAACTGAATACTCTGAAATCAGTATCCTTCATGTATCTTTCCCCCTTCAATATATGTTTTTGTCATGTTCTTCGTGGTGAGCGAATGGTTAATGAGATATTAAACTGGTAGAAAAGTTGTTAGATAGATCACAATAGTTGGTTACAGTGAGAGCTCTAAAGGAATGCCAAGATTAGTGTAAAGACTAATGACTGATATCATGAGGATTCTGAATTATTCTGAATATTGTGAATTAGGCTGGGAGCCATGTATGGTCTCTGTAATAAATACTCTGAAATTCAATTCCTACATCTATAGTCCACCTGTAGCCTAAAAATTGTTTGAAAATGCATACAGAAATAATTGGTTAATTCTGGCGCAGTTATATAGTTATTGAGAGATCAAATCTTGTAAACTCAGACTCCATTTTAGAGAACTTGAACTCAGGTAAACTAACAGGCCAGTACCTAACATTAGTTTTCAAGTTACATCAAACAAAACTTAAGTCTAGCTCCAGGTTCTAGGCTAACCCCAATAGGACCTGTGCCTCCAGGTTGATATCCCCTCCCCCTCCCCCCAAACCCTCATTTCCAGGTTTATTCCCAACAAACCTGCCCTCTGTATAACAACCACCAATGCAGAGGGAAGCAGAAGTCAAGTTTATGGTTTGATTCCCAGCACCAGCCAATTAGTAGCTCTCCAATTAGATGTTTGCCAGGCTAGAAACACTCACTGCCTTCCCTGCTTACTGCTTTCTATAAAATCTTATCCTGATAGATGTTTGGGCTCCTCTCCACCAAATCCATCCTGCCTGTCTGAGGTGGGCTGAGCCCAAGCTAGCTCAAGTAATGGTTCTGATGTGATTGCATTGGATAGGATCAGGTCCTGTTTGGTCTTTGGGGTTCACTACCACTTCCTTGGCACTGCATTATCACTGTTTACTGTTAATTGGGGTGTATACTGAGAATTTGGAATGAAATCAGAAGGCTTTATTTTAAAAATGTACAGGTAAGCAAGGGAAAATGTGGATCAAAACTGAGAGACAAGAAAGGTTTGAGAGTTGAGGAAATTAGTTTGGAAGTTCTAGAGATGGCTTAGTGATTAATCACACTTGCAATTCTTACAGAGAACGAGGGTTCTGTTCCACAAGCAACGTGCAACTATCTTTAACTCAAGTTACAGGGGTTCCCAGGTCCTCTTCTGGCTTCCTCCAGCAACAGGAATGTGCACAGCACACAAACATTCATTCAGGCAATGTGCATGTGCATGCGCACACACACAAAAAAAAAATAAAAAATATATATTAAAAAAAGTCCCAAGAGAATAATTTTTTTAACCAGGACAATAATTCATTTTATAGGTTCCTTATTTGTTGGCTCCAATTTGTTAAGCTATAAAATCATTTGACAAATCTTTTCTTGGGACAGTATAACTTATAAGAGAATCCTGGTTATATAAGTACATCGCAAGTACATCTAGGGACAAATTTGTGTTTGTGTGTGTGTGTGTGTGTATGTTTTCCTAACAATCAAGGTTGGCTACCACTGTCATATAAAGAGGATTAACTACCATTGCTTAGTCTGCTAACAGTCTGCACCATAATATATATGGGGCTTCCTTTGCTGCCTAACAAACAGGAAGAGTGGCTTGTGTACGTTCCAGGCATATGTTTAATGAAAGCAAACACCGTGTTAGAATTTATGCAAGTTTTCCACCAAGGAAGTTGTTTGAAGCTGTAACAGTAAAGCATAAACTACAATGGAGACCCCAAGATTTTTTGGGGGGATACGATTTTAGAATATCAAAGAAAGGATTAGTCATCTCCAAGGAAGAGGACATTTGGAAATAAATGAAAAATTGAAAGGGTAAGCCTCATCAGATACATGGGAGCTCACATCATGGCAACATTTGTCCCAGATGCTAGATATATAACTAAAGTATGTATTGTTTCTCCTGCTGAAACTTCTCAACCTTCTTTTTCTATGCCCATAAGCTTATCTTTTGCAATCAGATTGTTTACTCAGTGTCATTGTATATTGGGAGCATGCGAATTGCTAGGATCATAGACAGATAAATAGGCCAACAGAAAAAAAATATATGCTGTACAACAGCATTCTGAAATGACAAGAACAAAGTTAAATTAGAAATTAGAGAACACTATCATTAGAAAACTCTAAGCAGTAGAAGAATTTTAAATGAACAACATAGCTGCTCTGGCAAGTGATTGCATCCAAAGACCTTCTAGGTCTATATGATCTGTCCAGAATGCAGACATGCCCTGCATTATGAACTGACTGGAATACAGATTCATCTTTAGTATATACCCTTAGTCCCTAACAACGAAGGTGAGGTTAGTTTGTAGAAGGAAGCAGCATGTTTAAAAGTAATGTCTAACTGAGGCACAGTAACAAATTAGAGAAAGATTTGACAGAATGAGTCAGATCAAATATGTCCATCTCTCCAGAGAATAGACCATGGAAGGAAGGCTATTTAAGAGTAGTGATCAAAAGAGAAAAATATGGTGTGTGTGTGTGTGTGTGTGTGTGTGTGTGTGTGTGTGTGTGTGTGTGTTTGCGTGTATGTAGCATTTTTGTGTCCAGACAGTTTTACAGAGATAGGACACAGAAAGAGCAAGCTAGACATAAGTGAAAACAGTGAGCCCGAGAATGAAAAGGAACCAGATGATTAGAACATAATCCCCAAAGTTAGTATGAGACGAAGCAGAACAATTCAGTCAGAAGTTGGAAGAAGCCAGGCAAGAACAGTCAGCTTGGAAGAGTATATTTTATTGAGGCTAGAAGCTTTCAGTACTAGGCCTAGGGAGAATTAGAACAGACAGAAAAACACTCTGGCCTCACACCAAGCCCTGTGTTTCTCCATCAGATAAAGCTCTCGTCTCATCCTGTTATTTGAGGAAAAATGTGAACTATACACTAAGCAATATAAGAACATTAAAAACAAATTGCAGTAAATGATTCTGAGATCATTAACCATTCAAGGTGGGTCCTTAGGAAAATATTAATTACAGAAAACCATAACAACACTATCATAAGCTCTATTTCTTATCATGGAGAATGACTGAAATACTCCCTGGAAGTCCTTTTGACCTGAGCAAGGCCAGGCAAAGGACTTCAATGTATGCCTCACACCCAGCAGGACTGACAAAGCTTTACCAGAGTCAGGCTCACAGAAATGAGAAAGACTTCCCTGATCCAGTTTGTTCGGATAAAGTAAACTAAATTTCTCCTTCTAGGCATTTAAAATTCAAGACTAGTCCTCATCCTAGATCTGCTACCAAAGACAGAGCCCATCTCCACCTTCAGCTGTATAATAACCATGGCTCCTGGTTCATCTGTATGTTACTGTCTTCCTTCATTCATATGAACAAAATGACCTCACTGGGTTTCTAGGTTGTTATCCTTAGGACTCCATCACAGTGTGAAGAAAATCCTATCCTAGCTGTTCTATTTTGGTGTTTGCCATTTCTTCTTTCACAATTACTAATTAGGTCATTCCCTAAGCACAGCATCCATAGAAACTAAAATTTATCCTCCAACGACTTTAAAATTTGAACAAGTCAACTGAGTCCTTTTTAAACAAGTCATCAAACAAACAGCCAGATATTTTTTAAAACTTTTTAATATTCAAGTATAAAGTTGTATAATATAAAAATTGATATATTTTCCTAATCTAAAATTTTGTATTTAATTTCATCTAGTATGTAATATTTCTTATATAAAGAACTGATATATATCAATAGAAAATTAGATGTGGCTAGCAAAACTAGTAGGTTCTTTTCGTCTAATTATAGGTCATCTTCTAAAAGTCTAATATTCTCCTTTACGTGGATACTGGAATTCATGAGAGGAAGTTATTTAATGCTAGAAAAGAACAAATAAGAAACAATTGCTATTGTTTGTTATAACAAACAAAAAGTTGCTATTGCACAACTGAGTGGTTTTGTACAATAGCAACAGTGTCCCCCAGTCTACTTTAAAATGATAGTGCAACATTACTTTGTGCAACATTAAACACTGAATTTTTGGAGCTAGGTACTTACTTCTCACTGTTGAAAAAGAAGTGACATTTCAG
Source organism: Tokudaia tokunoshimensis (assembly GCA_036184795.1). NCBI lineage: Eukaryota > Metazoa > Chordata > Mammalia > Rodentia > Muridae > Tokudaia > Tokudaia tokunoshimensis. The sequence continues at coordinate 17,225,476 of BTHU01000011.1, forward strand.
ATTCCTTTTCCCAATATCTAATTCTAATTTCTTCAATGTAAACACTCATTATTTCTAAAATATTTATTTCTCATGAAATATAATTTTTATTAATTACTTTGAATTCTTCAAAAATGTGATATTGTTTAAGCTATAAAATATGCATGTCTGTGGGACATTATTAGTGTAGCACAACTATTTTTGCTTTATTTATTTTTAATTATTTAATATTTTTCTGTGTATGGATTTCTTTTCTTTTTCCTTGCCCCCTCCCCTGCATATAAGCATGTGCATTGCTTTTGTGCCTGGAGGCATCAGAGATCTAAGGTGGTGATGGTTGATGCCAAAGTTGTAGCTTAACTTGACTTGATTTTAGAGACAACAATGGAAGATTGGAGGAATAGCATGTCCTTCTTCACTGTAATGTTGAGACTATCCCATATCTGGCAGGAGTGGAATCCCTACCATGAAAGACCTTTGTATAAAGCTATGAGAATGAAGTATTGGCAGGAACGGAAAACTCAATATGCTGAGATGCTATAACCACGAGTCATCTGTCATGGAGAACTGCATAAAGTGAATGTAGCATGCCCCAAAAGGAGATGCATGCTGCAGACTTCACAGCCAGAGAAGCACAGATATCCAATCCTTTGAGCCTCAAACCCTAGATACTAGATATGGAGCTAAATAATTGGATGGTTGCCCCGGTGGATTTTCATCTGACTTTGGACTACCGTTTCTTCACTATAGCCCCTTTCTTTTCCAAGAACTGGCAAAGCATATTCAGAATTTGAGGTATATAATTTGTCCTATAAAAATGTAACTTGTCACAGTAAGTGATTACCTCGAGTCTAAAAACAGACTCTTGAGTTTTAAAAGGTGGTGAGATTGTTAAATATTAGTGGGACTTTTGAATTTTGATTCTATGCATGCTGATTTTTGGATGTCCATCAGTCTATGAAATCCTTATGTAGAATGTGGTGGTTTGTGCAAGGAATGTCACCTTTGAGTGTTTAGTAACTCCTAATTCAGTCTCTCTGTCTCTCTCCTCTTTTCCTCCCTCACCTCAATTGTCCTCACCCCTCCCTCCCTCTGCCCAGCCCCCCACCCAGGACCAGCCACAGCTTGTAGATGGATTGGTATGAGTTTCTATAAAGCATCTCAGTGATCTCTGCTTTTTCTAGGAAGCTTGGCATCTTGTCTCTTTTAAGGTAGCTTAGTTGGTCTGATTCTTGTAAGCAGCTCCTCCTGTCCAAGAATAGCTCTAAAAAAAATCTTTACTGCTTATGTTTATTGTTTATGTTTGACAACTAAGAGACTTCTTGGCCCTGGTCTGTTTCAGAGACTTCCTGAAGCCTTTCAATTGATTACTTTGTGAACTTAAGGAGTCTCCCTGTAATGGAGGTTGCTTTACTTCTTCTTAGAATATATTGTTGCTGTTTTACCTCATTGCCAGTGTTAGTGTCTTAATGAGTTTTTTTTTTAAATATTTATTTATATTTGTTTGTTTACTATATGTGAGAGCACACCGTTGCTTTCTTCAGACACACCAGAAGAGGGCATCAGATCCCATTATAGATGGTGGTGAGTCACCATGTGGTTGCTGGGACTTGAACTCAGGACCTCTGGAAGAGCAGTCAGTGCTCTTAACCTCTGAGCCATCTCTCCAGCCCTCTTAATGAGTTTTTAACTAGAAAGTTGTGTTTTTAACCCCACTAAACATCTTGTATCTTAACTAGCTTTCCTCAAGTATGGGATGTTTCAATATCAGAGGAAATGGCTATACAACAAAGGGCATGAATATAGATGGAAGGTTATCAGACCTGGAAGCAAGTAGCGTCACCCACATAGCCATCTTCCTGGCACAACTTCATTCAGAATTTTATATTATTAATATGGTTGTGTTTACCAGCCCTAGGGACATTATTATCATCATTTTAAATTAATTTATTACATTTTATTTTATTATGGGCATGTGTGTACCAACCAAAGTACCTATGTTGATATCAGAAAACAACTTGTGGGTCCAGTTGTCTGATGCCACCATATAACGGATTTAATTCCTTTTGTAAGGTGTGGTGACAGGCACAGTTATTGGGAAAGCTATCTCACCAGCTCCTGTTATAATTATTAACTCATTTTTCTTTTGTTATTTTTGTTTTGTTTTATTTTTGTTTTTTATGGTTTTTCAAGACAGGGTTTCTCTGTGTAGCCCTGTCTGTCCTGGAACACACTCTGTAGAACAGGTTGACCTCGAACTCAGAAATCCATTTGCCTTTGCCTCCCAAGTGCTAGAATGAAAGGCATAATTATTAATTTAAATAATTGAATATGTTTTGCTAAGTATATATGAAAAGGAAGAAAAAGTTTATGCCTTCATATATTTTCTATTAACTTTCACATATTCTATTTTTCATTCTCTTTGCTTTGAGGTTTTCTGTTATGACTGGGTGACATTTCTTTACTACAGTGTGATTTCATTACTACCCACTGATGCTCTAGGTTGCCAAATATATTGCAATTTGTATACTAAAAGTCCAACAACTAATAATATGAAAAACATTGTATAGTGCAATTTGATAAGAATAAATAGAAGCAAATATATATTTAGACTGAATTTTTAGTATCTTGGTTACCATTACATATTCCTTGTTGTCTAATTGAAAAGCAATGAACACTATGAATGCTCCTAGAATCTCGACTCCCTGTAAATATTCTTTGGGTGCATCTAAAGTTTGCTAATTGATATTATCTTCTTGTTTATACATTCAGGAATGTGGCTGGACTATTTTACATAAACCCATACACTGAATTCTCTAGCACTGATCACTGGGGACAGAGCTGAACAAGCACTGGGTTACTTTGTGTTTCAGGGGCCTACATGTCCTTGTTTTAACCTAGTTGTTATTGAACTGTCTGGCTCTGCTGGGATGACCACTTATTTCTTAGACAATAACAATTTCTAGATGCATTCATATTTGATTTTGAAAAAACTGTAGTTATTCCTCGTATCCTGACTCTACTTGGATGTTTGTAGAGTTGTTGTTTTTTCAGGTCAGGACAAAACTTTAATTTTTATTTACTTACTTTCATTATTGTTTCTCTCTCTCTCTCTCTTTTTTTTCTTTTGTCTTATATTTTATCCTGAGAACCATCTGAGTCTGATCTGCTCTCTGTTTTCTACTTTTCTTTGATAACATTCCTGACAGAAGCTTACTACTCTTTCACTGTATTACTCCCCTTAACTGCTTAGCACTAAAATTTCTTGCTTGGGACTTGGTTAAGATTTGAATTTCTCTTGATTGAAAGCAAAGTGTCCTTTGCTCTTGATCCCAGATCCTACATTTGGGGAAGTCTCAGAGCTGTTAAGGTGAGGGACTGAGGCTGAGGATACTCAATGTGCTTTTCTTCCTTCAACCCATCTTCTTTTATTTGAGAAAGTGACCTGTGGTTTTGGAGGCTGATCTTGAGCTGTTTGTACTCTTCTCATTGCTGTCTTCCTCCTGCTGGTATTAGATGTGCTTGCTACTGCCTATCTTCTTCCTCTTGGCCTGGCTTTTTCTGGTATGACTCTAGGTTAAGAAATGCACCATTCAGACTGGCCTAGAGTTGGGTTTCAAAAATTTTCCTAAGGAAGATTTCCTTACCATTTACCTTGCAATTGGTTTCAGGAACAAATATCTGGTATTGATAACAAGTGTTAGAGACATCATTTTTATTTTTTAAATCTGGTGAGATGTCATTGTCATAAATTGAGGGCAGAATGGTGGGAAGAACTTTCTTCTTCTAGCCCAGGCTGCATACTTGAAAATGTAGTGGGGAATGAGGAGACCTTTCCTTAAGTCAACAGCTACACATTATTTAATAAAATATGGTAAATATATTGAAGAAAACCCTCTCCCTTTTCTTCTGTCTCTTAGGATAATGTATAATCATTTAAATATAGACCCAGACATACATGCTGGTTTTTATTACCCTGTGACATTGTATTTAAATTAATGGTAGTCTGTATACATAAGTATAGCATAAGGTTAGAGTTCATAAAATGTATTATAGTAACTCTACACTAATTCCTTTAAAAAAGCTAAAATTAAGAGGAAACTTCTTTGGGTTACACACAGTAACCCTTCATAACAACCTTCATAAACAACATAAAAGAAAAAAAACACCTTGCTATTTCACAATGACAGTAAGAGCTCTAATGTCTTTGTTTAAGGCTTTATGCATTCCATTTTGTATTTACTTATTCAGCATTTAAAATTCTTGTTTCCATAGTAACATCTGTTAAAATGAGAAGATAGATGAAAATCACAAGTGGAACTAAGATAGGAAAATATATTGTACTAAAGAAAAATTACTACTTTAAAGCATAGTTATACATAACCAATTTTCCTCTGACATTGCATTATTTTTCTTACTTGAGACAGTATAGTGACTGAGCAATATAATGTCCTCATATATATGGAAAACTTGATATCATCATGCTACTTTTTAAAAGAATGATATTTGAAAAGAAAATAATATAATATTCATAAATACACTGTTTATTAAAGAAAGCAATAAAAATAGGAGAAGTATATTATGTGGTGGTACTCAAAATCATTTTTATCCATATGAAAAATAATATTTTTCTGATAAAATGTAAAGATGAATTGTGATAATGATTTAAGCAGCAATTGTATTTATTTGTCAATTCAGTAAGAACCAGTTGACACTTCATTAAATGAAATGAAATACACCATATAAACATCATTTTCAAGGCTAGGTTACTGTCCGTGACTCTGCACAGTGTGGGAGTCCATTCTCTAAGGTCATTTTGAACTAAATAAAAAGGTAATAGCTGACCTGATATGGGATTTGATATTACGCTTAACAGTATAATGCTACCTATTATACTGCAATAGGTGGATCATTTAAAAGGTTCAAAATTGCTTTCCTTCCCGTTTTTTTTTTTTTTGTCAAAAGAGCAAGAGCACACAGAATAAAAATGACTTTAAAAATAACCTGAGCACCATTTTTTTTGTAAGCAATTCCATAGCAGTAGGCTATATGAGAGAGCATATTAATGCTTTGCAGCTGAAGTAAGCCCACTCTATCTCATTCATTTGAATTAGACAATAAAAATAAAAACTAGAATTTATTATGGATTCTGTAGAGAGAATCATCAAAATGTTGCAAGTAACAGAAAAAGGAAAGAAAGGTTAGAAAAAGGGAAAAGGGAATGGAGTGAAGAAGGAAGGGAGAGCACATTGGTGTGGAGATTCTCTCTCTCTCTCTCTCTCTCTCTCTCTCTCTCTCTGTTTCTGTGTGTGTGTGTGTGTTCATATGTTGATATCAATTTTCCACACAACAATTCACATATGCTCATGTATTTATATGTAGAGGTTGGAGAGATTAACTGCATATGGTTTTTAGTCTCACTTTTGTTTGCTATTATGCATGGATATAATTTAATGTTTCAAATAAATGATGACTGCTTAATGACAGGATATTTAGGAAATTCAGCTATCTACATTGTTTCCTATTTAAGATGAAAATTGGTTATGGGTAAAAAAATTCTACATTTAATTTTTAAGTATCTGTAACTTGAATTGGATTTTTTTAAATAGTGTGACATTCCAAGCTTTGAACATAACTCACTTCTACATATACCAACATTTTGCTTATTCTTGGCTTTTTGTGTCTCTTTATAAATATCAAGAAAGAATGCTTACAGACATTCAGGATATAACATGAATTTATTTTTTCTTTTCTTTTTTTTTACAAATATACCTAAAAAATACAAACAGATCTCATTAAACAAAACTTTCCTGTCTCAATATAATATCTAAAATGTGGGGATGACTTCTTCCATTAATCTCTCTTCACAAGATCATTATTGTTTCCTTATATCCATGATCTGTTTTTTTGTTTTGTTGTTTGTTTTTTTCTAGACTCCAGTAAAAGCCACCATCATCTGTCACCTACACATCTTTAGTGTCTGTCATATCTACCTGCTCAGCACTCTCCTCCAAACTTTCATTGGGTCATTGTTAAATATCATAGCAATCTCTTAAAAATGTTATTCACATAAAGACAGGTTTGAGTAAAACAGTTCAACAACACATTCTTCTTTCAGTAACAAAATGTTACATTAACAAGACACAGATTTCAATTTTCTGGTCATAGTGTACAGCCTACCTTCCTATAGCAAGCACCATTGTTCTCCTAAGAACAACATAATTCTTTGTATTTACAGCTTCCAATTATTTTCAGGGCAGGCCGACTATTTGGCTGTGTGCCTATCCCAAATTCTCTTTAAAATAATTCCTTAAAGAAACTATCTTAAACTATGCTTTATAGGTCTCTTTGAAAGATCTCATCACACAAATTCGAACATGACTATTTGTGTAATTTTAAGACTTTACACCTAGAATGAAGCTTTGTTCCTCTTGAAGCCAAGAATAAAGTTCTTTTATCAATCTTTTAATAAGTAGCCCTAAAGTTTGCAACCTAGGAATGAATTCTTGTAATATCAAGAATAAATGTCATTTTTTTTGCATATTAGTAGTAGTGTGCCTAAATATGACTTTATTTTTTTTCCCAACGGATAAAAATGCATTTGTTTTCCTTTCTTCTTTTTTTTTCTTTTTTATAGGCTATTTTCTTTATATTTTAAATGTTATCCTCTTTCCGGGTTTCCTCCTGGAAACCCCCTATGCTATCACCCCTCCCAATGCTATAAGGGTGCTCCCCAACCAACCCAGCCACTTCTGCCTTCCCTCACTGGCATTTCTCTACACTGGGGCATCGAGCCTTCACAGGACCAAGGACCTCTCCTCCCACTGATGCCCAACCAGGCCATCCTTTCCTACATATGTGGTTGAAGCCATGGGTCCCTCCATGTGTACTCTTTGGTTGGTGGTTTAGTCCCTGGGAGCTCTAGGGTTTCTGGTTAGTTGATATTTTTGTTCTCCCTATTGTATAATTTCTTTATTGTATAATTGTATCATTAGTTTTGCAAACCCCTTCAGTTCCTTCAGTCCTATAAAATGGGACTTTATAAAAGATTTCAGTAGCAATATCCAAAATAATTTTATTTTAAAAAATCAATAAATTCTGCATATTTCTGAATATCCTGGTATTTAGTATTAAGAGCAAGAAACCCAAAGATGTTTTGTTTTATGACATAAAGCAGAGATGCACTGACACCATGATATGCCTCTTGAAACAAGTCCAAGGTGTCTCTTCCTCCAGTATTATGCTCAATATTATGTTCATTTATACCTGGAATTGCAACAAGTGTTATATACTTAATTAGAATTTCAAAAACTGCAAGCTTGTTTTGTGGATATTTTATTGGGCATCTAGATATGCATAACCCCCATGTAGTATCTTTGAAAATGAAAAGATATATGCAGTTTAGTGATAAATCTTAGTAATAAGACCCAATAAATCTATGTCTGGTATTTCTCACAGAAATTCTTATTATATTTTATAGAGATTCTCCATAAATGCCTTCAGTCATGTTATGCTTGGTTACATAATGTTAGGTAAGTTTATAGGATATAAAAATGGCATAAAACAAAGAATTTTTTAAATGATTCCATGGCATGGAAACATGGATTGCATAGCCCGTTTCTCTGTATGTCACTTTAAGAAATTATTATTTCACATTCTATTATTTTTTATTTTCAAAATTATACTACATATATTGTACATGCTCCCACCCCCTAAATTCACCCAGATGAATACTGAATTTTATGTTCTAACTCTCTCTTATTTCTATTTTTCAAAACAGATAGAAGAATTGAAAACAAAAACAGAAAAAAACAAAACAACAGAAACAAAACAAAAAATACACACAAAAACTGCTTCTCAAAACCAGAAAATAGAAATCAAAGGTAAATTGCTTTTACTATGTTTAGATATGGGCCTTGAATTCCTGATCTTTCCAAGACCTTTAGCATGAAAGGATGCTGAATTTTGTCAAATGCTTTCTCAGCATCTAATGAGATGACCATGTGGTTTTTTTCTTTGAGATTGTTTATGTAGTGGATTACATTGATGGATTTCCTTATATTGAACCATCCCTGCATCCCTGGGATGACGCCTACCTGATCGTGGTGAATGATCGTTTTGATGTGTTCTTGGATTCGGTTGGCAAGAATTTTATTGAGTATTTTTGCATCGATATTCATAAGAGAGATTGGCCTGAGATTCTCTTTCTTTGTCGGATCTTTGCGTGCTTTTGGTATTAGTGTAATTGTGGCTTCATAGAACGAGTTGGGTAGTGTTCCTTCTGTTTCTATTTTGCGGAACAGTTTGAAGAGTATTGGTGTTAGGTCTTCTTCATCAATCTAAATGGAGAGAAATTGAAGCAATCCCACTAAAATCAGGGAATAGACAAGGCTGCCCTCTCTCTCCATATCTTTTCAATATAGTACTTGAAGTTCTAGCTAGAGCAATTAGACAACAAAAAGAGGTCAAAGGGATACAAATTGGAAAGGAAGAAGTCAAACTATCACTATTTGCAGATGATATGATAGTATACATAAGCGACCCAAAGAACTCCACCAGAGAACTCCTACAGCTGATAAACGACTTCAGCAAAGTGGCCGGATATAAAATCAACTCAAGCAAGTCAGAAGCCTTCCTATACTCAAAGGATAAGCAGGCTGAGAAAGAAGTAAGAGAAATAATACCCTTCACGATAGCCACAAACCATATTAAGTATCTTGGCGTGACTCTAACCAAACAAGTGAAAGATCTGTATGACAAGAACTTCAAGTCTCTGAAGAAAGAAATTGAAGAAGACCTCAGAAGATGGAAAAATCTGCCATGCTCATGGATTGGCAGGATTAATATAGTCAAAATGACCATCTTACCAAAAGTAATACACAGATTCAATGCAATCCCCATCAAAATCCCAACTCAATTCTTCATAGAGTTAGAAAGAGCAATTCAAAAATTCATCTGGAATAACAGAAAACCCAGAATAGCTAAAACTATTCTCAAGAGTAAAAGAACCTCTGGGGGAATCAGTATCCCGGACCTCAAGCTGTACTACAGAGCAATAGTGTTAAAAACTGCATGGTATTGGTACAGTAACAGACATGTAGATCAATGGAACAGAATTGAAGACCCAGAAATAAATCCACACTCCTATGGTCACTTGATCTTTGACAAAGGAGCTAAAACCATTCAGTGGAAAAAAGATAGCCTTTTCAACAAATGGTGCTGGCTCAGTTGGAGGTCAACATGCAGAAGAATGCAAATTGACCCATCCTTATCTCCTTGCACTAAGCTCAATTCTAAGTGGATCAAAGATCTCCACATAAAACCAGACACACTGAAACTAATAGAAGGGAAACTAGGGAAGAACCTTGAACATATGGGCACAGGGGAGAATTTCCTGAACAGAACTCCAATAGCTTATGCTCTAAGATCAAGAATAGACAAATGGGATCTCATTAAATTACAAAGTTTTTGCAAGGCAAAAGACACTGTCAAAAAGACAAAGCGGCAACCAACTAACTGGGAAATGATCTTTACCAACCTTACATCCGACAGAGGGCTAATATCCAATATATACAAAGAACTCAAGAAGTTAAACTCCAGAGAGGCAAGTAACCCTATTAAAAAATGGGGTACAGAGCTAAACAAAGAGTTCTCACCTGAAGAATATCTAATGGCTGAGAAGCACCTAAAGAGATGTTCATCATCCTTAGTCATTAGGGAAATGCAAATCAAAACAACCCTGAGCTTCCATCTCACACCAGTCAGGATGGCTAAGATCAAAAACACAGGAGACAGCAGTTGTTGGCGAGGATGTGGAGAAAGAGGAACACTCCTCCACTGCTGGTGGAATTGCAGGCTGGTACAACCACTCTGGAAAGCAGTCTGGCGGTTCCTCAGAAAACTGGGCATGACACTCCCGGAGGATCCGGCTATACCACTCCTGGGCATATACCCAGAGACTTTACCTGCATGCAATAAGGACACATGCTCCACTATGTTCATAGCAGCCTTATTTATAATAGCCAGAAGCTGGAAAGAACCCAGATGTCCCTCAACGGAGGAATGGATTCAGAAGATGTGGTATATCTACACAATGGAATACTACTCTGCAATTAAAAACAATGAATTCACGAAATTCCTAGGCAAATGGTCAGATCTTGAAAATATCATCCTTAGTGAGGTAACCCAATCACAAAAGAACACACATGGTATGCAGTCACTGATAAGGGGATATTGACCCAGAATCTCGGAATACCCTAGACACAATCCGCATATCAATAGATTTCTAAGAAGATGGAAGGAGAGACCCCTGGTCCTGGAAAGACTGGATGTAGGTGAACGCCAGGACAGAGTAACGAGAGGGGGTTGAATGGAGAAAAGAGGGAGGGAAGGGGGCTTATGGGATTTTCGGGGAGGGAGGAAACGGGAAAGGGGAAGTGATTTGGAATGTAAATTAAAAAAATAAAATAAAATAAATAAAATAAAAAAAAAAGAAATCAAAGGTAAGGGCCATAAAACAAAACCAAACAAAAATGTCCAAATAAAACAAAATTAAAAAAAAGTACCATTAACTTTGGTGTTGGCTATTTGCTCTTGAGCAAAGGACCTATCCTAAAGTATAGTTAATATACCTCATGAGACTCCATTGGAAAAGATAATTTTTTCTCTGTAAATGGAGTCTATTAGATGTGGGTTGGGGCCTGTGTCTTCTTCCATGTTTCTGTGCTGGGATGCCATTTGACTTAAAAGCATTCAGTCCTTGATCATGCCACCACAGTCCCTGTGACTTCATATGTATATCAATCCTGTTAACTAGAAGACATAGTTCTCCTGGAAACATTCATCACCTCTGGCTTTGCAACTTTTCTGGATGCTCTTTTACATGGACACGTGAATATTGAGAGAAAAGGTTGACGACAACATTCCAATTAGGAGTAAGTGCTCAAATTTTCTCATTTTCTGAGCATTGTACAGGTGGGGAATCTATGTGTTGGTTCCCATTTACTGCATAAAGAATGTTCTCTGATGATTACTGAGAAAAATATTGACTCTAAATAAGCAGAATGTCCTTATGTGTTATTTTATTGCTATGTTCTATTAACAGAACAAAACTATTTGGTTTTCTCCTACAACTGGCATCTATGTAATCTCAGAGACGTGTCTGCCAGAGGAGTACTAGCAGGGTTCTGGAACATGAGGACAGAGGTATAGTATTAGTGAGAGTGAAGACAATGATCACCTGTTGACTTTCAAAAAAAGTGGCCCCTAATAGCTTAAACCATCTTTACTCATAAAAGCACTATTCTGTTCTTCTGAGTAGTGACATCATTGGTTATTTATTTAAAGAAATCATAATGACAGTACTACATAAGTCCTATAATTGTATAGTTTTCTTTCTTCCTTCCACTCTCAAATGGGTCAAACACAAACCCCTCTGTGAACAATATTTTGCATTACAAAGCACAATTACAGTAAGCCAAAAATAAATGTATAGCTGGACATGTCAGCTGGATATGAGCAAATACCCAACTAGTAGCAAATATAGTTACACAGTTATACTAGGTGAGAGACAGATTAACAATTTGTGGGTATATGTCCATTCATCAAATAGCATCACTCTGTCATAATATTTTGTAAATTGTAGACAGATACATGCTCATTATATCAAGCAACGTTTCATGATATGCACCCATCAATTTCTAGTACCATGGGTTTTTTTTTTTTGTTTTTTTTTATTTTCTAATTTTTTTACGTATATTCCAAATCATTTCCCCTTTCCTGTTTCCTCCCTCCCCGAAAGAACCATAAGCCCCCTTCCATCCCTCTGTTCCCCATTCAACCCCCTCCGTCCTGGCATTCCACTACATCCAGTTTTTTCAGGACCAGGGGTCTCTCCTTCCATCTTCTTTGAAATCTATTGATATGTGAATTGTGTCTAGGGTATTCCGAGATACTGGGTTAATATCCCCTTATCAGTGACTGCATACCATGTGTGTTCTTTTGTGATTGGGTTACATCACTAAGGATGATATTTTCAAGCTCTGACCATTTGCTTAGGAATTTTGTGAATTCATTGTTTTTAATTGCAGAGTAGTATTCCATTGTGTAAATATACCACACCTTCTGAATCCATTTCTCCGTTGAGGGACATCTGGGTTCTTTCCAGCTTCTGGCTTTTATAAATAAGGCTGCTATGAACATAGTGGAGAATGTGTCCTTATTTCATGCAGGGAAAGCCTCTGGTTATATGCCCAGGAGTGGTATAATAGGATCCTCCGGGAGTGTCATGCCCAGTTTTCTTAGGAATCGCCAGACTGCTTTCCAGAGTAGTTGTACCAGCTTGCAATCCCACCAGCAGTGGAGGAGTGTTCCTCTTTCTCCACATCCTCGCCAACAACTGCTGTCTCCTGTGTTTTTGACCTTCGCCATTCTGACTGGTGTGAGATGGAATCTCAGGGTTGTTTTGATTTGCATTTCCCTAATGACTAAGGATGATGAACATCTCTTTAGGTGCTTCTCAGCCATTAGATATTCTTCAGATGAGAACTCTTTGTTTAGCTCTGTACCCCATTTTTTAATAGGGTTACTTGCCTCTCTGGAGTTTAACTTCTGGTGTTCTTTGTATATATTGGATATTAGCCCTCTGTCGCATGTAGGGTTGGTAAAGATCTTTTCCCAGTTTGTTGGCTGCCACTTTGTCTTTTTGACAGTATCCTTTGCCTTACAGAAACTTTGTAATTTTATGAGGTTCCATTTGTCAATTCTTGATCTTAGAGCATAAGCTATTGGAGTTCTGTTCAGGAAATTCTCCCCTGTGCCCATATGTTCAAAGTTCTTCCCTAGTTTCCTTTCTGTTTCAGTGTGTCTGGTTTTATGTGGAGGTCCTTGATTAACTTGGATTTGAGCTTAGTGCAAGGAGATAAGAATGGGTCAATTTGCATTATTCTGCATGTTGACCTCCAGGTGATCCAGCACCATTTGTTGAAAAGGCTATCTTTTTTTGCACTGGATGGTTTTAGCTCCTTTGTCAAAGATCAAGTGACAATAGGAGTGTAGATTCATTTCTGGGTCTTCAATTCTGTTCCATTGATCTATATGCCTGTCACTGTACCAATACCATGCAGTTTTTAACACTATTGCTCTATAGTAGAGCTTGAGGTCCGGGATACTGATTCCCCCAGAAGTTCTTTTACTCTTGAGAGTAGTTTTAGCTATCCTAGGTTTTCTGTTATTCCAGATGAAGTTTTGAATTGCTCTTTCTAACTCTATGAAGAATTGAGTTGGGATTTTGATGGGGATTGCATTGAATGTATATTGCTTTTGGCAAGATGGTCATTTCTACTATATTAATCCTGCCAATCCATGAGCATGGAAGATTTTCCATCTTCTGAGGTCTTCTTCAATTTCTTTCTTCAGAGACTTGAATTTCTTGTCATACAGATCTTTCACTTGTTTGGTTAGAGTCACACCAAGATACTTTATATTGTTTGTGGCTATTGTGAAGGGTATCATGAGCTGGGCACGTCTGCAGGCACCTAGTACCATGTTTTTATGAAACATTTTGTAAGTCTGTATTGATCAAATACAGCTATCATGTTTTTAAACTGTATGTTGATCAAAGTCAAACTAAATAGTTATGACTAAAAGCAACATAGAGAAGGCAAGACCTTGTAGCACATGCTTCTAGGTAATGAGTATAGAGGCTACCAAAATTCGCAACAGAACCTTGCCAAATGGGAAAGCATTCCATGGGCCATGACACAGTAGAGTCCCATCAACGAAGCACTCATATTTCATTCCCTGTAGATGCTGCATGACAATTTTCACTTGTCCACATGGGCAGTGGCAGGTATACTTACTTCTCATGTATTGAGCCATAAATCTAATCAGAAAGTGATTAGTCTCTCCCATAACTATTTCACCAGTATATCACACAGACAGAAAACTACTGTGAGAAACAGGGTTTGTAGCTGGTTTGATGAACACCTTTATTTTCAGGTAGAATACAGAGTAGATTCCAGAACCAAGAAAAAATGTCAGTAAGTATTAAGATTCTAATTAGATACTTGGCTCAAATGCTCAATGTTTGATGACATATGCTACTTTTGTCTTCAGCAATCGTCTTACACAAGGTGGTAGAGAGAATAGTAACCTATAGCACTGACAATAGTCTATGTTTGGAGTTTCCATAGAGCCCCAGTGGCCAACAATAAGATATTTTATGTTCTCAACATGAAGGGTTTATATTATTTGCCTCTAGAACCATATACAGAATCATAATATAAAAGTATGGTAGGATTCATTTTACAGGGTATGTTATGGGAATTAATACATGAAAAATTGTACCTGATAGTTTTATTCACTACAAAGAAGCAAAATTTTGTTTTGTTTTCTTTCAGAAAGTATATGAACCTATAAATTATCACATTAAGAAAGTAAATGTGCAAATAAATCTCAGAAAAATATTACTAACTGTACTATATGTAGATCCTAGATGAATGTGTATATTTATATAAGTATATATTGTATAGTTGATATATTGATGTATATAAATGTGATAGATGGATGAGTAGATAGATAGATAGATAGATAGATAGATAGATAGATAGATAGATAGATAGAGTATAAAATAGAAACACAAACTTCAGAAAAGGAGGCTAGCTGAATACTGAGAGCAAATGGAAAAGATGTGAAGAATAAAAATGGTTAAGGTATGAGACATACTTGAATGAAAATACATTTATGAACCCCTCACATTGAACAATTTATATGAGGCAACAAATGCCACGTGTCTCTGGTAGTTCAGTCCTTTAAAATTGTTAAAAAATGTGTCTGATATTTAAGGTTTGAAAGAAAGCAGTATACTAATTTTCAATTCATTTTCTTCTTCCAAATCCAATAGATTTGCACATTTGAACTGTGTAAAGTTCAGATGTGACCTTATAAATTACAGCAGAGGAAGCTTTTTTAAAATTTCCAGATGCAGAACATTTTTACCTATTTATATCTTATTCTTTATTTAGAATACTGACCTAGAAACATGATTTAGAATTTCCTTTGTCCTTAATAACTTAGTCCTAGTTCTTGCTGCACTAAATCCTGATTTTCTTTCTACACATTTCAATACAATACTTAAAGTGATAAATACTTAAAGCAAGATTTTATGTGTTGTAAAAATTTTGTTTTATTGGATTGGTGTAGATGAGAGAGAATACAAAGTAAAGAACATACACCATATCTTCAACAGGATCCTAGATTAAAAATGACCACAGCTAAGGAAACACACTCCCATACAAATACAAAAAGCACAAAGAACATCAAATGGACTTAATGAAGAAAATAAACCCCTCTGTATATGAGATAGAACAATAGGTATGCATTAAAAAAGTGCATTGAGAGCTGAGTTGGGCAATCCACAAATTAAATAAAAAGGAAATCCCATCAGGAAAACAGTTTCTCAATGCAAACTTGTAAACCAAAAGAGCTGGAGCAGTGTATTACAAGTCCTATATTCTGGATAATTGAAAATATTTTTCTTTAAGTGTAAAAAATTATATATATATATATATATCTCCTTCATCCATTCAGATTTTTCTTTAGCAACTTTACATATAATTTTAGCTGATATTTTTAAATTTTGAAGATATATTACACAAAAATATCTGTTTTTTCAAAGGGCCATATATCAATAACTCCTGGATACAGATTAAAACAAATTACTGTATTATAATTCTGTGCACTTGATTTTTTAACATTATTTTATTTAAAATAAGTATTTTTGTAACTGTATGTAATGGGTGTTTCATAAAAATCTAATAGTTGATCACTTTGCAGTAGCATTTCTCTTTCCCTTTAGAAAAAAAAACAGGCAAATAAAACAGAAATCAAAATAAAAAGAAAAAAACTAAGAAAAGGAAAGGAAGACAACTAACTATAAAATGAAGGAAAAAAACATAAGAAACACACGCATATGTGTGTTTATATGCATATATATATGTATATATATATATATATATATATATATATATATATATATATATAAACATTTAAGACAGTAATACATGCAGAAAGGTCTAGAAGGATAAAAAATGCACAAACAAAATAATATGAAATAGAAAAGTTTACAAAATTACTCCTGAGTTTGCTTTGAATTGGGTACCTACTGAGGGAAAAGGGGTCTGCCCTTAAGTGTTGTTTATATAACCAGTGATTCTTCTCCATTGGAAAAAAACTAATTTTCTTTGCAAGGAGTTGTCAGTTGGGGTTATCTTCTTGGTTAGTGATTAGATATCATGTTCACATCAACCTCTGTGCACTGGGACCCCCATCTGGTTTGAACCTGTACACATCCTGTGTCACATTCTCTGTGAGTTCTATGGATTCAGTTCTCACTATATTTGGTAGGCACCATTGGCTTGGTGTCATCCATACCCTCTGACTCTTACAGTCTTTCTGCTTTCTCATTTGCGTAACTCCCTGGGTCATGAGGAGAGGGTTTTGAGAAGACATCACATCTAGAAACGAGTTTCCAAAGTGTCTTGCTCTCTACATATTGTCCAATTTCCTTTGTATTATTTCCTGTCTACTACAAAAGAAACTTCTCAGCAGATGGTTGAGTGAGACACTGATCTATATATAAAAACATCTAATTAGAGGTCATTTTATTGTTATACCTCCTTTATTAGGAAGAGTTGGATTGCCCTCAGTGGCATGCTCTATCTAGTCTTGTATTTTTTTTTAGCCACCTGTACAGTGTAAGGTATGGGTTCCATCTTGTGAAGTGGGCCTTAAGTTCAATCAGAGAGTGGTTGCTTACTCCTACATCTGTGATACAATTCTACCACTGCACCATTTAGATTGCAACATTTTAGCACAGCTTGTGATTATCTTTCTTTTCTGGTAGCAAAAAAAAATTTCAAAGTATTTTCAAGTACCATAAAACTATTTTGTATGGGAGAGACCCATATTAGTGTGTGTTTTGTTCTAAGGGAACATTTTGCATAGAAAGCCAAGAGAATATTGAGATCGTGCCTTAGTTCATAGTTGATTACAGGGTTTTTATCTGTGTAAAAGTAAATTTTATTCAACAAATATCATTGCAATCTCAGGGACTTGTTGTTGACAAACCTCACCATATTTTGCTCTTTCTGAACTTTTGCTGACTGATTAAACTCAGCTTTCCTGTCTTAAACTCCTCTCCCAGCTGATTGATTCAAACTGGCTTCTCTTGGCTTCAGACTGAATTCTTCTGCTGGCCTCAATCTAACTTGGAAATCTCTTCTAATCTTCTGGCTCCTCATTCTCTGGCTTTTGCTGTCTTCACCTGAAACCTGTAAAACTGTTGTAGAACTCTCTCTCTCTCTCTCTCTCTCTCTCTCTCTCTCTCTCTCTCTCTCTCTCTCTCTCTCTCTCTCCTCTCTTAAATCATATCTTTTTCCTGTCTGTTCTCATGAGTGTTGGGCCTATTCTATCTCTAATTCATTCTGTCAAATCTCGTTTTGGTGCATCACTTTGTCTGACCTTCAGTTAGACATCATTGCTTGGGATTAGAGTTATGTACTAATGGTGTGTCTAGATTCCAGCCACAGGGATTAATTGTGTGCAGCTCCAACTGGATCATACAGACCTTTGTCTTTGGATGTGATCCCTTGTCAGAGCAGCCGTGTTGCTGGTTTAAAATATCTCTACATTAACTGTCTATCAATAGAGAATAATAAAGCTCTCCTAATTGCAGAATACAGTACCAGGGTGTTCTTTCTACTCATTATGGAAAAATAATGTCCTAGTCTCGATTTCATATTTGTGATTCACAGTCTTATTAGTATTTTACCCATTTGTATCATATACCAGTTAACTACATTGTGCTTTGGAATGATATGTGTAGGAACTCATACACTTTGGTTAGTCATGTTTCTTGCTACCCATGTATAATAAACCTCTTTTTTCCAAATTGTATATCTCATGTTTTATATCACTAAGCAACATAAAACTAGGGCAGCTTAATTTTACAATATTAAGCTTTTGGGTAGTGTAAACATCACATTATACCTTCCTGAATACCGTTTTACTTTAAACTGATGACATGTTAATTATTGAAGTAAACCAGACGGACTGCATGCCTACAGTTAATCAGAGTTTTATTAAATACTATTTTATGATTCCACCTGCCAATATTTAAAAGAACGGTTACATCTTAAAGGAAATACAATATGTAATAATTAATCATTAGAGGATGTTACATATTGCTACATTGACAAATTGAAACATGATAAAATTGTGTTAGAAAACTTGCATTCTTATAACATGATAAGGTGGTATTAGAAAATTTGCATTCTTTTAAGAACATAACATTGTAAAATCCATGTTTGTAATATTTTTATATTTATCAATACAATTTTGATGCTAATAGGTAAGTAATAAAATCTAGAAATTTAAATATAGACAAAGGAATTCTGAGGAATTGGAAGGGATTTCTGAGGAAGGAGCTATTGAATATCTCCTTCATTCGCCATTTGTATTGCTGAGAATGGATTCAGGTTATCAACCTTGGCAGTAGGTATCCTCATATGCTGTGGTATATTGCTGCCCTAGGTTGTTCTTTAATATGACCCTAATATCAAGAAATTAACTGTGTAGTAGACCATGACAAATTCACTAATTCATGAAGGTACTGAAAATATATTAGAGTGGAGACTGAGGATTAGGAAATAAATAACATAAAATGTTTTGGCATTAACATTCAGATGCTTAAGACAAAAACAGACCTGGTGAAGGAGAGCTGAAACTGACATTTTGCTTTACCTTGAAGAATTTAGAGCACTATAAACAGTCAAGAATAAAATATGAGAGCACAAGTTTATTTTTAAGATGTCATTTTTCAATGTCATGTCAAAATTGGATATTCTTCATGAAACTGTTGTAACAATTCATTTGGACAGTGTAGGCATTTAAATTCAGGTATAAATAGTGGTTATAAAAAGAATAATGAAAGTATCTAAGGTAAAATAAAATATA
The DNA here is from genome assembly GCA_036184795.1 of Tokudaia tokunoshimensis. Lineage (NCBI taxonomy): Eukaryota > Metazoa > Chordata > Mammalia > Rodentia > Muridae > Tokudaia > Tokudaia tokunoshimensis. The sequence continues at coordinate 17,244,469 of BTHU01000011.1, forward strand.
TAATATGTTTCAAACTATTTTGATCTATAAAATTATTCTAACCATAGTCTATATAGTCTATACATATCTTACCTAATGATTTTAGTATAAAAATTAAACTGTCCTCAAATATTTATTATTTCACAATGTCTGTGGATTAAGAATCAAGTGACCTAGCTCATAAATTTATGAATTTGGTTCTTATTCTCTTCTTATTCTCTTGAAACCTGCTCTTTTTTTTCCTATATGTTGTTGCAAGACGAACTTCACACTTCAATATACTCTTGTTCTTGGTCTCAGTTATAGTTAAGCAGTTGATTTCAATATTTAGTTCTTCAAAGGGTATATTTTTAACATTTCTCACAGTATTGAAAAGAGTCCCTTTGTATATAGCATTTCAGTCAATAGCATCTTCCTTTATCAAAGTGATCCCGATGGGAAAGATAGAGCCAACAGGAATTCCTACAATAGAATGGAAGCAACAACTTCAAACACCGGAGAACTGTTCCATTTCTTAGTTCCATTCATTATCAATAAGTCACCACTTAACACACATGTAAATAAAAATGCTAAAAGAATGTTGGGTGTAGTATGAGGAAACTATCATAGGGACCAATGTTTAAAGTTTTTAATCCTTTCTTCTATCTGGTCAGACTAGTTTAAGCAGTAGCAGCATTCTTCTTTGAGAAAGAGACAGGTGTCTCTCCTTTCAGCAGTTAGCAGACTGAGGGCCCTTCAATTTTGTAGAACCACTGAGTTCAGAAAAGTGAGCAAGTTTTGGATGATTGTAGAGCCGAGATTATTTTGTTGGTGGTATCTGCTACCTGGATGGATATCTGCTGAGACAGAGGCAGATGGTGAGCCAAGCAGTCTGCAGTAAAAACACATAGCCCCCCCAATGAGGAAACAGAGACCACAAGCAGATATCTCTATACCATGGGAAAGCTTGAATCGGTACTGGAAGAATGTTTCTTGGGGTAAAATGTGGTTTCTGAAATTGAAATGCTAGCACTACACATCATTTTAAACAAATAAAATAATAGTACTTCCAGAGCTCCCAGGGACAAAACCAGATAGTACACATGGTGTTACCCATAGCTCCAGATGCATAGGCAGCAGAGGATGGCGTTGTTGGACATCAAAGGGAGGAGAGGCCCCTGGTCCTGGAAAGGCTCGATGCAGCAGTATAGGGGAATACCAGGAAAGGGAAACAGAAGAGGGTTGATTGGGGAAAAGGGGGAGGGGAGATGGCTTATGGGATTTTCAGGGGGGTGGACACCAGAAAAGGGGAAATCATTTGGGAAAAAAAAAGAAATGTACATGAAAAAATCTGCATTGTAGGAAATTTAGAATATTTCCAAAATTAAAGGATACCTTAAAAGGTATACCAAGTAAAACAATTACTTTTAATTAATTATATGGGGGTTGATTTTTTGTTTTGATTTTTGTTTTTGTTTTTGTTTTTGTTTTGTTTGTTTGGTTTTGGTTTTATGAGACAAGCTTTCTGCTTGTAGCTCTGGTTGTCCTACAACTCACTCTGGAAACCAGGCTGACTTGGAACTCACAGAGATCTGCCTACTTCTGACTCCTGAGTGCTGGAATTAAAGGCATGCTCCACCACCACCCAGCTAAATGTTTGTTTTAAGGAATTATTTTAATATTATCTATTATTTATATTCCACTTCAGGCTCTCATTAAATATAATTTTAATATGTCATATAAATGGATGTTTATGGGAAACAAACAAAGTATAATGAAAAAAGTAACAATTGTATACTTCACTAAATCTATGAAAATTCATTAGTATATTTTAAATTTAGAGCTATAAGGATAATTTAAAAGATTACTTATATGTATTTAGTTGAAAAAGATGTACAGTGAGCATGTTTGTAATTAGTCTAATCTATGAGTAATGTTAGAGGACTGTGGGGTAGGCAGATCACTGACTAAAAATAAAATACATCTGGGAAACAGTCACTTTATTTTAATTTCCATTTCATTCATTCAGACATAGTCAAAACATTTTCATACACAGGGAGAAAGTAACTGAAAAATCATTCATTATGATTACTACTATTAAATGATTACTTTTAGAATAATTAAGCTAAAAGTATCATTAAATGTAGTTAACTACTATGTTAACTTCTTTTTACAGAGCAAGAATCGATTCTGGAGGATTTTAGGTAAGTGATAAAACTGTAATTCTTTATTTAAATATGCACTCCTTTCAGGACTAGTGAAGACAATGGATAAAGTACCTAATTTTCTTTTAACCTATGAATTTAACATTAACTAGAAAGAATTAAGTCAATTATATACAAAACTGTTTGAAAGTGTTAATAAATATTCACTTGTGGATTTGCCAAGCTGTAACTGTCTGAAACAAGCCAGGAAAGGTTTAACAGACAGTGCCTTCCTTTGAAGGATCAGCCTCACCAGCTCTTTATTCATTTCCCTATCAATGTCTGTGGGACTCAAGTATTCTATTAAAAAGAACTAAAGAATGACATAATTTAAAAAGTATTTATCATAACGCTTTTTCACTAAATACTGGCAATTTTAATGTGTCTCCTGTAACTCCATTGAAGCCAAAGAGTTTTTGAAACATTATGTTTGCACTGTTTTCTAGAAGGCAATGTTTTACAAAAAAAACCCGTAAGAATTAATTTATATTATCAATAGCATCAGAATTTATCATTTACCCACTACTTTATGTAGAGCCTGCCCTCTGACGTTCTTTCCTCTCACATTTATTTCCCCTATGGATTTGGTGTTGCTAGAAGCCTAGCATGCACATGATATTGGGTCCAGTGCTCAAAATCAAAAAATAAATTTTTTGACCAATTTAAGAAAAGGTTTTGAGATGGCTAGTTGACTCATCAAGGAACAGTGATTGCCATATGTGTCTGGAGACCCTAAGACTCTGTTTCTGTAATATTAATCTTCATTCACTGGTGTTTTGTTTGTTTGTTTTTAAATTTTCCATCAACAGTTTCTTTTTTCCTTTTTTTTAATTGGATAATTTCTTTATTTACATTTCAAATGTTATCCCCTTTCCAGGTCCTCCCCCCTCCACCAGAAACACCCTCTCGAAGACCCCTATGCTTCTATAAGGGTCCTCTCTGACCTGCTCACCTACTGCTGCCTCCCTGCCCTGGCATTCCCCTACAATGGGACATCAAGCTTTCACAGGACCAAGGGCCTCACCTCCCATTGATGCCCTACCAGGCCATCCTCTGCTACATGTGCTGCTGTAGCCATGGGTCCCTCCATGTATACTCCTTGGTTGGTGGTTTAGACCCTGGGAGCTCTGGGGGGTCTGGTTGGTCGATATTGTTGTTCTTCATGGGGTTGCAAACCCCTTCAGCTCCTTCAGTCCTTTCTCTAACTTCTCCATTGGGGACCCTGCACTCAGTCCGATGGTTGGCTGCGAGCATCTGCCTCTGTATTTGCCAAACTCTAGCACAGTCTCTCAGGAGACAGCTAAATCAGGCTCTTGTCTGCATGCATTTTTTGGCATCCACAATAGTGCCTGGGTTTGGTGACTGTATGTGGGATGAATTCTCATGTGGGGCTGTCTCTGGATGGCCGTTCCTTAGATTTCTGCTCCACACTATATCCGTATTTGCTTCATTGAATATTTTGTTCGCCCTTCTATGAAGGACCAAAGCACCCACACTTCGGTCTTCCTTCTTCTTGAGTTTCATTTGACCTGTCAATTGTACCATGGTTATTTTGAGCTTTTGGACTAATATCCACTTATCAGTTAGTGTGTGTTCCTTTATGATTGGGATTCATTGTCTTTTAAATGTCTATTTTCAATGCCTCGATTGTTTTCAGCTTTTTAGCCTCTTTTCAGACATATTAAGTGAAACATTATATGTACACTTATAACAAAATGTTCTTGGGGGTATCAAATATCTTATTTTAAATTATACTACACAATTATAATTTGATATTCAGTCATACACACACACACACACACACACACACACACACACACACACCAAGAAGAGAGGGAGAGAAAGAGGTTAATAACATAGAAGGGATTGAAGAAATAAACAATATAGCTATAGTGGTTAGGTTTGTCACAAATGTCACAGAAACCATAAACCAGAGGGATGACAGCGTTACAGAATAATGATGGAAACATGATATTCACATATTACAAAATGAAACTTGATCCATATGTCTTACTTGACAAACCCAGCGCTAAAACTTTGAAAATACTAGGAAAATCTTGGGGAAATGACTATGAAATTCAATAATAGTCATGATTATGAAGACTTGAAAAGCTCAGGAAGTCATAGAAAGACTTGAACAGTGGGGTTATGTGGAATTACAAAGCTCTGTAGAGAAGAAAATAATCATAGCAAAGATTCATCCTAGAGGATAGGAGAAAATATTTATTTGTCAGTGATCTTATAGTAGATAACTATAAGGACAGTATAAGTAATCCTAAATTAAAAACATTACAACATAAAAGCAAATAATCTTACCAGTGAATAGATAGGAGAGCAGACAGAACATGTTCAACATCCTTAGACATCAAGACAATTTAACACAATATGAAAATTATTCCTATTTCTCCAAAAACAGACTGTAGTAAAGAAAACAAGCAAAAACAAAATTTTGCATGGGAGAAGTGGTCTTTATCCTGTTGGTATAATTATAAATTTTAACTGTGTAGTCATTACAAAAATCCCTGTGCATATTCCTCAAAGAAAACTATAAAATAAGTTCGCCATGTTTTCTAAGTACACCAGGCCAGATATATTCTCAGAAGAATGTAAGGAAATGTAGCATAAATGAAATTGAATATGTATACCCATGAATGGATGAATGATGAACAAAATGATAAGTGAATATACAATTGTGTTTTCCTCACTAAAAAAGGAATGGAAATGTTTATTTAAAGGGAACATGGATGGAATTAGAGATGTTTTGTTACATAAATTAAGATAAACTCAGAAAGCCAAACCTCCTTTGTTTTCTCTCATATGTGGAAAAATTGTATCAAATATGAAAGTACAATTTAAAGAGAAAATTAGAAGAAAAGAAGGAACAATAAACAAGTGTTGGTAGCAGCACATGGATTCACCATGGCCATTGGTGGTAAAATGAACCACGAACATCAACAATGGACACAGACATGGCCCTCAGTGGTAACATGAACTGTGGATATCAACATGGCTTCAACATGGCTTCAGGCAATAGCACAGTGAACAGATATCCACTGGGGACCATGTTGATCTGAATGGGCAGTGTTGCCACCTGACGTCTTATTGAGAAAATAAAAATATTATGTAGAAATATAATAACAGGTGACGGAGGATTAATTGTGATTAAATATATCTTACATATAAACAACTGAAAATCACCCAGTGAATCTTGTTATTTCTGCAGTAATATTCCTCTGCAGAAACAAGGAAAATCAAACACAGCAATTCTCCTTAACTCACTTAGGAAATCTATTCCTTTTGGTTTAAGTCCATTCTGCACATCAATTACTTAACCCAATTCCATTTGATTAAATACAAATTAATGCTTTCATTTTCCATTTATTGCCTATTGTTCAGGTGCTCAAGTATATCACACAAGAATTTATCTAAATTTTACATAAATTTGCTCCCTTGTTTCTCTACCTCTCTTCAATTTGTACACCATCAGGAACAATCTAGGAGGGTTAAAAGAAATCAGGTGATCTTCAAGAGATGGTTTACTATGGAACTGCGATTAATGAGCCCTTGGAGGCAAGGCCTGAAGGACAAGTCTCAGAGTTGATTATAGTTATTGATATGCCTTTACTGTCACTCTTAAATTAATATAACAATCCCTAAGCATTTGTGTTCCCTAATAGGCAGATGTTCGGCCGATCAATGAAGTTGTAATGTCTTGTAGTGGTTCTATATAGACAGATGATTTCTTAAATTCTTAATGATTCTATAAAACATCCTAAAATCATGCTAGTAATTATTAAGCCCTTTATAATAAGGGCTGCAATTAGAGCTCTTTGTAACATGAAAGCCACAATTAGAATTCGGCCTGTCTTCAAGTGTCATGAGTCAATTATTCTGACATAGAAAATGGGAATTGATACTGATTTACTAGCTAGGAATACATTTTTTTTTAAGGATGGAAAACAAGTAACTAAAGGACATAAGCTGGGAATGAATGATTTATTGTGGTTACAAGAACAGATGATAAAATATTGATTAGCTTATCTATACAAAACTTCAATGCTAACTTAAACATAAGAATTATAGTCTTAGACTCTCAATGAGCCTGAGGAAATAAGGACAGATAATAACTGTCTATTTAGATAACTAGTTTTAATGGAAACACATGCAACATCTTTGTTGTAAACTCCTTATTCAACTTATCATGTGAATTTATATTTGAACTTATTGTGACCTTTTGATGTTTGAAATATAATGTGATCAGTGATCATGTGTGCTGCAGAAAGTACTAAAACTAAGAATGAAGACATTTACATGGAGCAGAAGAAAAATAGAGAGAGATTAGAAGAAAAACAAGAGCTGTGTAGAGACGAAGAACTAAGCAAAGAGACAAAGAAGAGAACAGAATTAAGTAGGCAGGAGGAAGGAAGAGACTGAGAAGGCATTATAGGGAGACCAGAATGCAATAGGCAGGCTTTCCTAACAATGAGACAGGCTTTTAAAAGAATTCAGTTATCAATAAAAGGATAGAAACCTTTTCTATCTCTATGCAAGAAAGGTTGAAGCTTAATTTTCATCCAGAAGAAATGAGGTCTTCCTGCATGGGCACTTGCATAATGACATGCTCATGTAGACTTTTCTCCATTCACCACAAGTACATATATGTATAGTATAGTATAAGTAAAGTAGTGTGTGTGTAAGTATAAGACAAGTGGCTGGTACAGGAAAGAATGCATGAATATGTATGTTTATGCATATGTGCATGTGTAAAAGTTTTTCTTTTTATGGGCATGAATCTCTTGTCCTGGTTTTATAGCAGTTTATTGATTGAAACCTTCCTTCTGCCTGGCCATGGAGAGGAGAGAGCTTTTAGGGCAAGAGAAAGAAACCCTAGCAATTAGTCTTTTAAGTAATCTCCATGCTGCTAAGCAACAGGTGCTAATTCCCAGAGTCCTGCAGCTTCTGGCCCCAAAGTAATTTAAAAATTAAGACAGGTTAATATCATCCTGAGTGAGGTAACCCAATCACAAAACACACATGGTATGCACTAACTGATAAGTGGATATTAGCCCAGAAGCTTGGAATACCCAAGATACAATTCACAGATCAAATGAAGCTCAAGAAGAAGGAAGAACAAAGTATGGATACTTAGGTCCTTCTTAGAATAGGGAACAAATACCCACAAGAGGAGATACAGAGACAAAGTGTGGAGCAGAGACTGAGGGAAGGACCATCCAGAGACTGATCCACCTAGGGAGCCATCCCATCTACAGTTACAAAACCCAGACACTATTGTGGATGCCAACAAGTACTTGCTGACCAGAACCTGGTATAGCTATCACCTGGGAGGCTTTTCCAGTGCATAACAAATACAGAGGGAGACACTCTCAATCAACCATTGAACTGAGCACAGGGTCCCCAATGGAGGAGCTAGAGAAAGGACCCAAGGAGCTGAAGGGGTTGGCAGCGCCATAGGAGAAACAACAACATGAGCCACCCAGTACTCCCAGAGCTCCCAAGGACTAAACCACCAACTAATTAGTATATATGGAGTTACCCATGGCTCCAGATGCATATGCAGCAGAGGATGGTCTTGTTGGACAGAAAAGGGATGAGAGGCCCTTTGTCCTGAGAAGGCTAGATGTCCCAGTATAGGGGAATGACAGGTCAGGGAAGCGGGAGTGGGTGGATTGGTGAGCAGGGGGAGGGGAGATTTTGGGGGAAAACCAGGAAAGGTGACATTTGAAATGTAAAGAATATATCTGATAAAAAAAAAAACAGAAATAGAATTTGTTTTTTGAGACAGGATTTCTCCGTGTCGCCCTGGATATCCTGGAACTAACTTTGTAGACCAGGCTGGCCTCGAACTCAGAAATCCTCCTGCCTCTGCCTCCCAAGTGCTGGGATTAAAGGCGTGCGCCACCACCGCCCGGCCAGAAGTAGAATTTGTATAAATGTCTTTAATCATACCAACAAGCTTCATATAAAATTCTGTCCAAATGAAGCAATGAGTGATGTCGCCTCTGAAGATGTGAGGGATAAACATAGTTCACATAATGAAAAGGTTGTCATAAAACAAGAGACATATATTGGTAAACCACTTAATTATTTAGATGTTATCATGTAAATGTTACCTCTGACCACTGTTAATTAACAGTGTTGGAGGAATACTTGCCTTTTTATAATTTACGGTTCTCTTGCAATTATTCAAAGGTACTATAGAGAAACTCTTAAGAATTTGCCAGAAAGATGTGAAAAAATGATTCATGTTTTATTGGATATGCTTATAAACAAAAAGTTAGTAACTTTTCAGCTGAGGAATAATAGCCTTTCCAGTGTAAATCAAGTCTAGCTTGATGATTCTGTGGACAGAAGCCAGGATATCTTTTGGGGGTTACTTGGTTTGGTTATAGAGGTGTCAGTCTTTCTGTTAAAGCTTAAGACTTATCATCATGAAATCATGTGCTAAGCCTCTCTTCATTGTCAGGGGAATTAATATTCATTTAACTCTAAGCTTAATTACAACCATTGTTATGATTTTCATAGCTAAGTAGTTATTTATTGGTGTGGATTTGCTAGTGACCCTGGTTGAGGCCTTGTGTTCTTTTCATAGGAAGCACTTCTCATTGTGCCTTAGACTAACAATAATATTAATGCTTGGTATCTCTGAAACATGTATTTAATAAAATACATTCAGTGCTAATCAAAAAAAAATTAGGACAGGTAAAACATCCTCTGTCCTCAGAGTAACATAGGGTTAAGACATCAAATTATCAAGTAAATATAAAGTAAACAAGAGTTAAGTTTTCTAACACTAAACAAGCACAGAGATTTATAAAGCAAATAATAGAAAGACAAATTTTAGCAGGTATTGAAGAACAGAATAAGAAAAAGTTAAGTTTCAGTGAGTATCAAAGCACAGAAAATTAGTAAACGCTTAATAGAGAATAGGTTTTAGCATTTATTGAAACACAGAAGAGTAATAAAGAGTTAATAACGACTCAAGATTTTCCAGCTTATTTAAGCACAGAACAGTAAGAAAGAAACAAGTCTTCAGCGATAGATACGGCATAGGGAATTATGACGTCTAATAAAGCACAGCAAGTAAAAAGAATAAAAGGAAGCCAGCAGTTACCAGCCACAGAATAAGCAAGAGATTGTTGACTCTCCAGAAGCCACCAGCTTCAGCATCCGGCAGAGCTACAATGCCAGAGATCACTCATCATTTGACCTGAGTCAGTCTGGCATCTTTGTCCACTTCTGCTCCTTCCTCTAAGGCCTGGAAGAGACACATTCTTCCCAGACGACTTTATCTTGTGTCAAATTGCGAAAAACTAACCAGTGCAAACAGAAACCTTTAGGAACTAAAGAGTATGAGTCAAACCATGCTTTGAGAAGCATAATACTACTGTCAAAATAAAAATGCTCTTAAATTAACTATATATATTCTTCTAGAAAAAGAGTGCTTGCTCTTAACATCAATAAGATAACAATCTTTCTTTGGTTGACATGAATCTATTCTGAACTACTAATATGTTATATTCCTGCATTACATGATCTAATTAATTTTATTCATAGATACCTTGGTATATTTTTCTTGTTCAACACTTATCAGGATAAATACAGTCTCAGTCCTTGCTTAAATCTTTTAAAACATTTCACATTTTTGTATATGACAAAAAGATGAAGTAGTTATTTGATCAGTAATAGGTTTACAAACATGGACAGTCTTCTATGAGTGGAAAAGTGCTCATATGTATGTCTGAATGCACGGTGTTCATTTGCAGTCACAATCAATCTGTTTTCTTTTCTATCTGAGAAATCATAGAAGGCACATATTTGAATCTCAGCAAGGTTCTGAAAAAGAACAATGTAATAAAGTTAAATTTTCTTAATTGGTTTTTTTCTTTCCAGGAACTGATTTTCTAACATGCTTATGTTTAAGTACCTAAAGGACTAAAACCATAAAATGACATTGACCCTTCATATTTGTTGTGGCCATAGACTAAACAAAACAGAGTTATTAAACATTTCTCCTCAATGATTAATATATAAAACTAGGAAGGAGGCCAATAGAAAGTAAAGGCAGGTAGGGGAAGGTAGGGAGTTAGCAAGAAGCACATGTGGATGGATAGTGGGAAAATGGCAGAGATGGCATATACGACAATTGGGAATAGCAAGGTAAGGTACTGAGCAGTATGAATGGGGGGGGGTAAATCTACTGAAATCACTTTATTGCAAAATACCATGTTATATAATTGTTGCATGTTAAATAAAACACTTTAAACAAAAATAAAATTAACAATCCAAAACAGTTTTCAAGTGCCTATTGTAGTAGGTTATCCCTACTTTACCTCAAAAATTCTGTAATTTCATTGCATCTCTTAAAGCTGATACCTAAGCAGACTGACAAAAGACTCTTTTTCTTCAGGACTTACTCACCCTCCTGTCATTGTTTTAAAATTATAGCTAAAGTAAAATTGCCAATAATGTTCCAAATGAATAGCAATTAGTGGTAACTGAAAATTTTTATATGCTGCAAAATCAATGCAATACACTTTACAAAGATATAGATACTTTGTATATCTGCCATATAATAAGTGATGGCCCATAAATTTGTATGTATCTATGTAGAAACAAAACCCAGATATTCTGGAGCCAGTGATTTAGCTGTACTTGTTCTCTTCAATTATTCATAAATGATACTAGAAAGGAGACTAACAGAAAGCAAAAATAGGTGAAGAGAAAGGTAGGGAGTTAGCAAAACAGCATATGAAAATGGAAAGTTATCTTGCAGTTGGATTGGTTATTTCGCAAAACACAGGTAAGTTATGAGACTACTTTGCAATTCTGGGAGTTTCTTGGTATTTAACATATGGAATTATTTAAAGCTTTGTAGATCTTGGACTATTATCACTACATGTATTATGATGAAAATGCTCAATAAATTGGAGATTTTAATAATTATGTATACTTAGCATATCCAATAAATGCTAAGGATCTGTAGGACAGAACTTATGATAAGATGATGGCACTGATAGGAGGTGGAAAAGAAAAGGCTGTTAATCTCCTCATAGTGTGACAGGGCTAAGGATAGGTAATCATCAAATGCTTGTTCTACGATTACCATAAGCTTTACTTCAGTCGAATCATCAGAGCAGACTTGCTCACAGACATTTAAAACTAGAACTAATTGACCACAGTATCTTTAGGAGGTTAATAAGTAGAGAAACTACTAACTTCTTATTTTACCTAAGAAGATTGAAGAAATACAATTAGGTAAATAACAGTCTAACTCTTTAAGATTCCATATAATTTATAGATTTTTTTTATCAGTAAGCAGTAGGTACAGAATCAACTGAGCCTAGCTTAGAATGACATGAAGAACTTCATTATATTGGTCAAATGTACACGTTATTCTTTCTTCCAACACTGCAAATCATCGGTATTTTTTATTACCACTGAGTCAGTATATTAAGAAAACAAAACAAAAAATAACACAACAAACAAACAAATGTTCAACATCCTTAGTCATCAGGGAAAAGTAAATCAAAACAACCCTGAGATTTCACCTCATACCAGTCACAATGGCTAACAAAAAAACAAACAAAACAAAACAAAACAAAAAAAAAACTCCAGAAATATCAGGTGCTGGAGAGGTTGTGGAGATAAAGGAACACACCTCCACTGCTGGTGGGATTGCAAGCGGGTACAACTACTCTGGAACTTAGTTTGGAGATTCCTCAGAAAACTGGGCATAATACTACTGGAGGATCCTGGTATACCACTCCTGGGCATATACCCAGAGGATTCGCCAGCATTTAATTAGGACACATGCTCTGCTATATTCATAGCAGCCATATTTATAATAGCCAGAATCTGGAAAGAACCCAGATGTCCGTCAACGGAGGAATGGATACAGAAAATGTCATATATATACACAATGGAGTACTATTCAGCCATTAAAAACAATGAATTCGTGGAATTTTTAGACAAATGGATGGAACTGGAAAATATCATGCTGAGTGAGGTAACCTAATTACAAAAGATCATACATGGTATGCACTCACTGATAAGTGGATATTAGCCCAGAAGCTTGGAATACCCAAGACACATTTCACATATCAAATGATGCCCAAGAAGGAGGACGAACAACTTGGGTCCTTTGTAGAAAGGGGAAAGAAATACCCACAGAAGTAGATACAGAGACAGAAGGTGGAACAGAGTCTGAAGGAAAAACCATCCAGACTGCACCACCCAGGGATCCATCATATATACAGTTACAAAACCCAGACACTATTGTGGATGTCCACAAGTGCTGGCTGACTAGAGCCAGATATAGATATCACCTGGTAGACTCTTCTAGTGCATGACAAATACCCCGGAGAACACGCTCAACCAGCCATTGAACTGAGCACAGGGTCCCCAATGGGGGAGCTAGAGAAAGGACCCAAGGAGCTGAAGGGGTTTGCAGCGCCACAGGAGGAACAATAATATGAGTCACACAGTACTCCCAGAGCTCCCAGGGATAAAACCATCAACCTAAGAATACACATGGAGTTACCCATGGCTCCAGACACATAGGCAGCAGAGGATGGTTTTGTTAGACACCAAAAGGGCCCTTGGTCCTGGAAAGACTTGATGCTGTAGTGTAGAGGAATACCAGGACAGGGAATCTGGGGAGGGTTGATTGAGGAAGGAGAGAAGACTCATGGGATTTTCGGGGGAGGGGGGAACCAGGAAAGGAGACAACATTTGAAATGTAAATAAAGAATATATCTAATAAAAAAACATGAAAAAATAAGAAAAATACAAAAAGGCTACAGCAATTTTAAATTTTAAAGTAGATGAAAATTTGGATAGTATAATGGAATTTGCCAACCACCTGTTCCCTTGATCCTGAAGTATGGCTTTGTGCTTACCAAATACGTAATGCATTTGTTGCTGACCATGTACTCATTTCTTAGCTGTCGTGGATTTTGAGTGTGCAAGTGTACTTCTCAGAATAGCCTTTTATTACATAGTATCTTTTGGGGAATGATTTTGAGAAAAAAATAAACATATTTTTCCTAAACAAACCCTTTCCAAAGAATTAGTGTGAAATGTACAGAAATGAGAGTTAAACAGTGAATCTATATTAATATATCTAAGTTAAAGATGCACATAGTTTTTGATACTCCAGATGCTGTTGACCTTGAGGGAAGAGATAAGTGAAATATCGATGCAAAAGTTTTACATTTTAATAGAAACAGCACTCTTTTAATAGCAAGAGCATTCATTCAATACTTACTTGACACAGAGGAAAAAAATAATTGTTTTACTTTGTAATGTGGTTTATTCAGCAAGCAGTCATTGATTTTCTTCTCTGCAAGTTTGATCCTTGGTGCATTGGGAGTTGGAATAAAGAATTGCCTACAGTTCTTAGTTCTCATGATCTCTTGATACATTCAATAAAACACTCATAACCTGTCATACAAAGTATCAGGCCTAATAACATAGGAGAGGAACAATGCTCTAATCCTTAAATAGGGATCACAGCACATAAAATAATTATTAAAATGAATTGATTGGCTCTACCTTACAGTTTCTTATTTATTATATATACAATGAGGCCCAGAAACTTTTAATTTCTAATGCGATCTCAAGTAATGGGTTGAAGATACAATTTAAAATTATTACTATGATGATACTTAGGTCAGTACATTTTTTAACTTGTTAGATGATGAAGAATTCCAAAGGAACAGAATATATAGTTTGAAAACAATTAGACATTGATATGTATATGTATCATTAGAGAATTTTATGAAAAAAATGCATGGTGAAGAATATTGATGAAAATATTCCATGGACTCAGACCAATTGGCAAGCCTCCAGTTTCCGCAAGATTGAACTGCCCTTCCTATTTCTGTGTATTTGCGTGTGTGTGTGTGTGTGTGTGTGTGTGTGTGTGTGTGTGTGTGTGTGCGCGTGCTCCCTACCAAGTGGACTGGACTGCAGCTGCTGATTTATGTATAAGGTTTGCTAGTGGACTAGACTAAGAACAACAAAGATTGGAATCACCCACAAAGAAGTATTTCTAAACAGATCCACTTCCCTTGTATCCTAATAATCTTTATTTTCTGCTACTTCTGGTGGGGCCTGAGTTAGAGTGGAGGTTGAACCCTTATTAAAATAGATTGTGAAACATGTGTCCTTATTGCATGCAGGGGAAGCCTCTGGGTATATGCCCAGGAGTGGTATAGCAGGATCCTCCGGGAGTGTCATGCCCAGTTTTCTGAGGAACCGCCAGACTGCTTTCCAGAGTGGTTGTACCAGCTTGTAATCCCATCAGCAGTGGAGGAGTGTTCCTCTTTCTCCACATCCTCGCCAACAACTGCTGTCTTCTGTGTTTTTGATCTTAGCCATTCTGACTGGTGTCAGGGTTGTTTTGATTTGCATTTCCCTAATGACTAATGATGTTGAATATTTCTTTAGGTGGTTCTCAGACATTAGATACTCTTCAGATGAGAACTCTTTGTTTAGCTCTGTACCCCATTTTTAATAGGGTTATTTGGCCCTATGGAGTCTAACTTCTTGAGTTCTTTGGTCCACTATGTTCATAGCAGCCTTATTTATATTAGCCAGAAGCTGGAAAGAACCCAGATGTCCCTCAACGCAGGAAAGGATTCAGAAGTTGTGGTATATTTACACAATGGAATACTACTCTGCAATTAAAAACAATGAATTCACGAAATTCTTAGGCAAATTGTCAGAACTGGAAAATATCATCCTTAGTGAGGTAACCCAATCACAAAAGATCACACAAGGTATGCAGTCACTGAGAAGGGGATATTAACCCAGAATCTCGGAATACCCAAGACACAATTCACATATCAATAGATTTCCAAGAAGATGGAAGGAGAGACCCCTGGTCCTGGAAAGACTGGATATAGGGGATTGCCAGGACAGAGAAGTGAGAAGGGGTTGAAGGGGGAACAGAAGGAGGGAAGGGGCTTATGGGACTTTCGGGGAGGGAGGAAACGGGAAAGGGGAAATCATTTGGAATGTAAATAAAAAATATAGAAAATAATAAAAAAAACAAAATAAAACACAAAATAATAGATTGTGAAAATATCTATGCCTACAAGAAACAATGTAATGCTTAAAGTGATAATCGTAGAGAGAGTATAGAAAGTATAGGAAACTTCAGAATGACTCTAAAAAGGCAAGGATATTGTGAAATGTAGATTTCAACAGCAATGGGAAATCCTACTGGAATGTCCATCAGAAGAAGAGAAATTATATCCCATCTTGGTTTGAAAATCTCTTTGAAGTTACATTTTTATTACAACATTGTGAAATGACATGAAAATTTTAACCAACAGCAGATTACTTTGAAAATTCTGTCACTTATTAATGAAGTTGAGGATATTAAGGAAATCAAACCACACAGGAAAAAGAATCAGCTATGGGAAAGCGAATTCTTATAATATTTCTTTAATTCAATATAAAGTGACCTTTAAAAGCAGTATTACTACTACTAAGTATGTATCAATCATTACAGAATCCTGTCAACCATTTAACAAGTAAGGAGATATTTTTTCTACATAAAAGTACTATATTTTTCAGATAATATTTTCTAAATGTCACATAAAATGCTCATGGAATAAAGAAGTGAAAGATCAGAGTATAAAATTGCACTTAAAAGGTAAACTCTTGACACTTGATGCATGCACAGGAAATATGGCTCCTAGTACTGTTGGTTCTTGAATTTGCTGTGAAAGAAAAAAAAAACTCAACCATTCTTTTTCTGAAAAGAGGTTGATTGCTATGTCAGACTACATATATTAATTACAACTATTATTATCATTGCACATGTGCATATAAACATGTGTGGATCTCTCACAAACCTTCATCACAGATGAAGGGCTTCAGGCAATTTTTGACTGCTAAGTGGGAGAAAGTCAGTCTTTTCCAGGGATCAGACCTGATAAGTTATCCGGTTCCAAACGGATAGATCTAAACTATATACATACAAGAAACACCCTATGAATTCATCAGCTTGTACATGCTAATTTAAAAGTGTGTCCATATTTGCAGAAATTATTGAAGAACAAGAGTAGTAACGTGAAAAGAGCTTCAGATGGGTATGCTGGATGATTTGGAACAAAGAAAGGTTTAGGATTATTCAAATAGAGTACATGTATTTGAAATTCTAAAAAAAATAAATTTAATTAAGAAATAGAATAAGAGATCGAGGACATCTTTTCAGGAATGGGCCTCTTAAAATATAAATCAAAATTCAGAACTTTGTCAGTCAATCTTGCTCATATATTGTGGTTTTCAGTATTTTTCCACAAATGGTAGTTATATACTGACCTGAAATAGCTTTATGGTTCCTTAGAACCATTAAATTTTAACTTAAATAAATGATATAAAACATTTCAACATGGAACTGTCATGGTAAACACAGTAACTGAGAAAGAGCTTACTTGTCCCTGTGTGTCACTTCTCATACAACAATCCAATGATTTTCTACTAAAAGAGAAAAAAAAATCATGCGCTGGGATGCAGCTTTGAACAACATCTCTGCTGTCAGTACAAGGTTTTTGCTGACTAGGCTTAGCTCTCCTTGCTGTGATTTAGCTACATATTCTGTTGCTTATGCTGCTGTATTGCTCAAATTTTATGTATAATGTATGAAGAAGCAGAAATGTGTATTGTATCTTTTATATTATGAACTAAGCAAAAGACATTCCACTATTAATAATAAACGAGTGAAGAGAGTTTACAATAGAATAGGCACACATGTAAAATATCCCGAAGCACTTGTGAAAATATAACATGCTTTTGAGGCTTTAGACAGAGGACTCAGTTTTTGTTAATATATTCATCAATATAAAATGTATAATATGAATTTAAATATGTGTACACATATATATAAGTTTAATATAATCACTGAAGATTTCTTCACTCACACTTAATATCTGGTTAAAAGAAGCGTGTCTAGAAACTCAAAACTGAGATCTTTAAGAAAATATAACAGATAAAACCAAATGATGATCTATGAGCTGAGAAATTGATTCAAGATTTCCTCTAGGGTTGTGTCTTTCTTGACATCGGGTGAGGTCATTATGACATTTGCTTTAACATTTTCTGGAAATTACAAAGGAGCAAAAGGCTCAAATAGGAAATAACTTTAGTATAACTTCTTTCAATTTAATATTGAAGTAATCTTGGAAGTCATCCAATGCTGAATTATATTTCTAGAAGCATTAATTCTCAGCACAGTAGCCTGACTGTTATGCCAGATGGAGCATGGGGATCTAAGTGACAACCCTGACCATGATGCCATACTTGCTAAGTGATGGATGGCCTTCAATTCTCTCTTGGCTAATATTGATTAAATATATTGAAATCATATTTAATGATATTTCAAAAAATAAGTTTTGGTCATAAGTCAAAAGGACACTTTTTGAATTGAGTAGTGGCCAGTTTTCATCTGTGCAATAGCTAAATGAATATTTACAGAAGAAGCAGAGTATTTTCAAGAGAGTAATTCTAAAGCAGTACACCACCCTTTTAAGATCAAGGATATGCAGGTATGCATGTGCAGATCAATCTATGTAGATAAAAACACATTTTTATTGTATTGTTTTTATATTTTTCTAAAATTGCCCACTCACTAAGTACTCTGCTGGAATTTAAATAAATTTTATACCTGTTTTCTTATTTTGTAATCTCTCTTCTACTTGTTAATGATCATTAGGTATCTAATTATGTAACACTGCTTCTTTTTCTAAACCAATTTTTAAAAAAAGTATCTTTACTCTAGCCCAAATATCACTGTTGTTGAAAAATATACTTCAGTATTTTATCTACATCTAAATAGAATTTAATTGAATACATTTATTTTATTCCTTTTGATTTTTAAAATTAGAAATCTGCTTATCAGTGACTTCATACCATGTGTGATCTTTTGTGATTGGGTTACCTCACTAAGGATGATATTTTCAAGTTCTGACCATTTGCCTAGGAATTTCGTGAATTCATTGTTTTTAATTGCAGAGTAGTATTCCATTGTGTAAATATACCACATCTTCTGAATCCATTCCTCCGTTGAGGGACATCTGGGTTCTTTCCAGCTTCTGGCTATTATAAATAAGGCTGCTATGAATATAGTGGAGCATGTGTCCTTATTGCATGCAGGTAAAGTCTCTGGGTATATGCCCAGGAGTGGTATAGCCGGATCCTCCGGAAGTGTCATGCCCAGTTTTCTGAGGAGCCGCCAGACTGCTTTCCAGAGTGGTTGTACCAGCCTGCAATTCCACCAGCAGTGGAGGAGTGTTCCTCTTTCTCCACATCCTCGCCAACAACTGCTGTCTCCTGTGTTTTTGATCTTAGCCATCCTGACTGGTGTGAGATGGAAGTCACTGATAAGGGGATATTGACCCAGAATCTCAGAATACCCTAGACACAATCAGCATATCAATAGATTTCTAAAAAGATGGAAGGAGAGACCCCTGGTCCTGGAAAGACTGGATGTAGGGGAACGCCAGGACAGAGTAATGAGAGGGGGTTGAACGGAGAAAAGAGGGAGGGAAGGGGGCTTATGGGACTTTCGGGGAGGGAGGAAACGGGAAAGGGGAAGTGATTTGGAATGTAAATTAAAAAAATAAAATAAAATTAAATTAAAAAAAAAATTAGAAATCTGTTTTAACTCTCTCATAAGATAGATTAATTTCTGTTGATAATCTTTATTCCAACATGTTAATGGCTATGCAAATGTATCTTTGTATATATTTATCAAAGGTACTCAGACTAAAAAATATACACAATGTAAAGGCTTCAAAGAAAACAAATATTTGAATTTGTTTTGGTCATATTTTAAAAGCATTATACACTTCACAAAACAGATTTTTATCAGTAACCACATCTCTTAAATTTCAGATTTTCAGCACAATTTCTTTTTTTTATTACATTCATTATTATACAAAAGATTTCTTTAAATTGTTTCATATGTAGTCACATTTTAATTGATATAATTTATGTGGATTAACTTACTTCCTTTATTTTTCATAATAATCAGATCTAAGAACAATCATCTTACTAATTGAATATTTTAATATTTTCATGCAATTTCACTACTTTGAAAAATAACGATAGTAAAAGTTATCTATATTTTTTCATTAGATGTAATATTCTTCCCATACCTTGTGTTCTAGGACTGAGAAACCTGATATACTTGTATTACCAGTTTACATCATTTACTACACATTGAGTTGAAGACCAGCAAGAGTTATTTATTTAGGGAAACCTTGTTTCAGAATCTAAACTAGAAATGTGAGTGCTATACAGTTTCTCAAGCATCTTAAACCCTAGTCATAAAAAAAAAAAAAAAAGGTAATCTGGGTTTTATGTGTTACTTTTTCTAAAATTACTGTGGTGCTTTGTATGAGATGGCTTCCCTGAGGTCACATATATGAATACTTGATCCATAGTTGGTGCACAGAAAAAAGGGTAGAAAATCATAGTTAGTGGATACAAAAATTCAGAAGTGAACAAAAATCAAATCAGTATGCTAGAAAGGAGTCAATGATCAGAGCTGTGAATTGCCTGATCATAATAGTGAGTCCCTTTAGTACTTTAGATTTCATTATGAGCATTAAAAGAAGTAGGAAATAAAAGACTGGTATTTAATGTGGTAAGCTAAGCTACATACTGGACATAGAAAATGTTATACCATGAACATACATTTGTCAGAATTCAGTGTTTTATCATCACTGTTTTGATGTGTATGCATGTGTGTGTGCCTGTGTGTGTGCATGAACATATGTAAATCAATGTGTTTTTGTGTAGAAGAGTGTGCATGTCACTGCCAAGGTGTAGAACACAAAACACAACTTTGGTCTGTTCTTTCCTTTCACAATTTTACATTAGATACCAATTGCATATGGGTACATTGCATGTTCACAAAGGAATTAACTTACTTGCTGTGTCATCTCTGATTTTCCTCATTGAAAATTAGCAGTTTTTAATGTTTTTATAAGTAGATACATTAATAGGAGCAGAAAATGTTGATGTCGACACCCATGTTTACATGGAAAATATTATGGGGTCCCACCCTTAGACACAAAACTATGTAGGTAACCTATAACTGCTTGGGAAAGAAGAATTGCACTCTCAGATTAAGCTCAGTTGATGGTTTTTAAAAAAGTGTGGCTAAGTCCTGAATCTATACGCACACAAACAACAAAACATAATCAACAAGTAGCATTTATATATTTGCACACACACACACACACTCTCTTATACACATGCACTCTCTCACACATATGCACAAACACACAAACTCTCACAAACATACACACACATGAAAACATACACACTCACAAACACACACATGAAAATGTAATGATCTAAGAAAAAGAGATGATCACTATCAAAGGTATGGAAGCATATGAGGGGTTGTAAGCAGGATGTCTCAGAGACTCTGGAAGGAAAGAAATATTATTGAGAGAAAGAATGTAATTTTACTTCAATGTAAAGCATATTTTTGAAACCTAAAAAAATCATTTTTTTATTTAAAGTGCATTTTATTGGTATATTACACAAATCCAGTGATTGTATACTTTTTAAATTTGATAAGTTTGGAGAAATGTATATAGGGCTACCTACATTCACTGATTTTTAACATATCATGTTCTTTCTGTACTTCAGATAATTTATTTGATACCTACCTTTTCCAGTAAAAACATTTAATCAAAAGCATTTAAGTACTGGCTTGGATACATCTCCCAAATGTATTGTGTTTTCAGTTCTACAAAATTTGAATTTCAATTATATTGTTCCAAATATCTATGAACATTGAATAACTGTTACTCATTTTTCTTGATTCTATCAATACAATTAAATTTTTTGCTCAGATTATGAAATAAAGATCTATATAATATAGATATTAAATACTACAATAATATAAATTTGTCTCTTATTTATGATTTCCTTTCTATTATTTTGAAAAAAAATGTTAAAATATAATCATATAATTTTAACCTTTATCTTCTTCCCCTAAGTTCCTCACAGATCCTTGCTTTGCAATCCCTCAATACCACTACTAAATCCCTCTCAAATCCTCAGACATTTTGTCTATTGTTACGTACGTATGCCTCATCCACACACCCACACACACCTAGAGAGAGATGGGAAGAGAAACAATAGTAATTAAAACATATATAAAACTACTGAGACCATTTAATGTTTCCTCGTGTGTATTTTTGGGATTATATAACTAATTAGGAGGAATTAGCCATGAGGAAGGCATTTTCTTTCTTCCTCTATAAGCATTGCTTAGTTGTCTACAGCTCTTTGTTTAAAGGTCAGACCAATGACACTTCAGGCTTCCATATTAGCCTGTTTATTGGTGTTGTGTGGGTCTCAATACAGAAGTCCTGTTGCTCTGGGGTATAGATTCCCTGTCACTTATAGAGACACAATCTCACAGTCATCTTTCTTTTTTTCTGGGTCTTACAATTTTCCACCTCATTTATGAGCTTTTGCTACAGGGGTTTTAATATATATGTATCTTTTTGGGCTTTGCACACAATGATAAATTGGCTTCTGACTTTTGACCAGGTGTGATTTTCTGTAATGGCCTCTGTTTGATGAGTGAGAACTACAGATACCAGTGGGTATAAGGAAATAGCCATCCTCAGGAAGGGGTGACAAAATTGATTACCCAAGATCAAGTAGTCAGTCTTGAAATCATCTACATAGAAGTGATATTATGTAGATTTGTCATGCTGTATTTTCTTACTGAGAAACATTACATATATATATGTGTGTGTGTGTCTTTTATATTTATATATTATAATTATATATTTTTCCAATTAGAAAATGCATATATATTTAATATGTATATTTAGAAATATAAAAATTCCTAAATTCATATACATATGCATATTGAAAGAAAGAATTTAAGAGGGAACATGGAAGATTACATGAGAGAATTTGGAGGGAGTCAAATGAAAGGGAGTATGATGCAATTATATTTTAATATTAAAATACTATATTTAAAATTAGATATAAAGGTAAGTATTAGATATAAATTTAGCTATAAAAAGACAAGTATTTAGAATGATGTTAGACATAATATTAGTCGTGTGAAGCAGGAGAGGGATTTGTTCTTTTTTTTTTGTTTGTTTGTTTGGTTGGTTTTTTTTTTTTTTTGGATTTGTTCATTTTTAAGAGCAATAAAATCACTAGCCCATGGAAGTTGTTGAGATTTACACTATCAAGCATGATTTCCCTCCTGTTCAGCAGGTCTTAAGCTATATTAGACATCTGTTGGTTACCAAGACAACATACCTGCCACTGTTGCCTAATTGAAATGTCCTGCAGGGCTGTTCATTGTTGTAGTTCAACACATCACAGCTGGGGGAACAGTTGTTGGTTTCTCCTTTGGCAGATTGAATATTAACTTCTGGTAATATGAAAGTTAGTTCTTTGCTGACTTGTAAGTCACTGTGTAGACCTGGCTATCTTCATAGCCTCTAACTGTACTAATCCTCCTTTCCAAGTCTTCTGAATGCTGTTATTATGTTATTTTCTTTCCTTAAGAAAAGTCCAAGACAGAGAAGTGAGAGGGGGTTGAATGGGGAAAAGAGGGAGGGAAGGGAGGGAAGGGGGCTTACGGGACTTTCAGGGAGGGAGGAAACGGGAAAGGGGAAATGATTTTGAAAGTAAATAAAAAAAAACTTAGAAAATAAAATTAAAAAAAAAAGAAATTAAAAAAACAAAACAAAAAGAAAAGTCCTCTTGGGTTGGAGAGATAGCTCAGTGGTTAAGAGCACTGGCTACTCTTCCAGTAGTCCTGAATTCAATTCTCAGCAACCACATGGCGACTTACAACCATCTCTAATGAAATCTGTTGCCCTCTTCTGGTGTGTCTGAAGACAGCGACAGTGTACTCATATACATAAAATAAATAAATATTTTTTTAAAAGCCCTCTTTTTAATAAATAGGCAAGCATTATTGTTAATAAGGAACAATTTAAACACCTTTATAATAACACATAGAGCACTTTCTTGAGGCATTCACATACAATAGCATCACACAAAGGAAATCCTAGTATTTTCTAAGAAATTAAATGAGAAGTATTAAATCCTCAGTAGTTCTACACAAAACTGTGTTTTTATGGTATCTTTAATAGAAATAAAATACTTTGACATAATTTTGTTTGTGAAAATTTCTTGACTAGTAATATACTACTTTTTTCTTCTTTATTCATATATACTTTAGCAAACATAGTTATTGTTCAGTTAATTATGTCTAAAAGGTTATGGACCTTAAATCATTTGTGTGGTATATTTAACTTCAATTTTTCTTTCTATTAGAAGAAATATCTGTAAAATATTATTCTAAAATTTGAAAATATCAGCTATTCATGTAAATTTTAATATGACAAAGTCTTTTGAAACACTAGAACAAATTAGTCTGTCACTCTTGAGAAAAGGGAAACAGAAATATCACTAACCAAAAATTTCTTATTCCTATTAAGAGGAGATTAAATAATTAATTGTTCATTGTATTAGAAGAAAATTGTATCTGTTTTTTAGAAGTAGACCTATAAGTTGGATGATGCGATTTTCTTCTGATAGTACTTGTCTTTGTTGGGGAATTAACATTAAGCTTATATTGCTAAATGAAGAGATAAGTAACAGTTGTCATGATTGCAACCAATATAAAATATTTGTGAGAACTTTTTGACTGTCATAAAGTATTTCAAGCACTTTAACTGACCTGTTTTATTTTGGAAATTGTGTAAATTTAGAATTTTGTATAAATGAATTATCCATATACTTAAGAGTAGTCATCTAAATGCTCATCCTCCTTGTCTGATTTTCTTCTCTATTGTATTAATTTTCTTGCTACAATCATCAGACATGTCATAAAGTAAGATTATAGGCTCAGATTTAATATCATTTTGAGCAGTGAGAAAATTCAATAAAGAAAATACCACTCCATATATGGGCAGAAAAAGAAGTTTCTGAAAACTTTGTTACCATAGTATCTGCTTAATATATTCAACATTTTAGAAGAAAAGAACTAAAAAAAAATAAACTCACACAAGCGCATGTTTGATCAAAAGTATGGAAACTGAATTTTTGTAGCCAATGGGAACTTTCAATTGCAGGAGCTACTTTAAATCTTGCTTCAGTTAAAAATAGAAAGAAAATTATTTAGAAAATTAAACGTAGTCAGGGGTGGTTTCTTATACTCGTAATCCTCATGCTAATGGGATAAAGGTAAAAACAAGGTTTACAAATGCAAGACTTGGGCCACACTGGATTATGGGTTCTAGGTCATGTCATACATAAGGTTTAAGTCAGACATAGAATGGGTAAAATTAAGGTTAGGATACAGAAATTTTCACATACTAGCAAAATATTATATTTCACCACCTCACAGCATTAGAGGGTACATAAAGTAAGCAACATAGCAGATGTGCCCTCTTTCAATGGATAATAGCTGTGGAGCATAGATGACCAAGATAGATGTATGCATCAGGTCAGTAACCGACATGTTTCAGACCTAGAATATCACTGAAAATGCCATTTACACAAAGAATGTATCCTAATTTAAAACTAAATAATATCTAGTCTAATGTGCTTTCTCAAATAAAAGGGACTTTCTTCACTTTGTATCTCTTATGGATTTCTAAAAAAAAAAAAAAACCTGAGCTGAAATTTTGAGTCACTTAATCTTAGAGGAAAAATTGTCTCTGATGACAGTTTCGATCTCACTAGGAGTTGAGCAATGGCTTATGTATTCTTTATTGAAATCCCCCTTCTTGATTTAAATGATACAGACAGTTCTGTGTATCTTACATTTATTATTGTTGTTTTTAGACCTTGATGAGGCTGACATGAACTTTCAGGAGTCAGGGCTTCAAGTTTAATTCATGGGACCATAGCAAATCATTGTGTTCTCTGTGTGTAGTATATTGAGAAGGTAGGACGCAATGATGTAATTCTCACAAGAGCTCTATTATGTTGTTACACTCATTTTAAGTAAATGAGCTGAAAGAAATTTTAGTTAATTTGACTTAATGCTAGATCATATGACTAGTGAACACTTCTCTCCGATTCTGACTGAGTCAAATAGGTTTTCAAGGACTGACAGTACAATGAGAACACATGATAGCATCTCTTTAAGTACATGTGTATTATGCTTTCAAATTTTCTGTAATTTCTTGCTCTTTCCACTCTAATTAAAAGTAATTAAATTCACATTTTTTATTGGATTACCTATTTATCTACAACACTTTTAAGTATAAAATATTAGGGAAAAGAAGTTTAGATCATAGATTCAGCAAAACATAGGTTAGAACTCAATTTGGAATGGATATCTGTTGATTAAGTTAATCTCCTCCAAACTCTCTGGGATATTACATTATTTTACTGATTATCATTTTGTATGGAAAGTCACCTCAGTGAAACATAAGGTTTGACAACTAAGACCCATTGTGTCAGACAATCCCTTAAGTCGATGTAGTTGAACTAGAACATTATCAGCAGACGAAGTGTATGACGTCTGTTTATATTTGTCAGTCATTATTCCTATGAACTCTGTTGTCTACTGTCAATCCATCCACTATGGTGTCAACTCATCCCAGTTAGGGGACGATGGGCAGTGCTTATGGCAAATGTGCACATTTATTAATATTTTTCACTTTCTCTGTAAATTTCACTTCTTCTATAATATGTCAGTTTTTGTGTTTCCTGACTAATTCTCTCCCTTTATAAGGACAAATCTGCTTCAGCTACTTTAAGCTAATTTTTCACTGATGGAAGTACAAATCTTTTCTTTGGCTCTAATATTGTTAATAAATAGTAATGTACTTAAAGAAGTTTTATTTACATTTCTGTGACATCTGACAAAATAAAACCACCCCTTAAATACACACACACACACACGCACATTAATTTTATCAGGCATAGTGTTTCACATTTTCTTTTTGGGGTTATTTACATTATGTGCCAGAATATTTGCTTGCTTGCATATATAATCAACATGTGCATGAGTATTGATTGATGTTAGTTGTAAGTGCCACAAAGAAAAAGAGAAGCTCACCAAGTTGCTAAGCTTTTGTTTCCCAAAGGAACAGAGCATTTCAGCCTTCTCAGAAAAGACTGACACCCAGTTAGCTCACTCCAGTTATATTATTCAAACATTATACAAGGTTAATTGGAGCTAAGAAAGGTTCCAGCTATGAAAATTATCTTGCCCTTTCTTCCCTTGGAAGCAGGCATCCCACACAAATCTCAGTCCCTTTTCACCATGGCTAACCATAATCAAAAGATTAGGAAGGGTACAAACGTAAAAAAAGGGAAATTCCCAAAAGATGAGGAGGGGAGTAAAAATAAAAGCTGTGATGTTAAAAGAATAAATATGTCAAAAGGATCATACAGTACACCTTTATAGATCATAGAATTTCCCACCAGGAACATGCCAATACCATTATCTCCTTTGTTTAAAAAAAAATCAATAGCTGGAACCCATGTGCTAAGCCATAGCCTTGATTACAAAATTAAATGGTATTTTTCAGAGTTCATCATTAAGAATGTCCTTGGAGAATGGAGACTTTAATATGGTGCCTACCTAGAGCCTTGCCTCTTAAGGACTAACTGCATGGTACTGAAGATACTCTACTCTTTACCAAAATAGAAATGTAAGCACCAATCCCAGCTAAAAGCTCCAATATCAATGATGATGCAAGTCATGCTATTGCAACATATGTTTCTATATATAAACATATATATGTATATATAATGTATGCTCATATATATTTATATATATACAGGCTGTTTCTAATTGCTGACTATTATGAAAAGAGCAGCAATGACCATGGCTGAGCAAGGTCTCAATGGTTGAATGAAGCATTCCTTAGTTATAAGCTCAAGAGGGACATAGCTGGGTCCTGATGTTGATCTATTATCAACTTCCAGAGAAACATCCTGCTAAATTCTTCGGTGGTTGTACAAGCTTGCATACTTACCAGGAATGAATGAGTATTCCAGCATTGGAATATGTCTTTTTTTTTTTTTTTTTGGTGCGTGTGTAAGTATTGTACCGTTTTTATTGCTATAGCTCTGTAGTACAATTTTAGTTTGGGAATCATAATACTTATAGCAGTTCTTTTATTTTTCTGTATTGGCTTAGAAACATTGGGCTACTTGTGTTTCCATATGAAGCTCAAAGTAGTTCTTTCATGATGTGTAAATAACTGTTCGAATTGCATTGAATCTACAGATCATCTTTGGTTCAATGGGTATTCTAATATATTAATCCTACCTATAATTTGGCATAGAAGATATTTCTTTTTCTTGATTTCTTCTTTAATTTCTTTCTTCAATGTCTTAAACACACTTAAATACATTGAATTTACAGGTCTTTCACTTAATTTGTTCATAATACAATTTTATTTATTATTATTGTTCCCTGCCTCTCTCAGGGATGGCTATCATATACTGATATATGATATATTTTCTCTCAGGCTTTCAGTGTCTTTTATATTCTAGGCTTATTGCAATTATACACTTTTAGACGATAATGTTTTCTGAAATGGCAGTGTTCTGAACTGGTTCTTATTTGGTTCCCCAGCTTCATGCCTGCCTGGATGCTGCCATGCTTCCTACCATTATGGTAATGGGCTGAACCTCTCAACCTATAAAACATCCCTAACTACATGCTGTCCTTTATAGAAATTCTCTTGTTCATTCTATCTTTTCAGAGCAATAAAACCCAAACTAAAACAACACATATGCACTTGCATTTCTCTGATTCATAAACATGGAGAAGGATCTAATTTAAAATTATTATTATTCATTAACTTAGCTTGTAAGCACTTATTACATAGTAACTTCTAGGCAACAAGGTTGGTTGATAGATCACTTTCTTCAGGAAGGTTAAAAAAAGAAAAAGAAAAGAGAGTGAATGTACAGTAGGATATTAGGATAAGTCTTAAGAGTTCTGAAAGGTATATTATTAACTATTAGGTGTAGTCCAGAAAACACTTCAGTCTTTTACAATGGAAGAGATAATTTCCTAAAATTGCATAAGTACAGTTTTCTTCTGCCTAATGTAGCGCTGTATTTCCTATCTGAGAAGACCTGATTGCCATTCTTTAGGAGCAGGTGCATAGACTCTGGCATAGATAATTAAGGACAAGACACAGTCATCCAGAAAAAATCACTGAGTTTTATAAATGTTCAAAACTTAGAAAAATCCTTGAAATTAGACTGTCATAAGAGTTAAGATGTGGCATAAACATTCTTCCCAGTCAGTAAGAAGGATATTTATGGATACAAGTATTCCTCATCGTGAATGCATATTCTCAATGCCAAAGGGAAAAGGTCAATTCAGAGGACCTATTGCTTAGCTTCTTTGAAGACTCAAAGTGCATGTTTCACATTGGTGATCTTATTAAAGCTTACTTATAAACTTGGTCTTTTTATAGTCTTTATTATACCATGGAAGTTCTGAGATAAATTAAACATTATCTATAAGCTATCATTTAGTGTATTTTACTAAAACAATGGAATTTGAACCATGTCCAGCTATGCCACCCAATTTCCTAAACACATGGAATCTAGTAAGTATCTGAAACAACAGATTCATCTCAAGTATTGTGTTCTCCTGTCTTTACTTTAAACAATTAATATCAGGATATACACATGACCTTACAGTTGTTGTTAGTCATAGTAAAAGACTTTTGAAATTTTTCTAATGTATGATTCTGTTTTTCTAGGATGATACCTATGATTTTCCCAGATTATAATGCTAGTACTGAAAATAATAAACACTTAAACTGTTGCTCACAAATAAACAATTTGTTTATCAAAAGAAGGCTGAAATTGAATGTCACACAATTACTACACTGAAATAGTTTCCAGAGCGTTTTGTATACAAAAGATATTCAAGGCCTAATGCACACAAACAGACACAATTTTAAAATGTCATTAAAATTTCAATCAAATCTCAAACATTTACATAAAGCTAAGCAAGATTTTTGAAGTAAATTGACATAATTCATCAGCTTGTGTGTCATACTTCATTTGACCTTCAACAATATCAGATAGTTGAACACAAATATCATGAATATCCTGTGGCTCTTACACTATATTTTGATTTATATTTAAATATTTGAGGTAATTATTTTCTTTCCTAAGATTCACAACATTATCAAAAACATAAAACTCCTAATAGTAGATTTCTACTCTATAGTTAAAGGCTGTGGGCTATAGAGAGAATATCATAGGTGTGTATGGATATGAGACCTATTAATAATAAATCTGATAGCCTATATTTCAGGAAAGAAATAGGAGTTGAGACATTCAGGAAAAAGAATATCAAGCACAGGAGATTCTCTAAGGAAGATGTGACAAGACAGACTCATAGTTCCTGAGCACGGGTGACCAGCCATATGGCAGAATATGGATTAGAATAAGTGGGTTAATTTCAGGTATGATCTAGATAGACTGATATGGCCAAGGTGTTTGTAAGTATATTTTGAGTCCGAGTCTTATTTCTGGAAGCATGAGGCTGGGAAGATGAACTAAATCCAACTTCTGTTGTAGATTTTTGAGATTTTGTGGAATCTTATATGGAGTCATCCAACAAAGAGAAATTACTTGATCTAAACAAAGCTCACCTTACTTCAAATTTCAATTTTTTATGTACTCAACCTTGATACTGAAATTGTAAAATATTAGCAAAAAATCTTCAGTAAATTAAAATATAAATTTATAACAGAGAATTAGTGGATAGTTATAAAAAAGATAACCAAGGAGTAATGAAATTCCTAAAGGAGACATAGATTAAGCATGAAGAAAAGAGGCACCATCTTATCAGCTAAGAAGGGAGAATTAGAAAATTGAGTATCTTACATGATGCTTTCTTAAAACCAAAATTCAGAATGAATGAAAGAAGTATGCCATCAATCGCTTTTATGACAAAGAAATGATCAAAATACCAGTGATGTTTTGACTGAAACTTGGATTTAGTGGTGAAACTGATGTGATTGGAGGAAACTTTATTGCTTAACTAGAGAAAAAGGTGCTCCAAACCACACACTGCCAAGTGGGACTGGTCAGAGAAGACAGAGGAGGCACAGCAAGGAAAATACTTTATTGTGGTTTCTTGAGAGATGTGGTTGAGATAAGATTAAAACCTTATATTGATAATCTGAATATTTCTTATAGAAGTCATCTGTTCTCTTTCCCTTTCACTGCTCTCATTTAGTGCAGAGAAACCAATGCTTTTGTATATGAGTTATTAAAGATTTGTTTGGTAGTAAATATTTTTATATTCTTGTTCTCTATATGAGTATGTACTAACACAGAAGGAATTTATTACCTTGTAGGTACAACCTGAACTAATTTTTTTCTTTTAAAGTTTCATTTATTTATTTTTATTTTTTTGTATATTATCACTGTCTTCAGATACACCAGAGGAGGGCATTGGATATCATTACAAATGGTTTTGAGCCACCATGTGGTTTCTGGGAATTGAACTCAGGACCTCTGGATGAGCAGTCAGAGCTTTTAGTCTTTTAATCTCTGAGCCATCTCTCCAGATTCTACTACCTGAATTCTTAAGAGCAGTTTTACCAGCATTAGTGAATGTTTACAATATTAAGGCTTCATAATACAGATAAATTAAAATGAATAAAATAAAGACTTTGTGCTAAAATGTAAGAGAATGGTTCACTGATATGTTAAGACAGCATAACAAAACTTATTAGAGCTACTGATAACCAACTAATTCAGTATCCTTGTGATGCTGTTTGAATTCATAATGGAGTTTCCTAGGAGAGTGTTAGAAGCTGGACCAATCTATGGCTTTCTCAGAGGCTCTGATAAAAGAAAATGATAATTCTATGTCCTAGTTAAAGGACAGATTGGACAAGTTCTGATCTGCAGCATGATTTAGAACTTTGACAGAGTTAAGGTTTTGGTTCCTGAAAATCCAGCTTTCATCCTTGAAGTGCTGTCCTTATCAGTCTTAAAGTAGCAGCTGTGTCTGAGGTACCCTGTGTTCTCTTTTTAACATTGCTTGATTTAGCTTTCAGTTGACCTTGGCCTGTCTTCCTCCCACCCCCTCCCCCCAAAAAAAACCAAAAAACAAAAAACATTATGGACCATTCTGTACTTATTAATAAACACGCTAGGTCATTAGCTTAAGCAAGACCTCCCAGTCACATTTTGCTTTCATTTCTCTTATTTATAAACTGCTATTCATTTAGAAAACTTACTCCTGTGGGTTCAAGCAAGCTACCCCAGAAGCTTGCTATTACTAGGTGATTGAAGTATGAAGAGAGCCTGTAAGGATGCTTCTAAGACTTGTGTGAAAGACATTGTACAGGTGAAGTAACTGAAGCAAACTGTAGAGGTGATAGTTTTAACATACCAACAACCAGGTTGGCCAAACATTCTAGGAGCAAGAGTAGATCAGAAACAGTATCCCAGTTCTCACGCAATGTTTATTGAGCACCATTGATTGCCCTTGCTTAGAGAGCATCCCAGCAGACAAAAAGGAAAGTATACTAGACACATCTCCACAATCACAAATTAGAGGATTTAACTCTAAAACAGGATTGTTTCATAAGTGCAAGCTGATACATTGAGCCATTAATGTCTGAAATTATAAGTTGTTAAACTAAATATTTACTCTGTCACACAAGAAATATTGTACATGTACACTGTATTATTCATGTATGATTTCATGCTGAAGTACCTACATTTCTGTCTACCGTTATTTTCATTCATAACTTACACATAATACGTCTTCCAGTTAGAACTAAATTATTTGAAGGCTTTTAATCTCCCTTTTGTCATGCTTAATGTGATTTGTAACTAGTCCAAATATTGTCTGGCTCTTTTTCTATGAACTAACTTCAAAAGCAGAGCAAGTGAGATAGTAATACAACACACCTTCTTAAGTGAAATCTGAGTATACATACCATGCATCACTTTCATTGGAATTTATCAATACTCAAAAGTTATTTATCACATTTTTTCCTCTGCCAAGGTGAATGTGGAAGCTAATGTTAAGTGAAGCTAAGATCAGTAGGAATCTGAGAATAACCATAGTAAACTGAACAGGCTGCCAACACGGAAAACTCAGTGAGAGTTAAATAAACTTTTGTGGTGCTAAGTCATGGAGTTCTTAGATTGTTTATTCACTACAACATACTCTAGGAAATGCAGTGACAAATTACTCAATTTATTGACACTATTGCATTATCAGTAGAGTCCAGGAGTCTTATCAGCTTCCAAGCAACCCAGCATTCTTCCTAGTCTATGCGCATTAATTCTCAGTAGCATTCTAATATTTTCTCTTTTACTTTTAAAGTATTTCTCCTGCATACACATCTCCTTTCTTGCTGCAATAGCTCTAGATTTCTTGCCATTCTGCTTTATTTTATTTTCCTTAAATATTAAACATTTTTCATCATTTCTCAGAATTGAGATGATAAAACTTCTCTATATTGAAGCTGGTTTTATATTTATGCTATTTCTTTTCTATTTGATGTTTTAAAATTGCCATTGTAATAGAATATTGATCGTGTCCCTGGGTTAGAATTTCTGTGTGGAATCACATATCTTCACTTAGAGTTATGAAAGAGTGTTTGTCATCCATACAAACATTATTCTTTGAAAGTCCTAGATATTTTGCAGATTGACAGTTCGATGTATATTCCTCTGTTCATGTGTGTGTGTGTGTGTGTGTGTGTGTGTGTGTGTGTGTGTGTGTGTATGTGTTTGTGTATGTGTGTGTGTTTGTGTGTATGTGTGTGTTTGTGTGTATGTGTGTGTGTGTTGCCCTATCATGACCCACATATTTGCTCCCTTACTCTTGATTGTCATTCACTCTTTTATCAATCTTCTCAGGGCAGATTGATGCACACAAACCTGATGCAAATTTCCACTCTATTTGTTGTTGTTATTTATTTGTCTTTAGGAAATTATTTATTACATATTTTCTTTATTTACATTTCAAATGTTATCCACTTTCCTAGTTTCCACTCCAAAAATCCCTACCTCATCCCTTTTCCCCTGTTTTTATGAGTGTTCTCCCATCTACCCACCCATCTACTTCTGCTTCTCCATCTTGATTCCCCTATATTGGGGAATTGAGCCCTCACAGCACCAAGGGCCTCTCCTCCCACTGAGGCCAACAAGGCTATCCTCTGTTATATATGTGGATGGAGTCATAGGTCCCTCCATGTGTACATTTTAGGTGGTGGTTTAGTCCTTTGGAACTCTGGGGGTTCTAGTTGTTATTGCTGTTCTTCCTATGGGTTTGTAAACACATTCAGCTTCTTTCTCTAACTCTTCCATGTGGACCCTGTGCTCAGTTCAATGGTGGCTGCAATCATCCACCTCTGTACTTGTCAGTCTCTGGCAGAGCCTCTCAGGAGACTATATCCTGCTGCGTCAACAAGAACTTCTTGGCATCTACAATAGTGTCTGGGTTTGGTAACTGTATATGGGATGGATCCTCAGGTGGGTCAGACTCTGGATGGGCCTTTCCTTCAGTCTCTGCTCCACTCTTCATCTCTGTATTTGCAAATGCATCTGGAATACCAAAAAACCCAGGATAGCTAAAACTATTCTCAACAATAAAAGAACTTCTTGGAGAAATACCATCCCAGACCTCAAACTCTACTACAGAGCAATAGTGATAAAAAACTGCAAGGTATTGGTACAGAGACAGGCAGGTAGATCAATGGAAGAGAAATGAAGACCCAGAAATGAACCCACACTCCTATGGTCACTAGATCTTTGATAAATGAGCTAAAAACCATCCAGTGGAAAAAAAGACATCATTTTCAACAAATGGTGCTAATTCAACTGGAGGTTAGCATGTAGAAAAATGCAAACTAATCCATCCTTATCTCCTTGTACAAAGCTCAAGTCCAAGTGGATCAAGGACCTCCACATTAAACAAGACACACTGAAATTAATAGAAAAGAAAGGGGAGAAGAGCCTCAAACACATGGACACAGGACAATATTTCCTGAACAAAACACCAGTGATTTGTGCTCTAAGATCAAGAATTGACAAATGGGACCTCATAAAATTACAAAGTTTCTGTAAGGCAAAGGGCACTATCAATAAAACAAAACAGCAACCAACAGATTGGGAAAATATCTTTATCAACCCTACATCGGATACAGGCCTAATATCCATTATATACAAAGTACTCAAGAAAATAGACTCCAGAGAACCAAATAACCCTATTAAAAATCGGTAACAGAGCTAAACAGAATTTCACCTAAGGAATATCGAATGGCTGAGAAGCACCTAAAGAAATGTCCAACATGCTTAGTCATCAGTGAAATGTGAATCAAAACAACCCTGAGATTACACCTCACTGAAGACAGAATGGCTAAGATCAAAAACTTAGGTGACAGCAGATGCTGACGAAGATGTGGAGAAAGATGAACACTCCTCCATTGCTGGTGAGATTCAAGCTGCTACAACCACTATGGAAATTAATCTGGTAGTTCCTCAGAAAATTGGAGATTTTATTACTTGAAGACCCAGCTATACCACTCCTGGGCATATACTCAAAAGATAGTCCAACATATAACAAGGATACATGCTCCATTATGTTCATAGCAGCCTTATTTATAATAACCAGAAGATTGAAGGAACCCAGATGTTTTTCAGCAGAGGAATAGATACAGAAGATGTGGTACATTTGCACAGAGGAACAAAACTCAACTGCTAAAAACAATGAATTCATGAAAGTCTTAGGCAAATAGATGGAACTAGAAAATGTCAACCTGAATGAGATAACCTAATCACAAAAGAACACACATGGTATGCACTCACTGATAAGTGGATATTAGCCCCAAAACTCAGAATACCCAAGATACAATTGAAAGAACAAATGAAGCTCAAGAAGAAGGAAGACAAAAGTGTTGAGACTTCGGTTCTTCTTAGAAGGGTGAACATAATACCTATGGAAGGAGATACAGAAACTCCACTCTTTTAAATGTTTATCATTTCTGAGATAGTTTACAAGTACAGGACTATTTTAAACCAATGTTTGTTCTCAATCATTAAAGAAATCAGTTTTCAATACTTCCTCAAATAATATTTGAGGTGTTCTGTCTTAAATATCAGCCTCATTTAGAGATCTCTAATGTCGACTGCATTCATAGCATATCTATGAATATCTATGGCAATATATACAAATGGTCTACAAAGAACTGATTTTGATTTCATATCTCCAACCACACCATTTCATAGATGGTAATAAGCAACGATAAGTATTAGACTCTAAAATTAATATGGACATAATAATTCTGATACCTTCACAGTTCAAAAACAAAGTACAAAGTTCGATTAGAAGTAGATGAAAGTTTCCTCCTATTTTTTAATAGGTTGTATATGAAAAAAATACTTCCTATAGATATCCCAAATGGCTGAGCAGAAGAGAGGATACTTGCCCAAACACAGATAGTGAAAACAAGTTATTTAATGCCCTGTCTGCTTGCATTAAGTTTCTTAAAATACATAGGCTTAATTCATCACACATGATTGCACAATGATAGACCTTTTTTTTTTTAAGAACAGTTTTCATTTCTAAGATTTCCATGGGTACCAGAGTTTGCTTCTTCTATCTGTTGAGTATTGATTTTAGTTGCTTCCATCTTCCTAGATAAAGTAAAGCATCACTAACACATACACTAATAAATCTCTGACATAGTAGAGTTATGGTTATGATTAATAGTATTGAATGATAATATTGAGTTTCTTACTATTTAAAATATTTAATATATTACTTAAGAACTGCTTTTAGTTTCTGTTGGTAGGAATGTTATGAAGTCTTAGGAAGATAATGCATGTTATTATGTTGTTCATTATCTTCAAATGAGGATCTTTGTGGTCCCAGATATTTATAATCACTATTTCCTAAGAATTTGTGATTGTAAACAAAGTCTAGAAATGACCACATTCAAGGTTGGTACTGACTGGATTTTGTGTGTCATTGATAAAATCAAATATACTGAAATTTAAAGTTATTGCTTCCTACAGAGAAGTTTTTTTTTCTTTGCCTTTAATTATATTTTACTATTCATGACAACCTTTTGTTTAAACATTTTTTAAAGGAGGATTTTCAATGTGCTTTGTTATAAGTCCTCATTTGCATGAGATTATTGACTTAGAAATAGAATGGAAAGAAATTATTTTGAGAAATACCCTTTTAAAAATTCCCTGCATGGGTAGCAGAGGATGGCCTGGTCCAACATCAATGAGAGGAAAAGCCCTTGGACATGTGAATTATCATTGCCCCAGTGTAGGGGAATATCAAATCAAGGAAGGGGAGTGGGTAGGTTAGGAGGGCAAATTTGGAAAGGGGATAATATTTGAAATGTAAATAGAGAAAATAGCTAATAAAAAAGAAAAAAATCCTTGCATAGCATTTAAATTGTAGGAAATTTATACAAAATATACAGATGATAACATATTGTCATTCTTGTTGTGGCTTCAATATTTTATAAGAGATCATGCTGTAACTTAAGAAGGGAAAAATTCCCTGTAGTTTCTTATCATATCCCAAAATATTAATAACCAAGTTCCCTTTACAAATTTCTTGAATGCTTACTAATCGCTAGGGTGTTAACAAAAGTTAGCATTAACTCTCCGACATAATAATAATGTGCTCACCATATATTTATTGGGATGATAGTATGTTCCTGTATTAAAGTCAACTATCTGAATCCAAACTATAATATCATAGAAATGAAAATATTTCAAATTATATTAGATAGTTATCATTCATTTCAAAATTCAGTGTGCTAGAATTCAGTATTATTCAGTATTTCCAGAGAAACCATGCCTGGATTCAATGTTTTATGGGAGAAGAAGTAGAGGAAAGAAGGAAGATGGAGAGATAAGGAGAAATAAGAATCTGCTCATGTGAATATGGATGTCAATGGGATCAGCATTAATGGGGTTGATGATTTTGCATAAGGGTCAGATTTTTCTGCATTAGCAGAAATAATTATAAATGTATGCTTTTTGAAGAGCACTCCAAGTCCTGAATAACGATTCAGAGGTAATTTATTAAAAATTGTCTAGTCCATAAGCCAGACTTGTTCTCACTGACTTGTAACTTATTTAACCTGCTTATACCATTCTATGACTCCTCATTTCATAAGTCTGAAATCTTATCTTTTCTGTACTTAACGCTTTCCAAGAGTTCCACTCTCTCTACCAGATTTCCCACCTTCTAATCCCACCTCAATTTATTGACCATAATATTTTTTATTGAAATGTAATACTTTTATACTGTCCACAAGAGATTATGCCTAAAAACAATTCTAATGATCAGAGGTAGAGGAATTCTCTCTTATTTATCACAGATAACATTCTTTTTTTTATTTATATTTTAAGATTTTTTAAATAAATAAAAATCACATTTTATGGGAAAATCATTTTAAATAATCTATTAAATTGTAGATATCATTCAAAGCATCTCAATGCAACACTCAAGGTAATTTTTGAGCAAATATATGACCAGTAGTCAGCTAAATTGACAATACATTGTAATGTGTTTCCTGTCAGTAATTTATCATTCACTAATGAATTTTTATTGTCTTGTGTACCTAAAGATCAGATTGTATATTAAATAATTGCTTCCTGGATTGTAACTTTAAAGTTGTAGAGGAATATTAATATTAGTTGCATAATGCACATGGAGTTCTGTGAAAAAATAAACAAAGTTGGCATTTAAATTCCAATGGAATGTAACAGTCAAGGGTTTATCATAGTATAACTGAAAGAATAAAAAACATTCAGGAAATATTAAAAGTTTCTAAAGTATTTTGAACAATTCATAAATAAGTATGTACAAATACTGCCTTGTAAAGGGAATAGCATTATGATAGCTTATGATAATATAAAAGAGAAAACTCATTGGTCATGTTTGATACATTTTAATGCTTGCACACAGAATTGCTTTGAGGTGCTAACTTTGTCAGTAGAAACCAGTAGGACCAGAAGTTCTAATTCTGGAACTTTGAGTGAGACTCAAAAACCAAATTTATGTTATTGTATTAACTTGCAAACTCTTTAGTATAAAAAATGTATATAATAGAATCATGACTTTATGATACTACTCTATAATATACTAGACTAGACTATATGACTATATTAGAGGTAGCAGAACAAAAGGATGTTGTAAAAACTATTAACTCAGAGAGTCCTCAAAGAGTTATCAAAATAAGTGGAGAAAAAGATCAGATAACAACAGAATGTGTCTGAAAATGACAGAATGAAATCTTTGTTACATAGAGTATCAAGTGGTATAGTTACTGTGGAATTCAAAATGCTAATAATACATCCATCACATCAGTCACCTATTCCATTTTTGGACACAATAAAAAGAGGCCCAAATTTAATAGTGAGTAAGAAAAGACAGTACATGTCTGAGTTTGGAGGAAAAAATATAAATGTAAGAAATTATGTAATTGAATTTTAATTTCTAAAAAGTAAAATAATGTTAAAAAATAACCAGTATTAAAATCTCAATCTCTCCTTGTGTCTATTACTTGTCTTAATTACTATACAAAGCATTTTATATTATAGCTTGTAGAAATGACTAATTTATCTTTAACTTTTCTCTTATATGTGAGATTACATACTCTATATTTCTTTTGTATATTCTATAATTTATTCCATATTATGTTTGTATTTGAGATTATATATTATATACTCTGTTTGACTTAACTGAATCATTTTCTCATAAAAATATTTGGTTTTACTTTAAAATGTTACTATGCCTTCAAATATATTTTATAATATATACAAATTGTGTATTCATATGTAACATTGCTATATAGAATGTCTGAAAATTATTGAACTATAAATGAAGGAAAACATAAAAATAATCTGAATGTATTATGGGGAAAATAGCACTAATATTATCTTTGATCAATGTCTAAGTTTTTGTCAGTTTTTGCCTAATCAACACCCAAATCAAAACCACATTACTTTATATTTGATATTTTGAGTCAAGATATATTACAACAATGTGATATAAGAAATATAAAAATTGGTTTCATTTCTATCTAAATTATGTTTATATTTAATACTGTGATTAATAGGTAAAAATGTTATATAAAGATATATTTGTTCAATATAACAGCTTTGAGTTGGGTGAAATCACATTCAAACATCATCTGGAGAATGGATCTCCTAAAGAGGTACATCTCCATCCCAGACTTGCTTCAAACAAAGATTTATTATATTATTGAATCATGTATTGGATGATTAGGTACTGTATACACCAATAAATTTGTCTTTGTGTGATCTTTTGTAAATATAGTCTAAGACTAGCTGAAGTTGTCTTTGGCCTGTCTAAATAGGAAAAGAAACACTAAATTAAAGGTAAAACAAAACAAATAGAAAATCACAGATTACTTCCCTTGATATCAATGATCATTGTCACTGATATGAGAATGAGTTTAAAAGTGAAAGGGTGCTTTATTAAATTTCCCTTGTCCCTCAAGAAAACAGTTGCTAATAATCTAATTGAAAATATCTATATAACTCTACTGAAGCAGCTCCGTATCATCAATGTAAATTATCTTCACTATTGAGTTAATATCCATGCAATATAATTATTTCAATAAATTTATGTTTTCTGCACTGAAAGAGAATTTGTAAAGGCTAAAGTATAACATTGTGGTAACTGGTGCTGTTCAATCTTCTATTTTAGTTCATGATGAAAATTAGCTGATTAGAATTCAGAAGCTTCAGAAAAAAATGAAATAGCTTTGAAATCAGAAATTTTGATGAAAGGCAACCTTTTTAAAATTTATTTGTAGAAAATCCTCATCTCAATATATCCAAAATTGTGATGCACCATATACTCAAAATGTACTCATTCAAGACATTTTTCCTAGTCTTTTTTGTGTTTTTCATTAAAAGTTTGAGTTTTTTCCTATTGGTAGCACATTTAATTCAGACTACATAAATATCAATTAGAGAAGGTGTTGACTTAGGATCATGAAACCATAAGCTACATTTTCAAGTGTTCCAACATTATATAGGTGGTTACTATCCATAATTTTTCTATGCATTATATACTTTAAATGTGATTTTGATGCTAAGATGGAATGTCCAAAATTTACACTAATTAATTTTTTTCTCTCAAATTAATGAGCATATTCTGAACTGCTGAGTTTCTTTGTATTAGTAACATACATTAATCATTTGTAGTGATATGAAAGAAAACAAGTTGGGTAGATGATAAGAAATGTTAATGACAAAAAAAGAATATGACCAAATAATACCCTATTACTCCATTCACATGTTGTAGTGGAAACCATGGATTTGCTTGTTTTACAAGGATGGTTCACACAGTGTACAATGACAGCAACGTTTGTCCTTAGTTGTCCACACAATGGGTAGAAAAATTAGTAATACTGAAACAGTGACTCTTCTGTATGCACAGGGAAGGCTATTTTGGGGGACTCTCATAACAATTGTGATCAGCTTCAACTCAGAATGAGATACATCTTGGGGGTTGGGTAGTCAGACTGAAAGAAGCCTCTTAACTGTAATTTGAATAGAAAATAGAAATAAAATCTTTATTTTATAACTACTAGAATCTTGTGGGCTCTGTAGGACAGAAAAAAAATAATCATAAGTTTGAAAGGCAGGACATTACTTCACTGAGAAACAAGGACTTCTGCAATTTTCTTTGATTGACTGATTTCACCACACTTAG
The DNA here is from genome assembly GCA_036184795.1 of Tokudaia tokunoshimensis. Taxonomy (NCBI): domain Eukaryota; kingdom Metazoa; phylum Chordata; class Mammalia; order Rodentia; family Muridae; genus Tokudaia; species Tokudaia tokunoshimensis. The sequence goes on from BTHU01000011.1 coordinate 17,285,422, forward strand.
ACAAACATCTTTGTTGGCAGAAAGCTGCTTCTCTTCATATATCCCAGTAAAAACTGAATGCTCATTCTGTATGAAGATTTTATTAACGTGCTAAGCCAAAATTTAAGGAAAAGTACAGGCTATTTTTCTTTTTTCTTTTACTTTTTGGAGAAGCGTTGAAATTGGAAAGGTACATATTGCGAAAATGTTATGAATAAAAAACTAACAAGAGTCAAATATAGTTTATTTATGAGTTACAAAGAGTAAAAAATGAATATACTTATGTAGTGTTAAGTAAAATAAAGAGTAATTATTGATTAAATGACTTTTAGTATTCAATGAATATTTACTCATTACTGTGATATATTCCAATATAAGATCAAAATAGGCTATAAAAGTAAATATACAATGTTAATATATATCACTTTATATTTTATTGCTTAAAATATTTTTACTTTTTCTAAGTAAATTCATTTTAATGGACCAGTGTGTTGATATGATTTTGTACTTCTATAAACACTAAATATAGTAGACATTTTTCGAATATTAAATAAATATTGCAATTTTCTTTTTGAGTTGTAAAGTGATTCTCTGTATATGGTTTTTTTAAAGCATTAAATACATCTATCAAAATAAAACTTCCTTAATGTTTATGGTTCTTTTTCAAATCTTATATAATACTAATAAATCTGTGCTAAGAATTTATATATTTTATATATTTTAGCAGTATATTTGTCTATCATGCTATTTTATTTTATATTAACAGAATATACATTGCAATATGTTTCTGCGATTCAAATTATATACAGCTCATTTTGAGAAAATAGTCAGTAGTGACAAAACAAGACAAATATAGGCATCTAAACACAACCAACAAAGTTAAAATGGTTGATAGGACAAAAATAAAAATCAATTTATGAGAGTAGACCTAAAGTGCATGAATGCATGTACTTAATCTATGAAATAAAATATTTACTGAATCTTAATATACATTATAAAAACAGAATTTTAGTGACAGTTATATTTTTAGTGAAAATTTAAAATTTTTTCTCAATAATTTATGATCCAAATGTAATTTTACAACTCAAAATTGGTTAAGCAACTAGTAAAATGGTAAATGCATTTTTTTTCATTTTGAGTTAAATCCATGCATGTGCATTGAGCTCAGGAAAATTTCTTAGTCTGCTGATTTGTTTTTGTCCTCTGTTAAAATATTATTTGTCTCAGACTGATAATAACAACCTTCTATAAACTGAATGGCTAAACATAACAGAAATATATATCTGAAGGCCCTGGAGCTAATATTGAAGTTTGGCAATGACTCTCTTTGGAACAAGAGACTAAGCCTAGTAAAGTATTCAGGTTGTGAAAAGTGAAAAAAATTCACATATCATGCATTTTCTATAAGGAGACTAATTTTCCAGATATTGGTTCTGTCCTGTGTCTTCAAAATATACAATATGCTCCATTTCTTGACATTGTCATTAGGATTTCATTACACCAATTAATGAGGACGCATTCAGTACACACAATTTCCTTTATACTCATTTGTATGTAAATTGTTTTGGACACTGTATGCTACAGTAATGACCTTTCATTCTATTTGTACCAAGCAGTGCAACAGTGACAAGAGTGTTGCTCTATTGGTTGGCTTTTGGGCATGATTCGCAGGAGGGAATGCACACTTGGCACTATAAACATGTTTAAATCCATCATAAGAAAGGCATAGGCCCGAGGAGAGAATGTATCGATATATGTTTACTTACTGATCATGTCTACAAACTCCCCTCTAAATATTTATGTTTACATTCTTATATTTGTAATTATTTCACTTCTTACAGAAACATTTCATTTCAGGGTGTTTTGGTTAATATAAAGACCTACGAAGGATTCAATCATAGATGGATCTCCTATCAATCTCTCCCCAAAGTGTCAGGGGAGTGTTGTGACTCTGAAGGTCTGTCTTCCAGATCTGACATAAGTGTAATACGCATAAAATAACAGCACATCTGGTTAGTACCACACACACACTCCTCAGAATCCAAAAATATTCCAGCATGGAGGATGGAAGAGTTCCAAATGCCCTATTAGAATCTTAGGTGTTAATGTCAGCTGATCCTTACTGGGGGGAATAGTCACTGTTCTTTAGGGATTTGGGTAGCTGTTAATAGCATGCATGACCACAGGTACATCTGCATATGATCAGCACTAGTGGAGCTTAATGGTTTTAAAAACAGAAAGACATGAATTGGGAGGGAGATTGGGGATATTCTATGATGGCAAGGTACGCTGAGAGAAGTATGAGGATGATGATAGAACCAAGATTCATTATTCAAAATAAATTCATCAGGAGTTTATTGTTTTCTTTGTGACAATGGAGAATTATGAACTGAAGAAATGCCCTCCCATGACTATGTTCTTGCGAAGAAAGGCATTGTTGATGATGTTTGTGTTAATGAGAGCTGTTATTTTTAAAAGTTTTGACATTCACAACTAATTTAATTATTTAATTCTCATTTTAAATAACCCCCAAAGTAATTGAATATGATCAAGAGGCTTTACCTTCTCCTTGGAAAACATTTTTCAGCTTTCACAGCTCCCATTCAGTGATTTCAGGTATATATTGACATCAGTCAAGGCAGCAGGCTGGAGATGCGACTGATAACCATATTTGTCAAAACTAATCACCTGGAATCATTAGTCACAGCGGAAACTACACCATTGCTCACTTTTTCTTGAAGCAGTTGTCCACTAAACAAATTATAGTCTTTACTCTGTTTCTGCCATAGTAATGGCAAATTAAGGTACACTCTGTTTATTACTCAGTAGAGAATACATTTTAGACAAAATGTGCAGCAACATGTTCAAGTACTTCTGTCAAAGAACATTAATCAACTGGAAACAAAATGTGTTCTTCCTTTTCCAGACACCCGTGTTTATATTGGCATGCAATCTATATTGCTTACATTGTGAAGAACTAATATACTGTTATTTGATTCTATATGTCAACTAACTTGTGAGTGTTGTACAGTTGCATAGATACTTAAAACACATATATCAAGGGTGAAAGCCTCAGAAAATCCCTCCTTCTAGTTATGAAAATGGCAGATACCATAGCTTTTCCTCAATTTCCATTCTGTCAGTCATTGTGACTTGATAGAGCTAGATGTTGGCAAATAGAATAGCTAGCAATATGTATATATGTATATATACACATTATATATATAATATATATAATTATACATATATATATATATATATATATAATTAATCACATTTTTAATTCTGGGTATTGAAGTCACACTTACACATGCTGAATATAAATTTCCCTAGTTAAATATATTCTGAATTTTCCATGTAAATGTTTTATAATAGACAGTAAATGAGCTTGAACTAGAGAAGTCCAGCCCACTGTTGAAATGATAAATGAGCAAATATACTTGCAAAGGTTATCTGGAAAAATGACTGTTGGTGTCCCTTGTTATAAAATATCAGGGAAACTGAGAGATTCAAAGAAATTGTTTTGGAGATTGAAAATATATGTCTCAGGTAAAAAGCTCTTACTGAGCATGTGCAGCTTGCTGTTTAATCCACAGCACAACAGAAAAAATGCATAATAAAAATTCATTCAGGGGACCTGCCAGAGCCTTATACATACAGATGCAGATGCTAGTAGCCAGCCATTGGTCTGGGAGTGGGGTCCCCAATGGAGGAATTGGAGGGCGGTCCGGAGGAGCTGAAGGGGTTTACAGCCACAGGAAGAAGAACAATGTTGACCATCCAGATGCTCCAGGACTCACAGGGACTAAACCAGCAACCAAGGGGTACACATGGTTCCAGTCAAAAACGTGTCAGAGGAATGCCTTGTCAGGCATCGGTGGGAGGAGTGGTCCTTGGTCAGGTGAAGGCTAAATAGATGCCCCAACGAGGAGAAATTAAGAGGGGGGAGGTGAGAGTGGGTTGGGGGGAGGGGCATATACTTGGAGGCAGGGAGCAGAAGGAGGGGTGGGGGATTTTGGGGAGGGGGGAACTGGGAAAGGGTTTACCACCTGAAATGTAAATGAAGATTATATTCAATAAAAAAAAATAAAAATATTCTCTTTCAATATCAAATAATAATATTTTATGGATTTTTCTCTCCATTATTTTGTTCATTTCTACACAAAATATTAATTTTGTGTGAGTGCACTTTATAAACAAAACAAAACAGAATTTGAAAAATATTTAGCTATAATGGAATGTATTTTTCCTGATAATTTTTATGCAAAAACTTAATTTTTCTCACTTTCAAATTTACTTTAAAATATTTAAAGATTTTAAAAAAAGTTTCAATTTTAGGTATATGCTTGTTTCTTCTACATGCATTTACCATATGTGTGCAATGCCCATAGAGGCCAGAAGTAAATATCAAAAACCCTGGTCTGGAGGTGCATATGGTTGTGAGTTCCATATAATCTTTTTATTTATGTATTTATTTATTAATATTTTTACACTCCAGATTTTATTCCCCTCCCAGTCTTCCCTTCGACTGTTCCACATCCCATACCTCCTCCCAGTTCCCCTTTCTCCAAAATGATGTCTCCACCACATGTAATTTTTTGTTTAGCTTTCATGTTCTTCCTGGATTTTTTTTATTTACATTTCAAATGTTAACCCCTTTCCTGGTTTCCCCTGTGGGACTTGCCAACCCCATCCTTCCTCCTGCTGCTGCTATGAGGGTGCTCCCCCAACCACTCACCCGCTCCTGTTCCCCCACCCCCACCCCGGCATTCCCTACACTGGGGCATCAAACCTTCCTAGGCCCAAGTGTCTCTCCTTCTATGGATGCCTGACAAGGTCATCCTCTGCTACATATGTAATTTTTTTTTACATTTTTTATGTGATATTTTCTTTATTTACATTTCAAATGCTATCCCCTTTCCTCCTTTCCCCTCTGAAATCCCCCATCCCCTCCCCCCTCCCCCTGCTAACTAACCAACCCACTCTTGCTTCCCTGACCTGGCATTTCCCCACCCTGCCTAAATGAACCTTCACAGGTCCAAGGGCCTCTCCTCTCATTGATGTCCGACCAGGCCATCCACTGCTAGCTGTGTGAAGGGAGCCATGGGTCCCTCCATGTGTACTCTTTGGTTGGTGGTTAAGTCCCTGGGAGCTCTGGTTACTAGTTGATTCATATGTAATTTTTAAGAACTGAATCTCTTTCCTATGAAAGAACAGATTATGCTTGAAATTGCTGAGCTACATTTCCGCCAGCCCCTCCATTTTACTTTATTTTATTAAGTGTTAGTTTTATAGCCACTAAAAACTAAGATACATAAATGATATTTACCTGTTTATTTGGTTGTTTGTTCAGGTACAGGGAATGGGAACAAACATAGCAAAAGGTGGAGCATAGACTGAAGGTAAGGCTAGCCAGAGTCTGTCCCACCTAGGGATCCATGCCATCTGCAGACACCAAACGCAGCTGATGCCAAAGAGTGCTTACTGACAGTAGCCTGGGATAGCTTCCCCTGAGAGGCTCTGCCAGAGCCTGACCAATACAGACGTGAATGTACACAGTGAAACATCGGACTGAGTATGGGGTCCCCAATGAAGAAGTTAGGGCAAGGACGATAGAAGCTGAAGGGGATTGTAACCCCATAGGAAGAACAATATCAACCAACCAGATCTCCCTCCCTCAAAGCTCCCAGGAACTAAACCATCAACCAAAGAGTACGCATGGGGAGAGCCATGGCTCCAGCTACACATGTAGCAGAGGATGGCCTTATCTGGAATCACTGGGAGGAGAGGCTCTTAGTCCTGTGGAGGCTTGATGACCCAGAATAGCGGAATGCTAGGGCACTAAGGCAGGATTGGGTAGGCGGATGGGGGAGAATCCTCCTAGAGACAGAGGGAACAGGGAGGGAATAGGGAGCTTTTGGAGGGGAAACTGGGAAGGGGGATAACATTTGAAATGTAAATAAATAAAATAATAAAAACTGAAAAAAGAGAAAAGTTATAGTTTTCTTAATGGTATTTATCTGCTGCAAAAGTAAGATTTTTTGAGAAGAGTTGAGAGCTCAGTCTAATTGCAAATATAAGGACAAATACTTAGAGTCAGTAAGAAATTATGCTGGTTAAGGAGAGTGAAATCTGGAGGCTATCTCCTAGGGTCTAGAAAGATTCTAGCCACTGAGAATGTAATAGGTTTAAAGTACAAGGCACAACTTCCCACCTATTGAATGGGCCTTAAGACTATTGTTATTGCTTTTTTACTTCCTGATATAAGGGCTACATTTGTACCTTTCAGGACATCTTACTATTCTGGACATGACTCTGGTTATTAGTTATTACAGATCAGTAGAACTATTAATTTATTTTCTCACTTTGAAGCTTATCTAGATCTGGTACCATTAAATTAAATCCTTAGAATGGCCAATTCCAGGTCAGCTCCAATTCATTTTCTCCACTCCCTGTGTCAAAATTATAAGAATTCTTCAGCAATATTGCCTTACCTTCATTTCTGTGAAGAAACCAAAGGAAACGATAATAGTGGATAGTGTTTTGGAACACTTTGTTCTCTGCTGCTCAGCAATTAGAAAGGTTTCTTATGTTTGGCACTGCACAATTTGTTTGGGAGTTCCTACTTCAAATGATCCAATGAAGAAAATCGCCTACTGGTGTGATCAGCTGCTTAAGGTTTGATTATTTCTGAATGTAGTCACATTGACAACCAAGAGTGACCATCATAGGCAGTCTAAATGTATCCATTTACGGGAAGAGGAAATTTTCTACTAGCTGTTTCAGAGAAACAGTTGCAACAGTTCTGATATTTCTTTATGTTTTATATTTTATTTTATTAATACATATATGTGTGTAATAAAATAATTTTGTACTAGATATTTTCTTCATTCACATTGTATTTCATAATAAATACATTAGAATAATTTACAAACTCTTAGGAACATAGCATCTAATAATAAAATATTTTTCATCATAATACTGTGGGAACCAAAGTCTATGTCACTTTTTACACAGTTTTGAACTTATTAACACTTTGTTTTATTCAAATTTCAGTGTCTACTCAATGGGTATATATTAAGGAAAATATTAATAATATTAAGTAAATATATATTTTAAAATTTAAGAAAATGAATAATGGAAAGTTCAGTTTTAATATGCACTAGACATCAGTATAAATATTTTTTCATCTTTTGAATGTCCTTTTAAAGATCTGTTGATGAAATATTTCTTCATAACTGCAGTTCTGATCATATGTTCTTCAGCAAATGTCCCTTTCTCTATCAAGTTTTGCGAGTCTCCCAGTCTGATAAAGGATCTGTGATCCTTCAGCTGTTTGTTGAGATATGCACATTCAGTGGAGATCTGCTGTCTGTGTTGCTACATCTCTTTCTTCCTTGAGTAATGCATTTCAAATGGAAGTTTCTTTTATTCAGATCAGATATTTATCAATTCTGATGAAGCCCATAGTCTTTCATCACCTGTGGAAATATAAACAAGACATCTTCCACAAAATACACATTCCCTGACTTCCATTCTGATGTTAAAACATCTTCAAGGTATATAATTTGATCTAATGTTGCAGTTTTTTCTAATATCCAGTGTCTTTCAGCTAATCTTATTTCCTATTTCTGTTTATCAAGGTACAATTAGATATTTATAAATCCACACATAAACTAGTCACTTAGATGTTTGGCTGTGAGTATCTGTGTCTGTATTGGTCAGGTGCTAGAAGAACATCTGAGGTAATACCAGGTTCCAGACAGCAAGCACTTCTTGACATCAGCAATAGTGTGGTGGTTTGGTGTCTGCAAATGGGATGGATCCTTAGGTGAGTCAGAATCTGGATGGCTTTTCTTTCAGTTTCTGTTCCATTTTTTGTTCCTGTCTTTCCACTGGACAGGAACATTTCTGAATTAAAAATTTTGAGATGTATGGGTGGCCCAATCCCTCAACTTGGGATCTGTTCCTCAACTAGAAGTTGTCTCTATAGGTTGTATCTCCCCTTTGTTGAGTATTTCAACTAAAGTCATCACTGTTCAGTCTCTACAAACCATATGGAGCTTAAGAAGAAGGAAGACCAAAGTGTAGTTGCTTCAGTCCTACATATAACAGGAAATAAAATACGCACAGAAAGTAGAGGGAGGGAGGGATGAAGGAAGGAGAGAGGATGGGAAGGGAAATGGGGGTCAAGAAATTGAGTAGTGTGGAATGGAGGACTGGAGGTAGCCACTAGAAAGTCCCAGACTCCAGGTGATGACTTGTCAAGGTTTTTTGAAATAATTTAAATCATTTGCCTTACATGTCCTTTGGGTCTATATTATGATTGCCAGTTTTTGTTGTTTCTGGGGTTTTTGTGTGTTTCTACTCCTGTATGTGTCTTGAGCATTTTGTTTTTGACTCTTTTTCCTCTGTTTGTTCTGTTCTACTCCAGTTTGTTTGTTACTATTTTTCTTCTTGTTATTGTGGTTATTATTGTTGCTATTATGATTTAGATGCTGTTTTGTGTCTTAATGAGTCAGTGACAAAAAAGTATAGATTTGGATGGGTGGAGAAGTCAGCATGATCTAGGAGTAATTAATGAAGCCATATTCACAGTCTATTGTATTAAAATCAATTTTCTCTGTATATTTAAAAAGCATTACCATGGATTATAAACAGACACATAAGAAAGGAGAGTAGGAAAAATGTATTGCATAATAGACACATACCTGTTCTTACACTAACATGTGTTATGATTACAAAATTTAACTTCCTTTTATGTGATTTTAAATACATGTGTATATGTATATATATGTATATATACATCCCACAACACTTAGGGGGAAACGTTGGACTACAATTCATGGGAAGAGTTTCTGGATGCTTAAATTAGAATCTCAGAACTTTTAAATAGAAAAATTTCACATTGCGGTTCATGGACCAAAAACTTTGAACACAGTGCTCCAAATTAGAATTTTAGTGTGTGATAATGATGTTGAAATTGGAACAAACAAATTAAAAGGTATTTCAATTGTACTACATACAGTAGAATCATCAGAAAAATCCAAATACAATTTAACTCAAATTAGTCATCTAGGAAATAGTGCATAGGTTATGAGAACATCTGTATATGATGTAATTTATGGAAATATACATATTCAATTCTATACAATCTAAAAATAACTTCTATTCTAGAAAGAATTATGTACAGTATGAAAAATTAACCAATTAGAGACTATGTTGGTGTTCCCCAAGGGCTTTTAAAACTATATAATTTATATTGAAAATAGATTATACTTCTTTAGGGAATAAAATGAATTGCTTTTTATATAAACAACATTGTAGAATATTTTATTACAAAAAAATTCTCTAACCCCTATATACCTTAGAAAGATTAAACTATTGCATTTTGGAAGTCAACAAATTACTTACTATGATGAATACACTAATATAAACTAAAGAATGATCATTGTTACATATCTGTAAAGTATTTTTAAAATATGCAAAGGTACAATAGTATATTATATTGTGAAATGATTTCACTGAAAATATTTATTAAGTTTTTAGGATATTTTTTGCAAAGTAGTAGAGTGAAAGAAAATAATATACTTTTATTTGCCAAGCAAATTTATAAATACCTGCATTCTTCTTATTATAAGAAAGTGCAGCCTGATTATGTAATTTTTTCAGGGAAAATAAATAATACAGTAAGCATATTTTAAAGTTACTCAATAAGCACAAAATATTCATGTAATTTAACAGAAAACAGATTCCTGGAGAAATAATCTCCAAAGAGGGTTTAGGGTAGACTACTTGTACACAACTCAATTTCATTGAAAGCATTAGGGAAGTTCCTGAAAAGTAAATAGCATTTCTATGATTATTTTTCAGTTGATGATTATTTTAATTTGATAATGTATTAGCAGAGGAGAACTAATATCCTTAAAGGAAATAATAAAACTATTTGTCAAATGGTGTAAGTTTACCTAATCAAATTACCACCCCCAGAAAGACAGACAACAGTGAATTTTTATCATGTCATAGTTTATAAACTTATCTATTGTAAACACACATAAATTCCTATTCTAGTAATCTCTTTCTGAAGCATTTGATTATATTAAACATGAGCATATTAGCCACTAACAGCCATATTTAAGTTGGTGCAAATATAGTTTCAGAAAAACATTAGAGATTTCCAAAAGAACTTGTGGCATCTGTATCCCTGTGTGAAATAGGCACATTTAAATGAGAGCAAGTTCCTATCCAAAGGAAATAAAATTAATACTTATATTTAATATGCTCTGTGTATTAGGAGTGCATGGTTTTGTAAAATTTGAATTATAAAAGTTCTTACATCCATTATAATTTTAATATTGTGTAAGCAGAATGTTTTTATGAACGAATGTTGTTGCATGTCCATTAGTGATAGAGATAGTAAAATACATTGAAATACTAAAAATGTTGAAAAATAACATTATTATCCCATTTTTTCTTATCTAGTTCTTAAGGAAACTAGAGATTACCTTTAAATCCATCACTAATATAATAAGTCTTCAACTTAAGTTAATATTAAAATTATAAATACTGTAAAACAAGTAAGGGAAAGAGCTTTCTTTTGTTTTTTTTTTCCAAGCAGTTAAACAATGAGCTTAAGAAAATAATCAGACTGTAAGGACTAGAATTATTTCAGCTACACCTAGGTAACTATAGGTAGGCAAACTTATGCAAACTTATGGAAGCTAATAGAAATTCTATAAAGGACCATCTTATTATATGACCTAAATTACAAAATAATCTATATAGGATAATCTTAGATATTTATTCCCTAAAAATCCAGTTTATTTCTCTTAAGACTTCACCATTGTAAAAAAAAAACATTATTCAAATTATTACAATGAGTAGTCAATGTTTCCAACTGAGAAAAGGTGCATATTTGCTACAAATTAACACTTCATTTGAAATGATTATCATATTACATCCCACCACTGTGGTAAGATTTTTTCATTTTATTCAAAATATTTTATTTTTTTCTGGTATCTTTGATTCACATTTGACTTAAAATTATATTATTTGATCTCCAAATATTTTGGATTTCATACATCTTTGCTATTGCTATTATATTTTTAATTATATATTATAATTTTAATTATATTATATTTTTAATATAAAAATATATTTGGTAGAACTTCTAGTAAAATTTTAAGAGATGCTTTATGACCCAGAATGCAGATGATTTTAGTGAATGCTCCTTGAGAGAGCTACAAAAAAATCTGTGTTTATCTGGTTTCAAAGGGAATGCCATGAAATTTGTACTCACATCACTTTGATTGATAGAGCTGTTCAACTCAGATGTATTTTGACTGCTTTCCTGTCCCATTGATCTATCATTTACTGATGGAGTTATTGGAGCATCCAACATAAGTTATTTGCATATTTTATCTTTCAATCTATACTAGCAGTTTTGCTTTGTGTTTTTAGGCACCTTTCTGTTAGACAGTGGGAGGAAAATGTCTCGTAAAATTAAAAAAACTCAAGCACAATTTCACGATAAATATTTTCATCCTTTTAAAAATACAGAAAAATTGCTAAAATAACAGAGAATATTTATTATTAGAATAATATGGTTTTCAGTATTGTTGCAAAATAAGAAATTCATTAAATATAGATATAATGATGTGCTAGTAATTGACTTTATGGGTTTTAATTAAAATAATAATTGTTGAATTATTTGAAAAGCTTTAGAGAATACAAAAAGATATAATATATTCAATTCAACACTGAAGAAGGTGAAATCATCATGTAGCATTTACAGTTTGGTCTCTGCTCAGCAATATGTAGTTAACATTTTCTCGGGTTTGTCGCTCCATGATTTCTTTCCACACTTATTAATAGTTACTCATAAAAATGTAAACTAAAATTTTTAAAGGACCAACTCACTTTTATCAGAATGGCTATTATCAAGGAAACAGTAGCAAATGCTGGTAAAAATGCAGAAAAATGGAATGCTTTTCACTGTCAAAGTGAGACAAATTCTGAATATATATATTTAGATTGATTTAAAGATATGCACATAAAAACAGTTAAACATGTTTAAAGAGTTTAAAGGCCATGAAGTTTAAAGATAGCAAAAGGAATGAAGAAGGGTAGTGATTGCATTTTAATACTGAAATTAAAAATATATAATAGAATTACTTTAAGACTCAAACGATTTACATCTTCATACAGAGACATTTTTGTACACATATGTGTTAATCTTTATTCAGAAAATTAATGATATAAAATTGCCTGGATGTCAATCAACATATGAATGTAAAATGAAAATCTGGTACATGTACATAATAAGATTTTAATCACTGATAATAATTAATTAGATAAAATGCACAAGGAATTAAATTGTTCTTGATGTAATTATATTAAGTGACATCATACAAACTCAGAATTGCAGAATCCTCATATTCTTTCTCAAATGCAGATTGTACCTTGCAATATACACATATACATATGTTTGAACTGGTGTACATATGGATAAATATTTAAAGAGTATAAACGGGATGAAAAATAACTATCTGAAAATATCATCATAATATATAATTTTAATAATTGAAACTTTAAGTTTTGCATATAATGTTTTATATGTATAAAGCATGAATATATTTATGTCTATAATATTTATGTATTTATAATGTAATAATTTTATACTTCGCATACAAAATGTGGTTTGATCAAATCGAACCCCATTCCATCCCTTCATACTCCTCCCTTATTATCCCACTGTCTTCCATACAACTTCATGTGCTGGTTTATTTCAACTAACTGACTCCAAATAATTGTGCCTGCATGTTGAGCATAAGGCATTCCCAGCTGCATGATTTGTAGTCCCTGAGAAGTGGGCTTTCTGAGAAAACAAAACTGCAACAACAACACACCTGATTCCCCCTCCTCTAGCAGCTCTCAGTTGCCAATATTTCCACAACTAAGGATACAACGTCATGGTAGCCATCCCTGGCCATGCTGGGATTCTGGTTGGCCTCTCCTAGTGGAGGTAGAGAGTGACATCGCTGGGAAACCCTGTGTAGAATATAATCCTTGTAGAATCTCTCTATCACACACTCCCCAGGGTCTCAGACACTGAGCCACCAACCAGGCAGCATATACTATGTGATCCGAGACCTGGACACATACACAGCAGAGGACTGCCTGGTCTGGCCTCAATTGAGAGAAGATGCACCTAACCGTTGAGAGACTTGAGGGCCCTGGGAATGGGGAGTGTAGGTACATCCTCTTGGAGATGGGGAAGGAGGAATGGGATGGGGAATTGTTGTAGGAAAGACCAGGAGGGGGATAATGACTGGATTGTAAAAAAAAAGATTAAAGGTAATACTAATAATAAAAAGAATGTTACATATATCTATATATAACCAGAATTTATATATATATAACCAGAATTTATATATATATATAAAACCAGAATATCTCTATCAAGTCCTGCTGTTTAGCTGCAGCCATCCACTACTCAGCTCCTTTACCCCTTTCTCTAACTCCTCCACTGAAGACCCAGTGCTCTGTTCAATGGTTGGCTGTGAGCCTCTGCATATGTCAGGCTCTGTCAGAGCCTCTCAGAAGACAGCTATAACAGGTTCCTGTCAGTAAGCATTTCTTTTCATCCGCAACTGTGTCTGAGTCTCTATTCTTTGTACATTAGACAGATGACAATGTCTATATTATAAATAGTCTATGGCAAATAGAAGCTTCTCTGATGAGGACTGTAATCAATGGTTACAAAGAAGAACTTGGAGAAGTCTTCATTACTATGTCTATTTAGAAGGATGGAAGTAGTATATAATTTCTTACGACCTATGAAATTGTGCTCATAGGTCCAAAAATTCCATCGCCTATTACATAATTTGCTCAAAAACCAAACATACTACCTGCATTTAAAATACTTGGACATACTATACATTAGTACTTATGAGACAGTTTCTATCCAGAAATTATTTAAATATAATGAACAAACTGGTCATATTACTTTATCTCAATTGCTCTAACTCAGTGATCACCATGGTACAATATTCTTGAAGTTATGAGGGACCTGTCAATTAAACGGGTTGAATTTTTGTGAAATAAGATTTAAAAAAAAACAGTTATTTCTAAAGAAAAATTTCTAGAGAAGTTGGACTGTAGCCTCAAGAATTAGGTTACTTATATCAATATTTTAATATAGTATGATATGCTTTCTGCTGATTGGGATGGTAATTATTTTCTCTTTTTCAGGAAAACATTCAGACTATTTCACAAGCACGTGAGGTCAATATAAATCTTTTACTTATTTTCATTTCTCTGCTTTCAACAATATCCAGTCTTAAAACTTGAATGTATTCATTTATTTGCATAATAAATTTAAGTCACTTTCATCTAATTTTCCTCTCTCTTATCTTCTTTCCTCTGCCAGTGAACTCTTTCTTCATCACAAGTGAGCCACTGCAAAACTTAGGTAATAACATGTACTAGCTGGTGCGAAGAACATAAGAGACAGAAGCTGGGGAGATGTGAAACAAAAATATGTGTTTTGGACAAGAAGGAGCTATTGTATTCATGGACTCACTCAAACATGATTAGGGGAAGAGATCCTGGAAATTACAGGACTTTTCACGATTTTATCATGGATGGAAGAATGACTTCTTATTTGGCAATATTGAAATTTAATAGTTGGTAATGAGGGGGATGTCCTTTCCTTTTGTGGTGTAGCCACTGATTCATTTCCCATATGCTAGGATATATCTTAGCTCTTGTGTTCATCAATGTAATTCTAATCCTCACAGATCACCAGTAATGTTCATACTGAGGCAAAACCAAAAAATATTCATTACTACAGTTTGATTAAAAAGATAAAAACACTAGGTTAACAAGTCCATGATAAAATCATTCTCAATTTTCCTTGGTCTAGATAATAATCTAGATAATTGTTTCTTACACTATAGATTAAGGCTTCATACTACATGCTCATCACAAATACACCAGGCATGAAAATATCCACTGATAGATTACATTGTATTAAGAACAAATCTCTAGTCTACAAATCCTCTGCAAATTTACCTTGCATAAGCATTATCACCTAGGTACTGTCCCATAGGTCTCCATGACATTAATTCACATCACCCTTTAACTCCTGCCCAATCCTTGTAGCTGTTGTCTGATGCTCATCAACGCAACGTTACCACTGTATTTTTTTAAGCAGTAGTGAGAGTGAAGCTTCTTTATTTCAGTTCTTATCTTTAGATATCACTTTTGACTAATCATAAAACTGAAATTATATCATCTTGCATTTGCTGTACTTTCACAGACAACTACCATAAGTCCAATACTATCCCTACCTATGGATGTAAAATATTGACCATAAATATTTCTATTCCATCAGAGAGATCCTTAAAAAAAGAGAAACTGCTGAGTCTTCTGCGGCTATGTGATGTTCTAAAAACAACTCTTTTGAAGGCAAGTTACAGCCTTGGGACATGGGGGAAAGTATTACTGGTGTCCATATATCAACAAAGAAAAATACCATATATTTTGTTTGTCATATAAAACTATCTCAGCTCATAGAAAAGGTTGAAAACTGAAGGTCTTTTATATGTTCATTCCCTTTCTCAGGCGTATAATGTGAGTTTCTTTATATCTATTAATATTTGGTAGTCAAAAGCGGTCTCAACTGATTTTTTAGCTTCTATTTTATGTTCAGTGAAGTTTTAATCATAATATGAGGCAAATGAATATTTTATATCTTCATATCACTTTAAAGGGACATAGATATGTTACTTTCTTTTTTGTGAAAAGCATTTTAAAATATATTTTCACTCCTTTATAGCAGAAAAATAAGTATAGAATGAGAGCTAATGTATGTACCTTATATACTGTTTCTTTCCTAACTAAAGTAGTGTTAATAAACGATTAGAGAACAAAGCACAAATGTCAAGAGTGGAGATATTCCTTAAATTAAAACCGATTACATGGGAACTGGAAGCACATGAATAACTCCCTAGGGTACTTATTGCTCTGAAATACCTCCTTGCAATCTTCTACTTCTTCAACTTCTCCCTCTTGCTTTAAGTGAATTATATCATTTTTAACCCTCTCTAAAGCACATGGTTTTTATTCTACTATTAGCCTTCAGGCAAGAGTAGAGCCACAAAGAGAAAAAAAGGTTGAAAGTCACCCATGCCAACTGAATGTTAGCCTGGGTTCTTCTGATATCTGAGCCTTGTAAAATGAACAAACCTCTGTTTTATAACTGCGATTAAAGTTAACAAATATGCCTGGACCAGCAACATACTGATTTCCCATCCTGCAGGTTTGTTAACAGATCAGATCACATCTGCTATGAAGATTTTGATAGTTGGCAAGGTGAGATGTGCTGAGATAGAGTTTTAATGTGCATTTTCCCTGAAGCCATCCTAAAGAAGACAAGCAATGAGATAGAAACAGTTATTTACTTCCCTGATAGAGAAAATCTTAGGCTTTCTAAATTGCCCAAACAAGCACTGTCCTACTAAAACTTAATGTGAGCTCATAACATTGGTCCAATTAAGTGAAGTGCTCCACAGCCACCTGTATTTCTGTCAGTGTATGGATCCCCAGGGTGCAGTCAGTAGCATATAATAATTCAAGAATGATTGCCTGAAAGGTTTTATTGGACTCACTCAGTTAACTCAGATAAAATACAGAGAAAAAGAAAACCTTGCAGGTGACTGGACGAGTCTCTATCTCCACTGTTTGTTTTCTACATAGAAATGTAATATCTCATTAATGGAAAGAGATACAGTGATGATTTGCCTAGCAAGCAGTGCAAATTTCAAGTTTCTTCATTCTCTCCCATCCCCTTCCCCAGCCTCAAGGAAAAATAATATGGGCTTTCACTGGTCGTTTTGTGTTGTAAATGGCTAAACTATGTGTTTGGCTAAAGGCAGAAGGGTTCACTTAAATTAGTACTTTCTTGGCTTTAGACAGAAATGAAGATAGCTTAACACTTTGTATTTTTATTTAATAGTAAGCTTTTAGTTCTTTTTTTCTTTCTGTTTTTGGTTATTTTATTTGTTTACATTTCAAATATTGCCCCTCTTTCTCGTCTCCAGTCTACAACCCTGCATCCCATTCCCCTTCCTCTTTGTCTCTAAGAGAGTGCTCCTCCACCCACCCATCCACCCACCCACTCCTAACTCACTGCTCAAGCATCCCCCTACACTGGTGCATAAAGCCTTCACAGGATGAATGACCTCCTCTTCCACTGATACCAGATATGGCAATCCTCTGCTACATATGTAGCTGGTGCCCTGGATCCCTTCATGTATGGTTTAGACCCTGGGAGCTCTGGGGGTCTGGTTAGTTAATATCGTTGTTCTTCCTATAGGGTTTCAATCCCTTTCGCTCTCTCAATTCTTCCGCTAACTCTTCCATTAGGGTCCTCAGGCTCAGTCCGATGGTTGGCTGTAAGTATTTGCATCTGCATTAGTCTAGTGCTGGCAGAGGCTCTCAGAGGACAGGTATAACAGGCTCCTGTCAGTAAGCACTTCTTGGCAGCAGCAATAGTGTTTGGTGTCTGCAGACTGGATGAAACACTAGGTGGGGCTGTCTCTGGATGGCCTTTCTTTCTGTCTCTGCTTCATTTTTTTGTCCCTGTGTTTCCTTTGGACAGGAAAAATTCTGGGTTAAAAATTTTGTCTGAAGGAGCTGAAGGGGTTTGCAACCCAATAGGAAGAACAACAATATCAACTAACCAGACCACCCCAGAGCTCCCAGGGACTAAACTACCAACCAAAGTATACACATGAAGGGACCCATGATTCCAGCCACATATGTAGCAGAGGATGGCCCTGTTGGACATCAATGGGAGGAGAGGCTCTTCATCCTGTGAAGCCCTGATGCCCCAGTGTAGGGGAATGCCAGGGCAGAGAGGTGGGCGTGGGTGGATAGGTGGGGGAACACCCTCAGAGAAGCAGAGGGAGGAAGGATGGGATAGGAGATTTCTGGAGGGAAACTGGGAAAGGGGATAATATTTGAATAAGGAAAATATCTAATAAAAAAACAAATAAAAACAAACACTGGTTAAAACAAACAAAAAATAAATTGGGATGGGTTGGTGGCCCCATCCCTCATCTGGCCATGCCTATCTCCTGGACGTGTTCTCTATGGGTTTTATCATTTCTGAGAGCAGAACTCTTTCTATTTGATAAGGGGCAGGATGGGGCAGAGAGTGATCCATGTAAGCATATTTAACAACTGAGGATGGGGTAGACAAGAAAGTACAATAGTAAGTTCAATGAAATTAGTGCAATTTTTATTTTATTGTGTCCTATTGTTAGTAATATAAAATACTTGTGCAACTACCGAGTTTAAAATTTTACCAACTGTGTGAAACATTTATTTGTCAAATTGTTGTTCTTGGCTATATTCACACTTCTTGTAGAACACTGGGGCAAAATTCTTCCATTCTTTTGTGGTACCCTACATTCAATCTTCCCTCTAATCTGTATTTTATCTTTCTTCCATCTCTTGTCATGTTAATTATACATATGATTAAATCTATATGTATGTTTCTCTCTATGTGTGGATTATCTCCTTTTCAATCAGTTTTTCTGCTGTTGAAAGGTTTTGATGTTTATGGGTGAATGATATTTAAAAATACATATTTGCTCATCTTTAATTTATTCATGTATTGATGAATTTTTAATGGATTCTGTATCTTTAATAACATTAAATGTTCTGTTGGAAATAGAAGAGCAGCTCTGTACAATTTGAATCACAAGTTCTTTAGGGATAGATCATGAATTGTGCTTCCTAAAAGCTTCCCCTCCCCAGACAGTGTGATCAAATTCAAAAGGAACATCAGGATATTAAACCCAAACCCACACCTGTTGCAATTTTCCCTTGTGCTATGTCAGTCTCTTCAATTCCCCATTACATGTTATCAAGGGAATTATGAAATCTCCTTGAGCATAGATGATTAAGGTAAAATTTATGAGCAACAGACTTTTCCCTTTGGAAACAAATAAACCATATTTCCATTTAAAACTGGTACAACCACTCTGGAAAGCAGTCTGGCGGTTCCTCAGAAAACTGAGCATGACACTCCTGGAGTATCCGGCTATACCACTCCTGGGCATATACCCAGAGGCTTTACCTGCATGCAATAAGGACACATGTTCCACTATGTTCATAGCAGCCTTATTTATAATAGCCAGAAGCTGGAAAGAACCCAGATGTCCCTCAACGGAGGAATGGATTCAGAAGATGTGGTATATCTATACAATGGAATACTACTCTGCAATTAAAAACAATGAATTCACGAAATTCCTAGGCAAATGGTCAGAACTTGAAAATATCATCCTTAGTGAGGTAACCCAATCACAAAAGAACACACATGGTATGCAGTCACTGATAAGGGGATATTAACCCAGAATCTCGGAATACCCTAGACAGAATTCGCATATCAATAGATTTCTAAGAAGATGGAAGGAGAGACCCCTTGTCCTGGAAAGACTGGATGTAGGGAAATGCCAGGACAGAGAAACGAGAGGGGGTTGAATGGAGAAAAGAGGGAGGGAAGGGGGCTTATGGGACTTTCGGGGATGGAGGAAACGGGAAAGGGGAAATGATTTGGAATGTAAATAAAAAAAAAACCTTAGGAAAAAAAAACTGGTGGCATTGACTTAGTTGATTTGTTGTGTCTTTCAGTCTTGAAAATATCAGAAAAGTACAATGTTTTGAATTAGTGAGTAGAAAAATGTAAAATTCAAATTTTCACTTATGTGAAATTGTTTTTCATGTAAGCATTGAGAAATTAAAAATACAGGTGATTAAGTGAGAAAATGTGAAAGTCTTAAGGAAATGAAGTCTTTTTTATTTATTTGTTTATTTTCTAAGTTTTTTTATTTACATTCCAAATCATTTCCCCTTGCCCGTTTTCTCGCTCCCCGAAAGTCCCATAAGCCCCCTTCCCTCCCTCTTTTCCCCATTCAACCCCCTCTCGGTTCTCTGTCCTGGCATTACCCTATATCCAGTGTTTCCAGGACCAGGGTCTCTCCTTCCATCTTCTTGGAAATCTATTGATATGCGAATTGTGTCTAGGGTATTCTGAGATTCTGGGTTAATATCCCCTTATCAGTGACTGCATACCATATGTGTTCTTTTTGATTGGGTTACCTCACTAAGGATGACATTTTCAAGTTCTGACCATTTGCCTAGGAAATTCGTGAATTCATTATTTTTAAGGCTATACCACTCCTGGGCATATACCCAGAGGCTTTACCTGCATGCAATAAGGACACATGCTCCACTATGTTCATAGCAGCCTTATTTATAATAGCCAGAAGTTGGAAAGAACCCAGATGTCCCTCAACAGAGCAATAGATTCAGGAGATGTGGTATATTTACACAATGGAATACTACTCTGCAATTAAAAACAATGAATTCAGGAAATGACGTCTTAAGGGAGCTTATTTGAATCTTATTCAGAAGGGGAAATGTAGTCATCAGAGGCGGATGGAGAGAAGGAACTGACAGGGAGAAAGAGTGTGTGAAGGAACAAGTGTGATTATATGTGGTGAAAGAAGAGTGGGAGCGGACTGGGAATGAGAATGGAAATCGGGGAGAGGGCATTTCTGGAACTAGCTGGAGATCTGGGACAGGGGAGAATATGGAAGTCTATGGTTATAACCCTAGCTTAGACCCCAGCAGGGATATGGAGACTGAAGTAGCCAGGCAGGATTTCCAATGGAGGGAAGGGGACATCCATCAACCCGCTAACAAAACCTTCAACACAAAATTTGTCCTGACTACAAGATGCTCAGGAATAAAGATGGAGAAGAGACTGAAAGAATAGCTGAACTATGACTGCCCCAATTTGAGACCTTTGTTAGAGAGCCAATCCTTGACACCATTCATGATACTGAATAACGCTTGCAGACAGAATCCTAGCAAAACTATATCCTAAGAGGCTTCTCTTAGGGAAACAGACACAGATCCAGAGACCCAGAACCAAACGTCAGGTGGAGATCAGAGATTCTTATGGAAGAATAGGGGATAGATTTGAACACATCAGAGGAGATATGAACAGCACAAGACCCACAGAGTGAACTAACATGGGCCAATAGGAGATCACAGAAACTGAAACACTAGCCAAAGAGCATTTAGGGATTGGGCTTAGGCCACCTATTAATTTCTACCAGTTGCACAGTTTGTTCTCAATGTGGGTTTTCTAACAAGTAGAAGAGGGCCTGCCTCGGACTCTGTTGCCTGCTACTGGATCTCCTTCCCCAACCTGAACTGCTTAGTTGGGCCTCAGTGGGAGAGTATTTGTATATTACTGGTGAAACTAGATGTCCCAGGGTGGGGTGGTTCCCAAGGAGGGCTACCCCTTCTCTGAAGAGAAAAAGAGAGAGAAATAGGGGAAGTAATTTGTAAATGTGGGACTGGGAGGAAAGGAGGGAGGTGAGCTATGATCAGAATGTAAAATGAACAGAATAGATTATTTTTAAAAAGCCAGAATAGATTATTTTTAAAAAGCCAAAAAAGTACAGAAGGAAAAGAAAAGAGGGAGAGGAAACATGAGCTCCAAAGATATAAAATCATAGTATTGAGTTCTGCATGCCATTTAATATAAGAAATAATGGGATGCATTAAATCTCCAGAAACATTATGACCCTATTTGAACCAGTATTCTCATAATGCTAAATTGATTAGGGTAGAAGGAAAAAATTGAGTTTGAGTTAATATGTAGTGTTAGTTAGATTGTGAAGTTTCAGTAATTGCAGCTCTTGTTATGGCCAACAGCTTGTGGCCATGAGACAGGTATATTCACCTAAATAACACATGTAGTGCCATCATTTTTGACTAGATTTTATTTCTCAAATGTTTCATGTATAAATTTTGTCATTTTGAGGATAAGGCTTCAAATTTTTCTAAGGAATAAATTCTCTAATAAATAATTGTGAATTAAAAGTAATAATATTATCACTTCTGACACTAATTATGGCAGTATGTAATTCTTACTTCCTTGTTTTATGTCATTACAGGTATGAAAATTATATTTCCATTAGTTTTGAAGGTATACAGAAAAAGACTGTAACATATCAATTTATTGTTCACTAGCTTAGAATTGTGATACAATGATGAAGTGAAAAGATGAAATTTAGGGCAAATACATCTGCAGGTATCCCACAATTTATGCTTTAAATAATATAGAAAAAAAATCAGTGAGTTAAGAAAAGCAATCACCAGGCAGACTAAGGTTGGAACAAGAGTCAGGATATCAAGCTCATGGCTTGTCTGAAAACACTGACCTCTGAATCATTTTCGCTTTTAAAGGAACTTCTACAATGAATAAGCCTTTCTGCCTTTCCAAATCTGCACCACTAACTTCTCTCCTTTAATTTATCAGTGAAGTAACTCTGAAAGACAAATATTGATGTTAGTTTTTGGAGGTTAGATGTTTGCTCCAGTCAGAATATCAACAGATGTTAGGTAGATAGTAAAGGATCATAGAGGAGAATGGGATTATTACAAGAACAGAGAAATAGAATGCAATTTAAAAAATTAAATCATTTTATTTATTTACATTTCAAATGTTGCCCTCTTCATACAATAGTGTGAGTTAGAGGTCAGAGAAAACCTCTAGAAAGTCCCAGAGACCTGGGAAGGAAGAGGCTACCAGGACTTAAGGGGATAACATTAGCCAAAATGACCAACTTGGGGAAATGGAACTGAAAGAGACAACTTCGCATAAACAGACATGGAACCCAGTTGAGGTAGAGAGTCACCCACCCAATTTCAAAATTTTTAACTCAGAATTGTCCCTGTCTAAAGGAAATTCAGGGACAAAAGTGGAGGAGAAGCTGGAACAGAGACCACCTAGTGATCAGCCAAACATGGAATCCATCCCATGTGCACAGACCAAATCCTGACAGTATGACTGAGGCCATATTGGACATGCAGACATGAATCTGGCATGGCTGTCCTCTGAGAGTATCTGCCAGCAACTGACTGAGAATGTAGCTCTTTAAGGGAGAATACTATGATTAAGTATGGAGGAAGAAGGAGGCTAAGGGAATGAGATGAATATGGGTATGGATACCTAGGACTAAAGGCCTTACAAAGAGCCATACTAAAGCTTAATCCCATAGAACTTTATTAAAATACATACATATGTAAAAAGCAACTTAAATCGAGGTACCATATAATGGTAGAGGCAGTGTCCTATCTAGATATTATAGCCTTCAAATTCAAACCATAGTATCATAGTTACATCCTTTAAATCATTGGCGAAGACGTTTCCAAAGATAACTGCCTCTAAATATTGCAGCCTATTGGCTACATTCTACAATCTGACATCAAAACACTGTTCTGGAAGACGCCACATACTTTTGCCATTAAACATTGGGAAATCTTCTAGAAATATTATTTCTACTGACTAGTACTCATAGTGATGGAGGGACTTTACATACTCCTGGAGAAAAAAAGTAGTTATAAATTTTCAAAGCTGCAAATCTTGAGTTCTACAATAGAGAGAGAGATCATATAAGATATATCTACAGGTAATGTAGTGACATAAATGTCATTGTAGTAACCAAAGATATTTTCCTGGATTTAAGTCACATACTGTGAGGTGTAAAACACATTTGACACTGCTAAAATGACTAATAACCTGTAACTAGAAATGTATGTCATGGGACTGGGGAAAATCTACCACTATAACTGTCTTAAACTGATATAAAATGACAGTGACACATTAGCATATCGATGCATCATAAAATTAGAAAACTTTCATCAAAAATGGTTCATTTTGTCACAGATAGTAATCAACACAGAGAGTCACAATTAGGCAATGGGCAAAGAGAAAGACACTTTGAAATGCTCATAATTGAAAGGGATGTCCATATATATGCTTCCATTAGAGGTTCAGGAACATATGAGAAAATAACAGGCAGAACAATCCTGAGAGCAAAAGGTAATGGAAATCTCCAAATTGATACCATATTCCAGATACACAAGGGCAGATGAATACATATAATCAAAATATATAAAACTTTAAAATGACCCCCAATTTTACATATCAGAATGTATCCAAAATTAAAAAAAAAAAAGCTATTGAAATGGAACCCAATTTGTGTTGAAATAAAACTTACAAAAATGGAGACGAACCTGAGCAAAAGGAGGTCCAGCAACAGGCCCAGGGTGAATCCAGCTTCAGGGCAGGGGGCAGGGGGCAGTTCTGACACTACTACTGAGTCTATGGAGTGCTCACAAAAAGAGCCTCTCATGACTGCCATCCAAAAGACCCAACAAGCTGCTCAAAAAGTCAGATGTAGATATTTATACCCAACCAATGGACAGAAGCTTATTACCCCTGTGGTTGAACTAGGGATCTTTGGAAGAAGTTGAGGATGGGGGTGACCCTGTAGGAGGACCAGCAGTCTCAACTAACCTGGATCCCAGGAATCTCTCAGACACTGAGCCACCCACCAGCTGGGGGGGAGGAATATATGGGATATAGAATAGTCAGAGGGTGGTCTATAAAAAGGATAAAATCTGGAGTAAAAAAATAAATAAATGATTAAACAAAATTAAAAAAAAACCTTTTATAATTTACAGTGACTTGGTTTGTTCTTTATCCTTCTGTACTCTGAAATAGTCAAATACCGTACCTTGACCTAGATACCTGGATCTTTCTCTCTCTCTCTCTCTCTTTCTCTCTTTCTCTCTCTCTCTCTCTCTCTTTCTCTCTTTCTCTCTCTCTCTCTCTCTCTCTCTCTCTCTCTCTCTCTCTCTCTCTCTCTCTCTCTCACACACACACATACACACACTACTAAATTAATCAATCAATAGCTCTAGGGCATATAAATCTCCAACACTATTATTACCTGTTTTGTTGTAGAAATAAAAAGGAAAATCAAATAATATTTGAGGATCAAATATACAACTTAACGTGAAATTCAGTATTTTATATTAAAAATTATTTTAAATTATAATCATAGCAATTCTTAGTGGAGTACTAATGTGTCTAAAATTGCTTTCATTTCAAAACCTGCTACACAGACTATGTGAGGGAAAAGCATCAAACATTACCTCAAGAACTGCTAAACAAATAGTGATGAGTGACTTTCTTATTCTGATTCACAAATTATAGAATTTCAAATTATCTTATTTCAAATACATACATATTTGGCATTTCATATTTGTTATATTGAGCTGTAGGAATATGACAGTATCTGCACATTTGAGTATGTGTATAAGTCACACATTAACATCCGGTCATACTTTGATAGTAAGAGTCTAAGGTGGTACCTAATTCCTCTCTTATCTCTTCATAAACACTAAATAAAGATATAATTGTCACTGATAACTTAATCATTTTTTTTTACAGACTGCATTATTCATCCCTCAGTTGCTATAGGGAGCTGACTGAGAGCATCTCAATATTTTTTCCTTATCAGGAGAAATGTTCCTGGGTATATTGAATTATCTAAATAAACCAGAAGTACCTGATAATCTTATAATTCCATTGAGCATAGTATAAAGAGAGTCTACAACAGTAACAGAGTATACTTCTATTAGAGTAGAACTACTTTCAGTGCCATTCATGCCTATTGACCCCGTTCTTATTTACAGTGTCTGGTAGATAAATTGCATGCATAATTAGATTTATTCTTGCGAACAAAATATGGTATGATTTTTTAAATTAAAGTGAAGAAGAAAATAATAAACTATTGGTGGAGTGATGGTCCTGATTGTGTGAACTTTAAGGTGTTGTGGTAAAAATTATTGTTCACAGACCTATAATTTCTTGCCTTAGCAGGAATTGTGAGCTATCTCACATGTGACCAAGAATAATGCTCCTTGCCAAATCACTATTATTGATTGAATCTAGAGAATATATCATTTATTTCTCTATATATCAAGATTTCTGAGTAATGCATTTCGAGATGTAAAGTGTAAGAATCTATGTAAATGAATGTTCTTACAGGTGTTAATAATACTCTAGACTCTAGAGGCTTACATGTGTCAGCTTTTAGTATTCTATCTAGAACTGAGTTGCTGTATAAACTTTACTAGTATTTTTGAAATGTATGGGTTGTTTACCTCAATTATGTCTGGTACCTAGCATGTATAATCAAAGGAGTCTCAGATATACAGCCAAAATTGATGTAGGTCTGTTCTTTGAAAGCCGTATTTAGATGTTTCATCTAATCAAGACACTGAAGTGGTTATATGTACTTTTTTTAAAAGATTTATTTATTTATTTATTATAAGTACACTGTAGCTGTCTTCAGACAAATCAAAAGAGGGCATCAGATCTCATCTCATTGCAGATGGTTGTGAGCCATCATGTGGTTGCTGGGATTTGTTTTTTTTTTTTAACTCAGAACATCTGGAAAAGCAATCAATTGTCTGAGCCATCTCTCCAGCACTTTTCACTTTTTTTAAAGGTTCATTTATGTATTTTATAAATATGAGTACAGCACCATTGCTCTCTTCAGACACACCAGAAGAGGACACCAGACCCCATTACAAAGGGTTGTTAACCACCCTGTGGTTGCTGGGAGTTGAACTCAGGACCTCTGGAAGAGCAGTCAGTGCTCTTAACCAGTTAATCATCTCTCTGGCCCGTAAATGTTCTTTAAATTTCTTGTTTCACTCACCAAAGTGAGATGTTGAACATGCTATAGACAAGCGCTCAATTACTTCTATGAAAAGCAAAAATAAGTCATACATTTCTAAGCTTGTACTTTCTTTCTATTACCTCTTAATTTAACAATTGGAAGTATATTCTAGATTACATGATTGAAGTTTTTGCTCCAAACATGGCTTCTTATTAGGTGCTAATTAGAAGCATGAAACTTAGGGTCCAAACTCGTAAGTAATTGCAAAGAGGAGTCTTCAGAGATGAATTGTAAATACAAGCTAAGATAGCCCTAAGAACAGACCTCTACCAAAGCCTACTTTATATATTTCATTACCTGGCAATAATACAAGGTGACATGGTAGTTTTCAAAATTATTGCCTAAATGATATATTGCTCTTTTTCTTATGAGCTAAAGAACATGATTAGGAAAACACAATTAAATATTTATGCTTTAAGTAATGTTTGGGATACAAAGATAAAATACCAAATGACACAGTGTACACTAACCATTCCCAGATTCTCAAGGTAGAAGCAAGACTATTTTTTTTTCTGAAAGAAGGTATTGATCTAGTTTATGGATGGCAGTAATAAATATCGCTGTGCGACGAAGCAATCATGAAAGTAATCCTTTATTCTTCCTCTTCTGCTGACATGAGCCTCTATAAACACAAACTAGTTGTTCAACCTCTTCAATAATTCTGTGGTCAAGGCCATATTTTTCCAGGGTGTTTAGTGTTATGGTTGGCAGGACAGAATCAAAAGCAGTTTTGAAGTTCATATAGATTATGTGCACTTCATTTCTTTGATCACTTATATCTGTCACCGTGTCTTAGGAAAAAGAAAGGTTGTTTTGACACTGTTTTTTCTTTTAAGTTCCAGGGTATAGCAGCCTGTTACTGTTTCAAGTACCCTGTGGTGAACACTTCACTATGTTTTTTTTTTAAAGATATAAAAAGATACTGAAGAGATATTAGATACATTTTACCTAGTCTTTGGTCTCTTACACAATATTTTTGTATATTGATTATAATGTCTTCAAAATGGGTTCCAATCTCTACAGATAGATACAAGCTCATTGAGGTTTATTTTTTAATAAATATTCTACTCATATAATACATGATTTATTTCACTGAAATTATTTCTTTGCATTTCCTTTGGCTTTACATTAGAAATTATGAAGTGAAGTTTAAAGACAAAATCTTACGATAAACTCTATTTATATTTCAGTTTTATATGAGAAGGGAGAAACATGATCAGAAGTTGCTTTTTAGAAAAGAAATTCATGATAATAGCTTCATGCAAAAAAGTTTTATAATTGAAATAATTTAAAAAAATTAAAAATGCAATATTAGAGGAGAGGGTACAATGAAGTGCTAGAGAGTTTTAAAGCTATCATTTTCCTCGTAGTTATTTGATAAATCCAAACAGACGGATAAATCAGATCTGTGAAAATGGCCTAGAGTATTTTGAAGGTGATAATTAGAAAAGTATTATTTACAGACTGGAAAGCCAATTGTTTTTAAACTGATGGCTATATCAGTCATTATGAGCCAAAAAATTGTCTTTGAAAACTTTGAAAAACAACTTTAGTCCTCCCACCAACCCCAAGTAATCCACCTTTATCTCCTACTGAACAGGAGAGGCCAGAGGCAAAGAGGAGAATTCAGGGGAAATTTTAAAGAAATCTTATTGCTATCTCTGACAAAGAGATGGACAAGAGATGGAAATGCTAGACTTTTCTGTTTCACCTCAAAGTTATTTGAACTTCTGCGGCAATGTGTTGTCCACTGATGTTGTAACTATCATCCTTATAGTTTAATAAAAAGGTGACCTTGTTCTCAACTAAAGCTCATCATTTCTGTCTCTTTCCTCCCAGCCACGCAAACTGTTGTAGTTTGATCAGGAACGGGAAAGGGAAAATCATTTGGAATGTAAATAAAAAAAAAACTTAGAAAATTAAAAAAAGAAAGAAAGAAAGAAAATAAAATGAAACCACAGAGATCCTAGTAATGAGAAGCTCGCAGAGTCAGTTTTTATCTAATCAACTATTTTCAGCACTATGTGGAATATTTTATAGACTTTCATTTTTTTCTTGAACTCTTGGGTAGTGTGTAAGGGGATTGGTAATTTTTCTATAGCGCCAATGAGGGCCAATTCCTCACTGAGACTGATGCCAATCACTTTCCTTTCCCTTGGTATGGGAGAAAGAAAAGAATTTTCACTTTATTTGAGGTTAAAAGCAGAGAGAAGATAATTAAGTTATTTTTATCCCTCTTCAAACCATTTTTTACCTCTAATAGCTTCGATATCTGATATCACTGCTAGATGTACATACCCAATTCTAGGGTATTGATTGATTATGTTACCTGTTATTCTTAATACTCATCCATATTTCATCAGAAAAATAAAAAAGGGTGCAGGAAAAGTCATGAACCTAAACCTATGCTGACCTTGCATTGTCACTGAATGATCAACTCCTCCTATTACTCATGTCAGAACAACTGGAAGCACTCACAAGTTCCCAGTGGCCCTCAGTCAATGTCAGCCAGTTTCTAGCAAGAAATAAGTTACTGTCACTTTCATGAATTTGTGGATCTGGCTTTCTCAGGATGCTCTTCCTAAAGGAAGGAAATATTGTCAATTGCTTGTAAGAACCGGATGTTTGTTCCATTTCATTTCTTGGTGACAGAAAGGATGTTGATGAAGCACAACTGACCTTCAAAATGTTGCAGTACTTGGGCAATCTCTGAAATTCTGATTCTCTCCACTGAGCATGTTACATCTACCTTTATTATTAAGTCCTCATTCTTTTTTTTTTTTTAATTTTATTTTATTTTATTTTTTTTTAATTTACATTCCAAATCACTTCCCCTTTCCCGTTTCCTCCCTCCCCGAAAGTCCCATAAGCCCCCTTCCCTCCCTCTTTTCTCTGTTCAACCCCCTCTCATTGCTCTGTCCTGGCGTTCCCCTACATCCAGTCTTTCCAGGACCAGGGGTCTCTCCTTCCATCTTTTTAGAAATCTATTGATATGCTGATTGTGTCTAGGGTATTCTGAGATTCTGGGTCAATATCCCCTTATCAGTGACTTCATACCATGTGTGATCTTTTGTGATTGGGTTACCTCACTAAGGATGATATTTTCAAGTTCTGACCATTTGCCTAGGAATTTCGTGAATTCATTGTTTTTAATTGCAGAGTAGTATTCCATTGTGTAAATATACCACATCTTCTGAATCCATTCCTCCGTTGAGGGACATCTGGGTTCTTTCCAGCTTCTGGCTATTATAAATAAGGCTGCTATGAATATAGTGGAGCATGTGTCCTTATTGCATGCAGGTAAAGTCTCTGGGTATATGCCCAGGAGTGGTATAGCCGGATCCTCCGGAAGTGTCATGCCCAGTTTTCTGAGGAGCCGCCAGACTGCTTTCCAGAGTGGTTGTACCAGCCTGCAATTCCACCAGCAGTGGAGGAGTGTTCCTCTTTCTCCACATCCTCGCCAACAACTGCTGTCTCCTGTGTTTTTGATCTTAGCCATCCTGACTGGTGTGAGATGGAATCTCAGGGTTGTTTTGATTTGCATTTCCCTAATGACTAAGGATGATGAACATCTCTTTAGGTGCTTCTCAGCCATTAGATATTCTTCAGGTGAGAACTCTTTGTGTAGCTCTGTACCCCATTTTTTAATAGGGTTACTTGCCTCTCTGGAGTTTAACTTCTTGAGTTCTTTGTATATCTTGGATATTAGCCCTCTGTCGGATGTAAGGTTGGTAAAGATCATTTCCCAGTTAGTTGGTTGCCGCTTTGTCTTTTTGACGGTGTCTTTTGCCTTGCAAAAACTTTGTAATTTAATGAGGTCCCATTTGTCTATTCTTGATCTTAGAGTATAAGCTATTGGAGTTCTGTTCAGGAAATTCTCCCCTGTGCCCATATGTTCAAGGTTCTTCCCTAGTTTCCCTTCTATTAGTTTCAGTGTGTCTGGTTTTATGTGGAGATCTTTGATCCACTTAGAATTGAGCTTAGTGCAAGGAGATAAGGATGGGTCAATTTGCATTCTTCTGCATGTTGACCTCCAGCTGAGCCAGCACCATTTGTTGAAAAGGCTATCTTTTTTCCACTGGATGGTTTTAGCTCCTTTGTCAAAGATCAAGTGACCATAGGAGTGTGGATTCATTTCTGGGTCTTCAATTCTGTTCCATTGATCTACATGTCTGTTACTGTGCCAATACCATGCAGTTTTTAACACTATTGCTCTGTAGTACAGCTTGAGGTCCGGGATACTGATTCCCCCAGAGTTTCTTTTACTCTTGAGAATAGTTTTAGCTATTCTGGGTTTTCTGTTATTCCAGATGAATTTTTGAATTGCTCTTTCTAACTCTATGAAGAATTGTGTTGGGATTTTGATGGGGATTGCATTGAATCTGTGTATTACTTTTGGTAAGATGCTCATTTTTACTATATTAATCCTGCCAATCCATGAGCATGGCAGATTTTTCCATCTTCTGAGGTCTTCTTCAATTTCTTTCTTCAGAGACTTGAAGTTCTTGTCATACAGATCTTTCACTTGTTTGGTTAGCGTCACGCCAAGATACTTAATATGGTTTGTGGCTATCGTAAAGGGTATTATTTCTCTTACTTCTTTCTCAGCCTGCTTATCCTTTGAGTATAGGAAGGCTTCTGACTTGCTTGAGTTGATTTTATATCCGGCCACTTTGCTGAAGTCGTTTATCAGCTGTAGGAGTTCTCTGGTGGAGTTCTTTGGGTCGCTTATGTATACTATCATATCGTCTGCAAATAGTGATAGTTTGACTTCTTCCTTTCCAATTTGTATCCCTTTGACCTCTTTTTGTTGTCTAATTGCTCTAGCTAGAACTTCAAGTACTATATTGAAAAGATATGGAGAGAGAGGGCAGCCTTGTCTAGTCCCTGATTTTAGTGGGATTGCTTCAAGTTTCTCTCCGTTTAGATTGATGCTGGCTACTGGTTTGCTGTAAATTGCTTTTACTATGTTTAGATATGGGCCTTGAATTCCTGATCTTTCCAAGACCTTTAGCATGAAAGGATGCTGAATTTTGTCAAATGCTTTCTCAGCATCTAATGAGATGACCATGTGGTTTTTTTCTTTGAGATTTTTTATGTAGTGGATTACATTGATGGATTTCCTTATATTGAACCATCCCTGCATCCCTGGGATGAAGCCTACTTGATCGTGGTGAATGATCGTTTTGATGTGTTCTTGGATTCGGTTGGCAAGAATTTTATTGAGTATTTTTGCATCGATATTCATAAGAGAGATTGGCCTGAGATTCTCTTTCTTTGTCGGATCTTTGTGTGCTTTTGGTATTAGTGTAATTGTGGCTTCATAGAACGAGTTGGGTAGTGTTCCTTCTGTTTCTATTTTGTGGAACAGTTTGAAGAGTATTGGTGTTAGGTCTTCTTTGAAGGTCTGATAGAATTCTGCACTAAAACCATCTGGACCTGTGCTTTTTTTGGTTGGAAGACTTCCAATGACAACTTCTATTTCTTCAGGGGTTATAGGACGGTTTAGATGGTCCATTTGATCCTGATTTAATTTTGGTACTTGGTATTTGTCAAGGAAATTGTCCATTTCCTCAAGATTTTCTAGTTGTGTTGAATACAGGTTTTTGTAGTAGGATCTGATGATTTTTTGAATTTCCTCAGTTTCTGTTGTTATCTCTCCCTTTTCGTTTCTGATTTTATTAATTTGGATACTATCTCTGTGCCCTCTGGTTAGTCTGGCTAAGGGCTTATCTATCTTGTTGATTTTCTGAAAGAACCAACTCCTCGTTTTGTTGATTCTTTGTATGGTTTTATTTGTTTCTACTTGATTGATTTCAGCCCTGAGTTTGATGATTTCCTGCCTTCTACTCCTCTTTGGTGTATTTGCTTCTTTTTGTTCCAGGGCTTTCAGGTGTGCCATTAAGCTGTTAGTGTATGCTGTCTGCCGTTTCTTTTTGGCGGCACTCAGGGCTATGAATTTTCCTCTTAGCACTGCTTTCATTGAGTCCCATAAGTTAGGGTATGTTGTGCCTTCATTTTCATTAACTTTCAAAAAGTCTTTGATTTCTTTCTTTATTTCCACCTTGACCAAGTTATCATTGAGTAGAGCATTGTTCAGCCTCCATGTGTACGTGGGTTTTCTTTTGTTTTTGTTGCCATTGAAGACCACCCTTATTCCATAGTGATCTGATAGGAGGCATGGGATTATTTCTATCTTCTTGTATCTGTTGAGGTCTGATTTGTGACCAATTATATGGTCAATTTTGGAGAAGGTACCATGAGGAGCTGAGAAGAAGGTGTATTCTTTAGCTCTAGGATGAAATGTTCTATATATATCAGTTAGTTCCATTTGGTCCAAGGCTTCAATTAAATTCACTGTGTCCCTGTTTAGTTTCTGCTTTCCTGAACGATCCATTTCAGAGAGCGGGGTGTTGAAGTCACCCACTATTATTGTGTGCGGTGCGATGTGTGCTTTGAGTTTTAGTAAAGTTTCTTTTACGAATGAGGGTGCCCTTGCATTTGGAGCATAGATATTCAGGATTGAGAGTTCTTGATGGTGGATTTTTCCCTTGATCAGTATGTAGTGTCCTTCTGTGTCTTTTTTGATGACTTTAGGTTGAAAATCAATTTTATCCGATATTAGGATGGCTACTCCACCTCGTTTCTTGGGGCCATTTGCTTGTAAAATTGTTTTCCAGCCTTTTACTCTGAGGTAGTGTTTGTCTTTGACACTGAGGTGCGTTTCCTGCATGCAGCAAAATGCTGGGTCCTGTTTACGTATCCAGTCTGCTAGTCTATGTCTTTTAATTGGGGAATTGAGACCATTGATATTAAGAGAGATTAAGGCATAGTGATTATTGCCATCTGCCATTCTTGACGCTATCTTTATGTTTGAGTGGTTATCTACTTTTGGGTTTGATTCAAGAAGGTTATTATCTCATTTTTTCCAGGGTGTTGTTTCTCTCCCTGTATTGGAGGTTTCCACCTATTATCCGTTGCAGGGCTGGATTTGTGGAAAGATATTGTGAAAATTTGGTTTTATCAAGGAATATCTTGGTCTCTCCATCTATGGTGATTGAGAGTTTTGCTGGGTATAGTAGTCTAGGCTGGCATTTGTGCTGTCTTAGTGTCTGCATGAGATCTGCCCAGGATCTTCTGGCTTTCATAGTCTCTGGTGAGAAGTCTGATGTGATTCGGATAGGTCTTCCTTTGTATGTTACTTGGCCCTTTTCTCTTACTGCATTTAGTATTCTTTCTTTGTTTAGAACATTCGGTGTTTTGATTATTATGTGACGGGAGGTATTTCTGTTCTGGTCCAGTCTGTTTGGAGTTCTGTAGGCTTCTTGTATGTTCATCGGCATCTCTCTCTTTAAGTTAGGGAAGTTTTCCTCCATAATTTTGTTGAAGATGTTTACTGGCCCTTTAAGTTGCAAATCTTCACTCTCATCTATACCTATAATCCTTAGGTTTGGTCTTCTCATTGTGTCCTGGATTTCCTGGATGTTTTGGGTTACGCGTTTTTTGCATTTTGCATTTTCTTTGACTGTTGAGTCGATGCTTTCTATGGAATCTTCAGCACCTGAGATTCTTTCTTCCATCTCTTGTATTCTATTGTTGATGTTTGCATCTATGACTCCTGATTTCTTCCCAAGGTTTTCTATCTCCAAAGTTGTCTCCCTTTGTGATTTCTTAGTTGTTTCTACTTCCTTTTTTAGTTCCTGGATGGATTTGCTGAGATCCTTCACTTGTTTGTTTGTATTTTCCTGTATTTCTTTAAGGTATTTTTGCATTACCTCTTTCAGGATTTCTTCCTGATGACCCACGTTCTCCTGCATTTCTCTGAGCGATTTTTGTGTTTTCTCCTCATGGGATTCCATCTGTTGATCCATCGTCTCCTGCATTTCTTTAAGCAGTTCTCGTGTTTCCTTTGTAAGGGCATCTAACCGTTGATTCATTTCTTTAAGCAATTTTTGTGTTGCCTCCTTATGGGCATCCGTCTGTTGACCCATATTCTTCTGCATTTCTTTATGCAAATTTCGTGATTCCTTTGTGAGTGCATCTACCCGTTGATTCATCTCGTTAAGCGATTTTTGTGTTGTCTCCTCGTGCGCCTCCATCTTTTGATCCATGTTCTCCCGCATTTCTCTAAGCGATTTTTGTGTTTCCTTTGTAAGGGCTTCTAACCGTTGATTCATGGTCTCCTGTAACTCTTTATGAGATTTATTTGTGTCCTTCTTGTGATCCTCTAATAGCATCATGAGAAGTGATTTTAAATCCAGATCTTGTCTTTCGGGTGTGGTGGGGTATCCAGGACTTGCTGCTGTTGGAGAGTTGGGTTCGGATGGTCCCACATTACTTTGATTACTGTTAGTAACATTCCTACGTTTGCCTTTTGCCATCTGGATACCTCTGGTGTTAGTTGGTCCTGCTGCCACTGGCTGTTGGTTGGACCTCCTGTGAGCCTGCAAAGCTATTTCTGCCCCCCCTGGATTACCAGGATTCCCCTGGCACCGATTTCTGGGGCCTGCCTGCTCCTGAGTGACTTTGGAGCCCTAATGTGCTTTGCCCCAAGTGATCTTATATTGGGGAGGCCTTGCACATCTAAAGGCTCAGCCTAGTGGATTCCTGGAGCAGAGGTCGCCAAAGGGAGGCTGGCAGGCTCCTGCCCTGTGCAGGGGTGTGTGATCTCTCCTGGGGGGGGAGGGGGCGTCCCTCTGCCAGGCAGAAGTCCCACAGCAGATCTGGCGCGCTGGTCACTGCAGATCAGCCCAGCACCTGGGAGCAGGTTACACACAAGCTGCCTGAACCCGAAGCGATATTATGCCTGTCTGTCTCTGAGCCTGGCGGTCCCAACTACCTGGTCACTGGAGCAAAGATGGCGGAGGGCACTCTCCGTGGTGCTGCTCACCCTGTGGTCACGATGGCCCGCCGATCTGGCACCCAGACGACCACAGCGCCAACCCGCCCTCGGGCACAGACGGAAGCCCCAACAGGCCGTGTCCCAAGTGATGTTATATTGGGGGGAGAGCCTGGGTACCGGTCTCTCCAGCGCAGTCTGTTGGAACAGAGGTCGCGTAAGGAAAGCTGGCAGGCTCCCTCCCAGCGCGGGGTCCCTCCACCAGGCAGAAGGTCCCACCGCAGAGCTGGTGCGCTGGTTACTGCAGATCAGCCCAGCACCTGGGAGCAGGTTACACACAAGCTGCCTGAAACCGAAGCGATATTCTGCCTGTCTGTCTCTGAGCCTGGCGGTCCCAACTACCTGGTCACTGTAGCAAAGATGGCGGAGGGCACTCTCCGTGGCGCCGCTCACCCTGTGGTCACGATGGCCCGCCGATCTGGCACCCAGACGACCACAGCGCCAACCCGCCCTCGGGCACAGATGGAAGCCCCAACAGGCCGTGTCCCAAGTGATGTTATATTGGGGGGAGAGCCTGGGTACCGGTCTCTCCAGCGCAGTCCGCGGGAACAGAGGTCGAGGAACGGAAGCTGGCAGGCTCCCTCCCTGCGCGGGGTCCCTCCACCAGGCAGAAGGTCCCACCGCGGAACTGGCGCGCTGGTTACTGCAGATCAGCCCAGCACCTGGGAGCAGGTTACACACAAGCTGCCTGAAACCGAAGCAATATTATGCCTGTCTCGTGTATGGATGTTGATGTCTCCTCATTCTTATTATATTTCTCAACCTCATCTTGCCAGTATAGCCTGATTCCTTTAAGAAAAATGTAGAGGGTAAAAGCCATAAGCATTAAAACAAACAAACAAAAAATAGACAACAAAATGAAGCAAAGAACCAAAGTTGTCTTTAGGTGCTATGTTTCCTTTTAGACTATTTCTGAGTGCATAATTGCAATAGAACACATATGACATATATCCCCCCTTTCAACATCAAATAAAGTGAAAATTCTTTCCTTTCTCTCATAAAAAGGGAAAGGAGACAATTATCAGCATGAGTCTCAGTGAAGAATTCAGAATCATTGGCCCCCCCCATTGGCAATATAGAACAAATGTAATAGAACATATACATGTATAATATATTGCTTCCATAGAATAAAATCTTTAAGGCTTATTCTTGTTTAGTATTTGCATATATTTTCTCTTCATTATCATTTTCATAAACTTCAATATTGTTCATACTGTGTATGCTGGGATTAGTTGTTGGTAATACAACTGCCTTTCAGTATTTTCTGCTCCTGCAAGTGAAGACCCCATTCACACTCCTGTAAGTAACCCCAATAAAAACCAAGTTGAATATGGTGATGTTTTACCTTGATCTTCCTTAATTAGTATCTGCAGATATTTGTATATTCCTCCACAAAAAACAGTGTTACATAAGACTAAATTCTACACTACCCAAAACAAGTTCCTTTAATAATATATTCACACTGAAGCCATCCAGCTTCTGATTAGGACTTAACCTTTGACTATCAACTATATTTCTATGCACTTATCCACTATAATCACAGTCAACAGGTGACTATAATGAAAAATAGATAGAACATAAAAATTGGATGATGGGCACATTTTATTTGCATAACATCAGAAGAATAATGTGTGTGTGTGTGTGTGTGTGTCTGTATGTGTATGTCTGTGTGTGTGTGTGTCTCTCTGTGTGCTTATGAACAACAAAACTGTAATCTACCTAGTTTATTCAAAGACTAAAAATTACTGCAAGATTGAAATTGTTTACATAAAGATTTTCCATTGCACAATAATTAGAATTTGAACATCTTTTATATAATATATATCTTTGCACATATGTTAATATGTATGTGAGGATATTACTCATAGATGATAAAAATCATAAACTTTATAGATAAGTTCAGTTGGTATTTTGTTTAGAATCTACTAGCATTAATATAATTTATGTTTTAAAATTTTAGGCATGATACCATAATGTGTGTTTATGTGTTTGTATACATCTGTGTCTCTCTATGCGCATCTGTGTGACTGTTTATCAAGAACCTAAACTTAATTTTATAAAGATTTACCTCAAAAATACATTTCCAAAATTACTAAAACTTTGGCACTCCGGATGAATATAACTCCTACCCAAAGAAGACCAAACAGCAACTTTAACTAAAGATGATGAAATTCTTCATCCCAGAAGGAGAAAGGATTCATTATCCCATATTCTTTATAGATTTTCAGATAGAAAGTTGTCCTTTACTATATTAATCCTGCCAATCCATGAGCATGGCAGATTTTTCCATCTTCTGAGGTCTTCTTCAATTTCTTTCTTCAGAGACTTGAAGATCTTGTCATACAGATCTTTCACTTGTTTGGTTGGCGTCACGCCAAGATACTTAATATGGTTTGTGGCTATCGTAAAGGGTATTATTTCTCTTACTTCTTTCTCAGCCTGCTTATCCTTTGAGTATAGGAAGGCTTCTGACTTGCTTGAGTTGATTTTATATCCGGCCACTTTGCTGAAGTCATTTATCAGCTGTAGGAGTTCTCTGGTGGAGTTCTTTGGGTCGCTTATGTATACTATCATATCGTCTGCAAATAGTGATAGTTTGACTTCTTCCTTTCCAATTTGTATCCCTTTGACCTCTTTTTGTTGTCTAATTGCTCTAGCTAGAACTTCAAGTACTATATTGAAAAGATATGGAGAGAGAGGGCAGCCTTGTCTAGTCCCTGATTTTAGTGGGATTGCTTCAAGTTTCTCTCCGTTTAGATTGATGCTGGCTACTGGTTTGCTGTAAATTGCTTTTACTATGTTTAGATATGGGCCTTGAAATCCTGATCTTTCCAAGACCTTTAGCATGAAAGGATGCTGAATTTTGTCAAATGCTTTCTCAGCATCTAATGAGATGACCATGTGGTTTTTTTCTTTGAGATTGTTTATGTAGTGGATTACATTGATGGATTTCCTTATATTGAACCATCCCTGCATCCCTGGGATGAAGCCTACTTGATCGTGGTGAATGATCGTTTTGATGTGTTCTTGGATTCGGTTGGCAAGAATTTTATTGAGTATTTTTGCATCGATATTCATAAGAGAGATTGGCCTGAGATTCTCTTTCTTTGTCGGATCTTTGTGTGCTTTTGGTATTAGTGTAATTGTGGCTTCATAGAACGAGTTGGGTAGTGTTCCTTCTGTTTCTATTTTGTGGAACAGTTTGAAGAGTATTGGTGTTAGGTCTTCTTTGAAGGTCTGATAGAATTCTGCACTAAAACCATCTGGACCTGTGCTTTTTTTGGTTGGAAGACTTCCAATGACAACTTCTATTACTTCAGGGGTTATAGGACGGTTTAGATGGTCTATTTGATCCTGATTTAATTTTGGTACTTGGTATCTGTCAAGGAAATTGTCTATTTCCTCAAGATTTTCTAGTGAGCATATTACCAAAAGTAATACACAGATTCAATGCAATCCCCATCAAAATCCCAACTCAATTCTTCATAGAGTTAGAAAGAGCAATTCAAAAATTCATCTGGAATAACAGAAAACCCAGAATAGCTAAAACTATTCTCA
Source organism: Tokudaia tokunoshimensis (assembly GCA_036184795.1). Taxonomy (NCBI): domain Eukaryota; kingdom Metazoa; phylum Chordata; class Mammalia; order Rodentia; family Muridae; genus Tokudaia; species Tokudaia tokunoshimensis. The sequence goes on from BTHU01000011.1 coordinate 17,324,545, forward strand.
AGAGTAAAAGAACCTCTGGGGGAATCAGTATCCCGGATCTCAAGCTGTACTACAGAGCAATAGTGTTAAAAACTGCATGGTATTGGTACAGTAACAGACATGTAGATCAATGGAACAGAATTGAAGACCCAGAAATGAATCCACACTCCTATGGTCACTTGATCTTTGACAAAGGAGCTAAAACCATCCAGTGGAAAAAAGATAGCCTTTTCAACAAATGGTGCTGGCTCAGCTGGAGGTCAACATGCAGAAGAATGCAAATTGACCCATCCTTATCTCCTTGCACTAAGCTCAATTCTAAGTGGATCAAAGATCTCCACATAAAACCAGACACACTGAAACTAATAGAAGGGAAACTAGGGAAGAACCTTGAACATATGGGCACAGGGGAGAATTTCCTGAACAGAACTCCAATAGCTTATACTCTAAGATCAAGAATAGACAAATGGGACCTCATTAAATTACAAAGTTTTTGCAAGGCAAAAGACACCGTCAAAAAGACAAAGCGGCAACCAACTAACTGGGAAATGATCTTTACCAACCTTACATCCGACAGAGGGCTAATATCCAAGATATACAAAGAACTCAAGAAGTTAAACTCCAGAGAGGCAAGTAACCCTATTAAAAAATGGGGTACAGAGCTACACAAAGAGTTCTCACCTGAAGAATATCTAATGGCTGAGAAGCACCTAAAGAGATGTTCATCATCCTTAGTCATTAGGGAAATGCAAATCAAAACAACCCTGAGATTCCATCTCACACCAGTCAGGATGGCTAAGATCAAAAACACAGGAGACAGCAGTTGTTGGCGAGGATGTTGAGAAAGAGGAACACTCCTCCACTGCTGGTGGAATTGCAGGCTGGTACAACCACTCTGGAAAGCAGTCTGGCGGCTCCTCAGAAAACTGGGCATGACACTTCCGGAGGATCTGGCTATACCACTCCTGGGCATATACCCAGAGACTTTACCTGCATGCAATAAGGACACATGCTCCACTATATTCATAGCAGCCTTATTTATAATAGCCAGAAGCTGGAAAGAACCCAGATGTCCCTCAACGGAGGAATGGATTCAGAAGATGTGGTATATTTACACAATGGAATACTACTCTGCAATTAAAAACAATGAATTCACGAAATTCCTAGGCAAATGGTCAGAACTTGAAAATATCATCCTTAGTGAGGTAACCCAATCACAAAAGATCACACATGGTATGAAGTCACTGATAAGGGGATATTGACCCAGAATCTCAGAATACCCTAGACACAATCAGCATATCAATAGATTTCTAAAAAGATGGAAGGAGAGACCCCTGGTCCTGGAAAGACTGGATGTAAGGGAACGCCAGGACAGAGTAATGAGAGGGGGTTGAACGGAGAAAAGAGGGAGGGAAGGGGGCTTATGGGACTTTCAGGGAGGGAGGAAACGGGAAAGGGGAAGTGATTTGGAATGTAAATTAAAAAAATAAAATAAAATAAAATTAAAAAAAAAAGAAAGTTGTCCTTTATATCTGCAGTTTTCTGAAATGGCACCACCAGAAACCTTAGAGGAAGCATGACTCATTGAAATGTGATCTACCCTATGAGTGTACTTTCTCAAAGGACACATTTTACAGTAAAGCTGCCTACGAAGAGTTTAATGACTGACTCAATGCTACTATCTCATTTAATGTTCCTCAAAACAGCTGCCTTGAAGAGAAAGACAAACAACTTTTTTATAGTAACAACTTAAGGATAAACACCTGAAAGTTTAAGATAACATCTGCCAAAGCATTGCATAGGCTGTGTGTACCCAGCGTCTTGTGGTATCTACTTCAAACACAGAGCGAACATGCGTTAGAGTTGAAATAAGGACTGTGCTATTTATCAAATTTCAACAGGATTTGTGATGATAATATGAACTTCTAGTCTTGAAAGTTCTGATCTCCAGATCACTTCTAGACTCCATTATCAACAGCATGAAAAAATTCTTTTAGCATTAGGTAGAAGGGAATGTGGAAGGAACAAAAATTGAAATTCTCCTAGTTGTAACTGATATTTAAAACTAAAAATGTATACAGTTGTTGTTGTTTCAAATCTGAAGTGAATAAAAACGTACTTGTCTTGCACATTTACTGCAACACATGCAGCTATGCTTCTCAATCTCAAAGTATGAAAACAGCACAGTCTTATATGAAAAATAGCACTATCATTGGAGGAATTAACAACCCAGAGGCAAGGGATAGTAAGCTGAGCAGATATCCCATTGATACTTGGAGAAATTTAATTCTTAAAGAAGTGAATCTAAAATTAACAGTGGAGAAGTCATACATAGGTTTAAATAGGTCAATAAACAAACGACAGGTGAGATTTTATAAGTTGTCTAGCATTACTGTCTTTGTGCATTAATAAGTTGATTCCAATAATATATACTTCAAAAGATTTTGAAAATTTAAATGATGACATTTAAGCCAATAGAAAATATCTAGCATAGAATAGTGAATATGTAGTAATATTTCACAAGAATCCCAACACTTATTATCATATATTTTATCTGTCAATGTAAAGTATATAATTAAATACTTCTATTTAATAACTAACATAACATAAATAAGTAATAATTAAATAACAATATATTAAGTAACATAATAATATTTTCTAGCTAAAATTTTAATTCTATATATAAGGAACATGAATTAAATTATATAATAATTAGCAAAATTCACTCTAAACTCTCCTGATATGTGTTATTTTGGTGAATATTTACTTATTTGGTGTTTGATGAATCAAGTATCAAATGAGAACTAAAAATCAAAAAAAAATTTAACACTTTTAATTCATAAAATTTATTTATTTGAAACTATGCTATATCTAAAGTACTACAATTACTTTCTTTTCTATTTACAAATACTAAAAAATGCCATAACACACAAAAATAAATAAGTCCAATCTCTCTTTCATATTTTATAAGACATTATTTTCTTGTCTCTACTTTATTTATGAAACTTTTCTAGCTTAGACATCATCACGGTTTTAAAATTTACTCCCTATTACTTTTTAATTATTTACTTTATTTTTATTCATTCCTTTGAATTGGAAATTTCTATTCTAGACTCACATTAAGTCTGTATTTCAAAAGCATGCAATTTGTTTGATATTGTCGATTCAAACCTGGAGAAGGGATTTTTGTCTCAAGGATAGTTGTTTCCGTGTAGTGATAGTAACTGATTTGAATACAATTCTGGATGATATTAGACAAGATTTGATGTAATTAACATCGTTTGAATGGGAGAACAGAATGACAATTGAGAGCATACATATATGTTATTACTTGATGTTTGTATCTCCTGACATTTTTTGTTGAACCCTCATTCTCAAGAAGAAATATTAAGAGTTGGAAACTTTGGCATGAAAATCTTGGCCATTGTAGATGGATTGGTTCCTTATAAGTGAAAATATAGATGAATGCACAACTTATTACTTCTGGATTGGAGAATCATAAGTTGTTCACTCCAGAAGAGTTTTGTCAGATAGCATGCTTAATATAATCAAAATATTTCTCTGAACATCAACATTTACAGTATATTTATTTTGTACTCTCATGACTCCTTAATATTTAAATTCTATATCTCTTTTTATGCATTAGTCACTTTAAGGCATTGTATTATAGAAAAATAGAGTAAGCAATATAATATTGTAAAGGAGTAAAATATGAACCAATTATACCTGATGTTTTCAAAACCTTCATATTCTGACATAGTTTCCACAGAAAGTGGGAAAGAACACATACTGTTGGTCATCAGAGTATACTTTCACAACTTGTTAAACTGAGGCTATCAAATCATTATTCTATATTTACTAGAGTAAATAAAGAAAATGGACAGATTGTCTCCCAGATTACTGCTGTTCTTCCAAAAATATTAGAAATATGTTTGTAGAGACATGCAGAAGTTAAGGAATCTCTCATCAATCCCAGAGAGAAACATCTGGTGGTGTGTATTTACAGCTTCTGCTATTGCTTCAGCTTACAAATGGAAAAAAAAAAACTTGAAGTTTGATGTAGAGACATACTGCATCTGCTGCTACAGCTATCTAATGACAAATTGAACATCTCTAAAAACTTGTATTAAGGAAAGAACAGTGCATTGCCCTCCCAGTAAATTATACTTAATATTCAGATGATGTTACCCTTCTTGAATACAAATTGCTAATATAAGCATACGCTTCCATGACTCAGTTGTTTATCTGCATAGTATTTGTCAAAATACACCTTTTGACCAGAAAACTAATTGGAAGTTAATAAAATGTGGCATTTCCTTATTCTCCTTCTTTGGAATGACATGTTCACCATTCTGAAGTAGGTAGCATGACTGAAGGCTGAATGATAGTTTGTTCAGTAAATCATATTCAGTGCCATGCTGTCATGTTGGGATACTTATAAACAGAGAAAAGTGTCTTCACTTAACTAGTGACAAATTAAGGGTAGTATTTATTCAAATACAAATCCATTTGTCCTTGAAACAAAAGTATAAATGAGAATGGGAAATATTTCTAAATTCCTATTATTACAATGATCTTGGATATATATCTAACTATCTCTCCTGCATAGCTTCACTTCTGATACATTCCATTGTGGAATTTGGTATATCAATTAAGTTATGTGCATTGACTTTTCAAAAAAAAAATATCTTCTAAATTATTCGGAAAAGGCTTTGTCTCAGATTTAAGGATGGGTGTTGGGAAGTGTGATGTACACTTTTCAAAGAATGTTTCCTCCTACAAGTTATTATTAAAATGAGGAATTGTGGTTAGGCAATGTAATAAGAAAGATTACAGGGAAAGGCTGAGAGAAAGACAGTACAAGCCAGAAAATGGGAAGGAGCCAGAAGATTAGAACCAACTGACAGTTTGAGGCCAAGCAGAGAAATTCATCAAGAAGGCAGTTAGAATCAGTCAGGTTAGAGATGAGTTTGAACTAGAAGAGCTGAGTTGAACCAGCCAGCCAGAGTTCAGAAAGAGCTAGAAAGGGTGAGCTTATTCAACAATAAGCCTCAAGGATGACAATTCCATCTGGAGAGTAAAAGTTACTTTTACAGATGTCATTTTGCATGATTTATTTTAGGCAACCATTTCTCAAACCATTTACCCTTAAACTCTGGCTTTCTGCATTTTTCAGTTGGATTAGGCTCATGGGTTATTTTGTAGATGAGCGTCACATGATCAGTTAATTATTCTCTGCATTTTTGCCAGGTGTAAATTTCTATTCTTAGATTTTTAGCTTCAAAAAGTTGAGTCGTTGAAGAGAGATAAGAATCACCGTTTTCAGCCAAATCCATTTCCCAAACCTATGTGTGTGTGTGTGTGTGTGTGTGTGTGTGTGTGTGTGTGTGTGTGTGTGTGCATGTGTGTGTAGGGTGCAGACGCAGATAGGAGTATTAAGAAATTAAAAGCATATATATTTTTGTTTTTGCTATCCTTACCCCTAGAATCATTTCCTTTAAATCCTAACAGGCCCTGTAAAGGGAAATTCGCATTATATTTTCTATTCTCCATGTATAAAATAGGATTACAACTTGATGAACATCAATTTGAAAATTTAAACACAAGAAAAAAATATTTGCAAATTTGTAATTATTTACTGAGCTTGATACACCTTGTGGATCAGCTAAAGTACCTTAGACTTTTAGTTCTTTTTTGCATCTTATTTCTTCCCAAACATCTTTGTCAGTTCTTCATTTCAGTAGAATTGAATTTGGGCCTTATCATCCATTTCACATGTAGAATAAATTTCCTTGGCCTATTTTAATAATTCAGGTGTAGTTAATACTTTTACACTACAACTTGACCTGCCATAATCAACCCAAACATAGGAAGATTGTATTGCATTCAAGGAGATTTTTCAAGCTTTGATTATATCCAGAGCAGTGTTCGTATATTTTATCACTTCTAAAATTTTCTGCTTTGGAGTAAAAAAGAATAGTGGTTCTTTTTAATTTTCTTTTTTTTTTTTTTTGGAAATTTTATGTTAATTTAAATAACAAATGTGAGCAACTAAATGGTGTAGTTTTATGAATAATATGAGAAATAAACTCATATCATCTGATTAAATAAAATACTGAAGTGAACTAAAGAAAAGAATTGTGAGAATTTGCCCCAAATAGCGAGATTGCAAAAATATAAGTTATTTGTTTTATTTTTCTTGATATAGACTCTCTTTTAATCTTAACGTTTTATCATAAAACCAATGTATAAAATATGGCTATCCTGTGAGAAATGGAGTATTTACATATATAAGAAAATATTATTGTGACATTTCTTTTCTTTCTTTCTTTTTTTTTTTTGTTGGGGGAGGTGTTGAGACATTGTTTCTCTGTATAGCGCTGGCTGCCCTGGAACTCACTCTGTAGACCTAGTTGGCCTCAAACTCAGAAATCTGCCTGCCTCAGCCTCCTGAGTTCTGGGATTAAAAGAATACACCACCACTGCCTGGGTCAACAAAGCACTTCTTATATTTGTATTTGGTGTAGCACAAAGGCTTTGAGACATAGAGAGTTTAGTTAAGTGATTTTACTGTTCAGATAGAAAACAGGAGATACAGTTTGTGTTCTTCAAAAAAGTGATCACAACCACGCAAGAAACACAGATATTCTAAATAATTTGTTTTCACTGTATTTACTTGCCCATTTATTTCTAAGACCAGGTTTCTTGTAGCCTGTAGTCGTCTAGGTAGCTGACGCTAACTATGAATTTCCTGATTTTGCTACCTCTCAGAGTCATTTGTTAACATTACAGGCATGGCCTCCTCTACATGGTTTCCCTCAGCATTCTTCCTACCATCTGACCATTCCTACTGTCCTTCATAGAGAACTTCCCATTTGCTCCAATCCTCAGCCTTTCTTCAGACTTAAACATTTGGTGCATGACTGAACGGGTATATATTTTAGAATGAATATGATTTTAATAATACAGTATCCTATCACCAAGTGTCCAGTCACCAAAAACAATGCTTCAGCATATGATCAATGTAAAATGATTAATGATATACTGTAAGCCAAGTCTTTAAAATTCATGTAAGTCTGAGATAAAAACAAGACTAAAATGGACCATTAATCACATTATATTGATTGTATTCGGTTTCTTATTGTTTTTAAAAGGCTGTTAGAAAACTTAATATAGTGACTTTCATTGTAATTATATAGGACATGAACTGCTCTAAACACTTTAGCTTCCTAAGGGAGATTTCTCTCATACAATGACATTATATTTGCAAGTTGTGACTCATTATCACTTCAAAACAATTAAAATATTCTACATAATTAGATTACTTTATTATCGCTTAATGTAGGGCAAAGCTATTATCTTCCCACCACAAATGGAGTAAAGGTGTTCCTACTCAGAAATATGTGTAAACAGATTTGAGACATATTTTGTTGTGTTTTTTCTCTGTTTAATGTTATTCCCTGCTACTAAATACTTGGTTTGATTTCTCAGAGTATTCTCACTCAACAGTAGGTTAATTAATTTTGTTTCTGAACTTTTATCCTCTTGGTTTTTATGAATTGAGACACATTGGTAAGATCATTACTAGATACTGCCTTACTGTGATATTAAACACAGTTAATTATGTACATGGGTCAATGCTTAATTTGAAAACTAACCACTGTAGTACAAATCTGAACTCCAGAAACTTTTATATTAACAGAAAATATTAGTAAAACAAGGTTCTCAGTTGATTCTTTGTTTGGCTGTTTGATTGTTTTGTTTTGTTTACAGAATCCCCTCTAGCACATTTCCATCTTGAACTCACTGTGTAACTAAAAATGGTCTTGATATTTTTTTCCTCCACACTATAAGTCCTGTGATCTCACCCAGATCCCAGTTTCTTCAGGGTTGATGGTCAAACTCAGGACATCTTGTATGGTAAGCATGCACTGTACAAACTCAGCAATATTATTACCCCTTTGGATTCTGAATTTCTTTTTGTTTCTAAAATATGCTTTCAATTGAAATAGAATTATATCATTCTTTTCCTCCCTCTTCACTCCTTTTAGCCTTTCCCAGTTACCTCCTCTCAATGAAACCCATGCCCCTACACTCTCATAGTGATAGCCTATTTTTTTATTATTTTGTTATATATAATATATTATATAATGTATACTATATAAATATATTGTTTACACTTTTATGTATAATATGTGCGTATGTGAATGTGCACAGACATGTATAAATAAAAGCTCCTGAGTCAGTTTTTGTTCTTTGCATATATATGGTTTCAGGATTTACTACTTTGCATTATGATCAATAAAGAGGTTCATTCCTAGGATACAGTAATTCTTATTCTAACTACAGTCATTAGCTACTTGTAGTTCTTTGTTTAGCAGTGATGTTTGTTGTATATAGGGTTTCCGGATTTCTAATCTGTATTGACAACCAATGTAGTAGCTCATGCCTAGGATATAGTAATTCTTATCTAACTGCATTCATTAACTGCTTGTATTTCTTTGTCTAGTAGTAACAGTCTGCAAAGTTTTACTTTCCCACATTAGCAAGTCAATTGATATTGCCATTTTTCTTGTTTTTTTTTTTTTTTTTTTTTTTTTTTTTTTAAGTAACTGTCTCCAGGAGAAACTGTTTCACTGGTGACTTCCTGGATTCTGGCTCTCACCATCTTTCCACACTCTCTTCTGCAAATTTCCTGAATCATAGATTTAGATGCTGTGATGAGGATGTATCCATGCAGGCTGGGCTCCACATGATCAGTTGATCTCTGCATTTCATCTATCTGGTTTTTCGAATGATCTCCATTCACCATACAATAGGTTAGGGTTCCTATTGCTGTGAAGAGACACCATGAACATGGCAACTCTTACAATGGAAAACATTTAATTGGGGCTGTCTTACAGATTCAGGGGTTTAATCAATATTGTCATGGCAAGAAGCATGGTGCTATGCATGTAGAATAGTTCTGGAGAAGGAGCTGAGAGTTCTATATCTTGATCTACAGGCAAAACAGGAGACTGACACTCTGGCCAGATTTGAGCTTATAAGACTTCAAAGTCAACTTTCACAGTGGCACATTTTCTCTAACAAGTTCATAAGCTATTCCAACAAGGTCATACCTCCTAATAGTGCCAATCCCTATGGGCCAAGCATCCAAACACATGAGTCAAGTCACACACTTTTGTCCCTGCATTTCCTTTAGACAGGGACAATTCTGGGTTAAAAATTTTGAAAATGGGTGGGTGGTTCTCTGCCTCAACTGGGGTCCATGTCTGTTTATGTGAAGTTGTCTCTTTCAGTTCCATTTCCCCAAGTTGGTCATTTTGGCTAATGTCATCCCCATTAAGTCCACAAGAGACTTTTTTGATTAATGGTGTTAGCTACAGTTTTCTGTGGACATGAAGATAACTATTAGAATATAAATAGATATTATTTTATTTAATGGTCTAGCAACTTATAGGTGGCAAAATCTTCTGTTTTTGTTTTTTTAATTAGATATTTATTTTATTTACATTGCAAAAATATTTTCTTTATTTACATACCCTTTCCTGGTTTCCCCTCTGAAAATCCCCATCCCCTTCCCCCTCCTCCTGCTCACCAACCCATCCACTCCCGCTACATGGTCCTAGCATTCCCCAGCATTATAAAATCATAAATGGCTAATAAAATAATATTTTTAAATCTGTGACACATTAAAACTAATCACAAATATACAATATTTTAATTAACATAAAAGGTCTCCAGAAACAAAACCCACCTGCACAGTGAAATAGGTCCTGAGCATGACAATGAGGATAAAGAATGATGAGATACAGGGAAATTGCTTTAAAATACAGGAGACAAATTCTTTTCTAATGTTTAAGACCTCACCACCGCTGGAAAGCTAGCAAGCTTTCAGGTACTATGCTTGATTTTCTTCTTGTTTAATGAACCTTAAGTCCATTAAGTTGTTGATTACTACCTTGTGAATGCTACTATTGCATTTGGATAGATAGTTTCTTATGTTGGTTATTGCCCTTGTTTTTAGGTGTTGTACATGGCTGTTTAATTGCTGCCCCCACTTGGCCGCTGATATAGAACATTCTGTCCCTGTGGATGTGAATAATATTAGACATGTGACCAAGAGTATGGTCTTTAACAGTAGTAGTCTACCCTAAACCCCTAGAAGGCAGATAACAACTACATCAGAAGTCTACAGTATTGGAAGAGATACTTGGAATAACAGTGCAAAACATTAATAATGAGATTTATCATGCCGCTGCTATTTTTTGTTAGGCTATGCTCTATGGTTCTTGTAGGAAGCATCTGACAAGAGCTATTGACTCTCTTAAACTTTTCAATATAGTCCCTAAAATCTTTACTGGAAATGTGGCAGTTTGGATGATTACTAATTTCATATTAAATTTTTCATTGTAATTATATTAATTACCGTAGGTGATGGTTGTAGGTTGTTGTGCTTTGAAGACCTAACCAAAAAAATATAACAATTACATAAATTACATAAATATGTAATTACACCATGAGCTGGACAAGTAAAACAGTAGATCTTCTAATTTGGATGGGACATAGGAAGCCTCGACCTTACATGAAGAACTATGGACATCTAAGAAATTCCAAGACTATTAGGAGAAATAGTGTGCCTCAGAGAAGAACACACTAATTGGTTGTCTAAAAATGGTCTGTGTTGAAAATCATGGTTTTGACAATTTTACGGTATCAATTCCCTTCTAAAAGACAAGTTTCACATATAATCAAGAGAGCAGTTAGTTAAACTCACAAATAGTCCTGACAGTGTTACTTGAGAGTAACATCTTGCCTAGCAGGTTGGGTATGCAGCTCGCAGAGTTCAGTACTAGAGAAGACTATTAATATGTTATTATCCACAGTAGCTTTCATAGCTGTTTCCAGCTAAATGAATGCTAAGAATCAAAAATAGAGATTCCTGCAATATTTTAAACAGGAAAATATTCAGGAAGTATCAGGACTTTTGGCATAATCATATAAGTATTTAGAATGCATTAAGTAGTCAATTATACAAACTTTCAGTTGAAATATTAAGATCTTGCTGTAGGCTTTTCTTTCCCTGGGGCTATTAATTTGCACTTGAAAAAATCAGGAGAAACTTACAAGAGCATTGTGTAGGTGACAACTAGGGATTATTACAGAGTGATATGTTCTCTCCAGTGGCCAAAGAACCATGCAGTCAGCCTACATTTTAGATAAGCAACACACTACATTCATAGTATAGACACATTCTGCTTAAGCCCTTTTTTAATTTTTTTAATTTTCTTATTTATTTATTCATTTATTTATTGTTGGCCAAGAAGATTTACAGATTCATGGGTATCAACTTTTAGAAACTGCAGCTCGATAGTAATCTTATAACCATACAGTTCATTCAGGAAAATCATCTTTCTTCTGAGAGCCAGACATCCAATTCATTCTGAACACATTCCTTTGAGAATTAACCAGAACTCTACAGATTGTATCTTGTGTCTCAAATTCTGGTGGACATGAGGGAAGAGTTTACTAGCTAGCCAGCTATTTAACATATCACATACCAGTTAGAAACATTTTGAGTTTTATATATTTTAAACAAATGGTATTCACTGGATACCTACCTAAGTATACAAACCTTTAACAAGCAACTTAGCTATTCTAGGTTAGTCTCCTTTCTTTCTAATACATTACTGTTCTTAATCCTATGCCTGCTTAAAGTATTTGTCAGTACTGGTTAAGGCAGTTTTCACAGGTTTATATACTAGACCCTATTAATTCTATAAATTATTAAAAATTGGATCTGAACCAGGGAGAAAGTTGCAAGTTTCAGAACTCATGGAACCTTTGCTCTAAATCAAAATTGTAGGATTTTCGTGTCTGCTGCATTTAACCACTCACATTGTTTCTAGTTCACAGCTACTTTATAGTATCTGGCAAGACCACCAGGAAATTTCAGCAAACAGAGCTATTAGGATAATTGTCTAAATGGGTTGAATCAATCAATCAAGTCTTAGTTATTTAAAGGTTGCTTATTTGGCTCTTTCTTCTCTCCCCATTTCTGTTTGGCTTCCTGCCTTTGGCCATTTCATTGCTCTTTAGCACTTTCATTAGAGCTTTGGCACAGAAAAGTGAAGAAAAGATGAAAACTAAATGAGGCTATTTAATTTCCCAATAGGCTTAGCAATTTTAAAATATTCCTTCAGGGGAGTAGGATGAAATTTGGGTTAACTTACCTACTTATTAGGAAGGTCATATACTTTTAAGCATTATAATTTCTGCTGATAAAGAAATAGGCAGGGCTAATTAAAAGCAAACTCGGAACGGCAAAATATGATACTTAAAGTATCTTTCAAAAATAGAATAAGTCATTTCTTATCTATTTAATTGTGAATGTTAATTTTCCAATACTTTGTATTTTTCTTGTTTACTTACAATATAAGTTTAATTGAAGACCATTTTATGTTTCATACAATTTTTCAGTTGTAAATAGTTCCTATTAACTGATTTTTAGTTCTCAAATCCAAGCAACAATAGCATAAATAAATATTAAGGAAACCTTATATCTTTAGTATGAACCTCTGTACAATCTTGTGGTTTTGTCCCCATGTCACATCCAGCACTAAATATCTTGCTATACACCTAGGCAAAGTTGCCTTTTCAACATGGATCATAATGATGGAATCACACAGTACATTGTTTCTCCTGTCTACCAAGTGTGAATATAACGTTTTTGGCCTAAATCCACAATGTAGTTCATTTGTTTTCCTTTGGAATACTAATACCAATGTGCTAATTCATTACAGTTATTTCCTTATCAGCTGATGGAAATGATTCTAGTTTGTCAGCTCTTGCTAATAATAGTTTCATGAAAACTCCCATGCACATACTTATTTGCATATGGGTTCCATTTCCTTTAGACACACATCTAATCTATCTGTAAAATTGCTGCTCTAATATAAATTTTATTTCTTTCTTTTTAAACACAAATTCTAAAGACTAAGGATGATTATAGTCTTTGTTTTTTGCAGTGTATTCTTTTTAGGGATAGCTATCTGAATAATGATGTTTGACTAAGCACAAATGGATATTTCAATATGTTAATAAAAAAATCTGCAAAGATGTGTACATACACGATGTAAATGTATATATAATTATAGTTTTGTTGAATTAAAATGCATTTAAATATTCATATATAATTACATATATATTTATACTCTATAAAGTTTTAGAGGATTATTATATATATTGTATATGTAGTCTTGGAAAGGTACCAGCTAATAATCTAATCAAGACACACATTGGTAATCATCTCCCTATGGCAAATGTTATTTTTAAATTATCAAAACTGTTTCCTGTAAAATGCTTGAAAAGCACTGTGTAGAATATATCAGAATGGGAATGAAATCTAGACAGTGTGATTCTTTTCAAGCTGTGGTCAAATAGTTAAGGGGAAAATATCCAGAATAGAAAAAATATTAATATTAAAAGTCAATGTTTTATTGAATGTAACTAATATTGCATGAATTTAAAAATGTAGTTACAAAGGAAGAAATTGCTTTTACTATATAAAGCATTGTTGGTGAATGAAATCTTTTACTTTTGATACAGCAATATAAATGAAAATCAAAATGCTAATAAGATATGCTGTAATTCTGTTACTGTTGAAATAATTCATTTTGAAATAAATATACACAATATCTGTCAATTGAAAACCAAATTTGTACATCTGGATAATTTAAGCAATAATTGAGTATAAATGTACATGAACATTAACAAGCCAAATTTGCTGATTTCTAGGCTTAAAGAGAATAAGCATCACTTTTCAAAGTACTAGTCTAGAATTGATGTAACATCCAATCTCCCATCAATATATTTTATATGCTTTAGAGAAAAGTTCTTCTAGCATAATTCACATTTAATCAAATGTGTTCTACAGGGCACAACAAAAAATATCCAAGACAGACAGAGGTCGTAGACTTTTTTCTTTTTTTTTTTTTTTTTTTCGAGACAGGGTTTCTCTATGTAGCCTTGGCTGTCCTGGAACTCACTTTGTAGACCAGGCTGGCCTCGAACTCAGAAATCCTCATGCCTCTGCCTCCCAAGTGCTGGGATTAAAGGCGTGCGCCACCACTGCTCGGCTGGTCGTAGACTTTACAAAGATGTAATATGAATATATATACATATATTACAGACTTTTAGTTCTTATTCTCTTGGAAAAACACATAGGAGTTGGAATATGAAGAGAAAACCGTTGAAAACACACTAATGCAAAACCTGTCATCTTTCATTTGCTACTACTCTCTGTGGATAAATATATGTAGCCCTTTTTTAAAATCTAAATTTAAGTTACTCTCTTCATTTAACAATTTGGAAAAGTAAGTACACATCTAAGTTGCTAAAATAATAGCAATATGGTAAGGAAGATAATCTTAGTTTAATATATATCTCTATATAATATACTCATTAATATTAGTATATACTATATGTATATATAAATAGCAAAACTTGTTATGTTGAATAATGTTATGTTAACATATTAGGAATATATTATCTATGTTTTATAATCTATATTATATTTTATATATAATTTTTCACCTGGTCTAGGTATATATGCACGCATTTTTTTTAAATTGTGAAGTTTACTCTTTATATACTTCACATATAATATATAATATAATACACACACACATATATATACATACATACATATACACATATATATACATACATACATATGCACATATATATACATACATACATACATATGCATATATATATATATATATATATATATATATATATATTTCTACACAGTTAAATTCAATGATTTTCAAATTAGACCCTATCTTTTCTTTGGTTAGTTTATATTGCTTTGATTAAACACCATGATAATATTTGTGTGAATTATATGTTCCTTAGTTTCTCTTCATATAAATATATATTCGAGCAAAAACTCACAAGGTTATTCATTTAAGAAATGTATGTTCAAATGTACTTTTCAGACCTATCAACAACTCTTCATGTGTTTTTTAACTTATTCATAACTACTACAGTCATATCTACCTCACTAGAACAACTTTTTGCTTAAATGTATTTGTCTCTAATACAGTACATCCCTGCTGTAGCTTCCCCTTCTCTCAGATTCCAATATCTCCTTTTTAACCCAGGTGCACTTCCTCCTCCGCATGTCTCCACCAGAAAAAGAGAAGCTCTTTTCAAGGACATCAACCAAACAACATACATGAAAAAAGTAAGACCATTCACAAACCCTGGCTTGAGGTGGATCTAGGAATTCTGGAAATGTGTCTCAGTAACAGGGAAAAGAGTGAGAGACATCCTCACTCCTACTGTCCTTAATCTCACCAAAATGCAAGCCAACAATCTTAACATATATTTAGAGGCCCTGTATAGCACAGACTCATTCAGACTTCATTATTGCCTCCTCAGTCTCTGTGAGCCCCTATGAGCCATGCTTAGGTGATTCTGGGAACTACGCTCTAAGGTGTCCTTGACCTCTCTGGCTCCCAAAATTCTTTCTCTTCATCTTCTGTGGTGCACCTGATGGGGACATCGAATCTTCGCTTTCTCCCTGCCTAATTTTTCACTGTGGTTCTCTGTATCTGCTCCCACAAGATTCAAAAGGAATCACAAAACACCAGTCTATGGTATAGCAGGAGTGTGGTAACTCAGACCCAAAAGGATATGCATGGTTTACACTGAGTAATAAGTGTATATTACTCAAAAAGTACAGAATTCCCAGGATAAAATCCACAGAACTCATGGGAGTGGGGGAGGGAGGAAGGGAATCAGGAAAGAAAGGGAACAAGTATGGACAAGTTGACAAGAAGGAGAAGAGGGGGACATGATCAGGTATTGGAGGAAGAGGCAGGACTGAAGCCCTAAGGGCCAGCAGAAAGAATGAAAACAGGCAACCTCTGAGGTAGGAAGAGGGGAGACCCTGGGAAATGAAAGATTCTCAGTACTCAAAAGGCGGGAACTTAGATAAGTTTTACAGTGGGGAGAGGGAACTTGTAGAGTCCACCTCCTGTAAAAAGACAGGGTATCAAGTGTGGGGGATGATGGTGTTTCCATCCTACAGTCAAAACTCTGACCCATAATTGTTCCTGTCTGAAAGAACTGCAGGAACGAAAATGGAGAAGAGCTTGAGGAAAAGGAGGTTCAGGGACAGGCCTAAATTGATATTCAGCTCAGGGGGAGGCCCCCTAGGGCTTGACACTATTACAGGAAACTATCTTAACTGCCCTCCAAAAGGCCCAACAAGCAGCTGAAGGAGTCAGATGCAGATATTTGCACCCAACCAATGGACAGAAGCTGCTGACCTCTGTGATTGAATTAGGGAAAAGCTGGAAGAAACTGATGGAGGAGGACGACCCTAGAGGAAGACCAGCAGTCTCAACTAACCTGGACCCGCGTATCTCTCAGGTACTGAGCCACCAACCAGGCAGCATACACCAGCTGATATGAGGCCACCAACACACACACACACAACAGAGGACTGCCAGGTCTGTACTCAGTGAGAGAAGATGTACCTAACCCTCTAGAGACTTGGTGCCCCAGGGAGTGGGGAGATCTGGTGGGGTGGGATCTCCTCTTGGAGACAGGTAGGGTAGAGCTGTGGGATGTGGAACAGTCAAAGAGTGGACTGGGAGGGGGATAAAGTCTGGACTGTAAAAAAAATAAATTAAAGAATAAAAAATTCGGACATTTTTATTGTTGTTTATATTTTTGTTGGATTTTTCTTGTTTGTTTGGTTTGTTTTTTTTTTGTTGTTGTTGTCGATTTTTGGTTTTTTACCAGTTGTGTTTGGTTCTACCCTAGGTCTCTGGGATACCCAGGCTCCATTTATTGGTCATTTATGCACTATGGGGCATAGGCTTTCTCTCATGGACTTCAATTAACCTCTTTGAATGGGTGGAGGAGCACCCTCATAGAGGCAAAGGGAAGAGAAGAGAGTGGTAAAAGGATGGGGGGGTGTGAGAAAGAGTAACTAAGAAGGGGGATATCATTTGAAATGTAAACAAATAAAATGATTAATAAAAAATAAGTTATACTTTAACCACTATGCATTTTTTAAGGCTTCAGAACTTGCCTAGACTGACTCAGATATTTTTCTCTGTTTAATGTTTCATTTGCCTGAAGAATAGAATATCATATGTCATAAATGCTTGTGTAGTCTAAAACAAGATTGACAATATCTATTCTCTCTGTATTAGTAAGAGTTGTACAGGGATAAAATGATATGATCTGTACTTCTTTTAAAATCATACCCTTGACTATTTTCTGGAATCTGTAAATAAAAGAATATCCTGGTTATTAGTCAAAGATGGAAGATTCACCTACCCATGGTCTCTGCCTGATTGATTCATTCTGTCTATACCTTACCTCCTTTGCTGTGACCTGTCTGAGTCCTGGAGCTGCCCCCCTTCACAGAACACCTTAAAGAGGGCATCGATATTTTGATAAGCTTTTCTATTATTTTCAATCAATCAGAACATTTTGCAAAAGAAATTTGTATTAATTTCTTTAACAATGAATTTCAAAGTGTAGTTTATACCCTGAAATATTGGCTAGATATCTTGAATTCATCATTCTTATTAAGATATTTAAAATTGAACCTTCAGAATAGGGGGAGAAACCTCTAGGATTTGATTTGGGGGAAGCATTTGAAAAACAATAACAGCAACAACAACAATTTTGCACGTTTTAAAAATCAAAGTAAGGTAATACGAAGCTTTAAAAAATGTCCTAAAATATAAGAAATACTTTATGTTACTATAATGAACAGTCCATAAATTGCTACAAATTCCTATATCTGGAATGAGTATTGAATATACTTTTTTGGGATACATGCAATGCAGAAAACTCAGAAATCAACCATTGATGATTTTCTGAATTATCTCTACTGACAACATTAAATGAGAAATAACATGGCTGAATTTCTGTTGTCTAAAGTAACAATAGTTCAGTTGTGTTGGGGAGATTTTTCTCTGAGAATATACTTATTTAAACTTGTAAAATTTCTTATTCATAGCTGTCAGATGCCATAATGGGACAAGATAATATACTAGCAGGTGATTATCCTGAAATGGCCTGGGACAGGTGAACCCTCATTAAGCAAGGCTGTGAGGGACTAATTTTAGAAAAGATTCCTGCTATTAATATGCTTTTCCTGTTATTATTAAATGTATATAATAATCAATAAGTAATTGCACACCCTTTTGGAACAGATTTCTGCAAATCCACGAAGAAATCTATTGATATACGAATTGTGTCTAGGGTATTCTGAGATTCTGGGTTAATATCCCCTTATCAGTGATCGCATACCATGTGTGTTTTTTTTGTAATTGGGTTACCTCACTAAGGATGGTATTTTCAAGTTCTGACCATTTGCCTAGGAATTTCGTGAATTCATTGTTTTTAATTGCAGAGTAGTATTTCATTGTGTAAATATACCACATCTTCTGAATTTATTCCTCTGTTGAGGGACATCTGGGTTCTTTCCAGCTTCTGGTGATTATAAATAAGGCTGCTATGAACATAGTGGAGCATATGTCCTTACTGCATGCAGGGGAAGCCTCTGGGTATATGGCCAGGAGTGGTATAGCCGGATCCTCCAGAAATGTCATGCCTAGTTTTCTGAGGAAACACCAGAATGCTTTCCAGAGTGGTTGTACCAGCTTGCAGTACCACCAGAAAGGCAAAAGACACTGTCAAAAGGACAAAGCGTCAACCAACTAACTGGGAAATGATCTTTACCAACCCTACATCCGACAGAGGGCTAATATCCAATATATAAAAAGAACTTAAGAAGTTAAACTCCAGAGAGGCAAGTAACCCTATTAAAAAATGGGGTACAGAGCTAAAAAAAAGAGTTCTCACCTGAAGAATATCTAATGGATGAGAATCACCTAAAGAGATGCTCAT
Organism: Tokudaia tokunoshimensis; assembly: GCA_036184795.1. Classification (NCBI taxonomy): domain Eukaryota; kingdom Metazoa; phylum Chordata; class Mammalia; order Rodentia; family Muridae; genus Tokudaia; species Tokudaia tokunoshimensis. The sequence continues at coordinate 17,343,469 of BTHU01000011.1, forward strand.
CATCCTTATTCATTAGGGAAATGCAAATCAAAACAACCCTGAAATTCCATCTCACACCAGTCAGAATGGCTAAAATCAAAAACACAGGAGACAGCAGTTGTTGGCAAGGATGTGGAGAAAGAGGTACTTCACACTTTGTATATCTAGCATTTATAGACCACATTCTGTACCCCTTCTTTAAATTCCAAAACTTGTTGAACTAAATAAATTCCATGTTTAAAATGTTGACATAGATACGGCGAATTTCTATAGTTTCCCTCCATCATTTTAATCAATAATTTTAGATTCTCAGCATTATTTGGTTAAATACCAACATATATTATTCTGAAAAGATCTTTACCAACCCTACATCTGACAGAGGGTTAATGTCCAGTATATACAAAGAACTCAAGAAGGTAGACTCCAGAGAACCAAATAACCCTATTAAAAATGGGGTACAAAGCTAAACAAAGAATTTTCACCTGAGGAACATTGAATGGCTGAGAACCACCTAAAGAAATGTTCAACAACCTTATTCATCTGGGAAATGAAAATCAAAACAACCCTAAGATTTCACCTCACACCAGTCAGAATGACCAAGATAAAAAATTCAGGAGACAGCAGGTGCTAGAGAGGATGTTGATATGGAGGAATATTCCTCCACTGCTGGTGAGATTACAAGCTGGTACAACCACTCTGGAAATCAGTTTGACGGTTCCTCAGAAAACTGGGCATAACACTACCAGAGTACCCTGTTATACCACTCTTGGGCATATACCCAGAGGATTCTCCAGCATTTAATAAGAACACATGCTCCACTATGTTCAAAGCAGCCCTATTTATAATAGCCAGAAGCTGGAAAGAACCCAGATGTCTCTCAATGGAGGAATGGATACATAATATCAACACCCCCACCAAGGATGCTCTTCCCCACTCTGCAGCCTCAAGAACTGAGAAGAAAGAAGAAATATCTCCCAGTCCAGCCAAAGCTGGCTCCTGGCATACAGCCTTAAAAGTAAACTACTGAATCTACATATAGCTTCAATGTGTGGTCCCCAGAAATGACCCTGGAAACTTTGCCCAATACTTAGGAAAGGTTGACATGAGCACAAATTCAAAACTTTCAGAATAAAATAATAACTCTTTACATGTACCTGTTTCATATATTCAATCTGATAGTAAGAAATATTGACAACCACATTTTTCATAGTTCTTCCTTATATGTACAGTGCATGTCGTCCTTAACAATACCTCAATGAACTCCTTTCAAAATAATTTTCTAGTATAAATATTAGTATATTGGAAAGTAATGATTATGTTCTACATTTTAAAAATAAGACTCATGCTAGAATTTTATGTATAATTTAATTTCAAAAAGTAGTTATATAAAATAATTGTATCCTTAAAATATTTTCTATATATTACCATTTTTTTAGATTAATGCCATTCTGATACTTATGTTGTAAATAGTTTGAAAAGAAGGAATTGAATTAAGCAGTTACAAAAAAGTGGGTAACAAAACTATGGGTCCATTTAACTTTTGAAATATCTCAAACTCCAATACTTAAGAAACAATACACATGAAGTGATGGGAAATTTTACTTTACATTTGATAATTATGGCAATAAACAGAGTGACTAGGTTCATCAAACTAAACATATTAGCAATTTAATTTCCAGAAGTTTTACATCTTTACTCTCTGTCTCCTTTTGAAAAAGATATTTTCTCCTGTTAAAGGTTTTGCACTCACATTAAAAAGTTAAAAAGAAAAACAAAACAAAACAAAAAACCCTATATTCTATTTACTTCTACTTTATTTTGAACATAGATGAAATTCGTTTTTATTTTGAGAAGATAAATGAATTCTATTCTACATTAAATATTTATGTTTATTTCCTTGTTATTGACCTGTGACCTCATACATCAGCTTAAGTTCACTCCTGCCTTTGCGGCTGCAGGCATTGTTCAGCTGATCTGTTATAATATCAACTGCTTTCCAATCTAATTGTTTATAAGGTCAAACTTCCAGTATCACTATGTTAATGCACCCATATAAAATATGTATAAACCATACTTAATTGAAGTGGTTTTTATATTCAAACAAACAATGCCTATCCACAGGAAAGAGATGTGGTTTCACATAGTGCAGTTCTTTTTGATAAGATGTAAGCTATTTCAACACAGTCTGCACATTAATCATTTCCAGAAGTTTGTTCTTAAGTATTGGCTGAAGCTCTCCTGTAAATTCATCCCAGTAAATCCATCATTTTTTTCAGATATTTAGCAATATCTGAGATATTAAGCTAAATTTGAGTTGAAACACTTATTACTCATATTCTAGCATTTTATAAACAATGAAATGTAAGTATTATAATTAAACTTACAATTTTGTCCTTCACATAATCTTGACAAAATATTAGGTGAAAGGAGTTCTGGAAACATAGTGTTATAATCCTTATCTTAGAAAGCTTAACTTAAAGGACCATTAGTTCAAGGCCAGCCTGAACTGTATAGTGATATTATGTAACAAAAAAAAAAAAAAAAAAGAAAAAGAAAGAAAGGAAAGAAACAAAAAACACTGACCAAATCTTCCATGTTAAGTACACCGAAGTATTCTGGTGTGTATGTTGTGTGTGTGTGTGGGGGGGGGGGAGTATTGCTAGTTAGCGAAGTTTTAAAAACATGTGCCTGTGTGTATGTGTATATAGGTTTAGAGGTTGATGTTGAACTTGAGACATCATTATCATCCTCTCTCTCTCTCTCTCTCTCTCTCTCTCTCTCTCTCTCTCTCTCTCTTATTGAACAAAAACTCATAGATTTGGCTAGGCTGGTTAAACACTGATTTGTAAGAATGTGCCTGTCTGCAACCTACCCAGAACAATAATTTTAGAAAATTTTCTTGAATTTGGGGAATTAAAATTCTGGGTCTATGTTTGCATAGAAAATCATCTCTGGACTGAGCCATTTCCCATGTCTCAGAAAATTATCTTTTTAAGATCTCCACATTCATATTCTACATGATTTATCACTGGAAGAGATGAAATTACACTAGCACCATAGCATCCTGCTGAATTTGTATAAAAGATACGTTCAGTTTTCCAAGGGAAAATGCATTTATTATGATTACAAGATTGGGATTAATCATGATTAATATATACATATTCAATATGTGTTTGCTGGAACAGATTATGCATATTAATTTACTTTCCTTACTCAACAAAAATAATGGGTCCTCAATATCATTCACACTTCTTTAATAGAATTTGCCAGTGTGAAAGCATGCTTAGTAAGATCTGACAGATCTATGACACAGTAAAGCGATATTTCCAACCTCGTAATTGGACCAATATAGCAGTTATGTCCCACCTGCCCTTTTGCCACTTCTACTTTGAAAATGTCCCTATTTCTCTTCATGGTTTTATTTCAATTGTTCATTACAACAGTATAAGTCTTAGAAAGGGTTCATTTTCTATTTTTGGACACGTGCTCTCATTTTTAATATTGTCGGCCATTATTTATTCAAGAGTTATAATGCAATATCTAAATGGAAAAAGAAAACTTCATTTACAAGATCTGAAACACTGACAGGGTTCCACAATATTTTAAGATTCATTCATCTGAAAACAAAACATCAGGATGGTTTGAGAGTTATATGAGATACAATATGTGGACTGGAAACCAGTAGAAAGTTGGTAAGAGACATTGTTTTATGAACTAAACACTCAGGATTAAAACTAAACAGTCATTAATGCTAGGTACCATGTAGATAAAGGTCATAGGACATGAACACAGATAACTATTACACATTGCATATTATTACTCTAGAAAAAGTTTGGACTAGTATGTGCAAAAGTAACTTTTATTTGCTTGTAGTGATTGGCATCTAGGTGGCTCACTCTCTGTCTGATAACCTAGGCCTACTACTGGAGGCTTCTAGCTTCCATATAATCTAATCTGAACCTAGAATGTTTTCAGCGTCTGAATGTACTGCTGAATGAGCTCACCCTTTCTTGTTCTTTCTGATCTCTGGCTGGCTGATGCAACTCAGTTGTTTTGGCTCAAACTCATCTCCAAGTTGACAGATTCAGTCCAGCTTCTCTCTTAAGTAAGTTCTCTTCTCTCTCTGTTATTGTAAGAGTTGGGCATATCCTATTCTTTCAAATCTTTCTCCAATGTGTTGCTTTGTCTGGCTCTGAATTAGACATAACTTTCAAACATGGTGCTCACTTCTACAAACTAACTATACCTTCATTAAGGATGTGTATGTACTAAGAGCATGTCTGTATTCCAGTCAGAGTAGCAGGGTTGCTAGATAATTGACTAGTAGAATTTTTCACTAAAACTCTTTGTCCCTGCCTCCTTTTGGTTTTATTAATGAAATTATTTTCTAATTTAGAATAGAATGTATTAATTCTATTTCACAAGGGACTATGTGTTTATTTGCATTGTTTGTCTGAGCTTGACTTAATTTTGGTAAGTGGTACCTATTAAGAATATTATCCATTTCTGTTTGATTTTCCAGTTTGGAGATTTACTGTTTTATGTCCTTATGGTTCTCTTAATTTCCTTAGTGTCACTTGTTATGTGCCTCCAATGGTCTCAATGAAACAACACTGTTTTTTGATTCTTTGTGTTTTTCTATTGCTTTATTTATTTCAGCCCTCAGTTTGATTATTTCTTGCCATCTATAAGGATGCTATAAAATCTAGGTTCTTCTGGAAGGAATTTGGCATATATTTATATACTAGGCCATTCTCTGGTCCCTTGAAGCTATTTGTTATGTTTTTAATTCAGAACATATGTAAGTATAGCTGTACCTTGGATATAAGGTATTAATTACTAAAACACATGGTGAAAATACCATGTTAATGATGCATTTATTATACTTAGCTTATCAACCTGACAGTTTAGAAACACAGCATATTGCAGAGTGTAAAGTATTTAGTTTCTTAATCAAATGGCTGACTAAGAGCTCTGACTCACTGGATATATCTAACTAGCCTTGGAAAAACTCCAAGATTAAAATATTGGAGGTGGTTTCTGCTTCTGTACTGCTGTATTATTACAAATTAGGAAAACCATTATGCCAAACTACAATGTTTGGTGGAGCATAGAAGCTTCAAACAAATAGCTGCTCCATTTGACAAAATTGTCAATAATAATGTTTTGAATTAATGTAGCAAACAACAGGAATGAATGGGAAGGTTTACGATAACAATAATTCAAATGATATGTAAATTGTATCTATATAAATGTCCTGTATCTAAATGCCATGCATACTCCAAATAAAAATAGCAGAAAGAATACTAAAGACATGGAAGCAGGTAGGCTGATAGCAAATTTGCAGATCTCTCTCTTCCCCTCTAAATCCATTTCCCCAATCTTTTCACCATTTTGTAGAAAATAACCTGCCTCAATCTCCTTCCCTTCAAGCAAACATCTGCATTGGATCACACAGATGTTCCCCTCTTTACTTGACCTTCTCAACTCATTGCTTTGTTCTATCTCCCAATTTCAATGGACATTTCCTGAAAGATTTCAAGCCAGAAAAGTAGATACACTAACTTAAGAATTTCAGTCTCCCTCCTCTCCACTATATCTAATTCCCAAGTCTCATCTACAACTCTGTAGCAAACTACCTACTGTTGCCTCTCTGAACCCATTGCACTCATTTCCTGAGAACCGTTCTGATCCCAGTATAATTTCATCCTTTCTTCTTTTTTGTGTACCTCCCTAGTCCTTGATTGCTGTCAGCTATCAATATTCATGAATGCACTTTACACAGAACTCCCAGAGGCCACACCTCTCATGATCACAGAAGAATGTTCTACCAGACAACACACAGGCACCAGACTCACCAAAGAACCAACAAGGTCAACAAAAAGCAAAGAACAAAACAACAACCTTCACAGACCAAACCAGATATCAGCAACAAGAATTATAATCTCACCAAACACGTATGCATAGATGTCAGTGCATGTATATGTTTATTTTATGTAGCTGTAGAGATGGTTGTGAGCCACCCCTTGGTTGCTGGGATTTGAACTCAGGACCTTTGGAAGAGCAGTCAGTGCTCTTACCCACTGAGCCATTTCACCAGCCCTAGATGTCAGTGTAAAAACACAAATAATAACATCCAAGACAAAATGAATTCACTAGAGCCCCAAAGACCCCAGAACAGTAGGGCCTAAGCTGAGCATCATAACTGAAGCAGAAAAGCTTAGAGCTTTCCAAGATACTGTATACTCATTCATACAAATTTAAGAAATGTCTCAATTGCAAAAAGAATAATACAGAAATATTGTGTCTGAAGAACTGTGAAGTGTTTAGTATACAAAATAATTGCATTGACATTTAAATTTCATACTTTTTAGAGGCTCTGAATGTTATTTGCACATAATGTTAACGTGTATTCATGAAACAATAAAATATATTAAAATATATAATAAGTTCATTAGTATATGAATGTATTAAAAGTATATGAAATGTATATTGAGTTCATTAGTGTATAATTGTATTAAAAGTATAAGGAAAAAGAACTAAGTAAATAAACAAAAACCAACCAAACAAAAAATGATTAGAATAGCACTTGACTTCTGAATGGAGACTGCTGAAGTCAGAAGATTCTGGACAGAAGTACCTCAGACTCTCTGGAACTGTAGATGCCAGTCAAGACTATTGTACCCAGCAAAATGCTTAACCACACTAGATGGAAAAAATTTGAATTTCCATGATAAAACCAACTTTAAGGAATATCTATTAAAAATTAAGCCCTATTGAAAGAATTAGAAGAAAAATTCTAACCTAACGATGGTGACCACAACCAAGAGAATAGAAGAAATAAATAATTCCAGACCAGCAACTCAAAGAAGGGAAACACAAACTACCACCACCACCACCACCACCACCACCACCACCACCACCTCAACAACAACAAGAACAATAACAACAGCTAACAGGAGTTAACAAAACCTGCTCTTAGATATCTCCCAGCATCAATGATCTCAATTCCTCAGCAAAATAGATGAAAGGCAATATCCATTCCCCCTGCTGCATCCAGGAAACACATCAATGACAGACATCACCCCAGGATTAAAAGATGGAAAAAGGTACTTCATTTGATCTGAAAAGCAAGCCTGTATAGTCATTTTAGTGTCTTGAGAATGTAAACTTCAAACGAAAACTATTTAGAAGAGATAGGATGGACACAACATACTTATTCAAGGAAAAGTCTCAAGGAAGACAATCCAAGTTTTTTTTGTTTTGTTTTGTTTTTATTTGTTTTATTTTGTATTGATTTTTTTTATGGTCTCAAAAGAACTTAACTTTAACCAGGTGCAAGTGCTGAGAAGGGAACCAGGGCTTTTACAAGTGACTTGAGAGGTTCATTCAGATGGAGGTCCTAAGGGTGGCTGGTGCAGAACAGAGGAAACTCCCTTGGAAGGTGAGGACCTCAAAGAGATACTCACCCATAGATGGCTCAGATACACTAGTCTGTGTTGCCTGTTGCACTTCCAGCCTACAGAGGTTAGTCGGTGGCTCTCTATGTTCTTGAAGAGCTTGAACACTTGAATTCACAGCTAGCTTCACTTCAATTCAGGAAGTGGTTTTCTAAGAAGTCCAAGAGATGAAGTTCTGTGTGGGCAGAAGCCAGGGAATGAAGATTCAAAAGGCCCTGGTTCAGTTCTTCTCCAGAGCCAAGGCAGCTTCCATGGCATCCTGGATTTTACACCACTCATCTTGAGATGGCTTCTGCATGTCAGGAAAGAATGCACTGTCCTTGTGTTCATTCTGCAACTTGAGGAGACCCTTAGTGCCCTCGTACTTCTCTGTCAATTCAAGGAAGAAGTGACCTACACCCTCTAAAACAACATAATCCTGATCATGTTCCTCTCTGCAGGACTCAGGAAACCCCATGGATGAGGGGCAGCAAAGATAGGATGAGCCAGAAGACATGGATGACACAAAGAAAACAAGTGCTCTAAATCAACATAATGTGTGTACATATGATCTCACAGATACAGAGGCAACATGCACAACACCTGAGCAGTTCTATATCATTTGGAGTTCTAGAGCTGAAATAAGTGGGCAACCCCTCTCCCTAACTCTGAGGAAATCTACAACTGTTAACCCCTGAAAATGAAATTTTAGTTTCCTCCCATCAAGACTCATTAGGAGAAAATACTCTTAAAAGAAGACTTCCTACCCAATAGTAGGTGGTCAACAAAAAATGGATTCAATAGCATCTTTGGAGGCATGCCAGGCTTTTCCTTTTCTTTTTTTTCCCTGTAGTTTTATCTGATTACTTTTATTTTTATTTTAGATGAGAAATATTTTTTCTCCTCTCTTTTTACTCTATAGCTCATTTGCATATGGATTATGGCTTCCATTTTGCTTTTTTATGGCATTCCTGACTAGTCAAGCAGGTGGGTCTCTATTTCTTATACCTTCTTTGAAGCTCTTTCTTGTTTTACCTAATTCTGATGTATTTTTTTGTCTTACTATATTATATTTTATTATTTTATATTTTATTATTTTTCTAATAAGTCCATGTATTTTCTAATGAGAGGCAAAACTGGGGTCAATGGAGATGGGGAGAGTTTAGGCACAGAGCTGGAAGGAGGAACAGGAAGGAAAACCATAATCTGAATACATTATGTGAGAATGCCATCTTTAAAAAAATAACAAAATGAAAATGAGCATTTTTATTCAAGACAAAGAATTAACCACATAGAGCTATCTATCATCAGAAGAAGGTTGACTGCTTCTACAATATAGAAAATTCTGAACATGAGGAATATACTTAACAAAATGTCTATGTTTCAAATTTTCTAGAAGCAGACATATCATTCAAAGTCTCTGTATTGATTTTTATCTCATAGAAATTTGACCTTTGAAGAGTGTTTTGTAAATACCACCACTGAAATGGAAAAGCATAATAGTGCTATCTCAAAAACTGAATGGATTTCATCCCTACCTGTCAGAACACAAGAGGATTAAATTATTGTTAGGTTAAATGGTGCAAATGACAGGAATTGACAGCTTGACTTAAAGAGTCGCAGAGATGGTGAGACCAAATATAGGAACTGAAAGTAAAAGTGTGACTCGATTTGAGTTATCTAAAATAATAAATTAAGTTAGTTTATGAGATTACTGAGGGCACAACTCAGGCTCTAGATCTGAACATACACATATTGGATGACTCAGAAAGAATGCTATTGCAAGCACACACACACACACACTGACAACATAGAAGGAAGGAACACTTCACTAAGCACGACAATATTTACTCAGTAAATTGTACACATGGGTAGTAAAATAAGTCCTTATATTGAAGGAAATAGAAAAAGGAAATATTTCCAAGATAGTTATTTCATCATCAGTCACAAGTTCTCATAGTGTGTCCTTTATAAGGCAAACTTTATTTTAACAGTTCTTTTGAGGTTCAAGTGGGGAGGTGAAAAGAAAATAAAATCTGCTGATTGCTTTTAATTTGCTATGTCAATCCATGATGTGTGCCTATGTGAACATTTCCTTAATTAGAAGACTAGGATTGGTGTGATAGATAAGTGGGTAAAGTGTTTATCGTAGAAGAATAAACTCCCGAGCTTGGACATACATCACATGGAGACATGGGATGTGGCAACACTTGTTTCCAGCTCCACTGTTGGGAGCCAGCATGACAAAGGGCAGAGCATCAGGTTAAATGAGAGACCATGCCTCCAGAATAATCAGAAAGTGAAAGGGGACAGGAGAAGGAGAAAGAGAGGAAGAAGAAAACGGGGCATGGGAAACTGCATTGCATACAAACAAATGTAAACACAAGAGCTGAAGGGGTTTTCAACCCCATAGGAAGAACAACAATATCAACCAACTAGACACACACACAACCCTCCACAGAGCTCCCAGGGACTAAGCCACCAACCAAGGAGTACACATGGTTCTGGCTGAATATGTCACAGAGGACAGCCGTGTCAGACATCAATGGGAGGAGAGGTCCTTGGCCCTATGAAGCATTAATAGATATCCCAGTATAGGGGAATCGATGGTGGGGGGGTAGGTGTGTGGGTGGAGGAACACCCTCATAGAAGCAGGAGGAAGGGGGATAGGAGAGGAGTTTCTAGGAGAGGGTGAAATTGGGTAAGGGAATAGCACTTGAGATGTAAATAAAATAAAACAAACTAAAATAAAATCATAAAACTAGAAAAAAAATAAATAAACCCAAACCATAGATACATGAAAACAAGTTTTGGAGATGAAAATGTAAAACCTACTTCTCACTTTGTACATCTAGCATTCATAGATCACATTCTGTACCCCTTCCTTGAAATTCCAAAACTTGTTGAACTATAGAAGCTCCATGTTTAAAATGTTGACATAGATACAGCGAATTTCTACAGTTTCCCTCCACCATTTTAATCAATAATTTTAGATTCCCAGCATTATTTGGTTAAATACCAACATATGTTATTCTGAATTATGTGTCAGATAATCACACAGAAGGTCTTTCTGCATGTTCAATACAGAAACAAAGTTTCCCAAATATTTCTTTTCCCATTAATTAATATGTGATTGTACAAACTATAGTTATGTAGAGAAATGTGTCCACTGTAAATGAAATCAAGCCATCTCTTTATACTTTTCATAGCTAACTATTCCTTAACTTTTAATATATATTATTGGCACACTCTCATCTCATCTCCCCCCTCTCCCACTTCCCCCTTCACCCTTTGCCTCTATGAGAGTGCTCCTCCACCTACTCACCCACTCCTGTCTCACTGCTCTAGCAACACCTTAAGCTGGGGCATCAAGCCTCCACAGGTCCAAGGGCCTGTTCTCCCATTGACATCAGATAAGGCAATCCTCTGCTACATATGCGTATTAGTTCTTTAAGAATATTGTATAATATTTTTTATTATATTCACCTATACTACACCAGCTCTTGGCAAATCTACTGCTCTTTCCCTACCATCCAAGTACTTTTTTTTTCTTTTTGTTAATCTCATTCAGACCAGTTTGTGCTTCCAAAATATTCCTGCCTTTACTATCTTGCATGGAAGCATAATTAAGTTACTAGAACCTACATTCTTTAAAAAAAAAAACAAAAACCTGACTTTCTATTTCAGCAGCCAAAATTATGAACTTTTAAATCTTTAATTAGGGATTAAGCTTCATGTGAAAGTCTTTTCTCCCTGCTGGAATTTGCTTTTTGTCAGGATTGCAAACATCTAGTGCATGATGTCACAACTTCTTTGACTCTATCTATTTACCTTTCCCGCTGTGTTTAGAAGTCACCATGCCATTGTTCTCATCACCACTTCTGGTTCTAACTATTCTTCTGTCTCTTTTATATAGTGTTCTCTGAATCTTGGACAGATAGGCTAATGGTTATATGTCCCACTGAGTAATGAGCATTTTGAAGACTTTTATTATCCATGTCTTGACCAGGTGTGGGTCTCTGGGTTAAACATCATCTAGTGCAAACAGAAGTCTCTCTAATGAGTGTAAAAGATACATTAATATGAGTATAATGATTAGTTATTAAGATTCAGTTAAATGCTATATCTATTTAATAGTCTAAAAATGGTATCTTCTCTTGTACATCTTTGGATGACAAGCCATAACATATTCATGATTTGAGTGGTGCCAGATATACATTTCATCTTGCAATGGGACATAAATCAATTAAAAGATACTTACAGCCAACCATTGGATTGAGGTAGGGAACCAATATGGAAGGGTTAGAGGAAGAAATGAAGGTGCTAAAGGGATTGGAACTCCATAGGAAGAACAACAGACCCCTCAGAACTCCCATAGACTAAGTCAAAAACCAAGGAGCATACATGGGCTGATTTGTGGCCCCAGACATATGTGTAACAGAGAACTGTCTTGTATGGACTTAGTGGGAGAGGATGTGCTTAATCCTGTGGAAACCTGATGCCTCAGGGAAGATATATGCTGAGTGGGGTGGGTGGGTGGGGGATCACCCTCTCAGAGGCAGGGGAAGGGTATGGGATGAAGAACTCAGAGAGGGGTATCAGGAAGGAGGTAACTTTTGGAATGTAAACAAATAAAATAATTTAATAAACATCTAAAAATAAACGAATTGTTGGTTGCTCCCTTAATGTTTCTACCACTATTTTATCAGAGGACAAGTCTTTTCTTTCTTTTTTTTTTTCTTTTCTGTTTTTTTATTTACATTTCAAATGATTTCCCCTTTCCTGTTTCCTCCTTCCCCGAAAGTCCCATAAGCCCCCTTCCCTCCCTCTGTTCCCCATTCAACCCCCTCTCGCTTCTCTGTCCTGGCATTCTCCTACATCCAGTATTTCCAGGACCAAGGGTCTCTCCTTCCATCTTCTTGGAAATCTATTGATATGTGAATTGTGTCTTGGGTATTCCGAGATTCTGGGTTAATATCCCCTTATCAGTGACTGCATACCATGTGTGTTCTTTTGTGATTGGGTTACCTCACTAAGGATGATATTTTCAAGTTCTGACCATTTGCCTAGGAATTTCGTGAATTCATTGTTTTTAATTGCAGAGAAGTATTCCATTGTGTAAATATACCACATCTTCTGAATCCATTTCTCCATTGAGGGACATCTGGGTTCTTTCCAGCTTCTGGCTCATGACACTTCTGGAGGATTCTGCTATACAACTCCTGGGCATATACCCAGAGGCTTCCCTTGTATGCAATAAGGACACATGGTTCCACTATGTTCATAGCAGCCTTATTTATATTGGGCAAGTCTTTTCTAGCCAGTGATTGAAGCTAGAAGTGCTCATAGCTGAGGAAGATTTTTGATTTTTTTTTACCTACCTATAAGGTAGCTGTTAAGGTTCACAGCTGGGCAAAATAGATAACTGATTGCTATCCCTGTCTAGTGGTATGCTTGGCAGCTTTCAGAACTACGGAACCTAGGCAAGGAAGAAGATTCCATATTAGTACAAGCTTGGTTTCTTCACCTGCTATGACTCAAGCATGTAGTATCCTCAGCAGTAAGATGTTACTGTGAAGTTCTAATGGGCCAAGATCATTGGCAAGGGCCTCTAATGTTTGGATTCTATGAAACCACACCGATAAACAACTCCAAAAGAAGTGACATATGGATTGCACTGGGCATTAAATACAATGTTTACTTTATTTTTACATTTAGTGAAAATGAAAAATATGAAACTCCACATTCCCTTCTCAAATTCCTTCCTTTGCCTGCATACTGCTATTCCCTTGGCACATCATGTGCTTAAAGTAAAAGAAAAAAAAAGAAAGAAGCAAAAAGAACAGAATTTACATAAGCCTGCCAGTATGTCCAAGGGTACAAATCTATATGCTAGAGCTTGGGTAGCCTCTCTTGGTCTACATCCCTGAATAAAACGGACACATTATCCCTCAGTGAGAAACCATCTGCTGCCAATAGCTCCTGAGCTAGAAATAAGGCTTCCTTATTCTCTCACCCATCCATTCTTGGACCTTTTCTGACTTGATTTTCTAGAAGTCTTATTCACATACTCAGAATCATCCTGAGTTCCTGTGTGTAGGAATCCTTTCATCCAAAACCACTATTTTGCAAAAGTTATTCGTTACCTCAATTTTTTACAATGTTCTCATGTCCTATTCTTAGATGACAGATGTGGTTTTGGAGAAAAGAGCATAATACAAATATCCGAAATAGAGCTGAGATCTCTTCAATCCTTTTCTGGTGCATATTGATAAGTCATGTCATGGTCTTTGTGTTAGTTATTATCTACTATAAAAATCAGGTTCACTGATGAGGAGTGCAAGATGCATTGATCTATGATTAGAAAAACAAGGAGCTAGATGTAGTTTAATTCTATGCTAATTTGTCAAATTTTAATAGGTTGTTTTAGACACTATGATCTATCCAGCCAGGTATCTTAGCCCAGTTAAATTCCCCAGGCATAAATTTCATGTTGTGAAGAAGATCATAAATCTAGTCTTAAAATGCTTAGTTAATACTGTAACCTTCATACTACCATTGTCTCAGTAGCCATATTTTCCAAAGCCAGTTGATATCAAAGCTTAACAGGTACACAGATGAATAAATCTGTTCATTCCATTCCTCAATCATGCAATACCCCGCACCTTCTAGAGTTACAGAAGCTACCCAGTCAAGATGAAAGTTGTAAGTACTGACTATAATCACTTCTCTATGATTTATGACTCAAGTATATAGTGTCTTCAACAATAGGACTTAATCATCAAATTCTGGAGTATAACCTAGAAAATGGAAGTATAATAAGGTTTGAGGCTTCTTTGTATATTTTATATTCTGAAAATTTGGTTATTCCTGTTTTTAATACCATATCTATCCCATCCATTTTGTCACTCTCTCTAGAATGCATGTCCTCTTCTTTAATTATTATCAATTGATACCTGAAAAGACAACTGCTGAGTCTATTGCTGTTTGCATGTACAGGTGTTTATGATCTCCACTTTAGATTGCACAGTTAGCAATAGAGTGTCTACAGAAAATGAATTCTTCTCTCACCACAATCATCCATTGACTACATATTTCTTAGTCTGGGATAAAGACTGGTAAAATTTTCCCATTCATGTTGGCATGTCAAAAGATATTGTCATGATAAAGTTCTTGTTTATGAATTAAACGGTTTAATTTTCATTTGTGCAGCTTCCATGTCTTGCCTAAAAGATACATCTTAACAGCTGGTGTTATAGTGCAGTTGGTCTTAGAATCATTCTTTCTCCATAATTTCTGTTGAACCTTAGATCATAGGGTTTGTACTAGAAATGTAGAAATCTGGGTTGAGCACCTCATATGCGCTTAATTTTTGCATTTTGACCAGTTGTAGATCTCTGCAATGTTATCACTCTTTTCAAATCCAAGTTTCTTTAATGAGGTGTTAGAACTTTTCCTGTATGTAAGTATAAGGAGAAAAATACTTCAAAAAGGACTAGGAATTATATTAAATTCTTGTATTTTAGTTACTAGCTCAATGTATTATATTTTTCTTTTAATTCTGTTTATTTTTTTAATTTCTATTTTATTTCTTCAATGAAACACTTATCAGAGTCCTATTATTCCAGTTCATTTTTTTTTCTTTCTGAATGTGTTGGGGTTATTCACTGTAGCATATTCTTTCCTCAATTTTTTTTTAGAGACAGAATGGATTTTAGAAAGCATTATCTTTTTATTTTTTTATTTTTTATTTTTAGAAACTGGAAAGTTGTTCATAGTAATTTGAGTTCTAAAGGTCAGCAGGAATAAAAAACGATCCTTCTGAGAAATGTGTAGTTTAATGCAGGAATCGGTAATGAAACAGACATTGAAGAAATGGTCAGTCTTTAACTAGTCCAACTTGAGACCATCGCATGGGCAAGCACCAATCCCTGAAAACAATAATGATAATCTGTTGTGTTTGTAGCTGGGGTCTACATGGCTGTCCTCGAAGAGGCTTCACCCGCAGCTGACTCGGACAGATGCAGACACCCACAGTTGAACAGTGAATGCAGTTTGGGTATTCTTATCAAAGAGTACTGGGAAGAATTCAGGACACTAAGGGGATAGGAACTCCACAGGAAAACCAACAGAGTCAACTTACATTGGGAGCTTTGTATCTCTCAGAGACTGAACCATCAGCCAATGAACATATATGGACTGGACCCTGGTCTCCTACACATATGTAGCGGATGTGCAGATGGTCTTCAGTGTGTTCCAAACAAATGGATCTGGGGCTATCCCCCAAATTGTTGTCTGGTCGTGGAATATGTTCTTCTAGTTGGACTGCCTTGTTTAGCCTTAGTAGGAGAGTATGCACGAAGTCCAGCAGAGAGTTGATGTGCCAGGTTGGCAGTTATCCAAGGAGGCCCCACCATCTCAGAGGAGAAGGGATGGGAAAACGGGGTAAGGATTAAGAAGAGGTGACCTGGATGGCGGCAGTGAGCAGGATGTAGACTGAAATAATAAATAAATTAATAATAATAATAACTAATATTAACAATAATAGAAATGTGTAATTTCAAGATTGCATTCTTTAATCTTATTAATTAATAAAGAATCCAAGCAGCAGATGAAACACCTTCAGTAATTCTAAATATCCTTAAAGTTAAATTTAAAATACATTAAAAACATTTAAATATTAACCCTATTCTTTGTATGTAACTTCCATATCATAGAATCATCCCTGTATGTGTAGGAAGTCACCCTTGTTGATTTACCTTTGGTCACACAGTCCTTCTGTTATGCTGTGTAAGGAAATAAGAGTTATGGATGCCAAAACTTCCTCCTACTGTCCTGTACCACTGAAAAATTCTAGCTACTATTTATGTATCTTTCTATTGTTTAATCACACAGACACGTATGCATACCTTCCCCTAAGCCCTAAAACACAAAAAGTATCAAACAAAAGTCATGACACATTCTAACAACTAATCCTTGTTAGTATGTCTATACATGTGTTTATATCCTTATCTTCTGTGGAGAGTAATTTCTGTTTGAAATATATTATATTTCAATGATATTTTTAATAAAATAAGTATCAAATTTTTCACTAAGCATGGATTTTTATGCTGTATGTTCCCTCTCATAAAAATTAATTTTAACTCTGATAAGTAATTAAATAAGCAAATTTGGCTAGCTGAACACAAGTCATCAAAAGAATATTTAAATATTAAGGCTAATATGTTTATTTTATCATTTAATTAACTATGATGCATAATTGTCCAAACTTGAAAGAAAAATAAATTGACATGGTCTCCCTCCTGAGTCAGTATGAAGGTACTGTTTGGATTGGGGTCTGCAAGAACATGTATGAAAAAAAATGTCGCTTCAATAACAGCAGATTTTTTTTTCTTTTTAGCAGAGAGTTGGAAAATGGTTATCAAAGATAGGATAGGTAACCCAATAACAAAAGAACACACATGGTATGCAGTCACTGATAAGGGGATATTAACCCAGAATCTTGGAATACCCTAGACACAATTCGCATATCAATAGATTTCTAAGAAGATGGAAGGAGAGACCCCTGGTCCTGGAAAGAGTGGATGTAGGGGAAAGCCAGGACAGAGAAATGAGAGGGGGTTGAATGGAGGAAAGAGGGAGGGAAGGGGGCTTAGGGGACTTTCGGGAAGGGAGGAAACGGGAAAGGGGAAATGATTTGGAATGTAAAAAAAAAAAGAAAAAAAAACTTAGAAAATAAAAAAAAACAAACAAAAAAAAGTAGTAATATTTCAATAATAATTTAAAATAAATATATCATTTTTCTTTTATGTGAGTTTTACCTAGATTATAGTTGAATATATTGAAAACCATTTTGTGAAAGTATTGGAGTCAATGGATATGAAGAAATAAAAATTATATAGAGTTTAAAAAAAAAAGATAGGAATATTCTAGTTAAACAAACATATTCAAATTTGAGACTAGACTGTGCAAATGAAGACTAAAATGCAAGGTTGAAATATTTGTGCATATGCCGAGAGTCTGAAATAAAGCCTGAGTAATAAAAAGTTTTCAGTAAGTTTTGTCTGGAAATATGAATATTCAGAGCATATTATTTAAATAAAATCAACATCTGTTCTTACAAATTTGAAAGTAAATAAATATATTTACCAGGCTCATTTATGAAAAATAGTTCACAGAAATGTAATTATCAAAACTTCAGATGACTTTTCATTTGAACTTAATTATATCAAGAGTTTTCCCTAACATAGCATGATCATATTAATTTAATTTACTTTGAAAAACATCTTCAGGTTCTTCAACTTTTTGGTAGATTTCTTGCAGCAGCATAATATTCTGTAGCTCATGTTTGCTTCTACCCAACGACAACGTTTCTGTTTTAGACTCCCAAGTGCTAGAATAAAATCAGTGAGCCAAACCACACAAAAGCCATGAAGATAACTCTTAGGCATTCCATATTTATTTAGACATTACAGAAATACTTTTTTAAATTTAAACACAAATATTTACACAAATAATAGAAAATAATGGAATTTTATATGAGAAACATTCTATGTGTAGGGTTAAAGAAACCTGGGCTTTAGCCTATCCATGATAGCATATCTATTGATTCTCCTATTTGGCTCATGTTTACATAGTCATATTAATAAGACTTCATTTCTGTAGCTTCTGTAGGTCCTAGAAGAGACAGTGCCAAAGCAAACTCCTTGTTCCTTTGACTCTTACGTCTTTCTGTTTCCTTCAACAATGATGTCTGTAGCGTAAGGGTAGGAGTTATCCTTTTGAATCGTCTCTACAATTTGACACTTATATATTATAACTTTCTGGAATGGTCTCCATCTGTTACAAAGTGATACTGAGACCATTAGAACTGATCTTTTTTAAAGAGAAGAACACAGTTACTTATTCAATATCAAATAATCAGCTATTAAAGCAAATATGCAGGTAACATACAAATTGAGCAGGTTATACTTATGCATTTAGGTATATGTACTACATATATATTTGTAATATATATGTATATATAGTACATAATCACTCAATAAGAGAAGCAATTATAATTTTAAAATAAAAGTAAATATTCTATTGCTAAAAGTCTATTCACTTACATTGCTTTAATTGAATAATTTTATAGTAAAATATTCAATAAAATGAAAACAATCACCAGAAACATGTCATTTTAATATGCCCAGTATCTTTAAGGGTCTTTTTATGACAATATAAATAATTACCAAAATGTAAGCTTATAAATTATAGAAAATATGAATATTTGAACCATCTTGGAAACAAAGTGAATTACACTATTGGATCTTAAAATAAATATGGCAAAACTGAAAATATATTGATTCCATACTTTGAACAGAGATAGAATGTGCCTCTTTTTATGCTTCTAATTTGAGTACAAAAAATAAAAAGTTCTTAAGTGTTGGCAAAGCTATAGTATCATAAATACTTTTTTTCCTGAATGTATGAAGAGATATCTTAAAGGACAAAATAAAACAATGATGTTCATTACTCGCCCCTAACTCCCAGGCACACAAAAACTCTAGCTTTTTTGATAAATAAAATGCATGAAAATGAATGCATGCATAAGAAATACTAGTTCCTAGAGTGTTAATGGATTTTGTAATGGTTTATTCAAGAAAGTACCAACATTCTCCTCAAACAGGGGCTGTGTGTGTGGCTCACTTCATACAGTATTTATCCAGAATGCATTAAGCACTATATACCACCACTTGAGATACCTAGCACATACCTATAATCAACTATAATCTCATCAACAGGTGAGAGCCAGAAGGATTCACGGACCAGTCATCCTCAGCTAGTTCCATTTTCTAGTTAAAATTTCTCAACCAATGCTTTCCCTTTTCTCTATCCTTTATCTCTTAATTAATACTAAAAACAAAACAGAACAGCAAAAAAAAAAAAAAACCCTCGTTTTACCTTTTGACTCCATTTTATATCTTTTTTATTATTATTATTTTATTTTATTTTTTTAATTTACATTCCAAATCACTTCCCCTTTCCCATTTCCTCCCTCCCCGAAAGTCCCATAAGCCCCCTTCCCTCCCTCTTTTCTCCATTCAACCCCCTCTCGTTACTCTGTTCTGGCGTTCCCCTACATCCAGTCTTTCCAGGACCAGGGGTCTCTCCTTCCATCTTTTTAGAAATCTATTGATATGAGGATTGTGTCTAGGGTATTCCGAGATTCTGGGTTAATATCCCCTTATCAGTGACTGCATACCATGTGTGTTCTTTTGTGATTGGGTTACCTCACTAAGGATGATATTTTCAAGTTCTGACCATTTGCCTAGGAATTTCGTGAATTCATTGTTTTTAATTGCAGAGTAGTATTCCATTGTGTAGATATACCACATCTTCTGAATCCATTCCTCCGTTGAGGGACATCTGGGTTCTTTCCAGCTTCTGGCTATTATAAATAAGGCTTCTATGAATATAGTGGAGCATGTGTCCTTATTGCATGCAGGTAAAGTCTCTGGGTATATGCCCAGGAGTGGTATAGCCGGATCCTCCGGGAGTGTCATGCCCAGTTTTCTGAGGAACCGCCAGACTGCTTTCCAGAGTGGTTGTACCAGCCTGCAATTCCACCAGCAGTGGAGGAGTGTTCCTCTTTCTCCACATCCTCGCCAACAACTGCTGTCTCCTGTGTTTTTGATCTTAGCCATCCTGACTGGTGTGAGATGGAATCTCAGGGTTGTTTTGATTTGCATTTCCCTAATGAGTAAGGATGATGAACATCTCTTTAGGTGCTTCTCAGCCATTAGATATTCTTCAGGTGAGAACAC
This sequence comes from Tokudaia tokunoshimensis, assembly GCA_036184795.1. Classification (NCBI taxonomy): domain Eukaryota; kingdom Metazoa; phylum Chordata; class Mammalia; order Rodentia; family Muridae; genus Tokudaia; species Tokudaia tokunoshimensis. Next base: position 17,363,693 of record BTHU01000011.1, read on the forward strand.
TTTGTTTAGCTCTGTACCCCATTTTTTAATAGGGTTACTTGCCTCTCTGGAGTTTAACTTCTTGAGTTCTTTGTATATCTTGGATATTAGCCCTCTGTCGGATGTAAGGTTGGTAAAGATCATTTCCCAGTTAGTTGGTTGCCGCTTTGTCTTTTTGACAGTGTCTTTTGCCTTGCAAAAACTTTGTAATTTAATGAGGTCCCATTTGTCTATTCTTGATCTTAGAGCATAAGCTATTGGAGTTCTGTTCAGGAAATTCTCCCCTGTGCCCATATGTTCAAGGTTCTTCCCTAGTTTCCCTTCTATTAGTTTCAGTGTGTCTGGTTTTATGTGGAGATCTTTGATCCACTTAGAATTGAGCTTAGTGCAAGGAGATAAGGATGGGTCAATTTGCATTCTTCTGCATGTTGACCTCCAGCTGAGCCAGCACCATTTGTTGAAAAAGCTATCTTTTTTCCACTGGATGGTTTTAGCTCCTTTGTCAAAGATCAAGTGACCATAGGAGTGTGGATTCATTTCTGGGTCTTCAATTCTGTTCCATTGATCTACATGTCTGTTACTGTACCAATACCATGCAGTTTTTAACACTATTGCTCTGTAGTACAGCTTGAGGTCCGGGATACTGATTCCCCCAGAGGTTCTTTTACTCTTGAGAATAGTTTTAGCTATCCTGGGTTTTCTGTTATTCCAGATGAATTTTTCAATTGCTCTTTCTAACTCTATGAAGAATTGAGTTGGGATTTTGATGGGTATTGCATTGAATCTGTGTATTACTTTTGGTAAGATGCTCATTTTTACTATATTAATCCTGCCAATCCATGAGCATGGCAGATTTTTCCATCTTCTGGGGTCTTCTTCAATTTCTCTCTTCAGAGACGAAGTTCTTGTCATACAGATCTTTCACTTGTTTGGTTAGAGTCACGCCAAGATACTTAATATGGTTTGTGGCTATCGTGAAGGGTATTATTTCTCTTACTTCTTTCTCAGCCTGCTTATCCTTTGAGTATAGGAAGGCTTCTAACTTGCTTGAGTTGATTTTATATCCGGCCACTTTGCTGAAGTCGTTTATCAGCTGTAGGAGTTCTCTGGTGGAGTTCTTTGGGTCGCTTATGTATACTATCATATCGTCTGCAAATAGTGATAGTTTGACTTCTTCCTTTCCAATTTGTATCCCTTTGACCTCTTTTTGTTGTCTAATTGCTCTAGCTAGAACTTCAAGTACTATATTGAAAAGATATGGAGAGAGAGGGCAGCCTTGTCTAGTCCCTGATTTTAGTGGGATTGCTTCAAATTTCTCTCCATTTAGATTGATGCTGGCTACTGGTTTGCTGAAAATTGCTTTTCTGGTGGCACAGGCCAGTAGGATTTGCTGAAGGAGGCAGAGGCAGGAGGATCTGGAGTTCGAAGCCAGCCTGGACTACACATTTTATATCTTTTAATGTTGAAAAATAAGATCCTTTCCATTTTTGTCATGCTGAGTAAAATTGTTTTAATATATGGGTATTATATGTAAACAGACAGTGAATATTCTCTCTCTCTCTCTCTCTCTCTCTCTCTCTCCCCATGTGTGTGTGTGTGTGTGTGTGTGTGTGTGTGTACATGTAACAGTATTCAGAGTATCCCAGGCTTCCCCGACCCTTATCATTTAGCTAAGGATGACTGGACCATGGATCATTTTGGCTCAAACTCCTGGTCCTGAGACTATAGATGATTATGGGTGTGTGCAAGCTAATCAGTCTAATGACAGTGGTATATAGTGCAATGCTTCATGCAATCTGGGTAAACATTGTACAGAACAATCTACATACCCAGCCCATGGTTGAATAGAATGTTGATACTTGCTTGAATGAACTATTGAAAAGAAATCCAACAATTCTCTAAGACCTATTATTTCTTAGCCGTGCATTCAAGAGATTAATCTTCAAATTTAAATAACATTTTGTATGTTTTCCTAATGTGCTGTAAGTATGGAATATAAGTCATTAATAGGTTGAGATCAAACATGAAATTATGTACTTGACAGCAAATCTCTGCTGGCAAGAACAACATTTAGAAGCTTAAACATGTGTGGAATTGAAGAGATAAGGGTAGTTCCCTCTAGATATATCTTTCAGGATGAATAAAAACATTTTTATAATCTTTTAGAAATATTCACTATACCTTGAAGCAAAGAGTCCCAAAGTGCTCACATTTAAATATGCCAAGAAGGTGTTAGTTGAAAATAATAAGTATTGGAAATATGTGCTTCTCTTATTTATTTTATGGGTAGGAATGCTTACTCCTATATGTTGGTTAACTAAATAAAAATATATTTCATAAAATCAATGTATAAACAGATTATTACGTGTTTATATATCATATTTCAGATAAAATCATATAAATTTTCATTGACAATTTATGGTTTTTAAATCTTTATTTTAGCACTTTAGCAAAGCAAAATATTTTATCAAGAATTTAATATCTTAATTTATTACAATAGAGCTTCCTTATGGCATCCTGGGTTTACTCTAGCAGAATTAAATTCAACCTCCACTTTGAAGACATGTATACCCTGGTCTTGAGAACTGATAAAATCAGCAATGACTATTTAATAAAAAAGACAAATTAAAAAAAAAAACCCAAGACTAGCTAGAGGGAAGATAATTATACCACATAGGATGACTGACAGATGAAAGACTATAACTGAACACAGAATAGCCAGAGGCAAGGCTTTGATTATTTAACATTACCTTCTTGAATGTTTAACTCCCATGTTGAAGGTACACCAAGCTCTTATGAGACACATATTTATTGGAGATTTGAGGACCCACATGAATTTTGCACAGTTTTAGAAGATCGAAAGCACTGTCCTGTTAAAACTAATACTACCTACACTGATGGATACTTATTGCCATGTACTTCAAAGTGCTGGATACCTTTGTATGACCAATTACAAGGCAAAGAGAAAAAAAAGGAATCATTATGAGACACACAATCTCTTGACACTTATGTCAATACAAATAAAATATGCAAGCAATGATGAGAGCAAATAGTTAAGATCATTTACTGAAAAGAAAAATTAAAATAAAAGTCCATGGTGACTATTGACTCAACAACTGACATGTGAGACTGCATTATGAATGAGGTTACACCTACTGTCATCAAACATCATGTGTGTGAAGGTGAATAAGTATCAGAGATCATAGAATTTATACCATGTGTATGATCATATAATATAAATGCAAAGGCAATGCATAAATGGCTTATATTTTTTTAATAATTTTGAAAATTACTTCAAGCATTTCTACTTAATATAAATAATGCATTAACTAATATTATATAAGTGACTATCCATTTATCTACATAACTCACATATGTTTTAATAAACTAGATTTAGTATTGGCATATAACTATGTATTTATTCCTTGAGTACTTGCTGTGTGAAAGCATTTAGACATACAGTTTTAATTATGGAATTGAGTATAGATGAAAAAAGTGCATGTAAACAGTAAAGTACAAAAAAAATGATATAAGGAAGATATGAAGTATTATCATAGTTACAATTAACAGTAGATATATGGAGACAACAGTTGAAAGTATGAGGTGCTATGTAAAATTATAGACTTAATCATTGGACATATAGAGGTTTGGTTGTTGTCTCCTATGCAAATCATGGAACCTCTGTAATTTGCCTTCTTTGTGCTGTGACCTGAATGGTAGTCTCACAAGAATTAGTAATGCCTGCTGTGATTTCTGGTGTTGTCAACCTGCTCTTCATTGCCAAAGCATTAGTTGCAATTAATTAAGAGCGAAGGATAAAAGAGGAGGAGTATGAGGAGTATGAGGAAAATAGATGATGTGCAACAGTGAATCTTTCCTTTCTTAAAAGGGATTTATTTTAGTGTGTGTGTGTGTGTGTGTGTGTGTGTGTGTGTGTGTGACTATGAATAAAAATACAAATGTCCATGGAGGTGAGAGGTATGTCAAATCTCTTAGAGTTGGAGACATAGGTACTGAGAGCTGAACTAAGATCTTCTAGCATTGAACCTTTCTAACTTAGAAATGATAAAAAGAAAATCAATAATTTGGTAGGATTAAATTAGAATTAATAGATCAACCATTTTAATTTTATGTCCTCCATCAATTAAAAAAAAACAATTGAAAGATACATATCTGTTTTCAGGTAGTGGAAAAAGACTTACCTATTATTTTACAATTTTTTAAACAACAGTTATTATGCAAAACTTTGTAAATAATGTAGCCATCAAGCGGCTATGGATGACTTGGGTTTACCTGAAAGGGTGGCTGGAAATAAAAAGGGTGGGGGTGGGGTCAAGAGAAGAATGAAGCCAAAACAAGATTCTTATAAAGGCTTCAAGTTTAATATTCAGTACTGTGTTTATATAGGGAAAGCCCACAGACCCATTCTTTGTTTCAGCTGGATTATGTTGCAAAGCAAGGTCAGAGGCAGTCTATACTTCTAAGTTCCTATAAGAAGTTGCATGTGCAAACAAGGCAAATAACTCCAGTTGGGTCATTAAGGTCCATTGTGGCAAACACTCAAGGTTTGTTCAGCCTGCTCAAGGCTGAGAAAAACCGGCACAAGGGTGAGAAGGGCATAATTCCCCCTTTTTTGTTTTTTAAAGATGAGCAGTATCAGTTGCTGGACAGGGGTACAAGATTTATTTGTTTTTCATAATTTCGTCTAGGATATAGAGTAGTCAGGCAACCATGCCTATCTTAGATCAGTTTGTATATTGCTCCTTCTTACCCATCATAGAGAACAAACATAGCATTGATGTGTGTCTCTGTCTTAGATCATGTGTGTCTCTGTCTTAGGTTGATAGGAGCTCAAGAACACTCTTTCAAGTCTCTGACTACCAGACTTCTATAGCAAACTCTTACCCATTCAGACCAAAGCCATGAAGGACATATGAATATGGACTCAATGTATTTCTATATAAAGATGAATAACTGCCCTGGTGAATAGCTGAGATTGCTGAGAGCAATCCTGTATGAATGCAACCATTCTGTTTAAGATACAAATTAAAAAGTTAAAAGCAGCAAGATTATAATTAATGGTCAAGCAGTCTAGAAATTGAAGTTGTCTGTGGGAATGTCCCCGGTATCTAATCCAGCTTCTAATTGGCAAACATCAAACACAAAGTCTGACCACCAGGTATATGGGGGTGGCTTTGAGAACAGTTATGAAAGGACCAAGAAATAGGCAAGTATAATACATTGTCAAATGTGTTCAATGGAGAGTGGATAAATATTTTCCAAATTGATCTATCTTTTAAATTAAGTGTCATATTTACTTTTAGAATTTCAAAAAATTAGAAATGAGGAGTCCCTAAATGATTAAACATATTTCCATTATTGTACCTCAGAGCCAGGAGAGAGGCTATACACTAAGTCAACACAAGATTTAAACTTAGTAAGCATACAACCTAAGTGGGGCCCAGGGAACCTGCAGTAAGACACAAGACAAAAAAACAATCTCCAGCAAAAGTCTGAAGAGCAACATGACTAACAAATAGACAAATCAGAGAGTTGTTTAAGTGAAGCTAGGTGGGAGCTAACATATAGTTCTGGAAAAGGAAATCAGAACATAGATGATAGAAATACAAGAAGAACTGGTGTTCCCTGGCTGTGAAATGTCAGACAATGAATGAACCGAATTCAAACAGTGAATAGACAGACATTGTTGAATTTTGACTCTTGCTATCTGAGTATAATGACAGGTAGGACAAGATTTCCTTGTCTAGAGTACAACGTGATTAAGTTTTAGCTAGGTAATATTAGTTGTTTATTAGAAAGTTATCTTTAGTATGTGCTAGAATATATATTCCAAGGAATGTAGTATAAAGTATCTTATTATGTAAAGAACTGATGGTGCTATTTACATTGTGAACACTTTGCTCTATACTGTTTAGTTGTTTTTCTCACTGCACTTTATTCATACAAACATGTGTAATAAATGGTGCTCAGCAATTGAAATTTAGATATTATTTTGATTCCCTCTTCTGTAACACATACTGGAAAGCAAAATGAAAATTATCTGATAAGCAATGCAATTGCTGTTCTCTCTACAAAAATGAACACAATGTCATTGGTCTCCAGAGCGTACTTGATAAGCAAACCTAGCTAGGCCCTGTTTGTGAGATTCTAACAAAATAATGTCTGACAATGAAAATCAGACAAGAAATGCTTAGCTCTTATCTCAGATACAAGACAAAATATGGTTTTGCAGATAATCACCTGTAACTCAATTTATATAAAAATTGCTTTCTACACTGTTTCAATAAACTTTCTATAATATGCTCATAAATGCTCAAGTATTTGAAGGGTTATTAGAGTTCACAGTGATATCATTTCTTTACTAATTTACTAATTTACTATTTCCACCAAAGTTCATTAGAGTTCATATTGCATACCTCTAAAAATTAGTATTAATGAATAATAGTGACCTTTCTATATAATTGTTTGTTGCTTATATATTTGACTAATATTCTTAATTCTTTAGTGATTATCAGCTAATGTTCTCCATCACAAGGACCATAAAATAAAAAGTTTATTTCATTAATAATATTGAAATTTGTTTCTTCTCTGATATTTAAAACAATGAAATTCTGGATTCCAGAACATTTTTAGGCAATACATTTGACATACTCTTCCACTATATGATAACAGATATGCTTTTCCTGATCAGTTTTATAATGAATGATCCAAACATGAATACTGTGTCACTGTCCTATAAAAACCTATTTGTTTATAAATCCAAAGTATATTAGTGTTATTATTGCAATTTCTATACTCTATAGAGTATAAAGAGCAGGTGTTAATGCAAGGAAAATTATACATGTTAATGAGTAACTGTATTTTTAAACTAATATTAAAAGTGAGATCAGTTTTAATTATAAAAATCAGCATAAAGTTACACATATGCCTTCTTCAATGAGAGTGAAAAAACATGGCTTATAACATAAAAAGGTTATTATGTTGAAGAAAAATAATGCCAGTTTGTGGCAAACTACAGGCTCCATAGTCCATCTGTTCTACAATAGTAGGACAGGTTGACAAGTAATACAAAGCAATGCATGTAGTTGGTTTATGCAGCATTAGATTTGCTGAAGCTTCCTAAAAAGGAAACACACTTGCTGACAAGAAGTCTAGCAATCTAACAAGAAAGATGAACTTAATAAGAGGGAGGTTATATAAAGGGCAGTGTCAGAACTGTTGAACTGCTGTCAAGACTAAACAAGGGTCCAGAGCACCAGTTGGTCTAGTGGCACACATCATCTCCAGTATATAGCACTACTTGTTAGAGGAACAGGGGTGTTCTATGTCAGACTGCACATTCAGTGAAAATCATTACTGTATTCTGCCCCCTGTGAGTCTAATCTTCCCTGAGAGTACCCGACTTAGGAGACATTCAAGAAAACATTTTCTCCATGCAGATATTGCCAGCTTGCTGAAGTCTGGAGTTGGTATTATCCTGACAGAATTCAGTGCTTCTCTGTCTCAGCCATCTCACTAGTCTTTATGGATGAATGCATACGGACACAATGAGGCATTTAAGACACTGCATTTCATTGTCAAAGGCACTCTACTGTTCTAAGGTGTCTTACACACACTATTAAGCTCTAAAATATACATGGAAATCAGAATTAGAAGACACTGACTAGAGTAACTAATTTCAAGTAAGATCATTAAAGAGCACTTCTGGAATGTTAAAGAGATGGCTAAGGTTTTTATGGTACTTGATGCTCTTCTAAAGTATCTGGACTCAGTCTTCTGTACCACAAGGTGACTTACAACTGTACATCACAAGAGTTCCTATGATCCTGATGCCATCTTCTGACCTCCAGCATCAGCAGTTACATACTGATTACAATAAGGCACATAAAAATGAAATATTTACAGTCATAAATTTGAAAAGCTTAAAATGATAAAACTTTTAATGAATTTTATTCATAGTTAAAAGAGAAAATACGTAAGTGTGTTTCAGTATAGAAACACATTTTTCCTAGTTTCTGTGAAAAAGACAAACAAAAGGCAATAACTAAATGGAGAAAGAATTCAGGATCAGGTTTTGATAGTTGGAGGTAAGAAAAGCTGTGTTCTTGTTCAAAGTATTTAGTTATTTATGTGAAATGATATTCATATTTTTAATGGAGAGAATTATAAGAAAATAAATAAATTAATAGTTTCACAATTATTAGTTAAATTTGAGAAAACAGAGGATAATAGTTTGAATGGAAAAATCTTTTCACTATTTTCAACATCAGATATTAAAACATTTAAATCAAAGTTCAAATTCATTCCAAGGTCTCTACAGTTTATGTCTGGTAAGCTATATATATATATGTGTGTGTATATATATATATATATATATATATATATATATATATATATGTGTGTGTGTGTGTATATATATATATATATATATATATATATATATATATATATATATTTAGCTTTTAGGCAGACATGACAGAGAAGGTTTCAGATAGTCAGGTTTTTTTTATTGCTCTTGTAGTTTTAATTTATTATTTATGCACTTATTGGGCTCAGTAGTAGAATATAATGAAAAGAGGAGGAAGGAAATGAACAGTAGAAATGTTTCTGTGATTAGAGTCAGTGAATTGGAAATTAGTGTGAGATTAAAAACATTAGACCAGGTGAGCAGAAAGATAAGAACTTGAGGGCAGAAAAGGTGACTAGGATAAAATCAACAAATGATCTGCAGTCCACAGAGCAATAATGAAATGATAACATCACTAGTTGAATGGAAGCAAGGGACACTGAGAAAAATAATTTATAGATATGCCAGTAATAAGGTTGTAAAAATCATTACAATTGAATGGAATACACACACACACACACACACACACACACACACACACACACTACATACTCACATTCACATTGATTAAAAAAAAAAGATCAATACAAAAATTGTGCTTCCAATAAATGATGAAATAAGGAAGGTCTATAATTAAAAGTGAATGAGTAGAATTTCATCTATAGTCAATGACCTGTAAATTTTTCAAAGAAATAAATACAAAATTCAAAAACTAGTAATAGAGTATACTTTCATATGCCTAAGAATCATTGTGGGAGAATCATATAGGATATGAACTCTAATTTACAGTATAATATGTACTACTCTATCAATATTTTCATTCTTTGTCTATTTCATAAAATAATAAAATTAAACCTTAAAGTGTCAAGGAGAATAAGAGTAATATTTTCAAACACTGTGTTATTCTTTTGACTTCAATACACAATTGCATGAGCAAGAAACAGCTCTATTTTGGGGGTTACATGAAAAGAATGATTCCAGTCCTGGCACTTCAGGTGTGGGAAAGGGAAAAGAATCTGTTTGCACAGGGAGATATCATCAGTATTCAGTCACCATTGACAGCATCTTTAAGGACTAGGCAAAAGTTGGGGAGCAATTAAGGAACTGGTTTACGGCATGAAGCGTTCTGACCATGAAATACCATATTCAGAGCCGAGGGGTATATGGAAGGTAAGCACTGTTTGTAATGTTTGGAAGAACACTATACACTGATTCTGTCTTGAGCTTTAGTTAACAGGTTCATATGAGAAGATTAGTGTTTTGAGAAACTTAACTTCTTATGAGACATGATGGGAATAATATAGTAAGTCTCATAAAAGAGCTGCAGTTGTCAGTTCAAAGTATTAAAATAGGAAAGCATCTTGGGAGTCTACTTTTTGAAAGTATTTGTAAGATAAACAGACAAAAATAAAGTCTCTTAGGACTCTCTATAAAAATATATAAACTTAATGTTTGAACAAATTGTTAAAATTTTTATGTTAGTAAGTATATGCTAGTGATTCACAATTAAAACTTCAACTTTTATCTTCCTAGGTTCATAACCAAATTATCAGCACTATAACATTTAAAGAAATATTGTGTATTTCTCTCTCTCCCTCTCTCTCTCTCTCTCTCTCTCTCTCTCTCTCTCTCTCTCTCTCTCTCTCTCTCTCTCTCTCTCTCTCTCTCTCTTTCACTCTCTCTCTGACATGGTGTAGCACTACTTTTTCTGGACTTGCTTTGAAATAGCAGACTTGAACTCACAAGGCAAATAATGCTACTTCAATTTTAACTTTAAAACAAAACAATAAACCTAATATGTAGCAAGGAATTTATCTATTAGCAAATAAATTTTGTTGGTTGGTCAAGATTTTGGCTTATTAAACTCAATGCTTTCAAACCATTTTAGAAGGCAATCAGTAAAGACTCAATAAGTAATCCATCACTTTATATATGAATCAGTGACATTTTCTAGAAAATCCTGTTGAAATGAGAGAAAAAATACAAATTATAAGCTATAAATAAAAACTGTCCTAAAAGTTAATGAAATTTGCAGCATATTATAACTTTGTTATAACAGCATATGAATAAGGCACAAGTCATAAACCCAAAAATTAATTAGAAAATATCAGCACATATTACATAAATTTCTAAATATATTTGAATTGAAATTGCTCCTTCAAGAAGCTGATACATTTTAAATATTAATTGCTGATATTGTATATCAAAAATAATAAAAATAATTTGGGAGGAAGTCTGATACTTTTAAAACTGTTTTAACATAACATTGAATTAATATGCATAAATGAATAGATAAGAGTTATATTTCATTTATAGAAAACAGATGCTATATTCTAAGTCAAATATGTCAAATGCATTAATATAAAATCTGAGAACCCTGATCATGGGGTTCCCAATGGAGGAATTAGAGAAAGAGGTTGAAGAAGTTGAAGGGGTTTGCAACCCATAGGAAGAACAACATTATCAACGGACCAGAGCCCCCAGGACTACCAGGGACTAAACATCAACCAAAGAGGAAACATGGAACAACCCATGTCTCCAGCTGTATATATAGCAGAGCGTGGCCTTGTTGGGCATCAAAGGTTGGAGAAGCTCTTGGTCCTGTCCAGGCTCAATGCCCCAGTGTAGGGGCAATGCAAGGGCAAGGAGACAGGAGTAGGTGGGTGGGTGGGGGCACACCCTCATAGAAACAGAAGTAGGGGCTTGTATAGGGGGTTTCTGGGGCAGCAGAATCAGGAGGGAGGATACCATTTGAAATGTAAATAAACAAAATATTCAATAAAAACATAAATTTAATAGTTTGGCTTTTATACTTCACTTTGTAATCTAAGATTTTATTCTAAATCCACTAAACATTCCAAGTTTTAGATCTTTCCAATCTAAAATATGTGACACTGAATTGTATAATTTCATTTTTTACTCTTTTATTTCCTGTTCTCAAAGGATGTGCACTTGGTACGGAAGATGAAATACACCCCCTTACACATGTACATACATACATACACACACACACACACACACACACACAAACATACATTTGAAAAAAAGAATTTAAATTACTGTTCAAGTCATTGTATTTTATAACATAACCAACTGTTACAAAATTAGACTTCATTACATAGTAGCAAGTTTTTGTTTTTTGGATGTTTTATATGTTGGCTTGGCAATACATTGTTCAACTGGAGTTTTGCTGTTTATTTATTGGTCTGTTACCATGTACAGAACCTATTTAAATATTTTTCAATGTTTTCTCTTTGTGTACAGATTCTGATATTTTAACAATATTGTGGTATCATTAATATCATTTATCCATGTAGTGTTGTGTTATTTAGGATTTTAAAGAGTCACAAAATTACTTATAAGTCTAAAAAGTAGTTTACTAATAAATAGTCGTTTAATCACATCACTAGTTTTATATGGGGTCAGTGTGGAATGATTTGTGCAAATCACTGTAGCATTTCTAAAGCTCATTTCTTCATTTTTTTTCTTCATAAACCTTAGTGTCCATAGTTCTTCTTCTCCTATATTGGTATTCTAATTTCACAGGAGACTGATGCTTCCCAAATGAAAAATACAATGGGATAAAATAATAATGTTCCAAAGCTAACTATTTATCATTTAAAAACTAACTCATATATGAGATATGTTATTATATTAATTTGAATACTTTATAAAATTCATTTTGTAGAATCTGAAAAATTGCTATATATTTTATATTTAAAGATGAATTTTAAAAAGTAAATTAAAAATATCTACTGAACAATAATGGCAGTGAGTGATACAAAGCCAATTATGAACTTTCAAACCAGATAGCACTGTAATCACAAAGATACATTCAATAAGAAAGTAGTCATATTGCCAATAGTAAACAAAGAGATAGATAGATAGATAGATAGATAGATAGATAGATAGATAGATAGATAGATAGATAGATGGATGGATGGATGGATGGATGGATGGATGGATGGATGGATGGATAGATAGATAGATAGATAGATAGATAGATAGATAGATAGATAGATAGATAGATAGATAGATAGACAGATAAGTAAATAAATTTGTGGTAATATGGAATACTATTGATTAAAAGTCTCCTCCATTTGCCTGAATTTTACATTCTAGGAGCTTTTCTGAATATTTTTCTTGTAGCTTCATTGTGATCCTTGATATTCTACTATTCACAGCTTCCCAAGAATGGGTTTTAAGTTGGAATTAAAGATACACCCATTTGGTGTAACAACCAAATATAGTGCAAATATCAGAATTTCACGAACTTCCAAATCACTTAATCACAGAGGTTATAAAAATTTCAGGTATAATCTCAAAAAAAAAAAAGAACAGTAACAATTCATAGAAAATAATAAAGTACTCATTTCTAATAATATACAAACAAATAAATACATAAATTTGTAGCTAATATAGACAGTTGCTTAACAATCACTTCCATACCAATAGATTCAATTAATTCATAAATAGATTAAATAAATTCAAACAAAAAAGAGTTTTGCTGGTTCATTTTATATAAAATTACTGTGGCCTTCTAATGCCAGTACTGAGTGTCCTGAGAGCTCTGAGGGTCATGTTTGGGTCTGAGGGTCATGTTTGGGTCTGTAGTTCTACTTCAGCCTGAGGCAATGCTGACGTGAGTGTCTTGCACTACAGAGACCATGTGACTATCAATCCGTGATCTGTACTGCCTCGTGAGGCCTTGCTGATATCCATGGGTGAGGATGCTGATGATGACCGTACTGGTGTTAACAGCCCAAATTTCCCTGGAGGCCAGGTTGATGCCCTTGGTCTGTGCTGTCTCTGAGAGCTGTGATGATGCTCCTGTCTTGTGCTTCTTTAGAGGGTTGTGTAGATTTTCCTGATCTATACTGCCACCAAACATCTGATGTCTGAAGCACATGCTAATGCCAGACAGAATGGAGAAGCAAGTTACTTTTCCAGGTGTACCAATGATAACAAACTCTTGTTTGAGAGAGAGATAGAAGACTTCAGTGACAACACTGAACCTAATCCCTACCCTTGCTCTCCAATGGTAGCAGATAAAGCCATTAAAGAAAAATTTTTAAAAATTGTGATGTGGATACTGAAGTGTGGGTCTCCACAATAGAAGGCTTATGGGTAGAGTGAGGGTGGGGAATGACTCAGTTTTCTTTAAAGAAAAATGATCACGCCAGCCAGTGAGAGCTTAATCATGCTCCAGTTAGTACATGGGCCAACATATTGCTCCTTTTGTTATTTATTTATTTCGTTTCTATAGGACAGTCATAAGGGTAGGAACAGAGTTGGCAGAAATAGATCTGAATGCATGATGTGCAATTCACAAATAATCAATAAATGATTATTTTAATTTTTTTAAAAATCTAGAAATAAATTAATTTACATATTTTTATATTTTTCATTTGATTGTTTGTAGTTACATACAGTCAATGTCATTATTGTGTGATTACTGATTGTTATAGAGAAAATGTGTTGTATTGTTTAAGTTGATTCCTTCTCAACAATGAGATTTGTATATCTAGAGTCACTTTCTTAGGAGTTTTTAAATCTTCTTTCTTTTGTCCTCACTTTCCTTCCTTCCTTCCTTCCTTCCTTCCTTCCTTCCTTCCTTCCTTCCTTCCTTCTTTCCTAAGTCCTCCCTTCCTTCTTTCTGTCCTCCTTTCCTTCTTTGTGTTCTTCCTTTCCTAGGAGATACTGGATTTTCAGACTGCAGATTCTACCTCAAATCACCTTTATTTCATTTTCACTGGTTATTATATTTATTTCTAGTTCAAATGTTATCACTCTTCCAAGTTTTGCCTCCAAAAAGCCGCTATCCTCTCCTCCCTTCCCCTGCCTCTATGAGGATGCACCCCCCCCATTCTTGCCTCAGTGCCCTAGCCCTACCCATTTGACCTACCTCAGATTGGGCCTCCTGCTAGGTGTCTGCAGCTTTCTGTATGAGCTGTAAAACCCTCTGTGTGCCTATTAGACTTACAAATGGTCAAAACTGGTCACTACTCCAAATATGCATCTTTCACTGAATCCACTGGGCTCTGGAATTTGCAGTGTTTGTGGATGTACCCTACTCTATCACTGGGCTTCTCAGTGTAGCATCTGGTACAACACCACTGAGTGAGAGTTTGTTTTGATATCTGTACATGAAGAGAAACCCTGTTATAAGCACCCTTGACTTATTTTCTTATGTGCAAATATTTGTCCATTCCTTATAATGATTTATGTGGAAAAATTATACAGATAAAATGGTAGGCATAAAAATATTCCTAAGTTGTTGGAAAGTGGAATTATAAACATTTTCTGATAAAATTGAAGATCTACAAGGAAAATATTTCTGATAAAATTGAAGAAATATATAGAAAAAATGTTAAAATTAAAGATTATCTGGAAAATAATAGTTAAATTACTAAACAGGACCCAACCTTTTGCTGCATACAGGAAATTCACCTCAGTGACAAAGACAGACACTACCTAAGGGTAAAAGTCTGGAAAAAAACTTTCCAAGCAAATGATCCCAAGAAACAAGCTGGAGTAGCCATTATACTATTGAATAAATTTACTTTCAACCAAAAGTTATCAAAAATACAAGGAAGGGCACTTCATACTCATCAAAGGAAAAATCTTCCAAGAAGAATTCTCAATTTGTAACATCTATATTCCAAATGCAAGGGCACTTAATTCATAAAAGAAACTTTAGTAAAGCTCTAGGCACACATTGAACCCCACACAAGAATAATGGGAGACTTCAACACACCACTCTCATCAGTGGACATATAATGGAAAAAGAAACTAAATAGAAACACAGTGATACTAACTGAAGTTATGAAACAAATGGTTCTAACAGACATCTATAGAATATTTCATCCTAAAATAAAGAATATACCATCTTCCCAGTACCTCACGGCACCTTTTCCAAAACTGACCATATAATTTGTCACAAAGCAGGACTCAACAGATAAAAGAAGATTGAAATAATACCGTGGATCCTCTCAGATCACCATAGACTAAGGCTGGTCTTCAATACAGCAAAATCAACAGAAAGCCCACATATACATGGAATTTGAACAATACTCTACTCAATGATAACTTGGTCATGGAAGAAATAAAGAAAGAAATTAAAACTTTTTAGAATTTAATGAAAATGAAGGTATGACATACTCAAACTTACAGGACACTATGAAAGCAAGGCTAAGAAGAAAACTCATTGCCCTGAGTGCCTCCAAAAAGGAACTGGAGAGAGCATACACTCGAACTTTAACAGCAAACCTGAAAGCTCTAGAACAAAAAGAAGCAAATACACCCAAGAGGAGTAGATGCCAGGAAATAACTAAACTCAGAGCTAAAAGCAACCAAGTAGAAACAAAAAGAACTATAAAAAGAATCAACAAAATCAGGGGCTGGTCCTTTGAGAAAATCAACAAGGTAGATAAACACTTAGCCAGACTAACCAGAGGGCACACAAACAGTATTCAAATTAACAAAATCAGAAATGAAAAGGATGCATAAAAATAGAAACCATGGAAATCCCCTCCCCCCAAAAAATCAGATTCTACTACAAAACCCTATACTCAAACAAAACTGGAAAATCTGAATGAAATGGAAAATTTTCTAGACAGATAACAGATACTAAATTTAAATCAGCATCAGATAAATGATTTAAACAGTCCTATAACACTAAAGAAATAGAAGCAGTCATTAATACTCTCCCAACCAAAAAAAAAAAAAAAAAAAAAGCCACAGGACCAGATGATTTTAGCTCGGAATTCTATCAGACTTTGAAGACCTCATACCAATACTCTTCAAACTCTTCCACAAAATAGATATAGAAGGAACCCTACCAAATTCATTCTATGAAGCCACAATTATGCTTATACCTAAACCACACAAAGACCCAACAAAGAAAGAGAACTTCAGACCAATTTCCTTTATGAAAATCGATGCAAAAATACACAATAAATTCTTGAAAAACAAATCAAAATGGTCATCTGGTAGGCTTCATTGAAGGGATTCAGGGATTCAGGGATGCAGGGATGATTCAACATATGGAAATCCACCAATGTAATCCACTATATAAACAAAGTCAAAGGGAAAAAAAAACCATGATCATCTCATTAGATGCTGAGAAAGCATTTGACAAAATACAACACCTTTCATGATAAAAGTCTTGGAAATATCAGGAATTCAAGACCTATACCTAAACTTTGTAAAATCATATACAGCAGAACAGTAGCCAACATCAGACTAAATGGAGAGAAACTTGAACAAATCCCACTAAAATCCAGGACTATACAAGGCTGCCCACTATCTATCTCCCTATCTATTCAACAGAATACTTGAAGTCCTAGCCATAGCAATTAGAAAAGAAAAGGAGGTCAAAGTGATAGAAATTGGTAAAAAAAAGTCAAAATATCACTATTTACAGATTCTGTGACAGTAGACTTAAGTTACTCTAAAAATTTCAGCAGAAAACTTCTAATCCTGATAAACAACTTCAGCAAAGTGCCTGAATATAAAAATAACTCACACAAATCAGTAGCCTTCTTCTATTCAAAGGATAAACAGTCTGAGAAAGAAATTAGGGAAACAACACCCTTCACCATAGTCACAAATAACATAAAATATCTTATTATGATTCTAACCAAGCAAGTGAAAGATCTGTATGACAACAACAAGAACTTCAAGTCTCTGAAGAAAGAAATCTAACCTCTCAGAAGATGGAAAGATCTCCCATGCTCATGGATTGGCAGGATTAATATAGTAAAAATGGCAACCTTGCCAAAAGCAACTTACAGATCAAATGCAATCTCCATCAAAATCTCCATTTAATGTTTCAGAGCATTAGGAAGAGCAATTTGCAAATTCATCTGAAATAACAAAAAAGTTAGGACTGGAAAAATATTCTCAACAGTAAAATAACTTGTGAGGGAATGACTATCCTTGACCTCAAGGTGTGTGACAAAGCACTAATTATAAAAACTTCATGTTATTCAAACAGAGACAGGCAGAAAAATCAGTGGAACAGAATTGATGATCCAGAAATGAACACAAACACTTATGATCACTTGATCTTTGACAATGATGTTAGTACCATCCAGTGAAAAAAAGACAGCATTTTCAATAAATGGTGCTGGTTCAACTGGAGGTCAGAATATAGAAGAATGCAAATTGATCCATTCTTATCTCCTTGTAAAAAGCTCAAGTCCAAGTGGATCTAGGATCTCCACATGAAACCAGATACACTGAAAGTAATAGAAGAGAAAGTAGGGAAAAGCCTCAAATGCCTGGGCACGGGAGAAAATTTCCTGAACAGAGTACCAAGGTCTTATGCACTAATATTAATAATAGACAAATGGGACCTCATAAAATTGCAAAGCTTCTGTAAGTCAAAGTACACTGTAAATATAACAAAGTGGCAACCAACAGATTAGGAAAAGAGTTTTACCAACCCTACATCCAGTAGAGGCCTAATATACAATATAAATAAAAAACTCAAGAGGTTAGACTCCAGAGCCCCAAATAACCCTATTTAAATGGGGTACAGATCTAAACAAAGAATTCTCAACTGAGGAATATTGAGTGACTGAGAATCACCTAAAGAAATGTTCAGCATCCTTAGTCATCAGGGAAATGCAAATCAAACCTGAGATTCCACCTCACACCAGTCAGAATGGCTAAGATCAAAAACTCAGTAGATGCTGGTGAGGATCTGAAGAAAAAGGAACACTCCTCCATTGCTGGTGGGATTGCAAGCTGGTATGACCACACTGGAAATCAGTTTGGTGGTTCCTCAGAAAATTTTACATAGTATACTATCTGTGGATCTAGCTATACCTCTCCTGGGCATATTCCCAAAAGATTCTCCAACATATAAGAAGGACACATGCTCCACTATGTTCATAAAAGTCTTATTTTTAATAGTCAGAAGATGGAAAGAACCTAGATGCCATTCAACAAAGGAATGGATACAGAAAAAGGAAAATATTTACACATTGAAATACAATTTACCTATTAAAAGAAATGACTTCGCAAAATATTTAGGCAAATGGATGAAACTAGAAAATATCCTGAGTGAGGTAAAACAATCACAAAAGAACAAACATGGTATGCACTCGCTGATGATTGGATATAAGCCCCAAAGCTTGAAATATCCAAGATACAATTCACAGAGCACTTAAAGCTCAAGAAGATGGAAGACCAAAATATAGATACTTCAGTCGTTCTTAGAAAGGGTAACAAAATATCCAAGGAAGGAAATACAGAGAAAAAGTGTGGAGCTGAGACTGATGGAAAGGCCATCCAGAGACTCCCCCACCTTGACATCCATCCAGAATACATTTACCAAACCCAGACACTATTGTGCATGGCAAGAAGTGCTTGCTGACATGAGCCTGATATAGTTATCTCCTGAGAGGCTCTACAAGACCTTGACAAATACAGGATGCAGAGTTGGATGCTTGTAGTCAATCATTGGTCTGAGCACAGTGTAATGAGCCATATAGCCTTTAGACAAATTCAGCTGCCTGCATTTCACCTACACGGAGCTGAGGAATTCCAGCCACACCTCCTCCCACCTGACAGATGTCAGAGCTTCTCTGACATTTCAAAAGAGCTACAGTTTCCTGCGAGTCAAGTCTCCATCTCCTGCTGTGTAGCAGACCCTGTGATCTTTGTTATGGCAACATCTCTCAGCCTGCCAGAGACCTGCTGAGAAGACTCTGCAGCTTTGGGAGGGAGGGTCACGCCCACAGCACATATATTGTCGCTCTTGTCCCCAAAGAAATACAGAAAGATTTCGTACAGCCATGCACTAATGTCTCTGTGTCTTCTTTTCTCTCGACCCCCGTAGTTTCACCCTTCAGCTCTCCCCCACGTAGAACCCACTCGTGAGCAATTCCCGGGAAGATCCAGATGGCGCCTCGAACGTGTGGCGTGGAAAAGGAGAGAACTACTGAGGAACACTGTCTGTTGGTGGAGCTCCACGGAAAAGAAGAAATAAAGGTTAAGTATCCAGGGCCCGGTAAGCAACATAGAGTAAAGGCTATGGTTGCAAGGGGCAGAAAGAAGGGATACGGATACGGCAATACTAGGTGGGTGAATCAGCATAGCCTGACGCTGAGATCAACTAGGGGTGACAGTGATGTGAAACAGGGAATTTTGTCAGGCTAGTTGGCCACGGTTTAGAACCGAACTCCAGGCGAGAGAAAATTAGGGCATAAAATAAAATAAAATAAAAAATATAAAAAACAAAAAAACAAAAAAAAAAGAGAGAAAAGTAGATTTTAGAAACATGAGAAAGACAGAAGGAAAATGGATTTTAAAGGTCTCCAAGGCACAAGGAGAAATAGAAAGCGTGCTTTCCTCGATTTACATGTCCATGGTGTATGTCCTTTGTTCGTCCTTGGTGCACCAATATGTCCACGTGTCAATTTGTTTCTTGTTGTTTGAATGGCTGTTCTATGTTTCATGTTGAAAAGAAAAAATGGTAAAATTTCATCTGCTGGAGGTCCATCTCTTAATGCAGTCTCAGTTTATGGTTATTTATCTTAGAAAAAGCTATATAATTGTGGTTATTGGGTCCAAAGTGCTTTTTCTCTTAAAATTACAGCTAGAGAAAAGAAAAAATGTGTTTGATTTAAATTTATAAGACTTGCGTAATTGCTTTATTCTTGTTTCTAATTGATGTTAAAGATATAAGTATGCTTAAATGTTTTGACTATAGAATATTGGCTCATAAGTTTTTTAAAGGATGTAATGTCGGTAACAAAAATTAGTTTAAAACTGGTAATTCAGGGTTGGAGCCATCTTAAGCAACACGTGGCATGACCCAACCCAAGAAATACAGGCCTCTAGATACATCCAGATTGGCGTAATGTTTTATGTGGATCTGATCCTAAGAGATTAGTCCTATGAGAGATAAGATTTAAAATAATGTTTTCTTAATGAGATATTATAAGTCACACTGTCATGCATTCAAACATGAGAGCTGGCAGACAAACTTTAAAGTGTACAAGTAATGTGTTTACCATTGATTTTAAAGAGAATAGATGGTTTAAAATTGGGTGTTACTTTTCAAAGTTGTAGGTATTTTCTATATTACAAAGAAAGTTAAAAATTATGTTTAAAAACTGCAGTTTTCAGTCTAATTAAAGGCTCATGATTCTCAAAGATAACTTCTAGAGTGATAAAGTTTAAAAACAGCTGTGGCCAGTATAGGCCTGTTGCTACTTTTTCACAAGTTTATTAGATACAGTTGTAAAGGTACATTTTTTTTCTCAAGATTAAAAAAGAGATTTTAGTGCGATTTTAGTAGAGTCTTTATGGAAGCCCTCAAATTGCCATATTGGCTGGCTGCAGGCTAAGGTCCTACCCAGGTAAGTGTGGGCCTGGCTTTAGACAATAGGCTTAGATTAGAAGGTATTTACTCTAGAGATTTATCCAGGTGTGGTTTAAAATATAGTTCAAATTTATGATCTATGAAAGATCAATGAGGCTATGTAGTAATTATGAAGATATTAAAATTTGGCCTACAAAATTATTATAAATTTAAAAGGTTTTGTTTTGCTTTAGAGATCCTGATAATTGTAAAAGCATTTACAGAAGGTTTTATATTATGTATTCACTGCCATTCCTTGGCAAAGGGAACATTAATGTAGAATCACCTTTTTCATCTCCAAGTAAAGTTTTAACATCCTCCGATAAAGATATTGGTGTGTTAAGTGTTTTAAAAGGAATGTCTTAAGAACCTGATGAAACATTTGTTCCTTGATTCAAACAGCAATCAAATTGGTCATTGAAGAGTATTGATAATTGGTCTACTACATGGCAAGCCTTTTAGGCAAAATTGATAATTGTTATCCAAAAGACAAGTTGTTAACATGCATCCTATAAAGAATGCATCTACTGTGAGAGTGAAACTCATGCAATTAGATTACATGTTTATTCTTTTTGAGTTTCCCCCTGCTTCAACACAGATAATTAATTGACCTGGGTGTTGTAGCCACTATTTTTAAAATGTTATCAAGCCTTTAATTTATATACTGATAGCCAATAAATATATATAGCTCATGGCTTATAATTGATTGAAATTGTTCCTTTTTTAGATACTGCTAATTCTTAAATTTTGCAATGATTTATGCAAATACAACTCAAGTCAAGAGAAGATACTGTTCCTTCAAATGACTGTCTTCTGGACATTTAAGAGTTCATCCCAGGGCAAGAGAGATTTGTATCCCAGGCAGACTATAGGCCTTGCATAGGAACAACTGGCCATACAATCATATTCTTTACATCATCAAAATAGTAATGGCTTAGAAATAATTTTATATTTTTAGAAATTGTGCACATCAAATTGTAGAGGCTTGTTCTTGGTGTCCTCAACTTCTCCTGTACCACATAATGGTGTTACTTCTAGAGGAATTAATCAATTATTACAAATGAGTGGTACTCATATTTCTGATTTTAGAAAGTTAAAATATGTGCACGTGACTAATGATACATTTTCAGGCTTTCTAGTTGCAACTGCTCTAACTAGAAAAGCAACTAAAATTGCTACGTTTATTTTCTATGCTTTCATAGTCATTGCCTATATTATTGTCTATTCTTAGTGTTCCAATTAAGATTAAAACAAATACTAAAACTAGATATTTATTACAGTCATCAAATATTTGAGATGATTTTAACAATTTAATGTGATGTAATTCTCAAAGACTAGATATTATGTAATTTTTAAACAATATCTTCTAATAAAAAACAAAAAAGAGAGAAATTGTATCCCTGTGCATTTGTTTAAGAAGGCATGTTTACGTTTTTCCACAGAATGCTACAGAAGCATTCTAGCTGCTATAGTGATGAGTGTAACATGCCAAAAATAATGCCGACCCATGAATTTGCTGAGTGCCCTGACAAGGGTGACTTTACTTACCTATGTCCCAGATTAAATACACTGTCTTGCTGTAAGCTTTAGATCTTGTGGGACAGAGAACAGTGGAGACTGTTAAAACTGCCTTAAAAAAATTAATCTAAAAGAAGAGTTATAATGACTCTTCTCCTTCCTTTAATGTGATCAGTTTACTCAATTATGAAGTGGTCTAGTAATAAGTCCAATATTGGAGATTCCAATTATGAAGATGGCTAATAATAATTATCAGCCAACTGAGTTAATTTCATATATAGTCTCCATTCTTTCTGAGAAGTAACTGGTCTCTGTTAACTCTCAAAGCCATTTCCCTTCACACTGAGAAGTTTAGCTTTGTGAGCTACTCATTTACATTTGAATTCCTGGGACCTTCCAAAGACAAGCTAATTTGCAACTGAATATTGTGTCTTGCTTAACTCTTTGTCTTGTATTTTAAGCAGATTGTCTCCATCCAGGCTCACCTGAATTGAAAACAGGCTGTCTGTTAAAGACTAGTAAGGCATTTGGCTAATACATGACTCCGGCATCAAAATTTATAAATAAGTGGATCTCCTTCATGGAGCCACATAGAACTCAGATCTATGTGTGTCTGCTTACGAGCTGACATGGGCATCAGGGGGTGTACAGCCAAGCATTGAACAGAGAGGATCTAAGTATCTGGTTCTGAGTCTCTGGGGAGCAAGTCTGATTTGCATAGGGGTTGGTGTCTGTCTTCTGACCACCATGCACTCTGTGGGGATGTCCCACTAACCTAAGGCTCTGCCCCTCCCCTCCAAAAGACACCAAGGGCTGTCTAAAAGGTGGAAACAATTATTTGCTCTCCACGAGGGGAATTAGACCCCTGCTCCCTCCCCTGGTCAATCGCCCGCCGTCATGGACGGATTTATTATCCACTTGTTTAAATTAATAAGGAAGGAGGACATGTAGTGAGCCATACAGCCTCTAGACAAATTCAGCTGCCTGCATTTCACCTACATGGAGCTGAGGAATTCCAGCCACACCTCCTCCCACCTGACAGATATCAGAGCTTCTCTGACATTTCAAAAGAGCTACAGTTTCCTGGAGTCAAATCTCCATCTCCTGCTGTGTAGCAGACCCTGTGATCTTTGTTATGACAACATCTCTCAGCCTGCCAGAGACCTGCTGAGAAGACTCTGCAGCTTTGGGAGGGAGGGTCACGCCCACAGCACATATATTGTCGCTCTTGTCCCCAAAGAAATACAGAAAGATTTTGTACAGCCATGCACTAATGTCTCTGTGTCTTCTTTTCTCTCAACCCCTGTAGTTTCACCCTTCAGCTCTCCCCCACGTAGAACCCACTCGTGAGCAATTCCCGGGAAGATCCAGCACAGTATCCCCAATGGAGTAGTTAGTGAAAGGATTGAAGGAGCTGAAGGGATTTTCAAACCAATAGGTTGAACAACAATATCAACCAAGCAACCTCCAAGCTCCCAGGGACTAAACCACCAACCAAAGTGTACACATGGAGGACCCATGGCTCAAGCCGCAGATTTAGCAGAGGATGGCTTTGGTGGACATCAATGGGAGGAGAGGCCCTTGGTCCTGTGAAGACTCAATGCTCCAGTGTAGTGAAATTTCTGGGCGTGGAAGCCAGATTGGGTGGGTTGGGGGAGAAGACCCTCAAAGAAGCAGGGGGAGGAGTGATGGGTTAAAAGATTTATAGAGGGGAAACCAGGAAAGGGGATAACATTTGAAATGTAAATAAAGAAAATATCTAATAAAAATTTTAAAAACTTTACTGTAAATTCTATATACATATTGACGAAGACATCATACTATGTATAAACACATTTTTTTCATAATTAAACTATTTTAGTTTTACATTAATGATTCAATACAAATACACTTTGGATATTTTTTATTTCTCTATATTTAATGAATACATTACTTTTAATTTTATCATCTTTGAATTTGCAATTATAATCAAAGTGTTTTAGACATAGTAAGCACATATACAGTTATTCCTTTGGAGATCTCCAAAACATTGTACAAAACTCTTATTAACAATGATTTTCACATTCCTCATTCACTTAGAAAATCAAGGACTGATCTTTGCTCCGGTGACAGACCACACAGGGACTCCAGGTACACAGAGATATCCCAAGTATAACATCGCTTAGGACAAAACCAGCTAGGGTTCTGCCTGCACCCAAGAGCTGGGCAACTCTGTGGTCCTCTGTGCACCAGCTCTGCCTTGGGATATTTGCCCTGCAGGGTGACCTGTGCCTGGAGGGAGCTATGCAGCCTCAGCCATCTTTGCTCCAGTGACAGACCTGACAGGGACAACCAGGTACACAGAGCTATCTTGAATATAACATCAATTTGGGCAAGGCATACCAGGACTCCAACAGAACCCAGGAGCAGGGTAACCCCTCAGCAATCTGTACCAGGGAAAACCCGATCATCCAGGGGTGCGGAAATAGCCTTTCAGGTTCACAAGGGTTCAAGCACTAGCCATTGACAGCCAGAGATAACCAGATGGCAAAAGGCAAACATAGGAACACTACTAAAAGAAATAAAGGCAATATGGCACCATATGAACCCAACTCTCCAACAGCAGCAAGTCCTGGATAGCCCAACATGACAGAAGGACAAGATTTGGATTTAAAATCACATCTCATGATGCTATTAGAGGATTTCAAGAAGGATAAATATATCTCTTAAAGAAGTCCAGGAAAACATGGAAATTCAGGAGAATATGGGTCAACGGACAGAAGCCCATAAAGAGGAAACACAAAAATCACTTAAAGAAATACAGGAGAACTTGGGTCAACAGGCAGAAGTCCTGAAAGAGGAAACACAAAAATATCTTAAAGAATTACAGGAAAACAACAACAAGTGAAGTAACTGAGCAAAACCATCCAGAATCTAAAAAAGGAAGTAGAAACAACTAAGAAATCACAAAGGGAAACAACTTTGGAGATAGAAAACCTTGGGAAGAAAGCAGGGGACATAGATGCAAACATCAACAATAGAATACAAGAGATAGAAGAAAGATTCTCAGTTGCCAAAGATACCATAGAAAGCATTGACTCAACAGTCAAAGAAAATGCAAAATGCAAAAAGCTTGTAACCCGAAATATCCAGGAAATCCAGGACACAATGAGAAGACCAAACCAAAGGATTATAGGTATAGATGAGAGTGAAGATTTACAACTTAAAGGGCTATTAAATATCTTCAACAAAATTATGGAAGAAAACTTCCCTAAACTAAAGAGAAAGATGCCCATGAACATACAAGAAGCCTACAGAACTCCAAACAAACTGGACCAGAACAGAAATATGTCCGATCACATAATAATCAAAAACCAAATGTACAAAACGAAGAAAGAATATTAAAAGCAGTAAGATAAAAAAGGACAAGTAACATATAAAAGAAGACTTATCTGAATCACATCAAAATTTTCCGCAGAGAATATGAAAGCTAGAAGATCCTGGGAAGATCTCATATAGACTCTACAAGAACACACATGCAAGCCCAGATTACTATACCCAACAAAAAAGACAGAAGGACACTACATAATGGTCAAAGGAAAATTCCACCAAGAAGAACTCTCAATACTGAAGAATATTAATGCTCCAAATTCAAGGGCATCCTCATTCAAAAAAGAAACTTTATACTAAAGGTCAAAGCACACATTGCACCTCACACAATAATTGTGAGTGCCTTCAACACTCTACTCTCCTCAGTGGAACAATCAGGAAAACAGAAACTAAACAGGGACAGAGTAAAACTAATTGAAACTTTTGACCACATGGATTTAACAGATATATATATATATATATATATATATATATATATATATATATATATATATATATATATAAAACAGTCCATCCTAAAGCCAAAGAATATACCGTGTTCTCAGCACCTCATGTTACCTTCTCCAAAATCGACCATATACTTGGTCATAAAACAGACCTCAACAGGTATAAGAAGATCGAACTAATCCCATGCCTCCTATCAGATCACTATGGAATAAGGGTGGTCTTCAATAGCAACAAAAACAACAGAAAGCCCACATACATGGAAGATAAACAATGTTCTACTCAATGATACCTAGGTTAAGGAAGAAATAAAGAAAGGAATCAAAGACTTTTTAGCATTTAATGAAAATGAAGGCACAACATACCCTAATTTATGGGACACAATGAAAGCAGTGCTAAGAGGAAAACTCATAGCCCTGAGTGCCTCCAAAAAGAAAGTGGAGAAAGCATACACTAGCAGCTTAATGGCACACCTGAAAGCCCTGGAACAAAAAGAAGCAAATACACCCAAGAGGAGTAGAAGGCTGGAAATCATCAAACTCAGGGCGGAAATTAATCAAGTAGAAACAAATAGAACCATACAAAGAATCAACAAAACTAGGAGTTGCTTCTTTGTGAATAAACCTTAGCCAGAAAAACCAGAGGGCACAGAGACAGTATCCAAATTAGCAAAATCAGAAATTAAAAGGGAGAGATAGCAACAGAAACTGAGGAAATTAAAAAAATTATCAGATCGTACTACAAAAGCCTGTATTAAACACAACTAGAAAATCTGGAGGATACAGACAATTTCCTAGACAGATACAAAATACCAAAATAAAACCAGGATCAAATAGAGCCTCTAAACAGTCCCATAACCTCTAAAGAAAGAGAAGTGGTCATTGAAAGTCTTCCAACCAAAAAAAAGCACAAGACCAGATGGTTTTAGTGCAGAATTCTATCAGACCTTCAAAGAAGACCTAACACCAATACTCTTCAAGCTCTTCCACCAAATAGAAACAGAAGGAACACTACCCAACTCGTTCTAAAAAGCCACTGTTACGCTGATAACAAAAACACACAAAGATCCAACAAAAAAAGAGTATTTCAGACTAATTTCTCTTATGAATATCAATGCGAAAATACTCAATAAAATTCGTTCCAACCTAATCCAAGAACACATCCGAATGATCATTCACCACGATCAAGTATTCTTCATCCCAGGGATGCAGGGATGGTTCAATATAAGGAAATCCATCAATGTAATCCACTACATAAACAATCTAAAAGAAAAAAAAACACATGGTTATTTCATTAGGTGCTGAAAAGCATTTGACAAAATTCAGCATCATTTCATGCAAAAAGTCTTGGAAAGATCAGGAATTCGAGGGCCATATCTAAACATAGTAAAAGCAATTTACAGCAAACCGGTAGCCAACATCAAACTAAATGGAGAGAAACTTGAATCAATCCCACTAAAATCAGGGACTAGACAAGGCTGCCCTCTCTCTCCATAACTTTTCAATATAGTGCTTGAAGTTCTAGCTAGAGCAATTAGACAACATAAGGAGGTCAAAGGGATACAATTTGGAAAGGAAGAAGTCAAACTATCACTATTTGCAGATCATATGATAGTATATTTTAGTGACCTAAAGAACTCCACCAGAGAACTCCTACAACTGATAAACAACTTCAGCAAAGTGGCCGGATATAAAATCAACTCAAACAAATCAGTAGCCTTCTTATACTCAAAGGATAAGCAGGCTGAGAAAGAAATTAGGGAAATGACACCCTTCACAGTAGCCACAAACAATATAAAGTATCTTGGTGTGCTCTAACCAAACAAGTGAAAAATCTGTATGACAAGAACTTCAAGTCTCCATAAAAGGAAATCAAAGAAGACCTTAGAAAATGGAAAAATCTTCCATGCTCACGGATTGGCAGGATTAATATAGTAAAAATGGCCATCTTGCCAAAAGCAATATACAGATTCAATGCATTCCCCATCAAAATCCCAACTCAATTCTTCATAGAGTTAGAAAGAGCAATTCAAAAATTCGTCTGGAATAACAGAAAACCCAGGAGAGCTAAAACTATTCTCAACATTAAAAGAGCTTCTAGGGGAATCAGTATCCAGGATCTCAAGCTGTACTACAGAGCAAAAGTGTTAAAAACTGCATGGTATTGGTACACTGACAGGCATGTAGATCAATGGAATTGAATTGAAGACCCAGAAATGAACCGACACTTCTATGGTCACTTGATCTTTGACAAAGGAGCTGAAACCATCCAGTCGAAAAAAGATAGCCTTTTCAACAAGTGGCGCTATTTCAACTGGAGTTCCTCAAGCAGAAGAATGCAAATAGATCCATTCTTATCTCCTTGAACTAAGCTCAAGTCCAAGTGGATCAAGGACCTCCACATAAAACCAGTCACACTGAAACTAATAGAAAAGTAACTGGGAAGAGCCTTGAACACATGGGCACAGGGGAAAATCTCGTGAACAGATCACCAATAGGCTGTGCCCTAAGATCAATAATTGACAAATGGGACCTCATGAAATTGCAAAGTTTCTGTAAGGCAAAGGACACTGTCAATCGGACAAAACGGCAGCCAACAAATTGGGAAAAGATCTTTATCAACAGTACATCTGACAGAGGGCTAATATCCAATATATACAAAGAACTCAAGAAGTTAGACTCAGAGAGCCAAAGAATCCAATTAAGAAATGAGGTACAGAGCTAAACAAAGAATTTTCAACTGAAGAATACTGAATGGCTGAGAAGCACCTAAAGAAATGTTCAACATCCTTTGTCGTTAGGGAAATGAAAATCAAAATAACCCTGAGATTCCACCTCACACCAGTCAGAATGGCTAAGATTAAAAACTTAGGAGACAGCAAGTGTTGACGAGGATGTAAAGAAAGAGGAGCAATCCTCCAGTGCTGGTGGGTTTGCAAGCTGGTAAAACCACTCTGGAAATCAGTCTGGCGGTTCCTCAGAAAGCTGGGCATGACTCTTCCGTAGTACCCTGTTATACCACTCCTGGGCATATCCCCAGAGGACTCCCCAGCATGCAATAAAGGCACATGCTCCACTACGTTCTTAGCAGCCTTATTTATAATAGCCAGAAGCTGGAAAGAACCCAGATGTTCCTCAACAGAGGAATGGATAGAGAAAATGTGGTATATTTACAGGATGGGATACTATTCAGCAATTTAAAACAATGAATTCATGACATTCTTAGGCAAATGGTCAGAACTGGAAAATACGATCCTAAGTTAAGTAACCCAATCACAAAAAAACACACATGATATGCAGTCACTCATAAATGGATATTAACCCAGAAGCTTGGAATACCCAAGACACAATTCACATATCAATTGATTCCCAAGAAGAAGGAAGGAGAGGCACCTGGTCCTGGAAAGACTGGATGCAGCAGTGTAGGGGAATACCAGGACAGGGAAGTGGGAGGGGTTTGACTGGGAAAGAGGGGAATGAAAGAGGGCTTATGGGACTTTCGGAGAGGGGGGAACTGGGAAAGGGAAAATCATTTGGAATGTAAATAAAGAATATAGAAATCAAAACAATGAATTTATGAAATTCTCAGGCAAATTGGTGGATCTAGAAAATATCATCCCCAGTCATTTAATCCAATCACAAAGAACACCCATGGTATGTACTCATTGATAAGTAAATATTAGCCCAGAAGCTTGGAATACCCCAGATACAATTCACAGACCAAACGAAGCTCATGCAGAGGTTGGACTGGTTCGTCAGCAAAGGGAGGAGAGGCCCTTGGTTCTGAGAAGGCTGGATGCCCCATTATAGGAGGATGCCAGGTCAGGGTAGAGGGAATGGGTGAGTTGATGAGTAGGGGGAAGGGGAATGGGATAGATTGTTTTTGGAGGGGAAACCAGGAAACGGGATAACATTTGAAATGTAAATAAAAAGTCTAATAAAAAAAAGAGAAAAAAATCAAGGTTTACTGTAAGTCAAATAGAATGATTATTCCAGAATACCTGTACTTTGCCCAACTTTTAACAGTCACAACAGGACTGTATTTTATGTCACATAAAAATGACTATGTACTTTCACAACAGATCCAAGATTAAAAAACTCACAGTGAATGAGAATTTCAGAAATAATAGTAAAGACTATGCAAATTTGACAAGTCTCAATATGAGTGAGTGAGCACCATTCAACATGTGACTGTAGACAACACTATTTTTTCTTATATATCAGAAGGTGTTGGCTAATTTGTTTAAACTATGACAGTTTCAATTTACTAAAAATCTACATGAAAATGTCCTAATCTTCAACATGCTAAACAATTTTAATTTGTGAAGATGCTGAATCTCTTTATTAACTGGATCTATTAGTTCTTCAATCAGCAATATAATTCAGTTTAAAAAGATGCTTAACTTGTTAAAGAAGCTGAAATTGTTAAATGTAACTTAAAATTATATTAAGAGATGTAAAATATAAAATGTTATCCATTGTCATATTTATATAGAAATAATTAAGTGAGCTGAATGTTATAAATATGTGTGTGTGTTTGCAGTTAGCAAGTAACAATCTTGAACATTAATATTCACCACATTGTCTTTGTATTAGTTTTACATTGTCCTAAAGGTCATATCTCAGACAAGAAGCTCCCATGAACAAAAGAATTGAGGTTCAACTCAGAGATCTCTAATCACTTGGCCAAGTTGCTTTTAGGTGGTGCAACACTATAACAGGACATACAATTTGACCTTAGTTTATTCCAGCATCTATATATTTTGTTCATGAAAGCTGAAAAAAATTTCAATTGTACTTGATTTAATTAATTAAATTACATTCAAATTTCCTCAATGCTGAACGCATATTGTTATAACCAAACACTTTTTTTGAGAGGTTGATTTTTTGCTTTGTCTTGTTTTGCTAATTTTTTGATGAATACAGCTCATAAATGAGACAGATCTGGAGCATTAGACTAGAGAAATGTCTGAGATGGTGGTGAAACAGATTTAGATTGGATCAGTCAAAACATATAATTTCAATTTGCTATATCACATTTGTTTTTACACATGATTAGCATTTAGACATTTTTTTCATTATATGCATTACTTTATAATATATTTGCATTTGTAAATGTACAGAATGTCTTGTCTAGTTCTCTTGTATTTTAGTATACTTAATAGTTTATGAGAAAATGTTTATGTGTATTTGATTTATAGATGAATGTATTAGGAATATGATTATGCTTATTTTGTGCCATAGAGTAATACAGTGTATATAATAACAACATTCTATACATATTTTGAGAATATACCTTAATATTACATAGTAGTTTCTCCTTTAAGATATTTGAATTTATGAGGCAGTATATTTTCAATACACAAGAAGGAAAGAAATAATGCTTTTCATTTTTTCATTAAAATCCAAAGTATTAAATTGACATTTTAAAATTTAGTTTAATATTTATTATGAAATACTTTGAAATTTCATTTCAATGCAATTTATAGATTGCTCTGCTAAGTTTTCAATAATTCAGTAGTATTCATATAATGCAATATTAAATGCAATCATAATTATAAGCTAAATGAAATAATTTTCAAATGATATACTGTTGTTTTGTTCAAGGTAATCAATATTTTTGTGGAAGAATTCTGTGTTCCTACATGCCTCACATGTTGAATAATATACATCAATTTGTATATTATTATTATTTTGTACACAAAACTAAAATAAAAAAATGTATAAGTAGCCGCATTTATTTTCCACAGTAAATAGTAACTTCAATAACCCAGAATTATTCAGATGATAAAATTTGTTGCACCATAGGAAGTTAAGAAAATCCTGAAGCAAATGGGCTTCACATATACTGGTTAACATTTTACATACAACATTGTTGTGGAATGTGTGCCATAAACGTATTCTTAAATTTGTCAGTTTATGACTGAGAATATCCCTTTCAAAAAAAAACTACTAAAAGACAGTTATGTATCTAAGTAGTGATTACTATATCAAATTTACAAACTTCTGCAATGTGTATGTGTGTGTGTGTATGTGTTTGTGTGTCAACATAAGAAAAGTTAACTAATACTAAAATTATTATTCACGAACAGAATCATACTGTAGCATTAGTGATGACATGTTTCTTCTAAATTTAGACTATAAGAGATATATAGAATAGCTTGAATCTGTGATTTACAGGATCCCAAGAAAATTATACACAGTTACATAGTAATTTTTTAAGATTTATTTATTATTATATGTAAGTACACTGTAGCTGTCTTTGGGTGTCAGATCTTATTACAGATGGTTGTGAGCCAGCATGTGGTTGCTGAGATTTGAACTCAGGATCTTCAAAAAGCAGTCAGTACTCTTAACTGCTGAGCCATCTCTCCAGTTCCTAAACATCAATTTTTACTGCTAGAAAGTAATAATATTTGAGATATTGGACCCAACGGGGATGATGTTAGATGAAAAACCCAACAAAAGGGAGAATGAACCTGTAGAGACAATATCCAGAGGTTTGGTAGAGTCCCCTGTTGAGGGATGGGGCCACCCACACTTCTCAAAATTTTAACCCATAATTGCTCCTGTCTAAAGGAAATACAGGGAAAAAGAATGGAGCAGAGACTAAAGGAAAGTTCATCCAGAGATTGCCCCACCTGGGGATACATCCCACATGGAGCAACCAAACCCAGACACTATTGCTGATGCCAAGAAGTGCTTGCTGACAGGAGCCTAATATGGATGTCCCCTGAGAGGCTATGCCAGAACCTTACTGATACAGATGCAGATGATTGCAGCCAAACATAGGACTGAACACAGGAACCTCAGTGGAGGAGTTTGGGAAAGGACAGAAGGAGCTGAACGGGTTTGCAACAATATCAACCAACCAGATTCCCCAAATCTCCCAGGGACTAAACCACCAACCAAAGTTTACACATGGAGGAACACATGGCTCCAGATGCATATGTAGTAGAGGATGGCCTTGTCTTGCATCAAAGGGAGGGTAGACTCTTGGTCCTGGGATGATCCAATGCCCCAATATAGTGGCATGCTAGGGCTGTGGAGCAGGAGTGGGTGGGTAGGTGGTGGAGTACCCACTTGGAGACAGTGTGGGGGGGGGAAGAGGGGTTTTTGGAGAGGTAACCAGGAAGAGGGACAATTGAAATATAAATAAACATAATACACAATACATTTTTTTTAAAAAAAAGTGAAAGATAACTCAAAGACTGACTATGTTAAGGTCTACCACAAACCTCCATCTTCTGCAGCTTCCAAAACAGCATCATCAACTATGGACCGTGGGTTCAGAAATATGCAACTACTTGGGGCATTTCTTTCTAATTACCATACCAGCATTCTGATGTGCATCCTGAGGTATGAAGAGAAGAAACACATTAATATCAAACTTTCATTTATTTTTTTACATTTGGTTTTTATTTTAATCCTATTTAATCCCCATTTCTAACTCTTCCTCAATCCACCCAATTATCAACACCCTCTCTGTTTTCATGAAGAATGTTTGGAACTCTCATAGCCATATATATTTACCTCTGTCTAATAGCTGTGTAAAATTATCAATCTATATATTATCTGTTAAAGGACAAGCAGAATTTGCTAACTGTTAAAATATTGCTTCTTCAAGGATTCAAGGCAATGCAAAAATGATGCTTTATTGAAGTGCTTAGCTATGCCTATAAACACATCATTAGATTGAGATACAAGACTTACAAGACTAATTTATTCTGGCCAACTTGAGCTGTTCCATTATGGTGTCCTGTATCTGAGTGAATAAATAACAAAAATAAGAATGCTATTTATCTCAAAAAATGGATATTAATCAATTTCTAAAATTAATATATCATAAAATCTAAACAAATTATCATCTACTAAAAAAAGTGATGTTCTAGATTTCAACTTAACATTGAAATATTTCAGTATTTTCTTTCTGCTGCCACATTAGTTACCAAAATCAGGTATATGGTATAATAGAAAAAGGGTAGGTCACACATCAGTCCTATGATTAAACAAGCAACAAATTCTGATATAAAACGGGATAAAGAGACCATTTTATAGCATGAACAAATGAAAGAACATATCGGAATACAAAACTTGTCTGAATAATATACAACATAATTACTGAAGGAATCTTGAGAACTGAGGAGTTATTGAAAGACTCTTCTTATACTGATAGCATATAAAATGTATTAGATTCACATTGACATTTTAAGGAAGAATGAGAAGGAAGTGTTTCCTATTATCTGTACTGAAGAGCTTTTATGATATAATCCATTCTTTCTCAAATTATGATTAAAACTGCCCTTCAAAAGTCAATTCATTTCAAAGAAACTCTAAATTATAGTGTAAAGTATTAGGAAAAATTTAGGATGTTCTTATGAAAAATTCTTTTGACCTTTGATGTGACTTTGAAGTGTTTTATTTTGAAGAAGTATTTTACTATATTCAAGACAATA
Organism: Tokudaia tokunoshimensis; assembly: GCA_036184795.1. Taxonomy (NCBI): domain Eukaryota; kingdom Metazoa; phylum Chordata; class Mammalia; order Rodentia; family Muridae; genus Tokudaia; species Tokudaia tokunoshimensis. The sequence continues at coordinate 17,398,202 of BTHU01000011.1, forward strand.
ACATGATTTAAAAATCTAACAGAATTTTCCTAATGCATTGTGAAAATTGATTTTTCTCATGCATATCTATTTATGTAATATGATTAAAACCCATTCCTGATACAATAAACTATAAAAAAATAAATTACTCAAATTAAAAAAATCGTCTTAATTTGCTTTGCAATATTGGTGCTTCACAATGAAATTATTCACCTTAAAGGAATAAACGTGCAGAACAGCTGAGAGATGTCATGCTAATGTTATTATTTGAGGTTACAAGAGTTAAGTAATTAGAATAAAAATCCTGAGCTCTGCAATTATTTTAATTGAAAGGATGTTTGAAATTGGATGATCTATCTGTGCAAACGCTTGATGGTATTAGCTGAGCATCAAAGTGTCTCTGATTGAAGTTGAAACTAGTGTTCTTCTATTAGTATAAACATAAATATTTGGAAGTTAGCATGGCACTCCTTAAATCCAATAAAAAGGGAACTTGAAAACGAGATGGTAAAAACATAGTTTTTCTTTTTAATAATAATTTTAATATCTCCCCCTCCCTCCCTCCCTCCCTCCCTCCCTCCCTCCCTCCCTCCCTCCCTCCCTCCCTCCCTCCCTCCCTCCCTCTCTCTCTCTCTCTCTCTCTCTCTCTCTCTCTCTCTCTCTCTCTCTCTCTCTCTCTCTGAGAAAGAGATGCCTGGATATAACATTGGTGGCATATGTCAAACTACAAAAAAGTTCAACTTTAAATTCAGTTCGTTTCTATAAAACTTAAATATGTAGTGAAAAGTTAGTAATGGTTTTGTCAAAGGCTTCACATTACCCGCTCAGATTTATTCATTGAATAATTCTCACCAGGCAGAAGGGTGAAATTTCTTAAGGCAATAATTTGGCTGATTGAACAACAAAGGCTACTTTTGAAAAGTGAGAGAATCCAAATTTAGAATACTTACTTTAATACAATAAAATGGTACACTATAAAAACAATCTGCTTCACAGAAAGAAATGAAAGGTGAAATATAAAATGTGCAATGGTAAGTTGATTACAGACTTCCAGCTACCTAACTAATGGTTTCCTATACAGTAGTCCTTACTTTATTGGATAATATAGATATGTAATTAATAAAGTCTCTGAATTGAAGAGAAAATTTAAAGACATCAGAATCTTTATATATATATATCAAAATTGTAAATACTTTATTCTATAATAAGGATAGTTTATATCTTGGAAAACTGTCTAAAATGTCTTTAATTTCTTGTACCAGAACACTAATATTATTTCATTTCATTAAACTCTTACAAAAATGGAAAGAATTGAATGTAACATAGGCATGAGATGCCAGGAGATGTTGAAATTTTTCTCCCTCAGAAATTAATAGCTAGGTTGTCCTACAATCTGTCTGTCTGTCAGTATATACATATGTATGTGTGTATGTATATATGTATGTATGTATGTATGTATGTACGTACGTACGTATGTATGTATGTATGTATGTATGTCTCTGTCTCTTTGTCTCTCCTTCTCTAGATATAGATAGACAGACAATAAATTGACAGAAAGATACGTAGATGATAAGTAGATTGATAGATTTCTGAGATTTTAATATTGAAGCACATTGCTTGAGACAATGGAAGTTGTTTTATTGCCTCCATTGACTGTGACAATAAAAATTATTGCTAATCTCTGTAACATTTATTATTCTAAATAAGAGAAAGCATTAACCAAATTAGCATTTTCCAGTATTCTGATAGCCTAGACATGAAGATGACTATATCTTTGTCACAGGATCTATTTAAAACTGATGGTGACATCTTCAGTCAAGTATGTTATCTTCCATTTAGTATGGTTTCATTCCCATAAACATGGGAAGGAATCTGTATTCTAGGCCAATGTAAGGGGTTGTCTCACATTCACTCCTTGTAAAGCTTAAAATTTATCTCTTTCTTTTAAAAGTTCAGAGAAATAGGTATCAGTGTCTAGAAAAATCCATTAGAAGAAGCTTCCACTAGAAAATTTCTTCAATATAGAACACTGTTCTGAAAATTATAGAGGCCATCAGTACACAGTAGAGACCATTTCACATGTAGAGCAGAGTAGAAACAGTTAACCCAAAACTTGAACATATATAGTCTGTGCAATGCCAGAGGATAGGGAGTTCACATCACAATCCCAACAAATGGCTGAGAATTGCTACTGCTTGCTTCATGAAAACAAATACTCAATAGTAGCATCTGAAGGAGGAAAAAAGATTTCTTACAGCTAATATTTCCATCAAGATTAGGAAGGCATGACTGAGGACAGTTTGAACTTGTGCAGGTAGGAGCCCATGTGACGGCTTGTTACATCCCAGTAGTTTGGTAAGCACAGAGAGCTAGGTCTAACCAGTCCTAAGCTATACCTTCAAGGTCCCACTCTGAAAAGCAAACTGATACTAGCTTTGTCTGAATTCCAAAGGTTCCAAAACTTCCAAATCCTTTGTATAACAATGCTCCCATTGGGGACAAAGTCTACAAACCTTGAGCTTATGGGAGAAATTTCACACCAAAATTATTCCACCACTTACTCAAATTTTGTTGTTACATGGCAATTTCATTTGGGGCAGCGGGACTCTTTTCTCCTATTCACTCATTCATTCAATCACTCATTCATTCATTTGCTTTCCATCATGATCACCACGATGAGTCTCTTAATCCCACCCTCACAATCTTCTCTCGGCATTACTTTCTCCCCATCTCTGAGGAAAAGGGGAAGGCCCCATGGGTGCCAACCCACCCTAGCACATTATGTCTCAGGTATGGGAAAGGAATCCAAATATTATAAGAGTCAGAGATAGTTCCTGCTTCAAATGTTAGGTGATCAACATGAAGACCAAGCTGAACATCTACTACAAACTTATAGAAGACCTAGGTCCTACAAGCTTTTTGGATGGGTGTTTCAGTCACTGTGAGCCCCCTTGGGCCCAGATTAGTTTACTCAGTGTGTCTTCTAGTGGTGTTCTTGACCCTCCAACTCCCTCGATGTTTCCCTCATCTCTTCCCTAAGACTGCTTCAGTACTGCCTAATGTTTGACTATGGGTCTCTTCATTGATTTTTTGTTTTGTTTTGTTTTGTTTTTGTAATTTTTTGTTGTTTTCATCAGCCACTGAATGAAGCCTCTCAGAGGACAGTATGGAAGGTTCCTTTCTGCAAGCATAGCACAGTATCATTAATACTGTCAGGACTTGACACTCTCCCATGTCATGGTTCTCAAGATGGGCCAGTCATTGGTTTACCATTTCTTCAATCTCTGTTCCATGTTTATCTGTGAATATTTTGTAGGTAGGACAAATTTTGGGTTGAATGTTTCATGTTTGAGTATGTGTACCCCTCCTCACACTGGCAATCCTGCCTGGTTTAGAGGAAGTAGCAACTTCAGTCTCCAAATCTCAAGTTACTAGAAGTCTCAGTTAGAGCCAACTCCAAAGGCTCGGGGATCCTCCCTATCCTGGGTCTCCAACTTGCTCTACAGATACTCACCCACCAATTTCCATTCTTTCTCTACCCCCTCCCACCCCATTCCCCACACTGCTTGCCCCACATATAATCCTCACCCCATTCCCTCCTTACCCTATTTCCTACCCAGTTCCCTCCAACTATTCAACTCTGATGTCTAATTTTCCCTTCTAAATGAGATTTAAGAATCCTCACTTGGGCCTTACTTGTTACTTAGCTTCTTTGGGTCTGTGGATTGGAGCACAGTAATGATGTACTTTATAGTTAATATCTACTTATGAGTGAGTACATACCTTACAGATATGTCTGGGTCTGTGTTACCTCTCTCTAATTTCTGAAAATTTCATGATTTCATTTTTTTTAATAGCTCAATAGTAATCCATTGTGCAAATGTATCATATTTTCTTTATCCATTCTTCAGTTGTGGGCCATCTAGGTTGTATCCATTTTCTGGCTACTACAAATAAAGTTGCTATGAAAACATTTGAGCAAGTGTCCTTGTGGTGTGGTGGTATATCTTTTGGCTATACATCCCGGAGTGGTATAGCTGGGTCTTTTTTTTTTAATTATTTATTTTATTTTATATTTTTTTAATTTACATTCCAAATCATTTCCCCTTTCCCGTTTCCTCCCTCCCCGAAAGTCCCATAAGCCCCCTTCCCTCCCTCTTTCCTCCATTCAACCCCCTCTCGTTACTCTGTCCTGGCGTTCCCCTACATCCAGTCTTTCCAGGACCAGGGGTCTCTCCTTCCATCTTCTTAGAAATTTATTGATATGCGGATTGTGTCTAGGGTATTCCGAGATTCTGGGTCAATATCCCCTTATCAGTGACTGCATACCATGTGTGTTCTTTTGTGATTGGGTTACCTCACTAAGGATGATATTTTCAAGATCAGACCATTTGCCTAGGAATTTCGTGAATTCATTATTTTTAATTGCAGAGTAGTATTCCATTGTGTAGATATACCACATCTTCTGAATCCATTCCTCCGTTGAGGGACATCTGGGTTCTTTCCAGCTTCTGGCTATTATAAATAAGGCTGCTATGAACATAGTGGAGCATGTGTCCTTATTGCATACAGGTAAAGCCTCTGGGTATATGCCCAGGAGTGGTATAGCCGGATCCTCCGGGAGTGTCATGCCCAGTTTTCTGAGGAACCGCCAGACTGCTTTCCAGAGTGGTTGTACCAGCTTGCAATTCCACCAGCAGTGGAGGAGTGTACCTCTTTCTCCACATCCTCGCCAACAACTGCTGTCTCCTGTGTTTTTGATCTTAGCCATCCTGACTGGTGTGAGATGGAATCTCAGGGTTGTTTTGATTTGCATTTCCCTAATGACTAAGGATGATGAACATCTCTTTAGGTGCTTCTCAGCCATTAGATATTCTTCAGGTGAGAACTCTTTGTTTAGCTCTGTACCCCATTTTTTAATAGGGTTACTTGCCTCTCTGGAGTTTAACTTCTTGAGTTCTTTGTATATATTGGATATTAGCCCTCTGTCGGATGTAAGGTTGGTAAAGATCATTACCCAGTTAGTTGGTTGCTGCTTTGTCTTTCTGACAGTGTCTTTTGCCTTGCAAAAACTTTGTAATTTAATGAGGTCCCATTTGTCTATTCTTGATCTTAGAGCATAAGCTATTGGAGTTCTGTTCAGGAAATTCTCCCCTGTGCCCATATGTTCAAGGTTCTTCCCTCGTTTCCCTTCTATGAGTTTCAGTGTGTCTGGTTTTATGTGGAGATCTTTGATCCACTTAGAATTGAGCTTAGTGCAAGGAGATAAGAATGGGTCAATTTGCATTCTTCTGCATGTTGACCTCCAGCAGAGCCAGCACCATTTGTTGAAAAGGCTATCTTTTTGCCACTGGATGGTTTTAGCTCCTTTGTCAAAGATCAAGTGACCATAGGAGTGTGGATTCATTTCTGGGTCTTCACTTCTGTTCCATTGATCTACATGTCTGTCACTGTACCAATACCATGCAGTTTTTAACACTATTGCTCTGTAGTACAGCTTGAGGTCCGGGATACTGATTCCCCCAGAGGTTCTTTTACTCTTAAGAATAGTTTTAGCTATTCTGGTTTTTCTGTTATTCCAGATGAATTTTTGAATTGCTCTTTCTAACTCTATGAAGAATTGAGTTGGGATTTTGATGGGGATTGCATTGAATCTGTGTATTACTTTTGGGAAGATGCTCATTTTTACTATATTAATCCTGCCAATCCATGAGCATGGCAGATTTGTCCATCTTCTGAGGTCTTCTTCAATTTCTCTCTTCAGAGACTTGAAGTTCTTGTCATACAGATCTTTCACTTGTTTGGTTAGAGTCACGCCAAGATACTTAATATGGTTTGTGGCTATTGTGAAGGGTATTATTTCTCTTACTTCTTTCTCAGCCTGCTTATCCTTTGAGTATAGGAAGGCTTCTGACTTGCTTGAGTTGATTTTATATCCGGCCACTTTGCTGAAGTCGTTTATCAGCTGTAGGAGTTCTCTGGTGGAGTTCTTTGGGTCGCTTAAGTATACTATCATATCGTCTGCAAATAGTGATAGTTTGACTTCTTCCTTTCCAATTTGTATCCCTTTGACCTCTTTTTGTTGTCTAATTGTTCTAGCTAGAACTTCAAGTACTATATTGAAAAGATATAGAGAGAGAGGGCAGCCTTGTCTAGTCCCTGATTTTAGTGGGATTGCTTCAAGTTTCTCTTCATTTAGATTGATGCGGGCTACTGGTTTGCTGTAAATTGCTTTTACTATGTTTAGATACAGGCCTTGAATTCCTGATCTTTCCAAGACCTTTAGCATGAAAGGATGCTGAATTTTGTCAAATGCTTTCTCAGCATCTAATGAGATGACCATGTGACTTTTTTCCTTGAGATTGTTTATGTAGTGGATTACATTGATGGATTTCCTTATATTGAACCATCCCTGCATCTCTGGGATGAAGCCTACTTGATCGTGGTGAATGATCGTTTTGATGTGTTCTTGGATTCGGTTGGCAAGAATTTTATTGAGTATTTTTGCATCGATATTCATAAGAGAGATTGGCCTGAGATTCTCTTTCTTTGTCGGATCTTTGTGTGCTTTTGGTATTAGTGTAATTGTGGCTTCATAGAACGAGTTGGGTAGTGTTCCTTCTGTTTCTATTTTGTGGAACAGTTTGAAGAGTATTGGTGTTATGTCTTCTTTGAAGGTCTGATAGAATTCTGCACTAAAACTATCTGGACCTGTGCTTTTTTTGGTTAGAAGACTTCCAATGACAACTTCTATTTCTTCAGGGCTTATAGGGCTTTAGATGGTCTATTTGATCCTGATTTAATTTTGGTACTTGATATCTGTCAAGGAAATTGCCCATTTCCTCATGATTTTCTAGTTGTGTTGAATACAGGTTTTTGTAGTAGGATCTGATGATTTTTTGAATTTCCTCAATTTCTGTTGTTAGCTCTCCCTTTTCGTTTCTGATTTTATTAATTTGGATACTATCTCTGTGCCCTCTGGTTAGTCTGGCTAAGGGCTTATCTATCTTGTTGATTTTCTCAAAGAACCAACTCCTCGTTTTGTTGATTCTTTGTATGGTTTTATTTGTTTCTACTTGATTGATTTCAGCCCTGAGTTTGATGATTTCCTGCCTTCTACTCCTCTTTGGTGTATTTGCTTCTTTTTGTTCCAGGGCTTTCAGGTGTGCCATTAAGCTGTTAGTGTATGCTGTCTCCCGTTTCTTTTTCGCGGTACTCAGGGCTATGAATTTTCCTCTTAGCACTGCTTTCATTGTGTCCCATAAATTAGGGTATGTTGTGCCTTCATTTTCATTAACTTTCAAAAAGTCTTTGATTTCTTTCTTTATTTCCACCTTGACCAAGTTATCATTGAGTAGAGCATTGTTCAGCCTCCATGTGTACGTGGGTTTTCTTTTGTTTTTGTTGGCATTGAAGACCAACCTTATTCCATAGAGATCTGATAGGAGGCATGGGATTATTTCTATCTTCTTATATCTGTTGAGGTCTGATTTGTGACCAATTATATGGTCAATTTTGGAGAAGGTACCATGAGGAGCTGAGAAGAAGGTGAATTCTTTAGCTCTAGGATGAAATGTTCTATATATATCTGTTAGTTCCAGTTGTTCCAAGGCTTCAATTAGATTCACTGTGTCCCTGTTTAGTTTCTGCTTTCCTGAACGATCCATTTCAGAGAGCGGGGTGTTGAAGTCACCCACTATTATTGTGTGCAGTGCGGTGTGTGCTTTGAGTTTTAGTAAAGTTTCTTTTACGAATGAAGGTGCCCTTGCATTTGGAGCATAGATATTCAGAATTGAGAGTTCTTGATGGTGGATTTTTCCCTTGATCAGTATGTAGTGTCCTTCTGTGTCTTTTTTGATGACTTTAGGTTGAAAATCAATTTTATCTGCTATTAGGATGGCTACTCCACCTCGTTTCTTGGGGCCATTTGCTTGTAAAATTGTTTTCCAGCCTTTTACTCTGAGGTAGTATTTGTCTTTGACACTGAGGTGTGTTTCCTGCATGCAGCAAAATGCTGGGTCCTGTTTACGTATCCAGTCTGCTAGTCTATGTCTTTTAATTGGGGAATTGAGACCATTGATATTAAGAGAGATTAAGGCATAGTGATTATTGCCATCTGCCATTCTTGACGCTCTCTTTATGTTTGAGTGGTTATCTACTTTTGGGTTTGATTCAAGAAGGTTATTATCTCATTTTTTCCTGGGTGTTGTTTCTCTCCCTGTATTGGTGGTTTCCACCTATTATCCGATGCAGGGCTGGATTTGTGGAAAGATATTGTGAAAATTTGGTTTTATCATGGAATATCTTGGTCTCTCCATCTATGGTGATTGAGAGTTTTGCTGGGTATAGTAGTCTAGGCTGGCATTTTTGCTCTCTTAGTGTCTGCATGAGATCTGCCCAGGATCTTCTGGCTTTCATAGTCTCTGGTGAGAAGTCTGATGTGATTTGGATAGGTCTTCCTTTGTATGTTGCTTGGCCCTTTTTTCTTACTGCTTTTAGTATTCTTTCTTTGTTTAGAACATTCAGTGTTTTGATTATTATGTAATGGGAGGTATTTCTGTTCTGGTCCAGTCTGTTTGGAGTTCTGTAGGCTTCTTGTACGTTCATCGGCATCTCTCTCTTTAGGTTAGGGAAGTTTTCCTCCATAATTTTGTTGAAGAAGTTTACTGGCCCTTTAAGTTGCAAATCTTCACTCTCATCTATACCTATAGTCCTTAGGTTTGGTCTTCTCATTGTGTCCTGGATTTCCTGGATGTTTTGGGTTACACGTTTTTTGCATTTTGCATTTTCTTTGACTGTTGAGTTGATGCTTTCTATGGAATCTTCAGTACCTGAGATTCTTTCTTCCATCTCTTGTATTCTATTGTTGATGTTTGCATCTATGACTCCTGATTTCTTCCCAAGGTTTTCTATCTCCAAAGTTGTCTCCCTTTGTGATTTCTTAGTTGTTTCTACTTCCTTTTTTAGTTCCTGGATGGATTTGCTGAGATCCTTCACTTGTTTGTTTGTATTTTCCTGTATTTCTTTAAGGTATTTTTGCATTACCTCTTTCAGGATTTCTTCCTGATGACCCACGTTCTCCTGCATTTCTCTGAGCGATTTTTGTGTTTCCTCCTCATGGGATTCCATCTGTTGTTCCATTGTCTCCTGCATTTCTTTAAGCAGTTCTAGTGTTTCCTTTGTAAGGGCATCTAACCATTGATTCATTTCTTTAAGCAATTTTTGTGTTGCCTCCTTATGGGAATCCATCTGTTGACCCATATTCTTCTGCATTTCTTTATGCAAATTTTGTGATTCCTTTGTGAGTGAATCTACCCGTTGATTCATCTCGTTAAGCGATTTTTGTGTTGTCTCCTTGTGCGCCTCCATCTTTTGATCCATGTTCTCCCGCATTTCTCTAAGCGATTTTTGTGTTTTCTTTGTAAGGGCTTCTAACAGTTGATTCATGGTCTCCTGTAACTCTTTATGAGATTTATTTGTGTCCTTCTTGTGATCCTCTAATAGCATCATGAGAAGTGATTTTAAATCCAGATCTTGTCTTTCGGCTGTGGTGGGGTATCCAGGACTTGCTGCTGTTGGAGAGTTGGGTTCGGATGGTCTCACATTACTTTGATTTCTGTTAGTAACATTCCTACATTTGCCTTTTGCCATCTGGATACCTCTGGTGTTAGTTGGTCCTGCTGCCACTGGCTGTTGGTTGGACCTCCTGTGAGCCTGCAAAGCTATTTCTGCCCCCCCTGGATTACCAGGATTCCCCTGGCACCGATTTCTGGGGCCTGCCTGCTCCTGAGTGACTTTGGAGCCCTAATGTGCCTAGCCCCAAGTGATCTTATATTGGGGAGGCCTTGCACATCCAAAGGCTCAGCCTAGTGGATTCCTGGAGCAGAGGTAGCCAAAGGGAGGCTGGTAGGCTCCTGCCCTGTGCAGGGGTGTGTGATCTCTCCTGGGGGGGGAGGGGGCATCCCTCTGTCAGGCAGAAGTCCCACAGCAGAGCTGGCGCGCTGGTTACTGCAGATCAGCCCAGCATTTGGGAGCCGCATACACACAAGCCACCCGAGACCCAAGCGATATTATGCCTGTCTGTCTCAGAACCTGGCTTCCCAGTCACTGGAGCAAAGATGGCGGAGGGCACTCTGCACACTCTCCGTGGTGCAGCTCACCCTGCAGATGCGATGGCCTGCCGATCTGGCACCCAGACGACCACAGCGCTGACCCGTTCTCGGGCGCAGATGGAAGCCCCAACAGGCCTTGTCCCAAGTGATGTTATATTGGGGATAGAGCCTGGGTACCTGTTTCTTCAGTGCAGTCTGCTGGAACAGAGGTCGCGGAAGGAAAGCTGGTAGGCTCCCGCCCAGTGCGGGGTCCCTCTGCCAGGCAGAAGTCCCACAGCAGAGCTGGCACGCTGGTTAATGCAGATCAGCCCAGCACTTGGGAGCCGCATACACACAAGTCGCCCAAGACCCAAGCGATATTATGCCTGTCTGTCTCAGAACCTGGCTGTCCCCTAGCTGGATCTTGAGATAGAACTATTCTCAATTTTCTGAGAAATAGTCGAATTCATATTCAAAGTGACTTTACAAGTTCTTCCTACCACTAGCAATGGAAGAGTGTTTCATTTGATCCACATCCTTGCCGGCATAACCTGTCATTTGTATTTTGAACTTAGATATTCTGACAAGTTTAAGATGGAACATCATAGTAGTTTTGATTTTTTCCCAGATGACTGATGACATTGAATATGTCTTTAAGTGCTTCTTTGCCATTAGTGCCTCCTCTGTTGAGAATTCTATTTAGCTCTGTACCCATTTTTAAAAAACCCAGTATAGCTAATATAATCCTGTACAGTGAAAGAACTTCTGGAGATATCACCATTCCTGATTTCAAACTGTACTACAGACCAATAGTCATAAAAATAATATACACATTGTATTGGCATAAAAACAGACATTTGGTCAATAGTACATAATTAAAGACACAGAAATAAAAACATACAGCTATGGAAACTTGATATTTGACAAAGAAGGGACAAACCACACAGTGGAAGAAAATAGAGCATCTTAAAACCATAGTTCTAATCTAACTGGTTGTCTGAATTGAGAAAAATGCAGATAGATCCATATTTATCCCATGTACAAAACTCAACTTCAACTGTATCAAAGACCTCACAATAAAATACTAATCCTAACAGAAGGAAAAAATGGGGAATTTCCTTGAACACTGGGACATAGGAGACAACTATCTGATCAGAACACCAACAGCTCAATAAATTAATGAGACCTCATGAAATTGAAAAGCTTTCTTAACACAAAGGACACAAATCAAGTACAAAATGACAGTCTATAGTATAGGAAAAGGTCTTCATCAACTCTACATGTGACAAAGGAATAGCATCCAAAATATGAAAAAAAAAACCCTCAAGAAATTAGACACCAACAACCCAAATAACCCAGAAAAATGCAATTATAAATGAACTAATACAATGCTATTAGAATCAAAAGCTTGTCATTCATGCTAGGTTTATCTCCATGTTTCTAGTATTTTTTAAAATATAGTATTAGGTAAATATGCTATCATATTTCTGCCATCCACATAATATTCCATAATCTCACTTCTGATGAGCTTAAAAACATACTTACAATTCCATAGGGTATGGACGTTTAAATCCCAAAGTCTGATAAATACTGGTGTAAAATTAGAATAATCTCCGCTTTTCAATTTTGTACAATCAAAGTAAAGCAATTAATATTCACCCAGGTAATGAATCCTAAGTTTGTTATCAAATATTTTGTTAAATAGCCTGACTCATTAAGTAGGATAGATAACATAGAAAAAGTGAATTAGTATATTACTGATAACACTCTTTAAAGATAGCTCTGACATGACTCAGCACGCTTTAGGAGGCAAATTACCTTTAGTCAATATAGACAAACTCAATTACTATTATTAATTAATGTGATGTTAAAGTTAATCAATTCAATATCAAAATTAATAAAATGAAAACCAAATGTGGTTAATCTTCATTTATATATACTGGAAATTATTTGTAACATTCCAATTGCTATGGTTAGGACTTCTAGTGTTTTTCAAAGTCTCATATATTAAAGGTAAGATTGTGAAACTGTGGTTCTACTAGAGTATGGCAACAATTTTAGATAATGGCATCTAATGTGATAAAGTTATCAATAAGGGCATGCCTTTTAAATGATTAATATCTTCTTATTATTCTTCATGTTAACGGAAACAGTATATACTCCATGAAAATATTTTCTCTTTCATTGCATATCCCAATGTCATGAATTGCAGTTGATTGAAAACTCTGAATTTGAGAGACAAAATCAACATCGCATCTGTTTAAGCCAATCTTTTCTCATATTTTGTCACTGAGACAAAATCTACCTAAACCAATATGTTTTTATATGAATTGTATAATGATGGCCTTGAATGTCTTTATCTATTATATCTGAGAAAAGTTATTCACAAGAAGAAAGAACCACTTAAAAAACAACCACTCTGGAAAGCAGTCTGGCGGTTCCTCCGAAAACTGGGCATGACACTCCCGGAGGATCCGGCTATACCACTCCTGGGCATATACCCAGAGGCTTTACCTGCATGCAATAAGGACACATGCTCCACTATGTTCATAGCAGCCTTATTTATAATAGCCAGAAGCTGGAAAGAACTCAGATGTCCCTCAACGGAGGAATGGATTCAGAAGATGTGGCATATCTACACAATGGAATACTACTCTGCAATTAAAAACAATGAATTCACGAAATTCCTAGGCAAATGGTCAGATCTTGAAAATATCATCCTTAGTGAGGTAACCCAATCACAAAAGAACACACATGGTATGCAGTCACTGATAAGGGGATATTGACCCAGAATCTCGGAATACCCTAGACACAATCCGCATATCAATAAATTTCTAAGAAGATGGAAGGAGAGACCCCTGGTCCTGGAAAGACTGGATGTAGGGGAACGCCAGGACAGAGAAACGAGAGGGGATTGAATTGAGAAAAGAGGGAGGGAAGGGGGCTCATGGGACTTTCGGGGAGGGAGGAAACGGGAAAGGGGAAATGATTTGGAATGTAAATTTAAAAAAAATAAATAAAATAAATAATATAAAAAAAGAAAAAAAAAGCTAGCTGTTTGCTTGTGTTAATGTGATGTCATTAGGTTGGTTTAAAAGAGGAGAAAGTCACTGCATATTTCTAGAATTATCAGATTGTAATGACTGGTCTTTACTGTCAATTTAACCAATTTAGAATCACCTAAAACATATATTTTTAAACTCATATATACTGTGATTTCCTGAGAAAATAAACTGAATTTTAAAGATCTGCTTTTAGATGGGTAGTGTTCTGCTGTGTAGTAAGAGCACAGAATGAGTAAACATGTGGAATGGTGTAAGCCAGATGCAGTCTAGCTTTCCCCTCTCTCTGTATCCCAATTTATAGAAATGTGCAGATTCCTGTTTCAGAGTTTCACCACCACAACTCCACCATCCTTCCCCACTGTAGGGAAAGCAGATGGGACCAGGTCCTTGTACCTGTATAGGGAAGGCAGGTGCCCGTGTACCTGTGGAGGAAGGCTGCCCAGCTACAGGGAAGGTCTTTGCCCAGAATGTGGGGTCGATCTGACGTGGGCCCCATGTACCTGTAGAGGAAGCCTGGGTCCTTTATGGTGGCTGGGGAGGCTGAGGCATGTCCCATTTCTCCTACAAGGAAGATTTTGATAAGAAGAGGCAGCCCGTGGTTATAAAGCTTTATTATAGAAAAGTAGGAAAAGGAAAGGAGATAGAAAAGTAAAGAGAGAAAGAAGAGATAGAAGGGTGAGAACTGGCCATGACCACGTGGAAGGAGGAGAGAAAAATGGGGAGAGAGGAGGAACAGGAGGACAAGAGAGAGAGGCAAGAGTACTAGGAGGGGCCAAGAAGCTCCCTTTTATAGTGAACCGGGTTGCCAGGTAACTCTGAGGTGAAGAAAACCTGGCTATAGCCAGGTGACTGTGGGAGTGGAGTTCAGTTAGAACACTAGGGGCCTGGCCCTATGTGACTGATGGCCATAGGATTAAAGAGGTGAGGAGTCAGGAGTATGGAGATGGTGTCAGATGCCTAAGTATCTGGGAGCATGGCTTATTGTTTTGTTTTCTGTAGAATATTTTACTGGGTCTCCGAAGTAAGTCTCGCTCAACCAGGCCACAGGCTGTTTTTATTGGTCCCACACCCTATCATGAGTTATTTTCATTTGAACCAGGACCAGAAACACATCCATATTCCCTCAAGTTTCTTTTGTGTGGTAAACTGTCACAGTAAGAAACCAGTTAACTAACAACTAAATATTATTGAGGCTTAAATTGAGTAAAACTCATTAAGGAAACAGCAACAGAATAAATGGTGTTAATCATCTATTAATGAAAACAGGAAATTTGTGAAAATAATTATTAACAAAATTATTACATATCGAAAATCAATAATATTATCAAATCGTTTGATAGCTCTAGTTAAATAGCATTGTTGACAAAGCAAAAATATACTAATGCATTTTATAGTGCATTCATTACTTTACAACTGAGCATTTTGGCACACTCTTTTATTCACAGCACTAGGGAAAAAGAAGTAGTTAGTCTTTGGTGTCAAAACTGATCTTGTTCACATAACAAGTTCAGCAAAAGCCAGGGTTACATAAAAAGACCATAACTCAATAAAAAAAACATTATAATGTTGTTAATTGGTTTTATTTACATTTACTTGTGCTTATGGCATATATTTAGAGAAGAGGAACAAGTCCAAATGTGGCAGAAATGATTGGAAAACACTGATGGGATTATGACAACAAAATGTGAGTTGTGATATTAAAATAAATAAATATGAGCGGCTTCTAGGATCAGACAAGATTGGGTATATTCAATGTGGTTTCATTATAGATAGTAAGTATATTTCCTATTATCATTATAAATATTTATCTCTATACACACAAAGTGTATCCCTCATTCTTCATCAAAACTCCTTTTTTTGTAACAGAATTCAAAAATGCATGACTATTCAACTAAAGAGTAGGACTTCGAGGAATAGAAGGAAGAAATGTTATAGAGGTACAGACCCAGGATGTCTGCTGTGAAGCTCTAGTACTGAGCACAGCATATTCTAGTTATAACGTGGAAGCAACACACGTGAAACATCAACACATGGCTGTCTGAACACAACCTGAAGAATTTTAATAATACTCGAAATCCCAACATAGCTAGAACAAATATCAATGCCCCACCTTAGAAAAGAGCTACAATTAAATAACAACTGAAAAGAAGAGGAAAATATATCTTCTGAAGAGATAAGTCTTTAAATTGGTTAACCAATACTGACTTTTCAGACCCAGAAATACATACATTTAGGCCACAGTGAAGGATACATCAGGTAACTTTTATATGTGTATTCATTTACATGCATTTATTTAACAATAATGACTGAAGAAGAAGAGACCTTGAAATTGGGAAGGGTTTAGGAATGTACAGGGGAGATTTAGAGAGAGCAGAGTGAGGAAATAATGCAAACATTTTAATTAAGCTTAAAATAATGTAAGATGCTTACTGTTTTTATTTAAAACAGCAGCCTTCATATATGCCTTTGATTGGCATACTTATTTAGAAATTAATTTAATTTTTAGTTCTTTTTTCTTTGTCTCTGTGAAATACATGTACAAATTTTAAAGCTAAATCATCCTGATAATAATTTTAAGGTATATTACCAACTGTTTGACATAACCTTTCCTCCACCTACCTCTGTATTAGTCAGGCTATGGCAGAGCCTCTCAGGAAACATCTATATGAAAGCTATATGTCAGCAAGTACTTCTTGTCATCCACAATAGTGTCTGGGTTTGGTGTATGTATTTAGGATGGATCCCTAGGTGGGGCAGTCTCTGGATGATCTTCCTTCAATTTTTTCTCCATACTTTGTCCCCATATTTCCTTTAGACAGGAGCAATTCTGGATTAAAAATTTGGAGATGAGTAGTTGGTCAATATAAGCAAATCTATTGCTTTAGTCTCTAAAACTTTGGCATTACAGCTATAAGCTATAATGCCAGAACAAAATGTTTATCATATGACAGAAAAACGTGGTAGAAATATATAACTTTCTGGGTTAGGTAGATACCTTACTTGGTATAGTGCATGCCATACAGACACATGGACTTTGACTTGTTTCTCAGAAAACAGACAAAAAATAAAATAAAATAAAATAAAAAATAAAGATATAAGGCAAAGTGTCACTCTTATGAACCCACTACTGGGCAGGTCAAGAAAAGCATATGTTTGAGACTTTCTGGCCAGTCAGTTGGGTTACTTCATAAAGTCGAAGCCAGTGAAGAATATGTGCCTCCTATAAAAGGAAAGTAGGAACAGTGGAAGTTGCCACCTGTAATCCTTACACAAATGCGTACATTAGCATACCTGCCCCTCATAATCAAACATACAAACACCAACATTTGATATTATCACTTTAATACTCCCTTTCATCTCATATATTTTCAAAATTTGATAACAATATATAGGCAACATTTTGAATGTGATTACAGGAATTGCCATGAAAATAGAACATTATATATAGATTGAAGTAAATAAGAATCCTGGTCACTTTTACAGCATAGTTAAAGCTCAAATGAACAGGAGTAATTGTCTCTGTTTTCTCTACCTTTTCTTCTCTCATTTCATCTCTTCTCCTTCTTCCTCAACATTTCTCCAACCCCTCCCTTTCAGCCTTTGTCATTTGCATGGATCCATTTCTTTGTATATGTGTGGCTTGAAGTGCGTGTTTGTGCTTTAAGACAAGACAAAAATACTCTGGATACAATGGTAATTTCTGATTTCACATTTTCAAGTAAAGAAAAATGCATGGAATTGCCTCCCTAGAGTACAGGAAGAAATAACAGAAGCAGAAGGAACATTCTTGCCATAATGGAGAGTTTCATGTTGAGAATTTCCTCCATTGTAGTATGTATATAATTTCAGGCAGCATATGTGAACAGAAATTATACAGGCCACACCAATCAATAGATAAATATCAAAAAGACAGGCATGAGCATCTTGTTCACCTGATCACCTGAAGATCAATAACACTCATTTATATTATGAATGTTCCATAAATATTTTACTATTAAAAGATTTTTAAGGTTAAGAGCACTGATGATATCCCAAAGGACCTGGATTCAATTCCGAGCACTTTTATGGCAGCTGAATACTTGCTGTAACTCCAGTTTCTAGGGATCTGACAACTTCAAACAGACACATACTGGCAAAACACTGATGCACATAAAACAAGCAAATAAATAAATCTTTAAAATAAGCTACTTCTCTCAAAAATAATTTTATATCATCCTCAGTGAGGTAACATAGACCCAAGAGAAAAATATGTTGTGTATTATGTTGATGTGGAATTTAGTTTTTAAGTCTTTGAAAGCAGGCTAAAACATTATAAACACAGATCTTATGTATATTATAAGGGATATGTGGGGAGGGAGGATCTCTCCCCAAAAGGGAAATAGAACATAGAGTTTGGTTGGACAGGTGGTGGTGGTAAAATGAGGAAGGTGGGATTAAATGTGAGACTAAAGGGAGAAACAATTAAAACTAAGGTCCACTTGCAGGATCTTATGGAAAGTTGTTCTAGTAAAGGCTTCTTAAAATATATACATACTTAAAAGCAATATAAATATAATCACCAAATAACAGAGGAGATAAAATCTCATCTAAATATCTAACACCACCAAAAGAAACCTCCACTGCCAAAGTGTGTTACATCTATTTGAGTTGTTGGTCAAAGGGGTCCTAAGGAAACTCTAAAATAGTGACCCTTATTGCCAACCACATAATAATGGTCAGGACCTATACAATTGTCTATACCATCCATTCAATGGTGACCTGCCTGCCAAATAAACTGAAACAATAGTGGCAAAAAAAGTGTTGTGGAATTAACTACCCAATACCTGATGCCCACTGTATGAGATGGAACTTATCTTGACACTACTCTGGTAGTCAAGGATCTAAAACTAGATATGCCATATACCTAGGGCAAAATCAAATGATACTGTTCTGTTAAAGAATGTAGCAATGAGTATTATTCCATAGTGTAAATATACCATATTTTCTGTATCCATTCCTCTGTATGAAATTCTACTTAACTATTAAAAACAATGAATTCCTAAAATTCTTAGGCAAGTGGGTGGAACTGGAGAATGTCATCCTGTGTGAGGAGACCCAATCACAAAAGAACACACATGGTATGCACTCACTGATAAGTGGATATTAGCCCAGAAGCTCGGAATATCCAAGAAACAATTCACATATCAAATGATGCTCAAGAAGAAAGGAGAAGACCCTGGTCCTGGAAAGGCTCAATGCAGTCATGTGGGGGAATACCAGGACAAGGAAGCAGGAAGGGGTTGATTGGGAGACAGGGGGAGGGAAGAGGGCTTATGGGACTTTCGGGGAGGGGGGATCCAGGAAAGGGGAAATTATTTGAAATGTAAGTAAAGAATATATCTAATAAAAAAAAATGTAGCAATGAAACAATTCTCACGACCATCTTCTATACTCATAGATCAATGTCCTGTTCAAATATCATCAGAGGAGTCTACTCCTGATAGAGATAGGAGCAAATAGAAAGACTCACTAGTAGACTGTGTGCAGAGTGAGAGACCCTGAAACACTCAGTCATAAATGTCTTCATCAAATCTCTCCAAATTAGGGCTCAGAAAACTCTATAGACAACAAGGAAGAAAGACTGTGAGGGCCATTCTGGATGAAAGGCATGAAGGAACCAAGGTTTTGTAGACAGAATAGAGTTGAAACACATGAACTAAAAGACCATGGCAGCCTTCACAGGGCATCCACAGGTCTAAGACATATGGGTACCAAGGCTGAGAAGGGAAGTAGATATAAGCCCTATCCCTATCCTAGAAACTGTTTCCAATTAACAATTCCAGAGTGGCAAAAACAGTTTTCTCTAACAGAGTTTCACAGAATATAAAAACCATGTTCTTGTTAGGCCGATGCTCAGTAGTATATAACAAACATAAAACAAACTCAGTGGTATATTCAAAGTTTTTGTTTGCTTGTTTGTTTGTTTGTTTTGAGTTCCTTTTTGTGGCTCACAGTGCTTTGTCTGAGCTTTTGTTTTTTAACCCTTACAGGCCTTTATACTTACATCTGATTTTTGTTTTATGAGGTTCCTGTCTGTATAAGTGAATGTGTTTCTGCATCTGTATATATTACATATGCTTATTCTTTGTCCCCCTTTTCTATTTATTTGTTTGCTTGTCTTACTCTGTTTTTTCCCCTAATGACAGAATGACAGAGAAAGAAAGAAAAGATGTAGATTTGGGTGAGTGAGGAGATTGGTCAGACTGGGAGTTTGAGGGAAACCATTATCTATGTATCTTATATAAAAAAGAAATTTTAGTACAGAGAGAGAGAGAGAGAGAGAGAGAGAGAGAGAGAGAGAGAGAGAGAGAGAGAGAGAGAGAGGTATTATTAGGAAGAATGTGTTTCCATATACCTTTCTTTTTTAAAACACATATTTTCTTTATTTACATTTCTAATGTTATAACCTTTCCACATTTCCTCTCCAAAAATTGTCTATCCCATTCTCCCCTACCCCTGCTCACTAACCCACCTACTCCAGCTTCCTTGACCTGGCATTCCCCTACACTGGGGCAATGAACCTTCATAGGTCCAATAGTCTCTCCTCTCATTGATGGATTGAACTGATCACAGGGTCCCCAATGGAGGAACTAGTGAAAGGACCCAAGGAGCTGAAGGAGTTTGCAGCCCCTTAAGAGGAATAACAATATGAACCAACAAGTAAACTCAGAGCTCCCAGGGACTAAACCTCCAGCCAAAGTGTACACATGGAGGGACCCATGGCTCCAACCACATGGGTAGCAGAGTATGGCCTGGTCGGACATCCATATACCTTTCAATGTAGATAAAAAAGCAACTTTCCCTGTTCCCCTCAGTAGTTTCAAGGGAAGTAGTTTAAAGACCAGGAAAGGAGATAGCATTTGAAATGCAAATAAATAAACCATCCTGTACAAAAAACTAAGGATAGTGAAAGCCTAGTACCAATAACATCTAGCACTCTCAGTAATTGTGTGAATTGGGTCACCCTTCTTACTAGAAGAATTGATTCAATGATACATATTACAAAATGGTATTTTCTTTATAGTGTGGTTCAATTGTCAATTATTCATGAAATTAAACTAGTTTAAAAAATAATTTTAAATAATAACATATATTCTGAGAACAATAGTGGTAGGAATTAAAGGATCCCCAGTAAGGCATGAGGGGATTTTGGTTTTGACAGACTTGTAAGCACTTAAAAATGAACAATTTTCTTTCTTTACCTTTAAGCAAAGCATGAATGAAAGCACTAAAATAATTCACATTATTTATTTTTTAGTGGGTAACTAATAAGATAATAGGATTGTGAAACATCTGAAATATTTATTATCATAAATGCCATAATTATTTTGAAGTAATTTAGAAGGATTTATATGGGCTTATCAAATTTTTGAATTGCATTATGAATTCAGAACACAATTTCAATTTGGGAAATGTCAATAAAACAGCAAGTAGTATACATGTGTATGTGGTATATGTGCATGAAAAATTGAATTGTGCATAAAGTTGTGAAAATTTCATTGAGATATGATGCAATTCCATCACATTAGAGTGGAAGACCACATTTCTCTCCTTTCTAGTTTTAACATGTATAAATTGAATCATAATGTAAAATACTTGAATAGTGTTTGACTCATTTGAAAATTACTATTTTTATGTATCTTTTTATGTATACTTTTACTAAAGGTCCAGTTTCAAGGGGCTGGATGAAGTTTAGTTCCTGTTCTCAGTGTGTACATGGAACACTAGTCATTGCAAAAGATCATGTACTACTTGACTTAACAGTAATTAAAAGAATTTTTCTGTTTTACTGAAATTTCTGATTTATTGAAATCTGATAATTAGTAGAATTCAAAAACATAATTCAAGAAAAATCAAACATTAGAAGGATAGCACTATTTATTTTGTATATTTTTGATACTGTATTTTAAAAAAAAATCTACCTACGATTTGACACTTCAGTCAGCATTTTAGAGAAAATGGATCTCTGTAAGTTCTACTATTCTGTTCAAATTATTGATTTCCAGGCCAGCCAGGGCTTCAAAGTGTCTGTATTAAAAGACAAACAAAAATGTGTGTGTATATATATATATATATATATATATATATATATATATATATATATACAGGTACATATGATGAAATCACTTTTGAAGATTTTAAAGTACTAGAAATGTTACATTCTTTTTCTGTCATAGTTTTAGTGACTTAATATCATTTTTGTTTTTTTATAATTGCTATGTTTTGTATTTTTCCCCAATGGCTATGTGCCATGTCTCTATGTTAAGAAAAATATTTAAAGAAAACAACAAAAGATCATCTTTTCTAGTTTTAAAATGGCATTTCTTTGACAAGGAGTTTTTAATTTGTTCTTAGGCTCAATAGTACCAAGTGAGCAACATGGCATCTATTTGACATTCTTGGGATCTGTATCAACATTCTGGATGATTTTATTGAAGCCTCTGCCACCTTTTGACACAGTGGTTCTGTGAGATCCAGGAGATGATGCTGTTGTCCAGGAAACTGGGAATGAACTACAAATGACTTATCTGCCAGGGCAGTGTTGGGGATGATGAGAGCCAAAAACCACAGTGTTGGCATGGCTCATGCTTGAAAACACAAACCAGATATTGGATGGAGCAGACACTGGAGACAGCCAGGTTAGAGAACGCTATGTGGATAGAAACCAGTGTGAAAAGGAAGACTCACAACGGTAGCTACATTGCCACCAATGCTTTTTCCTGGACAAACTATATAGAATGTGTGTGGGAAAGGGTTTGGTAATGTTTTCTAATCTATGTAAGTTAAATAAACAAAAGCTGATAGGACCACCAGCATTTCAGTCACAAATTCCTGTCCCAAACATAACAATCCTCCAAGTACCAGAATCAAGGTTGTGACATGCAAGTGGAAGGTCCCAAAATGGTAGATGCTGGCAAATAATGGCTATACATCAGAGAACCCCTTATCATGTGAACAGATGTGGTCACTAGTTAGAATGAATTGTTGATGTTCCCTTCTCCCTCCACAGGCTGTGGAGATTGATATAAAAACAATCTAAGCTGATAGAAGAATCATATCTTTCCCACTAAGAAGAAATTTAAACTGATACTGTGAGATAGATGGGTTCTGTTTTATTTTACTGTTTGTGTATTATATCTTTTTATCATTTACATTTTTGTACTTTAATTGTTCCATTGTATTTTAACTTTTTCTCACTTTTTATGGCCTACTTCTTTCAATATACCTTGTCTATATCATTTTCACATACCTTGTGCCCATCTACCCCTTCTCATTCTGGCATTCCTCTCCTTTATCCTTTCACAGTTCTAGACACATATTACTACATAAACTTAACTCTAAACTACTATGAGTACTATGTTTTCCAAAGAATGAATTGCTTCCACTAAGTTGAGCTTCATTAAGGACATAAGCTCAAAGTGTCTTCTACTGCGTCTCAGTACATGATCTGCTATTAAATCATTTCATCTATTCATCCTGTGGTAGTTTTGCCTAAATCATAACATGTTACTTCTTTTCATAGACAACTTACTAGAGGGACTCTTGTGAAATAAAACAAAGGATGATAACTGAGGAAAATTAAAGCTGATGTGACTTATATTTGTAATTAAAACCAAAAGAGAAGACAGATTAACAGAGTAGAAGTACATGGAAAGAGAATCAGTGAAAACGTGTTTGTTAAAATATTAGATAAAATCTAGCATTTAATGCTTTTTAGATAACCTAATGAATGTAACAACTGCTGATGACTGAGTGAGCTCTATTTAAACACTGACCTCATTTCCATGGAACATTTCAAAGAAATTCAATCATTGCTACACCTGCTATTTCATCACAGCAATCCTAAATATTCTTCTCAAATATATTAAGGCAATAAGAGAAAGCTAACAGGAAAAATTAAACATGTGCAGTAGATTAAGCATGCTGCTGATGATGATCACTTAAGACTGAGTGAACTGCAATCACAGTTACACGGACATTAAGTGCAGTCTGTCAGGTTTCCCAAGACTTGCTCTGTTACCTTCTTCAAAACTATTGTTTAATAAACATCCTGAGTACTAGCATCCAATAAATATTACTATCCAACTTCCATCTTGGAGATTTTCAAACATTTATGAGCCTTAGTTCTCATTGTCTTCAGCTGTTTTAATGACTTTTGTTTTGCTCTGTCAACAGGCTTCCTTTGTGATATTCTGAAAGACACCTAGAACCTTGCTTTACAAGAACTACTGTCCTTGGAACCACACATCACACATATGTCAGCAAATTACATTTTATATTATATTCAGACATTTTATCACTCGTTTACAAATGTACTCACACACAATCATGAATTAAAGAAAAATGAGGCTGCTCCAACTTGATCAGATAAGGAAATATTCTGAGAAATTTAGCTATAGAGATCGTTATATTTCTATATCAAAGTATGTGTTTTTCCCTTATGATTATATATGACATTCCTCTACTAAATAGAAATCTGATTTTATATTTTTTCAATATTAAACATTCAATTACAATGATTCATTTCCAATTTAGTAATAGAAAAACAAGATCAACCTCTTGTCTAGAAGTTTTATTTTATCATGGAATTGTAACTGGTTTTGTCTGTCTTCTATTTTGACATTCAATATCCACCTATCATTTTCTCATCTTCCTGTACTATTTCATAACAACAAAGTGGTTGAGGTTATGTTTCTTCATATTTATTTTCCTTAGGAGATATGAGAAATTGTGTCGATGAAACACTGGGAAAATTCACAATGATCTGATATACTTAAGCCTATTTGTGAATATAGGCATGACTGGCAATATATTATGAGTACATTTGTGTGTGTGTGTACATGTGTATGCATGTGCATATACATGTGTCATGACACATGTGTGAAGGTACAGATACATGTGGGTATGCATTCACAAATGCCTAAATAAGGAGCATAGAGTTTGCATGGTATAATTTCCTCCACAACTCTTTGGGGTCTTTTGAGGCAGAGTCTTTCATGAAACCTTCAGTTGATTAGTATGTCCCAGGGATCCACCTGTTTCTGCCACTACTCCTATCCATATTGAAATGCTCACACAGGTTGGCAAGGCAGTATATATCAAAAACATATAATGGCCAGCACAACCATAGATATCACACATTCCTGGAGAGAATGGTAATGATAGTCTGAGATACAAGACTGGGTTCCATTCAAGAGTGCACAACTTTAAATTTTTCCATTGCTGTTTATATACTATAGCTCACAAACTACTACAGGCAGCCCTGCTATCCCGAAGTCCTTCCTTTTGCATATCCTTGTTAGTATTCTCTTGTTTTATCCTAGAATACAGTCTTCCTAGGCTTCATTTCACAGTAGCAGCTTGCTGTACTCATGGAACCACTTTTAACTCAGACTTTGTGTTAGAAAGAAACTGCAGACCAACTTGACCCTAACAAAAATTCTGTCGACAAAGCTACATCTTTAGACCTTAAGCCTATTATTAACACAAATGTTTACTCTCATTCTCCCTTTACCCAAATCAATAAAGAGATCTTGAGAGTATGGAAAGCATGTGCAGACATGGAAGCCTCAGCCTGTGGCTCTGGTTGTACTCGAGTTTCCCTTTTTCCAAGGAATGGAAATGACAAAAAATGGTTCAAAAGGGAATAATTGAAAGTAAGTAAAACTGTCCTGCGGATTTATTATTTATTCTCTTTGTGACTATCTGAATGTCCTTTCTAATTTATAAAGTAAATAAGACAAAGGTCTGATTCTGTTTTACAGTGCTTCAATGGCACTAATTATTTTCAAAATTTCCCAGTGAGAATCACAGATAAGCTTAGTGGTTTTGCTCATTAAATCTGTGCTGAAACAGGTTCTTTAGTGGCTTCAGTGGATCAGGACTCATGGTAGATTATTCTGCACCAAAGGTGAACCTCACAGTTCTTTTTTGTTTTGTATAATAGTAATTCTGTGGTTACACTAAATAAACTAGTTTTTAAAACATAAAATATGCAAAGGAACAATATAGAATGTTCAGTCTTGAAACAAACAACAAACACCTTTTAATATACTAGATCGAAATACTATTATGTGGTAGGCAATTTCAATGAAGGGAATAAGACATTACTATAAGCCCTATTCTTAGAAAACTGCTGTGTACCTTAAAAGATTATGGCATAATTTAGAAACTTTTCTTTATTATAGTTGTTTTTTTATGTATTATTCAATATAGGCATATCAGTTCCACAGATGCCAAAAGAGGTATAAGAGTTATGAGAGCCTGATAAGGATACTATGAACTAAAACTGGGTCCTCTGCAAGAGCAATAAGTGCTCTTAACAAGTCAACAATCTCTATAACCCATGTGATATCACTTATGATACAATTTTATCATAAAAAGTATCAATGCTCATTTCTATGTGAATCACAGCTAAGGAATTTATATTTCAAGATTCTTTATAGTTTTGAATATTATCAAAATTTCAAGTCTATTTCCATTCTTTAAGGTTTAATATATAATACTTTTTAGTCACCTTAAGTAGCTAGGTGTTAAGAGTTGATTTTCATTTAAAACCCAAATGTTTGCCTGATTGTCTCACATGAAATGCCACTATTGAGGTGTAGTCTTGTTGTAGTAGCTGAGCCTTTGTTGGAGGGACTATATCACCATGGGCATGCGCTTTGCAGTCTCCTATGCTCAACTTAGGCCTAGTGTGGCACACAGTACTCTTATGCCTCCTGCCCACAAAATGTAGAACTCTCAGGTCCTTCTTCGACATGTTTACCTGCACACTGCCATGCTTCCTGGAATGATGATAATGGACTGAACTTCCGAAACTGTTAGCCACCCCTAGTTAAATGTTTGCTGTTATAAGAGTTTCTTTGTTCATGTTGTCTCTTCACTGCAATGGAAACCCTAAGACAGCTTATTAAGTATAATACACTTGCTAATAGGCAACATTTATTGTATAATGCCTATATCTAGTAAGAGGTATTACTTCATATCTTTTTTACAGGACTCCCATGCAACATTGCTTTTACAGCTTTATATTTTAGACAGGGAATCAATAAGTAATTGTGAATTGAGAGAACTGAAGTCAGAGGATTTGCTCTTAATAAAAGATATAGAAACCAAACTTCACTTAGTATTTGATTCAAGTCTTTTTCTTCTTTGTAGGATTTTTCAACATTTTATTAAATCTTAAATTCCCTCCTCTGTCTACTTTAAAAGTGATTTAGATTTCACTCCCACTAAGAATATTTTCCCACTAAAAGCATTCGGAATTTTGTCACTGTAAATATATTCCACTGAGTATGTAAAACAAGTACTACTGGAGAATTAAAACTGATATAATGAACATCATCATAATTCAGTCTTTGGATTTTAGGATAAGTATATATTAACTGAACTATTATACTCTGAGCAGGAGAAAACTATGCAATTGTGTCAGGAGTCATCAAAGAGAAGCTGAAATCCAGTAGGTGATCCTTTTGAGATGGGTCTGCCATGGATTAAAATCTATAATGGATTTGCTTGTTTAGACAAGGCCCAGGAAAATTTTATTTTAGAAAATATTCCTACTATTAATATGCTTTTCTTAGTGTTATTAAATATACAAAACAATCAATAGATGTTAGCCAACACTTTTGAGCAGACTTCCGCAGAACAACAAAGTTATACTGTCTTGTAATGATGCTATATACACATATAGATGTTTTCTTAATTCTTAATGATGATCCTATAGGAATTCCTAAAGTGATATTAGCAATTATTAAGCTCTTTCATAATAGAACTACTATTAAATCCTCTCTGATAATCAAAACTGCAGTGAGAACTCTGCCAGTCTTCAGGTGTCACCAGTTAATTGCTTTTGAGACAGCAAGTGGGCATCTGCAACTTAGAACACATTTCAAGAGGTTGTAAAACCACTAACTAAAGATCATGAAATGATAACAAAGCATTTTCTATAGGTGCACGGACAGAAGATAATTTATCGACTGTGTTTATCTATACAAAACTTAACTAATAACTGAGTCACAAAATTTGTAGTTTTTGACTCTTCATAAACTTGCAAAGCTAGTGACAGATGATAGATATTTAGCCAGATAATTACTCCTAATGGATATGCATGTAAACATTCTCTATTGTAAACTTTCCATTTCATTTATGATTTGAATTATGTATAAATTTGTGGTGAACTTTTAAACATATTATCATGTATTCAAAATGCTGTAAGTGCTAAGGACAAAGAGAGGAGGCAGAACTGAGAACTTCTTAGATAGAACTGAAATCAAGAGCTGAGATGTAAGGGCATAGCTTTGGGAGAAAATATTGAGAGTCAGGGCAATATTGTGATGTCAGAGGAGGAAAGAACAAGATTAGAAGAGAGAAGGAATTTTTTTTTGGAGGAGATACTTTGAAGAAACTTCTTGGAAAATTGAAAGCCATTGAAATAAAAGCTAAAACTACTTTTCAGTGTGTCACTTTTTTTCCAGCCACTTGAACTAGCAGGTTGGGAAATAACACAAAAGTTATTTTACTTAATCCCCTACTGTTTTATGATGAAGTACTAAAGAGTTTCTCACTTAAGAGGAACTCAAAAGGCAGGTCAGCTACTGAAGCAAAGTGACTGAGACTTAAGCTAGGCAAAGGTTTTACTATTATCCAACAACTCAAAATATTATATAAGACCAAGTTTTATCCATGCTACCTTCTACTGCCTCAAGAACCAAGGAGAAATAACAGTTGTGCCAGGTCCCAAGCATAACTGTGAATTAGTGGAGATACATTGATCTTAATCTAAGTTAGGCATGGTAATTCTTCCCCAGCTATCAGCCTCTCAGGACTCATAATGCAGACATGGTCTTCTAACCACAAAGGAATTTAGGGAGAACCACACTCTATTAGCCCCAAAATCACAATCAACACCAATTTGCTGTCATAATTTCTAAAATGATAAATGTATTTTTAATGAACTGTGACATCCAGGATGTCTGTATCAACAAAACCATCAGAAGTCATTTTCTCTATGTCCTCTAAAACAGCCTGATGCTAGATTGTAAGATTTTTAGGATTTTTAGGATTTGATACAAAACAAAATAAAAAAAGACAAACAAACAAACAAAAACAGTTTATCTGTCCTGAACACTTTCATTATGGCCAATTTCTAAAGCATTGTCAGTTGATTTAGTGTGAGAATGTAGAAATTGAATTTTCAAGTGAGGTAAATGTAAAAAGAAGAAAGAGCTGTTACCGAAGTATGTATCTCAAATGTAAAAAAATAAAATAAAATAAAATTAAATAAAATTAAATACATCCAAAATAAAAGTGAACTGGATGTTCTGAAATTGGATTTACTTCATTAGACAATTTTTGGCACATTGAAAAAAATAAGATGACTTCAGTTTAAATGTGGTATTATAGTAAAAGCTGCATTATATCCAGAAAATAAAAGGATATGGAACTAGAAGAATTTTGGAATTGTTTATGGGTTCATATTTATAATTTTATGTCAAATGGATCTGGAAATTGAACTCTTATAAGCCTATCCATCTAATTTTACAGAAGGGATTGTCTTTATGATCAACATACAACTTATTTTGATTTGTTTTATCTAACACATGGATTTTCTTATACAACCAGTTTCTTTGCAAAGATATCTTTATAAAACTGCATCTGTTGATGTTACAAGAATCTTCACTATACTAATAGTGATGTAATACTTATACACAACCTACATGCCTTCATTTTCAAAATTATATATAGGAAAACAAATAATTGAAGAATAAGACATTATACAAGATGAGAAACTTTAAAAAAGGATTTTGAAATATCTGATTTTGGTATATGATACAAGAAACAATAGAAGTGATTTGGGGAAAAAGTTGTCTTCTGAATATTTCTTTTCATTGAGGTATAATGCAAGCAAGATTAAAACTGTATAAAATCCAGGCCAAGTGAACTATGCCTTTGAAGCATGAAGGGCAAAAATGATTGATCTCCTTACCACCATTCAGAAAAAAATATTTGCCTATTTTTAAGCACAATGCTGTGGCTTGATTTATATGCATGATGTGGTTTACATAGCCTTATTGTTTTATAACTTTTTTATAATTTCAACAACTGCCTCAGTTTTTCATTTTTTGGAAATTATAATTACATCATTCTCCCTCTTTTTCTTTCCTTTTTCCAACCTCTCCCAAGCACCCTGCTTTTTCATGGCCTTGTTTGCTGTAAATGTCCTCCACTGTGAACTGCAGTATATCGGCACCAATTTATGAATCCACCACTAACCTTCCAGCTTTGGTCCTCTGTTGATTTCTTGGTCTTTGCCTCTATGTCCGGTTCCCTCCGATCTGGGAGACGAAATCTCAGAGTTGTTTTCATTTGCATCTCAATGATTGCTAGGGGCAATGGAATTTTTTATTTTCAGATTTTTCTTAGCCATATTTAGTTTTCCTTTGAGAAGTCTCTGTTCAGGTCCCAAGCCCATTTTTTGAAATGGGTCGTTTATTTATTTGATTGTTTCTGTTTTCTTTCTTTTTTTAAAACAAATATTTGTTATATTTCTTTATTCTGGTCATCCGCCCAGCAGTGACATTTTTTTTTATTGGCTGTTTTCTTTAGTTACATTTCAAATGTTATCCCATTTCCCAGTTTCAGCTATGGAAACCCCCTCTCCCATCTTCTTCCACCTGCTTCTATGAGGGTACTCACCCACCTTACATCCCACTCCCCACTCCCTGCCCTGGCATTCCCCTACAATGGGGCATGGAGCCTTCCCAGGACCAAGGGAGACAGCAGTGGGTGAGCAACCTCATATCACACTTTTTCATAGGTAATGTTTGTCCTGATTTCTGAGACACCAGAGAGTAGAAGTATTTTCTTTGGTTTTTCCTTGATTCCCATAAGTCCTCATTTTCCTCTACTTCCTTTTACAGGTTACATAAAATGTCAGTATCAGAGAAGTTTTAAGTATTTTTAAAATTTCTATTTTCTGTAGAAAACATCTGGTTTAAATTCTGAATTTTTTTTAGGTTTATATAAATGATAGAATCATAGGGTAATCCTATAATTTATCCTTACAGAAAATTGATCAATGTTGTAGTCTTACCATCTTCTCTGTTTCCCCAGAGAGAATAAGAAGGGATTTAACCAGAACTAAAGAGATTAAATATTGAGATTCTCCCTTGAGTCAATGAATGTAGGTGTAGGCATGCTTGTGCATTCATATGTGTATTTGTTTCTTGGGAGTTTTTTTTTAATTAAAAACAGCTGTTCTTTAAAAATCTATTTATGAGTTCCCATAAAACCCTCAAAAATACCTACAAACATGCATGTATCTGCACACACACACACACACACACACACACACACACACACGCACACTCGACATTCAGACATATGTAAGTTCAAATCTGACAACTCTACTATTTTTACCCTAGTCTTGGTACCTCTTCATCATCTTCTCCAGGGTACTATTTACCCTTGCATCTAAATCTCATCTGGTCAGTGAAAGAGATTAAGAGTTAAGATTCTCTCTTGTGTCAGTGAATTTGAGAGTGGGCATAGTTGTGAATTCATATATGCAGTTGTTTGAGAACTTTTTATATTAAAGCAAACAGCTCTTTAAAATCTGCCTGAGTCCCTCTAAATATTCTCTCACTTGTCTTGAATCTAGAAAAGTCTCCTGAATTATTTGAGATACATTTTTTTTTGGTTTTTCGAGACAGGGTTTCTCTGTATAGCCCTGGCTGTCCTGGAACTCGCTCTGTAGACCAGGCTGGCCTCGAACTCAGAAATCCGCCTGCCTCTGCCTCCCAAGTGCTAGGATTAAAGGCGTGTGCCACCACCGCCCGGCTTGAGATACATTTTTTAACTTAGAAATAGGTCCTAGACACAAATAAACTCTCATGTGTAGAAAGCTAATGTTCTGCTTCTCTTGCACATCTTGGTCTTGTCATAAGAATATTTATTTTATTTTGTCAATTTCAAACTTGTCATATTTTACTTGTTATGAAGTTAGTTTCACTTCTCCTGGATCAATTGTTTTGACTTTCATGATTTTTTTTTGTTGTTGGTTTTGGGGTTTTATTTGTTGTTTGTTTGTTTTTGGTAAAGTTCCTTTTGAAAAGTGAACTTCATTTCTGAAGAAAAAGAAATTTCATTTTCTTTTAGAAAAAGTAAAACTAAATTTAGTACTTTTAGCCAAGTGTAAGGGAAGATTACACAGGTGTAATATCTATCTGGAGTTATATATTTCATTCTTGTCTTTATAATTGGTTGCTTTTCAAATTGAGAATATTACATGTACCATCATTTTATAACCTACTGAAGATAAGAAATTGGTTTTATACTTCCATGTAATAATGAAGTGTATGTGTTTTCTGAAAGACTATTTTAGATTATTTAATGGAAGAAATATTTTCTGAAGTACTTACATGAATGCTAATATAAGAACTTATTTACAATTCAACATTAAATGAGGGCCTCTGCCAGCACTTGTCAAATATAGATGAAAATACAGTCAACCATCAGACTGAGCCTGCTGACCCCAATGGAAGAACTAAGGGAAGGACAAAAGGAGCTGACGTGTATTACAACCCCATAGAAAGAACAACTATCAACTAACCAGAACACCAAGAGCTCCCAGTGATTAAATCACCAACAAAAAATTATATACGGATGGGTTCATGGCTCCAGATACGTATGTAGCAGAGGACTGCCTTATCTGGCATCAATGGAAGGGAAGGTCCTTGGTCCTGTGGTGGCTTGATGCCCGAGCTTAGGGGGCGTAATAGAGAGGTGAGGCTAGAGTGAGTGGCTGGGGGGATCACCCTCTTGGAGGCAAAGGGGAAAGGGATGGGATAGGTGTTGTGAAGAGGAGACTGGGAAGGAAAACTACATTTGAAATGTAAATACATAAAGTAATCAATAAAAATGCAATTAATAATCAATAATTATTGTATTAATAATTAATAATTTATTAAATAAAATGGTATTTAATAATAATAAAGTAAAATTCAATAATATCATCATGTAATTTTCAGATCATCTTGAGAGATACAAGATCTCTACAATTTTATGTGGAACAAAAACAATGATATTTTGATTGATAAGTGAACATTTTTCTAAAATCTGTTATCCATATTTGAGAAAAAAGTTTTCCAAAGTTTTATATCATCTCATAAAAGGTTCTCTGTTAAATTTTAAGAAACTATGTTGATAATATATTTTAATTTAATATTTACAGAAATTAAATTACAAATATCTTTGAAAATAATAAAATGTGGATAACAAGAAAAGTATGTGAAACTTAGGTCAAATGTATTCCTAAATGAATTATATAAACACATATATACTAATATACTAATTAATATAAATATTTGATAATAATTTTTGATTATTAAAATTGCTCAGGCATAAACAAAAAGCAACAATCCAGTAGAACATCCTCACAAGAGGTCATGTGTGACTACCTACAATGTTCTTAGAACTAGATTTTATGGAATCTTATTGGCATGGAAAAGAAAAAAAACAGACAAGATAGCTGCAACAATCAAATTGCAAAAGTATGGCTGCCTCCGTAAGACCTGAATAATGGCAAGAGATTTGACATCACAGCATAGATTGCGTAAATCTCATGTAGCTCCACTCCTGGATAAAGAACTGCAGGCAATTCAGGTGTACTGAAAGATAGACACAGGCTTCTCCAGAATGAGTTACCAGATTGGTTAGTAAATCCCAATCCATCATCCTAAACATTTATATATATTAACAACACTAAACAGTTGTACTGGCTGGTTTTGTTTGTCAACTTTACACAGGTTGGAGTTATCACAGAGACAGGAGTTTCAGTTGGGGAAGTGCCTCCATGAGATCCAGCTGTGGGGCATTTTCTCAATTAGTGATCAAGGGGAGCAGGCACCTTGTTGGTGGTACCATCTCTGGGTTGGTAGTCTTGAATTCTATAAGAGAGCAGGCTGAGCAAGCCATGGTAAGCAAGCCAGTAAGGAACACCCCCCCCCCAACCCCAATGGCCTCTGCATCAGCTCCTGCTTCCTGATCTGCTTGAGTTCCGGTCCTAACTTCCTTTGGTGATCAACTGCATTGTGGAAGGTGTAAGCCAAATAAACCCTTTCCTCCCCATCTTGCTTCTTGGTCATGATGTTTGTGCAGGAATAGAAACCCTAATTAAGACAAATTGGTACCAGCTTAGTGGGGTATTCCTATGACAACCTGACCATGTTTTTGGGAGGACTGTAGAAGGACTTTGGAACTTTGGGCGAGATGATCCATTTGGTGTGAAGAGCTCTGTGGGATGTTGTGTAGGAGCTTGGAAGATAATGTTGAGAACAGCATAGAAGATGGAGGCCTGGCTTGTGAAATTTCAGGGGAAAGATTGAAGACTCTTATCAGGGCCATGTTTTGACGGTGAAGAATCTGAGGTTTTGGTTAGCTAGGGTTGAAAAATCAGCTGTGATTAACAAGATACCAGAACCACTAAAGCAAACCTTTGGGTTAGTGGGGACTATTGACGCTAGTTAGCTGGAGCTAAGAAACTAGCAGTGATTAAGAAGAGACAAGATCAGCCGGGCGGTGGTGGCGCACGCCTTTAATCCCAGCACTTGGGAGGCAGATGCACGTGGAGTTCGAGGCCAGCCTGGTCTACAAAGTGAGTTCCAGAACAGCCAGGGCTATGCAGAGAAACCCTGAAACCCTGTCTTGAAAAACCAAAAAAAAAAAAAAAAAAAAAAAAAAAAAGAAGAGACAAGATCAAAAAACACAGGAGACAGCAGTTGTTGGCGAGGATGTGGAGAAAGAGGAACACTCCTTCACTGCTGGTGGAATTGCAAGCTGGTTCAACCACTCTGGAAAGCAGTCTTGCGGTTCCTCCGAAAACTGGGCATGACACTCCCAGAAGATCCGGCTATACCACTCCTAGGCATATACCCAGAGGCTTTACCTGCATGCAATAAGGACACATGCTCCACTATGTTCATAGCAGCCTTATTTATAATAGCCAGAAGCTGGAAAGAACCCAGATGTCCCTCAACAGAGGAATGGATTCAGAAGATGTGGTATATCTACACAATGGAATACTACTCTGCAATTAAAAACAATGAATTCACGAAATTCCTAGGCAAATGGTCAGAACTTGAAAATATCATCCTTAGTGAGGTAACCCAATCACAAAAGAACACACATGGTATGCAGTCACTGATAAGGGGATATTAACCCAGAATCTCGGAATACTCTAGACACAATTCGCATATCAATAGATATCTAAGAAGATGGAAGGAGAGACCCCTGGTCCTGGAAAGACTGGATGTAGGGGAACGCCAGGACAGAGAAACGAGAGGGGGTTGAATGGAGAAAAGAGGGAGGGAAGGGGGCTTATGGGACTTTCGGGGAGGGAGGAAACGGGAAAGGGGAAATGATTTGGAATGTAAATTAAAAAGAAATAATAAAATAAAAACAAAATACAAAGTAAACAAACAAAAAAACAAACAAACAAAAAAGAGACCAGCATCACTGAGATGAAATCTTCTGGGAAGTGTTTACTGAGAACACAGAGGCTGTGTTTCAGAGATAGCCATGGTTGTATTTTGTGTTGTGGCTGGACTTGGTACTGTGTAATAGTCACCTAGGTGGTACTGGTTTTGAAGGCATGAAGGGGTCATGAAGAACAGCTGAGAATCACACTCTGAGAGGACGCAGAAGGCCATTGGTGAAGGTGCAACCTCAGTTGCAATTGATGGCCCAGGACTGAAGAGGTCATGCATAGGAGTTGAGGCTTGGCACCATGAAAAGAGCCTATGAGAGGCTATTGGTGAAGCCTAGTTATAGGGAAGACAGCAGTGTTTTGGAGTTGTCAGTGCCATGAGATGACTACCAAGAACAGCAGCAGTAGTGGAGTATAGACAGCTGCAGCCTAGAAGACAAGCTGTGTGCTACAAGGGCAGAGCTGGAGAAGTGACCCAAGCCCTTGGAGGAGCCCGCAAGATGGTGAGTTGGATCCCAGACATTGCACCACTGGAGTTTGAGTTTTGCTTTTGATTGTGACTGTGCCCTGATATTTTTCCCTCTTGAAGGAAGAAGGTATTTTAGTGCAGGAATAGAAACCCTGATTAAGACAACGGTTGTTCACTGAATATATTATGGGTATGTGTGTGTTTGTGAATGATTATTTAAAAAAAATTGAGGGGGGCTGATGAAAATGTAGAAAAGATGAGAATATAGGATAGATTAGAAAATTCTCAAACAACATAATTATTTTCCAAGTGTTAAGGGGAAGGAAACATTACTATGGAGAGAGAGAGAGAGAAAGAGAGAGAGAGAGAGAGAGAGAGAGAGAGAGAGAGAGAGAGAGAGAGAGAGAGAGAGAGAGAGAGAGAGAACAGAGAGAGAACAGAGAGAGAGAGAGAGAGAGAGAGAGAGAGAGAGAGAGAACAGAGAGAGAACAGAGAGAGAGAGAGAGAACAGAGAGAGAACAGAGAGAGAGAGAGAGAGAGAGAGAGAGAGAGAGAACAGAGAGAGAACAGAGAGAGAGAGAGAGAGAGAGAGAGAGAGAACAGAGAGAGAACACAGAGAGAGAGAGAGAGAGAAAGAGAGAGAACAGAGAGAGAGAGAGAGAGAGAGAGAGAGAGAGAGAGAGAGAGAGAGAGAGAGAGAGAACAGAGAGAGAACAGAGAGAGAGAGAGAGAGAGACTAAGAGACTGACAAACACAAAGACAGAGGGCAAAGGTAGATACAAAAAGAAATTTAAATCAGTGACTCTAAGATGAGAGTGCAGTGTACTCCAACTGTCTGTACATGAAACTTCAGAGGTTATTTCAACTTACTACAACAGATAAGTTAATTAAAAGATCTGTCAAGGAAAGTGAAAAAATGAATTACTGGTTAAAAGTATTTGTTTTTCTTCCAGGGGAACTAGGTTAGATTCACAGAACTCAGAGTCTCATGATCATCATTAATTTCAGTTTCACTGGATTCAATACCCACTTTAGACTTCCATGGGCACCACACACACAAGGTACACAGAAATACATGCAGGGCAAACATTCATTAACATAAAATGGAATAAATAAATCTAATTAAAATATTCCAAGTAAGTTGAAACACATGGATCTTCCACCAAATATGCATCAAACCAATGTTCTTTGGACAATATATAATTTTACTTGTGACATACATAAATGCAATGGTATGATGGTATATCATTTATTATACAATAGCAATTAACCAATGTTTAATACTTTAGTAATGCAAGGAATATCAAGTGTGGCAAAAGGAATGAATCTGCAATACTTATTTTTAGCAGTGTGTAATTATGATTACATTCCTACCATTTAGGAAGCATTTTAAAAAATGTAAAATACCTTCTCTATATAGCAAACCTGAAAATAATTATGGCTCTTATTACAATAGAAAATAGGCACTGGAAAGACAGTTTAGTGGTTAAAAGCCTGCATTAATTATTCTTGTAGAGCCTCCAAGTTTAGTTAAAAGGAATCACTTGGGACAGATCACATCTGCATATGACACCAGCTCTATAGTGACCAACACCCTTTTCTGGCCACTGTAGTCAGCTGCATTCATTTGCATATGCACCCACAAAAACATGCAGTCATAATTAATTAACTAATCAATCAAATAAATAGATATTAAATATTCATGAAGGTTAAGAGCAATCGAGCATTTCCAATGGGTATGCATATTTCAGAGACAACATGGCTCATATTCCTTGAAAAACTTTATTTACAGCTAATTAACTTCACTATACCAATCAAGGTTTCTGATTATTTTCACTAAGTTGAATTTCATTCTATATTATATGATAATTCATTATACAAAAATATTTAAAGTTCAGTTTTTTTCAATCTACTGATAAATAATCCATAAACAATTAGTTTCATGTAAACTTCCTAATTCCCTTGTAAGTTTCCTATTTTCTGGCATTGTCTCTTTTTTTTTTTTGTAATTTCTTAACATTAGACACTAGTGTCTAGAGTTCTGTTTCAGTGGATGCGTAATGAAGCAGTTTGATTATATGTCTGAATAAATAATTTACTTTGCTTAATACAGAAAAGAGAAAACTCTCAACAGAAACAGTGGTTATTTGGGGATTAATTCAGCGAGCAAATGATTCTAGTTCAAAGAATAAGAAAACACTGATTGAAAAAAGGCTTAAACTTTGGCATCACAGGTATGAGCAAATAGACCTGGCTCACTCTGCTTGAAACTGGCTTGATTATGAGTATCTTCTTTAGAGGGACCTCTGAATTTCTAGAAGAAAATGGTAACGCAAGGATTAGACTCAGTTCTGAAGTCTGCTTATTTCTAGCTGTTAAAATTATGAGAAAATCTCAACTATTCTGTCTTTGATCTCCTATTTTCAAAGCAGATTTTCTACAACCTAGATGTTGTTGTGAAGGAAGGCAACATAGGTAGATGATATTAAATAGTTTTTAATAGTATTTTATTATGATTGTTCTAACCATGAGTGATGTTTCATGTTTGAAAAACCAGAACTGATAACATCATGTTTATGGATTGCTATATATTTATTTAAAGATTTCATGGTATCAATGAGTAGACTTCTTTTGCTTTATTGATACCTTTTCTTCAATAACCAGTCTTCTGTCTACTCCCACCAGCTCTCTTCTGTGCTATAGACTTAACTTTTCTTCTATTATTTTCAGCATTCATATTTGTATATGTATACATACACACAAAGACTATGTACACATGCATATATACATATATGCATATATTTATAACTGGATCCTATCATATATACTATATATCTCTATATAAAGAAATATAATCTCTCTCTCTCTCTCTCTCTCTCTCTTTCTCTCTCTCTCTCTCCCTCTTTCTCTAGGTATCTAAACATTAAAATGTCCTGATTTGCATATGCTTTGAGCTGACCAGTTTAATCTGTGGTTTTTCCTGAAAAACTTTTTCTTTCTAACCAGCTACTCACTTCCTATAGCTCTTCGTTTTCCTCTACATATGTGTGCTCGTCCATTAGCATGAACTTTGCATATCTTGTGATGGCAGTAATATTGTTAAGCATTAATAACAATGTTCTTATCCTGTTCAGTACATACTTTCCAAGAAGTGAGTCCACTCATTAGACTCTTACAATGTCTCTGCTTCTTTGCCAAGGTCTCTTTAGCTTCCATTGTACAGGCCATGACCTTTGAGGGTAGAAGAGCAAGGCCACTTTTCCCTCAGCATTTTGATCAGTGATGCATCTCTCTAATAGCTTCCATTCTCTGAAAAATCTATACGCATTGATGAGGTGTAGAGCTGTACTTTTCCATGCTTATAAAAATACTCATCTGTAAAGCATTTGGAAACTATATTTCTTTAGAAATATACTACTTTTAAAGCCTTCTCTTGGGACAGGCTCTCTTTAACCATGTATTTTGGGCTAGGTTTGCATACCAAGAAATCCACCAAGCTTTATATATGATTAGACAGACATTATTATCTCCAATTTATAAATGACAGTATTTCATCTTTTGGAACATATTTTGTTTTTATATCAAAATATTCAAAGCAATATTTATTCATCATAGAGATATTGTTCTAGTTACACTAAAGTTGCCAAACCAGAAATATTTTATTAACCAGTTATTATATTATTAAAGACAGTAAATGCATTAATAAGACAAGAAATTTTCAAAATTGGAACAGCAAATAAAATATGAAAAGCAAAACAATTAATATTAGCACAACATGTAAAGAAAGAAAAGAAAAACAAAAATCTATCATTGATTAACTAAATATATGTAATTAAAGGGCTTGAGAGCAATTTTGTGTTTATAGGCAATAAAATAATGGATATTTCCTTGTTCACATCCATTAATGCAATTTGTTAGAGAATTAAAGGTATAACAATTCTAACACTAAAACTGTATTTAAAATGCGGTATTGAGAATTTTGGAATGACTATAACTATTACTTAAATGTAATAAGTATTTAAGCACTGTGCTCATTTATTTGAACTTTACGCCTTAAAGAATAGTACCTTAAAATGTTCTGTGCAAAGGTTCAGTGGTTCCCTTGAGTATTAATCTAAGACTTTCTCATGTTCATAATGTCACGTCATCATAAAATGCATCAATTTCTTGATTTTTCATAAAGAAAAATGAAAATTAAAACATGAAATTGATAAAGGGCTGAAGAGATAGAAGGTTCAGTGTTTAAGAGCAGTGGTGACCCTTTAATAGGACCCTGGTGACATGACAGTACACAACTATCTTCAACTCCAGTCATAAAGTCATAAAAACTCTTAAGAATTCATTATGTACCTGGCACATAGTGGGTGCACATACACATGTGCAGGCAAAACAACCATACATGTGGAAATAAATTATATTTTTAAAAATTCACTTTTAAAAAATAATTGATAGAATGGAAAATAAGAAGAGCATCAATTTTCAAACACACCAGCAAGGGGAGATACCATGTTCACGAGGTGGTTTTCTCAGAGCAAGACTTATCCATTGAACTCCGTAAGTGCTGACCCCTACGATTTCCCAAAATGCTGGAAAGTCAACTATATAATTTGTGCTAGTGGTGCACTCACGTTCTCCCCATTAAAAAATGTAGTGCATCAGTTATAGAGAAACTCACTTTTTTCCTTCTTCTCTCATCTATTTTACACCTACTGCAGTTTCCTCTCCCTCCCTTCCCTTCAGGCTCTCACCATCCCCGAGATGCAAACCCCTAGCCCTACTTCCCTTCAGAAAAGATCTGGCTTCTCAGGGATATCAAAGAAATACCATGTAACACGCTAAAATAAAAGCAAGCACATAATCAATCCATGAACACTGGGTGAGGCAAACCAGTAGAGAAGAAGGTCCCACAAGTAGGCCAAAGGGTCAGAGACAGCCCTTGCTCTCACTGTTAGGAATCCCACCAGAACACCAAGCTACAGTGGTGCACTGTATTCACGTTCTCCCCATTAAAAAATGTAGTTCATCAGTTATTGAGAAACTCACTTTTTTCCCCTTCTCTCATCTATTTTACACCTACCTCAGTTTCTTCTCCCTCCCTTCCCTTCAGGCTCTCACCATCCCACACATATATGAGTTTTATCATATATGCAAGAACTTACTTAGGTCAGACTCCTCCATATTTAAGACTAAGATATCAGTTTTAGAATGATCATTAGAAGTACAACCACTCTGGAAAGCAGTCTGGCGGTTCCTCAGAAAACTGGGCATGACACTCCCTGAGGATCTGGCTATACCACTCCTGGGCATATACACAGAGGCTTTACCTGCATGCAATAAGGACACATGCTCCACTATGTTCATAGCAGCCTTATTTATAATAGCCAGAAGCTGGAAAGAACCCAGATGTCCCTCAACGGAGGAACATCTGGGATTCAGAAGATGTGGTATATCTACACAATGGAATTCTACTCTGCAATTAAAAACAATGAATTCACGAAATTCCTAGGCAAATGGTCAGATCTTGAAAATATCATCCTTAGTGAGGTAACCCAATCACAAAAGAACACACATGGTATGCAGTCACTGATAAGGGGATATTGACCCAGAATCTCGGAATACCCTAGACACAATCCGCATATCAATAGATTTCTAAGAAGATGGAAGGAGAGACCCCTGGTCCTGGAAAGACTGGATGTAGGGGAACGCCAGGACAGAGTAAAGAGAGGGGGTTGAATGGAGAAAAGAGGGAGGGAAGGGGGCTTATGGGACTTTCGGGGAGGGAGGAAACGGGAAAGGGGAAATGATTTGGAATGTAAATTAAAAAAATAAAATAAATAATAAAAAAAGAAATCTCAATAATCATATAATTTGATACAAGTAAAAACACAAACAAAGATTGAAACTACAAATGATTGTTTTAGGCAGCGTGAAACAAATATGTAACTGGGACTTAGTTTGGGGTGCTACCGTTGTGACAAAACACTGTATTCAAAGCAAGATGAGGAGAAAAGGGTTGATTTTCTTAGGCTTCCACATCCACAGTCCATCACTGAAAGGAATTAGGGAAGGAATACAAAGAAGGCCAGAACCTAGAGGCAGAAGCTAATGCAGAGGCCATGGAGGGATGCTGCTGATTGGGTTGCTC
The DNA here is from genome assembly GCA_036184795.1 of Tokudaia tokunoshimensis. Taxonomy (NCBI): domain Eukaryota; kingdom Metazoa; phylum Chordata; class Mammalia; order Rodentia; family Muridae; genus Tokudaia; species Tokudaia tokunoshimensis. The sequence goes on from BTHU01000011.1 coordinate 17,439,480, forward strand.
CTCATACTTTGTTCAACCTTCTTATAGAGCTCAGAACCATCAGCTCAGGAGTGGCACAACCCACAATGGACTGGGCCCTTCATAATCAATCACTAGTAAAGAAAACACAATATATCTAGATCTTATGTAGGCATTTTCTCGATTTTGTTTCCCTCTTTTCAGATAACTCCAGCTTGTGTTGTTGACATAAAACTAGGCAGCATAAACTGTTTAATAACATTTGTTCTTTTTCACTAAATTTAAATAGAAGATGCCCTTAAAATATTAATTGATATTACATGAGACCCTTAATATTGATACTAAACAAATTACATGTAGTTTTCTTTTTTGTTCTTGCTTTTTCCTGTGCCAGGCATCACCAATCTAAACATTTTTCTCTATTATAAATGAATGTGTTCGTGATGTATTATGGCTGCTAAGTTTAAATACTTAATGTTGACAAAGGTTGTTATGAAACAGCACACTTGAGAAATGACAAAGTCTATAGACTTTGCTGATTAAAATATTATTGAGAGATTATTTTAAGCTTGCAAGTGAAATTCTTTTGAAACTAAAGCTCATAAATGATGAATAGTCTAGGAATTTAGATAAATAGAATTTACTTGTAGCTTCTTTCTGTGTGTTTATCATTTTTGTGACATATACTTTCTATGTAACTAATTTGCATTAAATATTCTCCATCTCAGATTATGAAAGCAGTAATTAAGTAACTTATAGCTTCACTGTTTTACTCAATCCAGAGGGATCTTACTGCTGTATATGCCTGTGATGGTTTTCATGTGCTTGGGCCATGGAGTGGCACTATTAGGAGGTATGGCCTGTTGAAGTACACATGGTCTTGTTGGCGTAGGTGTGTCACTGTGGGTATGGGCTTAAGTCTGTCACCCTGGCTGCCTGGAAGTCAGTGTTCTGCTAGCAGCCTTCAGATGAAGGTGTAGACCTCTTAGCTCTAAAACAATCCTAAGTCAATGCCTTTAGGTACATTTTATATTTGTCTTTACTTAAATAATTTTGAAGAAATTATGTTTAATATTTGAATGAATTGTAAGATATTCTTTATTTGCATTCATTTTTTAATGTTTTTCTGCCTTTTTATGATTTTAGGAACCACATGACTGCAAAAATACCCTAAAAGTCAGAAAAGGGTTTTGGGTTTCCTTGAACAAGTGATATAGACAATTGTGAATTGCCTAACGTGATGCTGGGAACCTACTTGTATTCCCTGCAAAAGTAGTTACCACTCGTATACATTGAGCTATTTCTCCAGTACTTCAACCTTATTTAACTTCAACTTTAACATAATTTAAATAGTTTACCCCTTAATTATGTAATAAGCAGAAGATATTTCAACTCGAAGCATAACTACTCTTTCTTATGATCCACAAATATAGCTCAATGATAGAAAATTAGCGAATATATGTGATGCTCTGGGTTCAGTACTCAGGCATACAAAGACAAAAAAAAAAAGAGAAACAAATAATTCTATTAGAAATCTAGGCATTTTTATTCTAAATTGAAACACATTTTTATTTCATCAGTTTTTGAAACTTTTGCTACTTCTTATATTTAGTTCCTGATGTTCATTTTTATTTTATAAAACCTAATTATGCACATTCACAATTTCCATAATTGTGTTTTTATAAATCCTTGTATACTAGAACTTCCTCTGAGATTATGTGTTATTTTGAAAATTAAAATATTTTTGTTAGTTCTGTTAGTCACCAATAGCAAAGCTATATTTGTGTCCTATTCCAGAAACATAGGTAACATGATTATTATTCTTTTACTTCCTTCATTTATATTAGTCTTTTAGAAGCCATATCGAACTGTCTCCCTGATGGCAATGTTGATGTTTAAAGAGTGTTAGTTCAAAATCATCATTCGGGATACTGTTTTTATTCTTTATATGTTTGTTATTTACCTCCCTATCCTGTAGCATATGCAATGGTGTACAAAATAGGTTTTGCTTTTTATTTTACTCACTGAGTTTGAATGACTTTCTTATTTATCCATGACATTGTAAGTCACTTCTCCTTTCAACATTGTCTCTTAGATTCTTTTATTTATTTTCATGACTTATATTGTACTTTAAATTTCTATATTTCTTTCATCCTTAAATATATTTCTTTGATTATATCACACATGGTATTTATGTATTTATAACTTAATACTTAATGTATGTATTATTTTTTCATATGTATTTCTATTGTACCTTTATTTTTATAAAATTGTATTTGGTTCCACTTCAATGATAATGGGAGAAATTACCCTTTTTCCTACTAAGTTTTCTTTTAATAATATATACTGTACTACTAAGCCATCTTACCTTTTTTCCTTTTAAAATTGGAAATTTTATTTATTTACCTTTCAAGTGTTATTTCCTTTCCTGTTTTCCTCTCTCCAAATTCCTTGTCCTACCCCCCCACTTTAGTCAGTTCCTATGAGGGTGCTTTCCACCCACCTACCCACTCCAGCCTCACAACCCTAGCATTCCGCTATACTGGGGCATCATTGAGCCTTCACAGGACCAAGGGTCTCCCCTCCCATTGATACCAGATAAGGCCCTTTCAGCTCCTTCAGAACTGAAGGAGCCATCTTGTCTTTTTATAAATAGTTGAGAGGAATTTTAGTTATTTGTAGAAAATATATCTACTTGAATCTACTTCCCTTGCTTTCTATTTTTTCCCAGTTTGTATTTGTTCATGTTTCTAACTGAATTTGGTCCAAGGGAAATATTTGAAGCTTAGATTCATATATTAATAAAAGATGCCACCTATTCGTTTGTAAGGCTGGTGAGAAGAACATACAATAGCTTTAAGGCCATGCCTGGATTTGTTGTGCTGTGACCAGAAGATACCATGGATTATTTAATTTTAAAGGTCCCTGGCCATCTCTGCTTGAATGTTTGTCTACATGAATTATGGGATAAAATGCAGGCATCATATTCTATTGTTTGTCCACTTAGGAACCCATCAGTCTCCAGTAGATGATCCCAAAGCCATAGTCACAAAATAAAAGAGAAAAAAGAAAGAAAGAAAAAATAAAGAAATAAAGAGAAAAATAAAAGTCAGAAAAGAAAGAAAAAAATGAATGAATGCACCAACAAAACATATTGAAGAGATGGGGACAACAGCAAAAATGAGGCGATAATATGAGGAAGTAAGAGAGTGTTGCAGTTACAAATAAACGCAGTATAATTTATACATAAACAAATTTGACGAGGGATATATTCAATAAACTTATATTTAAGAAAGATAAAATCCTTCTTTAGGTCCCTTCATCAAACTCTATAACATTTGATGACATAATGCCTCTTTGAACAACTCAGAATTTCTTCCTTAGTCCAAAATCATAGCATAAATACTGAGAATTAAATGTATATGTTTTTTTATAACCTGGTTTTCTAGTGTTTTGACAGGGTACTACTTGAAAATATATGAGTTTAGTTAACAGATTTAATTTTTGATTTTTCATTCCTATTTTACCTTAAAAATAGTCATAACCATAGACACCAAATATTTAGGAACATAATACATAATTAAATACATAAAGGGCTTTGTGACTAAAACGACCTTGTTTATCATCATTTGTTTCCACGTTTTTTCATATAGCTACAAATTTAATTAAGATTGCTTATAATTTTTACTTATATGAAAGTATGTGTTTGGGGTGTTGTGCATTTAGGTGGCTTTAGAGGAAGCAACAGCATTTTTTATTCACCAAAAGACAGAATTTGAAAATAATAAAATTAATAAACCAGCACTTTAGAAAATCTTGATAACATTACTCAACAAAGTCCACATGACAACTGGGGTGATTACTAAAACTACAGAAAGAATTAATTTCTTCCAAAGAAAGATAAGAGGCCATAGTTAATTTAGTTACAGTACAAAGGTATAGTAATTTGACCTTATACACCATATTTAATGCCTGTCTTCTAGAATCCAATGAATTCAAAGTGTGTTATAATAAAAAATAATACTTTTTTAAAATGTCAAGAATAGTTTTAAGCCAAAATTATTGGTGAGATTTATGTGTTATTTTCAATCTATTAAACCATATGGAATGTAAATGTAATCTAATTTGAGATGCATGAAATGAATAATATCTCTTAAAACTTAGATTTTCTGTAATAAAAGCATCTCCTAGAGAAAATTTAACCAAGATTAAACCCAGACAACTAGGAAATATTGGGAAGAAAGGGTTACTAGGATGCAAAGTATGAATCCAGTTTCTTTGACAGGCTGTGATGAAGAAGCAGGTTGTTACCTGAAAAACAGTATGGACAACGAGTTCCTAAACTATTCTAAGATTTATCTTTTCATTAAGAAACATAAATTCTCCTCTACCTTGGGATTCTATGGACAAGACCAAAAAGATTTGCTTAAATTAAAAGCAATAGAGTGAGAATTATATGTTTAGTAAACTGTCTGGAGACATAAGAGAGTGAAAGAAACCTGTAGGAGTCATGTTTCAAATCAAGACATATTGTTGTTAGCAAGTTTCAAAAACATAGAGGCAGGATTATGGCTATAAAATTCCAAGAGAAAACTTGGGAAAATGGTACTTATGATTTTAGGTTAATTTTTATTTTTCTCTGTTTTTGTTGTCTTTATAATTAACCAATAAATCTATATGTAACAACAGATGTTAGGATACTTCTAATATACATTCTAATGTTTACGATTGTGAAAACGATATAAAATCTTTGACTGATAAAAGATATATCATATCTCATTTTTTAAACTGGAAATACAGGCAACACACACACACACACACACACACACACACACACACACACACACACACACACATATATATATATATATATATATATATATATATATATATATATATATATATATATATACAGAGAGAGAGAGAGAAGAAACACTACTAATTTTTTATTAGAGTAAAATCCAGACTTATAGATAAAAATAGATTAAATCACCCATTTGTATACATACCAAAATTTATCACAGCCAGAATCTATACAACTTAAGAAACTTATATAAATTTAGAATTTACTTTGAGAACAAAATGTTTTATCCTTCATACCAATTTGATATTTCTGATATCAAATATATTTTATATATTTACCTCCCATCAGGACCACATATTCCATGACATAATTAAAATTAAGAAAAACAAGTAGCTTTATATTTGCTCTCGTAATTTGAATCTATTGCCTGCATTTATTCCTCCCTCATTCCCATTTATTTGTCATTCTTGTTTTGTTTTTTCTTCTCATCGTATCACATGGTGACAACTTTTATAATAGAGTAATGAGCTGTATCCCCTGGCATGTGTGCTCTCATGATGAGCAATATATCTATAACACATGAGACAAAATAAAACCTTCCTCCCTCAAGTTACTTCTGTCGAGTGTTTGGTCATAGTGACACAAGAAGAACTGTGTTATTAATCATAGTGCCTTAGCCCTACATAATGATTCTAGAAGGACTAAATTCACATTCATAATTTGTGTCATCTTGACCCTGAAGAAAGCTTCTTATCACATTGGAATTTCACAGTATAATTGTATTTTATCCAGAATGATAGAAAGATATGAGAACATATTTTACTTGTTGACTAGATGCCACAAAGGACATTCCTTTTTACACTAGGCTTTCTTAATGTATAAATACAGCTTGATTCAAAAACGATATATGCATATTATATTTGTGAAATTTGGCAATGTAAAGACAAGATTTATTTTAAAGATATGGCAAAGAGTTTTACTTTAAAGTAAGTATTTTTCTGTTCATATAAAAACAAAACAAACCATCTATTTATATGCATAGAATAGACATTATTAACATTTTAAAGATTAAAGAGTAAAAATCAGAAAATGTTTACAATCATTATAAGAAAGAATTGCACCTAGGTCAACCTTTGTGTAAATTGGGACTGAGTAGTGTAGTAATCTATTTTTGTATCTGCAATCTTGTTCCAGATTCTTATGGTCTTTAATGTTCTCATTGAGAAATCTGCTGTTATTCTGATGGGTTTCCTCTATATATGACTTACATTTTTTTCTTTTGTAGTTTTCAGTGATATTGCTTTCTTGCATATGTTTAGTGTTTTAGATACAATATGCCACAGGGAATTGATTTTTTGGGCTTTTTATATTTGGTGTTTTCTGTGTTTCTTGTATTTGTAGGAATTTTTCATTCCTTTACTTTGGAAGTTTCCTCATATATACTTGATGAATGCTTGGTTTATTCCATTGATTTAGAATGACTCTTATTTATCTATGCATGTAATTTGAAGATTTGGGTTTTTGTTTTTTTCAAACATTTAAGATTTGGGTTTTTTAAGCTGTCCTACCATTTCTGAATATTATTTTCTTGATAGATTGTTTTAAATGTTTGGTTTATTTGCTCATTTGGCCTAATTCTTCTACCTAATCTTCAATTCTGATATGCTTCAACTTTCAACTCTATCTATTCAACTATATCTGCATGCTTCTTTCAACTATATATATATGGAGTTAAGGTCTCCTCCATGTTTTGATCAGTATTGGTTCATCATTGAAGTGTAGAAAAAATGATTATCAGTTTTCTTTTCACATTCTTCTACTCATGTACTAGAGACAGGAAGTACAGCAGAGAAGACAATGTTATTTCAGGAATACAAAGGGCTGCAGTCATTCTCCGTGAATTTAATTCAAAAGTGGATTTTTACTATACAGAAATACCCTTTTGCTGCTTTGTTTGTTGTAGGGCTCCATAGACTAAAGAAGGAAATCCATTAATCTCACTATGTTTTTCTACATAGTAATGTAAATCTTCAATATTAGACCCAATAGTTGATTCAGATCTAGTAAAAAAAATATGATATTTTTGCACATGAGCAGTAGCTTACATTTTCTGATAAAATTGAAGATTTACATGGAAAGTATTTCTGATAAAATTGAAAAAATATATGGAAAAACATTAAAATTGAAGATTATCATGGAAAATTATACAGATAAAAGGGTAGGCATAAAAATATTTCTAAGTTGATTGAAAGTGAAATTATAAACATTTTCTGATAAAATTGAAGATTTACCTGGAAAATATCTCTGATAAAATTGAAGAAATATATAAAAAACGTGTTAAGATTGAGTATTTCATGTAAAAATTATACAGATAAAATGGTAGGCATAAAAATATTCCTAAGTTTTTTGAAAGTGGAATTATAAACACTTTCTGATAAAATTGAAGATCTACAAGGAAAATATTTCTGAAAAAATTCAAGAAATATATAGAAAAACATGCTAAAACTATTACATAGAAAATTATACAGATAAAATGGAAGGTTATAATTCTACTTTCAATCAACTTAGGAATATTTTAATTCCTACCAATTTATCTGTATAAATTTCTTCAATTTTATCAGAGATATTTTCGATGTAAAACTTCAATTTTATCAGAAAATGTTTTTACTTGTACTTTCAATCAATTTAAGAATATTTTTATGCCTACCATCTTATCTGTATAATTTTTCATGAAATAGTCAGTTTTAAGGTGTTTTTCTATATATTTCTTGAGTTTTATCAGAAATATTTTCCTTGTAGATTTTCAATTTTATCAGAAAAGGTTTATAATTCCACTTTCAATCAACTTAGGAATATTTTTATGCCTACCATTTTATCTGTATATTTTTTCCATGAAATAGTCAATCTTAACGTGTTTTTCTATGTATTTCTTCAATTTTATCAGAGATACTTCCCATGTATATTTACACAATGGAATACTACTCAGCAATTAAAAACAATGAATTCATGACATTCTTAGGCAAATGGGGAACAGGGGGAGTTAAGAGGGCTTATGGGACTTTCTGGGAGGGGAGAACCAGGAAAGGGGAAATCATTTGCAATGTAAATAAAGAATATAGGAAATAAAATAATAATAATAATAATAGTAATAATAATAATAATAATAAAGTAGCTTACATCCATTTTAGAATCACCGCTTTAAAATTACTGAGAATAATTTAAAAGAATCTCTACAAAAAAAAAATAGTACATGGGCTAAAACCTAAGCTAATTTGTTATCATAATGTTTTTCAACAGATGAAAAATTCTATAAAGAATACAATTATGTTAATGAAACATCAAGGAAAATGTAAAGATTTCATGTCAATATTGCTATAATACTAATACCCAAAAGTAAAAAAAAAGAATACTAATACCAACATTATATGGAAGAAAGTCAATATTAAATGAACTAACTTAATATAAATTTTATATGTATTCTCTATTATTTTAAAAGTGTAGAACAATTACAAATTTTTTGAGTACCAAATAAATGTTTCGATAAATGAAACAAGCAGTTTCATCATACTGTAAATGTCTAATAAAAGCAATTATTCAGTTTATATGTTTTCCTCCATTTCTCCTGATACCAATTATGGACTACATGTCATGATTATAATCTTTTAAATAAATGTACACATCTGAGCTTGAGTAGAACACATACTTTTTACATATGTGTTCTCCATATGATTAATGCTTTGAGATTATATTATTTTTGGCTTACTTTTGTTAATAGTACTATTCTAACATTAAGAAATATGTAGTAGATACTTTTCTTGGGAGTTTCTTTAAATATCTAAAATTATCATGTGCGAATATGTGTAGGTGTGTGTGTGGCATGTATGTAGGATGTTAATGAGGGGTTGTGTTAGCAATATATAGAGAAAAAGAATGCAGAAATTAGGTGTCAGCTACTTGCTGAGTCACCATGAAAAAATAGTAACAGATACAATTTGAACTATTAATGCGATGAATTTTAAATACCTTATTGTAGAATTACAAACATAATGTAAGATGTAAAAGGCTTAACTGAGACCTTAATTTTTCTTTGAAATTGAAAATAGGTTTTAGGATATAATAGATTTATTTTGGTAAAGAGTATTTGGAATTAATATTTCATTTTGTTATTGACTACTTTGCCATTCTTTTCAACAAGCTCTAAATTGACAAGGAAATAAAATTTGCACAAAAATTTTTACTTAATCCATTTTATTGAGTCATAACTATCTGTCTGAGTTTTGTTTGTAACTTACAAAATAAACTTTTTTCTCAGTAACATTGCCTGAAGGGATTGGTTAATGTTGTCAATCAAAGATGATATTTAAAATCGCTAAAGAAAGTCGTATTTTTATCATGCCAGTGCAAGATTTTCAAATTTAGGTTAGTAAATATAGGAAGATCCGTCCTATATGCAGATGTTAACATTTCATGTCTTTGGTCTCTGACCAAATAAATACGAGAAAGTGTTCACATGAACACTTGCTCAGAAAATAAGAATTCATCAATTTGTTTTCTTGAATATTGATAAAATATGACTAACCTCATGTTCATGCTACCATAAATCCCCATCTACATTGTAATCTATACCCTGAAAGTATTTGTGTTTCCTTAAATTCATTAGGAATAATCACAGATCATTGCTGGCAAAAATTCATTGGGTTGACACTAAGAAAAATTTATCTATTTACTCCCACTTTGATGTAGCATTGCCAAGAATGAGTTCACATTTGAATTCTCTCTCTCTCTCTCTCTCTCTCTCTCTCTCTCTCTCTCTCTCTCTCTCTCTCTCTCTCTGGCTGGGTCTTATGTCATGTCTATCTGTTTTATGAGTTTGAATTTCTGCCTGCCTGATGTCTGTTTTGTCTGTCCCTGTGTCTATAACTGTGACCCTAACACAGGCCTTTTTGTTCTGTATTTATTGAAGAGCACAGGAAGAATCACGTGGATGTGGGCTGGGGATATCCACGTGGAGACAGAGTGGGGAGGAAGTACAGGATGTGGAACAGTCAGATGGTGGACAGGGGTGGAGAGGAATAAAATATGGAGTATAAAAGAATAAATAAATTAATTAATTAAAAAATAAATATTTAACATGATTTTTATAAGATCTGAAAGATTACCAACTCCTACTGAATCAACAAACTCAAATAACAGTATTGGAATCATCAGAGCAAATAGACTTATCTATATCCAAGTTGCCTCCAGCAATTATGGTAGAATTTTTTTATTGGATATTTTATTTATTTTCATTTCAAATGTTATCCCCTTTCTTAGTTCTGCCCCTCAACACCCCATATCCCATCCTCCCTCCTCCTGCTTCTATAAGGGTGCTCACTCAACCACACACCCACTCCTACCTCCCTACCCTGGCATTCTTCTACACTGGGGCATCAAGCCTTCACAGAAACAAGGGCCTTTCCTCCCATTGATACCTGACAAGGCCATCCTCTGCTACATATGTGGCTGGAGCCATGGGTCCCTCCATCTGTACTCTGATTGGTGGTTTAGTCCCTAGGAGCTCTGGGGGTTCTGGTTGGTTGATATTGTTCTTCCGATGGAGCTGCAAACACCTTCAGCTCCATCAGTCCTTTCTCTAACTCCTCCATTTTTCTTTTCAACAAATCGCTACCACCACATAATGCATACATACACACAAGTATTGCTGTGTAAGTGTAGGGATAAACACATTTAATGCAATAGATATGTAATAGCTTAAGTTGATTACATAGGTTCTAAGGCAAGTAAAGTTGGTTCTTATGTTATTTTCTTAAAGACAGATTAAACAAACAGGCCAATGTATAGCAGGTTAACAATGTGGAAACCCGAGTAGGACCTCAAGATGTCTTATTAATTTTGTTTATGGGGTCCAGAAAAAGTTCTATTCACTTTGTATATAAAATATATTTTCATAACAAGGTCTTACCACAACTTTTAGTCAAAATAGGTCTTTGTTCTTCTTAAGGTTGATTTTCACAGGTATTTGTCATAGGAAGATACAAATTACTACAACAGAAAATTGAAGCCAAGACTGAGGTTAATGCTGTTGTAAGGCTATGTGGTTGGTAGGACTTTGAGACTTATTTGGATCTATAATTTTGAAAAGAGTAGATATTAGATTAGAAATTTCTTTGCATGATATATTTAGAAGTTAATTTTATTGAAAATTAAAATAATGCATAAATAATAAATGTACCACAGACAGTGACAGTATGATTCATGAGGGTACAGAGAGGAACAAAGGACATTATCAGCATCAATGATAAGGAACATCATGTGTAATACTGGTAGAGTCTGGCTATCTTCTGACTGTGCCTTGACAACATGAGTGAGGCTGATGAATTAACTTATTTTGTAGAGGAAATCTTCATACAGTAACATTCAGGTTTTCTCCGGTCTATTACTTACTGCTCTTGTCTGGGCTAAAGTAGGAGATATTTTTTAAATACAGGAGACAGCAGGTGTTGGCGAGGATGTGGAGAAAGAGGAACACTCCTTCACCACTGGTGGGATTTCAAGCTGGTACAACCACTCTGGAAAGTAGTCTGGTGGTTCCTCAGAAAACTGGGCATGACACTCTCAGAGGATCCTGCTATACTACTCCTGGGCATATAACCAGAGGCTTTCCCTGCATGCAATAAGGACACATGCTCTACTATGTTCATAGCAGCCTTATTTATAATAGCCAGAAGCTGGAAAGAACCCAGATGTTTCTCAATGGAGGAATGGATTCAGAAGATGTGGTATATTTACCCAATGGAAAACTACTCTGCAATTAAAAACAATGAACTCACGAAATACCTAGGCAAATGGTCAGAACTTGAAAATATCATCCTTAGTGAGGTAACCCAATCACAAAAGAACACACATGGTATGCAGTCACAATACGCATATCAATAGATTTCCAAGAAGATGGAAGGAGAGACCCCTGGTCCTAGAAAGACTGGATGTAGGGGAATACCAGGACAGAGAAGCAACAGGGGGTTGAATGGGGAAAAGAGGGAGGGAAGAGGACTTATGGGACTTTCGGGGAGGGAGGAAATGGGAAAGGGGAAATGATTTGGAATGTAAATAAAAAAATTAGAAAAAAAAAGTGAAGGAAAATCGGGAATGCCTTAATTAAATTTCTGTTACAGTGATAATTCACTGTTCAAAACCAAACAAAAGAGTTTATTTGTCATACACACTCCTATCATAGTCTATCATTGAGAGAAGTAGGGCAGTAACTCAAAAAGAGCAGAGACAGGAACTATCAAGAACATTTGAAAGTAAAGAGTCTATGTTGAAAATATCCCTAAGTGGGTTCTCACTTACAGACCAAATTCCTAGAGAAGTGTATTCACTTGGGTAGCTCATAAGACACTCAGAAGTAAATGCAACTATGATACAAGGTAGGTCAAGTACCAAACTAGCATTGGAATTTGTTAGTTACCCATGGAGCACTTAGTTTAACAGAAATGGGAGATGCAAGGTTGAATGAGCCACGAAACCTTTAACCATGATTCTAATGAGTTTCTTAGACCAAACAAGATATAACAAGGTCGAAATTGCTGCAGAATTGCCTTGTAAAACTACTGTATGACAGTGTGAAGGTGAAGTCTAAGTTGCAATATAAACCAAGGGATATTGGAGATATTCAAGCGAAGGCATGGATACATCTGTTAAAAAAAAAAAAAAGCTATATGTACAAAGTGGAATCTCTCCAAGAGAAAAGTAATGGATGCTAAAGACTTAGGTATGGATTGAATAGAGTACTCTTACTATTTGAAGCCCAGGTGATTTTATCATGATCCCCAGTTACAGGAATCATTCATTATTTTCCTTTCTGTGTCTATAACTAGGCATGACTTTTAATTTGCCCATTCGCCAATTGCTCTTGCTCAGCTCTGATCATTCTTTACTATTCACTCCATTCTTCCCTTCTTTTTTGAGATTGTTTATGGCATGTCATTTTATATTTGTGATGTACAGTTGGGTAAGTTTGAGAGCCAAGAAATTGTCTTAAGTTTCAGAAAAGAGTTTGAATTCTTCATGAGTTTTGAAACTATTATAAACTATGTAATATTTAAAATTGAGCTGGATGTATTATTCACCATTAGATAGTCATGAGACTATGTGGACAAGGAGTGGAGTTGATGTCTCCACTCCTTGATAAGTGATAAGTTTGGGTGTCTAATTCCAACAGGAAGAGATATAATGGCTAGTTTTGATTTTAAGATGGTTCATGGTATCAAATCAGTAGGCATGTCTGGAAGATTTTTTTTATAATGGATGTTTTATTTATTTATATTTCAAATGTAAAATACCCTATCCCATCTATCCTCCTCCTGCTTCTATGAGGGTGCTCCCCTAACCACACACCCACTTCCACCTCCTTACCCTGGCATTCCCCTACACTGGGGCATCAAGCCTTCACAGGAACAAGGGCCTCTCCTCCCATTGATGCCTGACAAGGCCATCCGCTGCTGCATATGTGACTGGAGCCATGGGTCCTTCCATATGTACTCTTTGGTTGGTGGTTTAGATCCTGGGATCTCTGGGGTTCTGGTTGGTATTCTTAAGTGGGTTAATTGAGATATGAAGATCCATCTCCCATGTGGGCTATGATGTTTCACATCTTTGAATCTAGAGTGGACAAAAGAAGGCTTACCATACTTAGCTTCCTTTGTATTGATAACATTTGACTATCTTTGTTCCTGACACCATTGTTTACCTGCCACAATTTCCAAACCAAAATAAACTGTTTCCCTTAAGTTGCTTTTGACGAATATTTTGTTAAAGCAATAATATAAACAAATAAAATATCAAATTTCTGGACTTATATTTTATAAATTTTTAAGGCTGAAATTCATAAGTATTTGAAATAACTTGCTCTTGTGGAACATGTATGAAATAAAATGCACTTAATATGATTACCTGATTGAGAGAAAAAAATAATCTTTGAAAACTCAAATGGTGAAAATCTGTGAGTGCAATTCTACCCTGGATCAACAATTATATGATTAAATTAATTGATTATATATTTTTATTTAAAACATAAAATATGATTTATTCTTTTTAAATAGTTTATAAAAAAGAAAACTCATTATAATCTTTGGATGGTCCAGATGATGTGTATTCATGTCTCCCATTTATCAGTTTACTAGCTGTTTAGGTCTAACACATTCATATTTATCTACATCAGTTTTCTCCAAACTATGAGTAATGACTTGAATGTCTGTCACTGTATTAGTTAAATGAATACATATGAAATATAATAAAAGTACATCATTCTCTTACATTCGATTTTAAGTCATCTATATTATTTACAAAATAAATAAATTTTCCAGTCACATCTACAAAATTACAAGATATTTCATGGCAGTGAATATTTTTAAATGTAGAAGATTTAGTAAATGATGAATGCTAAAAAGGAAATTAATTTTTGAATTTACTTGATTGTTAAATCTTATTAAACAGTATTTATTAATACGAATTCATGAATCTCTCAAGTGGTCTAACTAATTTTACTTAGAAAGTACTAATTTCCCATAGGAAAATTTCAAATATTCACAATCTCTCAATAGTATCAGTTACATAAATATTTTTAATAAGCAAGGTTAATACTCAATAATATTGTAAATTGATACCAATAATAATTTTATGATATGCCACATACATAATTTATTTTTCAAATATTGAAACCCCCACTAATTTATCAGATATTAAAGTTTTACACTAATATGAATTGGTAGTTACTCCCTAAATAGAAGAATGCTAAGAAATTATGAATATCGATATCTACTATACAAATAAATATAAATCAAACAATTAAAAACCAAAGGTTAAATTCTCAGTACTTATTATATGACATATAATTATGATAGATGGTTTTACAATATCTCTATGAAAATGAAATTTGTTGTTCAAGAGATGATTCAGCAATAAAAAGCACTTGTTGATCTTTCCAAGAACCTGGGTTTTGTTCCTGGCAAACCACAGAGAAGATCGCAATTATTAGTAAGTTCAGCTCCAGGGAACTTAGTGTCTTCTGACCTACACTGGCATCAGTCAAGGGGTACACACAAATGTATGAAAACAAAACACTCACACATACAAACCAGTAAAAATTTTCAGTAGAATTTGCCACAGAGTATAATTTCAAATAAGAATAAATATTTCAATATTTTACAAAGACAGTTTGCTTTTAGTATGTGTCCCAACAAGGGGTGCATAATGCTCACATAATACTTACTTTAGCAAACTCATATATAAAATAAATGTGTATAAACATATATATATATGTTTATACAAATGTATGTGTATATATATACACAAAGTGACAAAAGTTTTAAAAGTTTAAAACTTTGAAATTTTTCATCCAATTTTAAGAGTTCTAACATAAACCTATGTCATCAAGATAATAGACTATAGAAACCCAGTTATCTTTGCTACAGCTATGTCTCATGGGTTCATCTTTACAATGCATTTTATGGGAGCAAGGATATAAGCTGGACACTTAAAACTGTCTCAAGATTAGTCAGAAGTGCAGAGTTTACAGGTTCTCCAGATGGTTTTTTAGTCTTACTTGATCCAATATTTTCTCACTTTGCTCCCTTCCCTATTTTTTAATGGTAAGGTATATCCTGTGCCATCATATGCTAGAAGTGTGTTATCTGGTTTGTTATTTTGATTTCATAGGGGATTAAAATCACCTAAGAGATTGCCAGGAGTCAAAAAGATGCTTTGAAATTTGGACTTTTAAACACTGTTGAAGCTGTAATAAACCATGGGAAATTTGAAGTTGGAATTAATGCATTTTATATTATGCTTTGGTTACAAGTCTATTGGAATCAAAGAGTGGAATATGGTGGTTTGAACAGTTATACACTTTCCCATATCCCATGTGTACTAGCTGGTTTTGTGTCAACTTGAGTTATCATAGAGAAAGAAGCCTCCTTTGAGGAAATGCCTCCATGAGATCCAGGTGTAAGGCATTTTCTCAATTAGTGATCAAGTGGGGAGGGTCCCTTGTAGATGGTGCCATCTTTGGGCTGGTAGTCTTGGATTTTATAAGAAAGCAAGCTGAGCAAGCCAGGGAAAGAAGTCAATAAGTAACATCCCTCCATGGCTTCTGCATCAGCTCCTGCTTCCTGACCTGCTTGAGTTCCAGTCTTGACTTCCTTTGGTGATGAACAGCTGTGTGGATGTGTAAGCTTAATAAACCCTTTCCTCCCCAACAGTTTCTTGTTGATAATGTTTGTGCAGGAATAGAAACCCTGACTAAGATACCATGTGTTTGAATGCTTGGACCATAGTGTCACTAATAAGAGGTACAGCCTTGTTGGAGTAGAAGTGGCCTTGTTCAAGGAGGTATATAAGATATTGTCAGGGAGGGGGGAGGGAAATTGAGTTTTCCTGTGTTCAAGCTATATCCAATGACATAGTCTTCTTCTGCTGCCTTCAGGTCAAGATTTGGAACTCTTGGCTCTTCCATCACCATGTCTGCCTCAATACAACCATACTTCCAATCATAGTGATAATGGCTCTGAAATTCTAAGCCAGACCCACCCAAATGCTTTCTTTTATAAGTGTTAGCATGGTCCCAGTGTCTGTTCATAGCAATAGAAACTGTAAAGTACTCAGCTTTGTCAAGGCCATCTATCTATTGGAGAGTGTTCTATTGTAGTCAATATAATAGTTACGTTTCTGTTGCCATGAATTTTTTTTTATAATGTATATGTGTATCTTATAGCATAAGGAGTTTATTTTGACTACTTATAGTTCCAAAGGATGTAAGATGGATATGAGATCATTATGGCAGAAAACCATAGCAATAGTGACAGTTATGCAAGCTAGAAGCTTAGAGCTCATCTTTTCAACCAAAGGCATAAGGCAAAGAGAATGAAATAGAAGTATAGAAAGACTATATAATTCAAAACACTGTTCACAACAGAATACCTCCACCAACAAGGCTATGTCTCCTAAACTTCATCAAATAATGCCAGAAACTAAGTACTCATATACTTGAACATACTGATGGATGGTATGTCTTCTTCAACCTATCACATTACAATGCCTGGCTCCCATAGGCTCATGGGCAATTCATGATGAAAAATACATTTAGCTTATCTTTAAAAGTGCTTATTGTCTTTCAAAATGTTGAAGTGTCCAATATTCCAATTTCTAAAATATTTTTGGAGACTCAAAGGAACCTCACAACATAAAACTATGGCAAAGTCAACAAATAAAGTATATGCTTCAAATACACAATAACACAAAATATAAATTCTTATTTCAAATGCAGAGAAAAAATTGAGACCCATTTGAAAAATCCTTGGCCAAAGCCAGAGTGAAACCTATAAAGGAAAACATCAAGTTTTTTTTTTATTCAATATCTTGAAGTTTCAATTCGAAGAGATTTAGTGGCTGAGCTCTTCCAGCTTTTCTGCATGCAATATACATCTCTTACTTGGCCTAGTTCCACTCTATACATGCAAGTCTCTTTGGGAGATATTATATGGATCTGACATCTCCTACATAGTAGAGCTTCCACTATAACTTTCACTTCATATTAAAGTTTCACATAATGGTCTTTGGCCTCTCAGTGCCTTAAGGCAGGAACTAACCTACCATGCACTAAAATATTCAGCTATATTTAACTGTGGAGAGGAAATCTGCAGGGTGTTTTTCCTATTGTATCCTTCAGAACTATAAAGTCAGTTACTTACAGGTAACATTTCAGAGATAAGCTGGAAGTTGGAGATAGATTTGTTCCCCATAGAACCTCATTTGCAGCATTTTTTGTATGCAGAATATTTCTCAGAGCCAAAATACCTTTAATCGTTTACATTTGAAAGAGAGAATATTATTTGGGTGAGGACTTGCCTTGAGGGAAAACTTTTCTTTGTTTCAGTGATAGTAGAGCTCTCCTTAATGTTACTAATATTCTTAATAACCACAGCTTCTCTTCTAGCACCTGTATAAGGTATTATCAACAATAATCACATCAGCTACTCAAGCATATTCAGTCTTGAGCTTTACTTCTCAAAAGAAATGCATTAAATATTATCAGTTTATTCATTTTGCATTATGCTACATGTTAGAACAAGAAAGAAGACAAGTGATGTTTCCCCAAATAATAGATTAAAGGCCTCTACATTAATTGATAAATTTTCTTCTCTGAAACTTCTTAAATTGGGATTCCATGGTTTGCATTTTTCTGAATATTATTTGCCTTCCATGGATCGTACTATGGTGACCTACAAAACTTTGCTTGCAGCACTAATTCAACTTTTAGTCTTAGTTTGGAAGACTTTCATATTCTTCATGAAAGAAACATAGTCAAGTTCCTCATGGAAATAGTATGTTCTCTGGTCTCAACACCTGTATTATTTCCTTATAAAATACTATGATAAAGAGAAACTTATGAAAAAAGAAGGTTATTTTGGATCATGGTTTTAGAGTGAAGAGGGGCCACCATGGTGAGGAGTTCTAGCATCAATAGTCAGGCATGAAGGCAAAAACTGGAACTTACATCTACAAATACAACTGTGATGCAGAAAGAATTTGGGGTCATGTGAATCCTTATAACCTCAAAGCCTTTTGCCAATCACTTACTTCCTTTACCAAGGCTGCCATGTCTAAACTTCCCAAAAATAGCAATACCAACTGAAAACCAGATATACCAATGATGGAGATCATTTCTCATTCGAAGTACTATACTGCTATCATTCAGAAAATAATATGTGATTTTAAATCAAGGAAATTTCATTTAAGTAATATGGCATACTTCTGCTTTTTGCGACATTTAGAATTATAATATACTCTTGGTTCTTTGTATAATGAAGGGATCTTCAATCTCTTATTAGTTTTGGCTTAAGTATATTTTTCCAGGTGTTATAGCAGCTATGACACTGGGTTCTTAGTGCCATTTGACTCCTGTATCTCTATGTTTTTCTCCTAATAATGACCATCTTGAATGGTGAGGTGTGATTCTTAGAATAGGTATTATAGTCTGTGTCTGTTTATTGAATAATTGAGACTTAAAATAATTATTATTAATGAACAATTTATTTTTTGGATCAAGACCTCAACATAAAACCTGATATTCTAAACTTGAGATAAGAGAAATTGGATAGCAGTGTTGAATTCATTGGCACTAGAAAAATCTTTCTGAACAGAATGTCATTAACATAGGCACTAAGATCAACAATTACTAAAATGGAAACCAATGAAACTGAAAAGCTTCTTCATGACAAAGGATACCATCATTCAGCAAAATGTGGCACCCTACAGAATTTAAAAAATAAACAGATTTTGCCCACTACACATTACATAAAAAACTAATATTCAAAACATACAAATAAGCAACAAAAGATAAGTAACAAGAAAGTGAGATATATACATATATATATATATATACATATATATATGCAGAGAATTAACAAAAGTAGAAACTCAAATACTTAAAAAATGTTCAATATACTTAGCCATCAAGAAAATGATATCGATAGTGCTTAAGATGTCATCTTATATCCTATTGCTAAGATCAACAACAACAATTGACAATCTACGCCGGTAAGGCTGTGGAATAAGGGAAATACTCAGAAATTACTTGTGAGAATGTAAGCATGTACAACCACTATGAATATCAGTCTAGTGGTTCTGCAGGGAGATTGAAATTGAACCACCTCAATAAACAACTATATTATATTCTTGGTAATATAATCAAAGATAGGTTCTTCCTGTCACACAAGATACTTGATTAACCATGTACATTGCTGCTCTATTCATAATTAGACACAAATTGGAAATAACCTAGGAATATAAACAGAAGAATAGATTTTCTAAAGTAGTATATTAACATAATTGAATATTACTCTGCCTTTGAAAAATTAAATCATAAAATTCTCAGGTAAATGGAAGGTACTGGAAAAAAAATTTCCTGAGTGAGGTAGCCCAGACCCGGAAAAACAAATATGTTGCATAATTGCCTATTATGTGGATATTATCTGATAAGTCAGTGATAACCAGGCTCTAGTCCATAGAGCCACAGAGATTAGATATAAAGGATTAAGATTAGCACATTTATTACCCCAGGAAGTTAAATAGAATAAGTGGTTATAGATGGACCAGGAGAGGGCAATGGGGACTAGAATGGAAGGATTAATTAGAAAACGAGAGGAAGGAGAGGGGCAAGGGAGGGAATATGGGGGAGACAACAAAATGTAAAAGCCAATTGAGGGGTAGTACGTAAACCTAACATAGTAGAAGCTTCTTAACATATACATATATATTAATGTGATCTAAATGCAAATTATGGAAACTGAGCCCTATCTGGACATTCTTATCACAAAAATAAATCTCCCAGTACTGGGATTGGGTTAGAGGTAATTGATATGCTGCTGGATGGAGTACCATAGGAACCCTCAAATAATCTAGGCTGTTTCCAAAAATATAGGTACTTCCTGAAAACTGACTGCAAGGCTCCATTACAGATGACAACATATACA
Source organism: Tokudaia tokunoshimensis (assembly GCA_036184795.1). Classification (NCBI taxonomy): domain Eukaryota; kingdom Metazoa; phylum Chordata; class Mammalia; order Rodentia; family Muridae; genus Tokudaia; species Tokudaia tokunoshimensis. The sequence continues at coordinate 17,459,772 of BTHU01000011.1, forward strand.
CAACTCACTGAACATGTGGAAGTCAATATTAAGCCTATATAAAGCTTTATGCCTACCTACATTTTAGTACCGTTGATACATGAAGATATTTTTCATTATACCAAAGGAGAAATGTAAACATCAACCTAGCCACAAAATTTCCTCTACAATTCTATGCTATCTGCAATTTTGGTTGGTGCAATGGTAGCAAAAAGCTTGTGTGAAAAATCAGCTAATACCTGATTTGACTTATTGTTTAGTCCATGAGAAAAAAACCCTACCAACACCACTTAAGTAAAAGAGAACATGAGATTAGATAGCTCAGGGTTCTACGGTAAAACCAAATACTGCAGGGCCCTTTTAACTCTGTTTGCTTGTTTTGTCCTAGTCTGGAGTCTTAATTAGGGTCTCATTGTTGATTTCACTTTTCTGTAAACTAGGCTGGCTCTCAACTCAGAGATCTGCATGTCTGTCTCCTGAGTGCTGGTATTAAAACTTACACCAGCTCAGTGCTGGGATAAAAACTTATGCCCGGATATTAAACTTTTCCTTAATTCTTTTTCACAAGGTGGAAGCTTGGCTGGGAAGTTAGCCCTGAGGTTAACACTCTTACATTTAATATCTTTAATCTATTTATATCTGTGACCATAGGTTTTAAGTCCATTCCATTCTCTGGTGCCCATTTAATCCTTAAATAATACATATTGTATTTTTTTCTAGCTTACTCCTGTTCATCAAAACACTTGTTACAACTCCACAAAGTCTATACTAGGGTATTTTGAAAATTCTTTTGCCAAAGAAATTAATCCAAATCTCTTCACATTAGCCTCAGCCAGGCTTTTAGGACAAAGACAAAAAGCAGTCCATTTTTTACTAATATATCGCAAGAACTAACTCTAGGAAACATACTAAAATTCTTCTTCACTAAAACCTCTTGAGCCAGGCTCTCACAGTTTAAACCATGCTTAGTGTCACTCTCTTCCATGTTCCTACTATAATGGCCCATTAAACTCCTCTTAAATTATTCAACTACTTTGCTAATCCACAGGAACAAAATCCACGTTGCTTCAAACAAAACATGATCAGGCCTATTTCAGCAATACCTCAGTTCCTGATAAAAAAGAACATCTGTCTTAGGGTTTCATTGCTGTAAAGAGATACCATGGCAAGGTCAAGTCTTATAAAAGAAAATACATAATATGGGCTGGTTTACATTTTGAGACTTTTAGTTCATTATCATGATGGTGAGAAGCTTGGCAGCATCCAGGCAAATATGGTGCTAGAGAAGGAGTTGTGAGTTCTAGGTCTTGTCGGCAGAGAGCATAAGGGGAATTATGTGTCACATTGGGCCTAGCTTGAGCATAGGAGACTGCAAAGCCCACACCCATGGTGACACAGTTCCTCCAACATGGCCTCATCTACTTCACCAAGGTTATACCTCCTAATAGTGCTACTCCCCGTGAGCCACACATTCAAACAATTGAGTCTTTGGGAGCCATACGTATTCAAACTACATTGGATATGTTAGTTCTATGTTTCACTTACTGTGCCTCATTTTATTATTTTCTCCTAGAAGTCTGTTTGTTTTCTGATGAGAGGAAGAGATAGTAGATATATCTCTTTGTTAGAAGAGGTAGGAAGAACTGGGAGGAGTAGAGAGAGAGAAAATTATAATCCAGATATAATATGTGAAAAAATCTTTTCATTAAAAGGAAAAAAATGACAGGAAAAAAACTATGTCTGTCTTCACTGTGACTACGCTGTTCCTATCTTTCCTCATTTTCTATAATCTGAAAAAGGGTCATCAGGTCCCAGAGCTCTCCCATTATCTCTTTATATTTCGTTAAATTTCATTATTATCATTTGCTATATAATACAATTCCTCCACCTTTTCTTCCGTCCTTTATTCTCTGTTCACCTACATTATACTTTCTGGTTGTGAGATTTTATTTAGCTTGTTGGCTATTTAATTTACAATGTCATAGCAGCTGTGATATTTTTTCAGAAGTTTTACCTATATTTTCATATCTTAGATGGATTTTCTTATTTCATCTGCATTTTGGCTTCTGTTTTCATGAAGTATGTCCATGTTTTCTTTGAATTGTTTGGGCATAAGTATAATCACTCTTCTGAATTCTCTGGATGTGTTTCCAAGTCAGTTTTATGAGATTCCATTACTATGAATCAGTGAGTTTTGCTTGTGGCAATTTTTTTTTTTTTTTTGGTTTTTCATGCTTTTGGTTTTTCGTGCTCCTTTGTTTCTCATGTGGCATACATATATCTGAAGTCACATTGTTAGTTGCCTTTTTCTTGTCTTCTTTGCATTTTGTTTTTATTTTGAAAATTCTAGTTACCTTTTTTTTTAAGTAAGAAGAAAATTCTAGTTTTTTTTTTTTCATTGATGACACTTGCAATATTCAGTAGAGAACTAAATCTTACTAGGTTTTCAGAATCCTTTATCTCTATGGGACTGGCATTTAAGAAACTATTCTATATGCAAGTCTGTCTTTCAAAATCTGATATTGTCTTCTGTTATCTGGTGCCTGTTACCTGGGCATTCTGCTATCATTGATAGTTTAAGAATATACTTAATTTTGGGCCTTACCCAGAGTCAAGTCTGACTCCTAACCTGGGTCCACAGTCACATACATTGAACATATTTTAGATGTGAGTCCTCCCATATATTTCTGCATCTAACCAAGAGTTAAATATTTATCCTCAATTTGTGGCTTTCTAGAAACTACCACAAAATGAGGAAATTTCTAAGCACCAATAGACATTAAAGTCATTCAGTACTCATTGCATTCTTGCTCTATAAGAACTTTCAGATATTCTCAGAGGTGAAACCACTCAAGTTCCTGTGGTGAGATAATCAAATGTGATAAACACTCATGCTACGTTTTCAAGTGGATTGATTTTGTTCATTTCTTATTTATGTAGCTCTTCTTTCTATATGTTTAGGTGTGCAGCAGCCAAATCATATGCAGAAAAGCTAACAATACTCTTTTTAATCTGTCAGCTACTATGTTCTTTCCTTTTCTCTTCTTCTATGTTCACTTACTCTTGGGATATTGGTATTTACAGATATGACATGATAGGTTTGCACTCACGGTCACTTATTTTCAGCCCGTTTAATGCTTTAATTCATAGCCAGATTAAAACTGTCAATGATATTAAGAAGTTTGACTGATAGACCTTTGCAGCTGCAGATCTGTGAATATGCACATTAGTATCTAGAAAACATCTTGACAACACAATTATTAAGTAAAACAACATAATTAGGTTTTCCTCTAAAGCCTATGACTTTTCTAGACATGCATTTTTCTTATGTTTGCAATACCAGGCACAAATTCCCACCTGTGGATCAAGCTTCAAATAAGACCCTTTTCTTACCCCTATAAATAGTCTTGGCACAATAACTGAAGTTAACACATCATACCTGCAAATCTGTACTGAAGCTTTTAGTGTCCCATGCGCCATAAGACCGCTGATAGCTTTTCTTCCCTAGTGGTCTCTATAATACCCTCTAGCATGATGAAAGCTAGCAATCAGGTAGATTTCAAGTCTGATTCCTTTGTTGTTCTGGATAGTTCAGTGTCAGCTTCACATAAGGTAGAGTCATCTGACAGGAGGGAATCTAAGCTGGGAAAATGCCTCCATGAGATAGGTCTACAGGCACGCTTGTAGGATACATTTTTAGTAGTGATAGATATGGAAGATCCAGCCCATTGTAGGTGATACCATCCCTACACTGGTGTTCCTGGATTCCATTAGAAAGCTAACTGAGCTAGCCATGTGTAACAAGTCCTGAAGCACTTGTCTATGACCATTTCATCAGCTCCAGTCTTCAGGTTCTGTCCCTGATTGAGTTTCTTATTTATTTATTTATTTATTTACTTACTTACTTACTTTCCAAGTGCTGCCCCCGCACAGAGTCCCTCCTCCAGTTCCCCTCCCCTTATCCTCTGAGAGTGTGGGGGTCACTGTGTATCCCTCTGCTTTGGTGCATCAAATCTCTGCCTCCTACTGAGGCCAGACAAGACAGCCCTGTTGGGGCACTGATATCATAACCAGAGCCTCCACTCCATTTATTGGGAGACTCACATGGAGACTGAACTGCATATCTGCTATATGTGTATGAGGGTGGTTGGCTCAGTCCAGTAAATATATGCTTATTGGGTGATGTCTCAGCCTCTGAGAGCTCCTAGGGGCCCAGGATAATTGACTCTGTTGGTCTTTCTATGGAGTTACTATCCCCTTCCGAGCACTCAATCATTCCCCCAACTCTTCCATAGGAATCCCTGATCTCTGTCCAATATTTGGTTACAGATATATCTGTTTCAGTCAGCTGCTGGATAGAGCCTCTCAGAGGACAGTTATGTTAGGCTCCTTTCTGTAAGCATAACAGAGTATCATTAATGTCAGGAACTGGTGCTTTCCCATAGACTGGTTTCAAGTTGGGCTGGTTATTTGTTGGCCATTCCTTCAGTCTCTGCTTCATCTTTGTCCCTGCATTTCTCAAATTTTGGTTTCAAAGCTTTGTGGGTGGGTTGGTGTCGGTATTCCTTCACTCCAAGTCCTACTAGGAAATCCCAGAGACTTGGGATGGGGGAGGCTCACAGGGGTCAATGCTGGTGACCCTATCCCAGATACCTACCAGTGGTGAAATGGAACCTGAAAAGGTCTCCTCCTAATTGAATTTCCAGCCTGAATTCCATTGATGATGAACAGCATTACGGAATTCTAGGTGAAATAAAAACTTTCCTCACTAACTTCTTTTCAGTTGTGGTTTTTCATTATACTAGTGAAATCCTAATATTGCAACTAAAGTGTGTGGTAATATCAGTGGTTGATTTTCATATAATAATTGAGGAACCACAGAGAACTGATAATAGCTCATATTGTTTTATTTTGGGTAGGTTCTTTTGCAGTCTAATAAATAGGTAAACTGATAACCCATGTTTGTCACAGATGTTTTACATTTAATAACACATTTTCTGGTAATGACTTTATTTAGTGATGTAGGGATAAAAATTTAGTTTTCAATATTGTGTGTTTTCACACAGATTTATCACACATCTTTAGTTTTGATTAACCCATCCTGTATTCCTCTTTTCTCCTATACCCTTGCTTACCCCTAAAGCTCCCAGTATCCTCCTCCTGTTATTCCATATCTCACATATTATATTATCTTAGAACTTTAGATTATGTGAGACTCTCTAGATTTATGCTTGCATCATATGAATTTATGCAGACTGACATTAGTATATGCGTTTTCCTGTTCACTATTATAGCAGAGATTATCATTCATTTTTTTTATTTTTTATATTTTTATTAACATTCAAAATCATTTCCCCTTTCCCGTTTCCTCCCTCCCCGAAAGTCCCATAAGCTCCCTTCCCTCCCTCTTTTCCCCATTCAACCCCCTGTCGCTTCTCTGTCTCGGCATTCCCCTATATCCAGTCTCTCCAGGACCAGGGGTCTATCCTTCCATCTTCTTGGAAATCTATTGATATGCGAATTGTGTCTAGGGTATTCCGAGATTCTGGGTTAATATCCCCTCATCAGTGACTACATACTATGTGTGTTCTTTTGTGATTAGGTTACCTCACTAAGGATGATATTTTCAAGTTCTGACCATTTGCCTAGGAATTTCGTGAATTCATTGTTTTTAATTGCAGAGTAGTATTCCATTGTGTAAATATACCACATCTTCTGAATCCATTCCTCCGTTGAGGGACATCTGGGTTCTTTCCAGCTTCTGGCTATTATAAATAAGGCTTCTATGAACATAGTGGAGCATGTGTCCTTATTGCATGCAGGTAAAGCCTCTGGGTATATGCCCAGGAGTGGTATAGCCGGATCCTCCGGGAGTGTCATGCCCAGTTTTCTGAGGAACCGCCAGACCGCTTTCCAGAGTGGTTGTACCAGCTTGCAATCCCACCAGCAGTGGAGGAGTGTTCCTCTTTCTCCACCGAAACTAATAGAAAGGAAACTAGGGAAGAACCTTGAACATATGGGCACAGGGGAGAATTTCCTGAGTAGAACTTTAATAGCTTATGCTCTAAGATCAAGAATAGACAAATGGGACCTCATTAAATTACAAAATTTTTGCAAGGCAAAGGACACTGTCAAAAGGACAAAGCAGTAGCCAACAAACTGGGAAAAGATCTTTACCAACCCTACATCCGACAGTGGGCTAATATCCAATATATATGAAGAACTCAAGAAGTTAAACTCCAGAGAGGCAATTAACCCTATTAAAAAATGGGGTACAGAGCTAAACAAAGAGTTCTCACCTGAAGAATATCTAATGGCTGAGAAGCACCTAAAGAGATGTTCATCATCCTTAGTCATTAGGGAAATGCAAATCAAAACAACCCTGAGATTCCATCTCACACCAGTCAGGATGGCTAAGATCAAAAACACAGGAGACAGCAGTTGTTGGCGAGGATGTGGAGAAAGAGGAACACTCCTCCACTGCTGGTGGGATTGCAAGTTGGTACATTCATTTTGAAGAAAACTATTACTGTCTATCCAAATCAATTTCCGAATCACAACACATCACAATGTTGGATGGCCATATTCTTTTGATTTTTGTTTTTCTGCTGTGTGAGTTAATGTTTAAATTCGACTAATCTTGATTAAGAGTTAATAACATAACAACTTGTTTGATTAGTGTTATTTAACCATGCTATGAGAAATTTAAAGTTTTATTATATGGATTCTATCTTCTTAGGTCAGTAAAATGTTTCATGTGTCTGGTTTCAATTATTCTACATTTTTCTTAGGCCAGCAAAAGAATGTTGAGATATTTTTACAATTGTCTTCCACAAGTCTTCTAAGTAAAAGCTAATTAGACATTGATAGTTAAAATATAGACTGTCATAATTCAAAAAACCTCACAAGTACTTGATATAAGAAATCACCAATTTAGTATCTCTTTAGCAAATTTGCTTCCATCATATTTTGATATTGTTCAGGAAGAAAAGTAACAGAATGGTGGATAAGAAAATCATATTGTATAATTACATTTTTAAAGAATGCTAACCTCTAATATATTGTCCTTCCTTAGAGGGCAAGGAATGTACAAATTTATGAGAATATATGTTTTTAAATCATATACAGACAATAACATAAAGAATCTAAATGCATTTTGGTGCATACTTGGCATTTTCTGTATAAACTCAATAAGAATGTAAATGAAACTTCCTAGCCAGTGCATATGTGTACACATTCTTGGAGTACATATATTGAAGTGGTCAAAAAGAGAAATATAGTAAATACATTTATTTTGACACCAAGTCCTCTGAATATGTCTGACAGTGCAAAATGTCATCTTTAATGTTGTTTATCCTTACTGTGTATCCTAAGATGGATGTCAAGTCATGGGCAGAAACAGGTGTTGCTGAAATGAGAAAGGTAGTATCTTTACTCAAACATACTTAAATTCCAGTTGAGACTGAAAATGGAACTCTGCTGAGCAGAATGAAAATATATTCTGGTGAGTCTATAATACAGCTTTTGTCTCCTTAGCATTATGAAATCACAACTTCCTACTGCTGCCTTTATAGATAATTTTCATATATTTATTTCTCAAAAGGGAGCGTAGAAGAAAAACGATTTTAAAGCAGAAGAAAATAAGAGAGCTTTTTATTTATTTTTATTTTTTATTTTCTTGGACTCAGATCCATTCAGGAATGAACAAGTTGTGATATCCAATTCAATTAAATTTTTGGCTCCTCAAAAATTTCAGTAAAAATATTTTTAATTTAGAACTGTTCATCATGCATTAAAAGCCATCCAGATACATTCTAAGTCTTTTTTTATTAAAACCTTGGCAAAATGTTATGACTTCTGTAGACAGATAGAATTGTAGATTTTAAACTTGTGAAGGTTCTTAAAGAAGAAGAAAATAATCTCTAAACCACTCCCAAACCATATAAACTACAGTGCCAATGAAATATCACTGGTTCATTGGATCGTTCCCTTTGATATCGTACTCAACAATTGTCTACCTTTTTCAATTCGTATCTCTCAAATCTCCAGTTGTCTTGTAAATATTTTGTTCTCTTGTTTGGGTCTTCATGATTTTTTTCAACTCCAGAAGGAGTAAAATGGGACACAGAATAAGGAATCCTAGGTGACATATTCGCATTAAGTCATATATTGATCTACCTTTTTCAAAAAATACTTAACATTTCCGTATCTATCAATTCAAAATGACGAAAATGCTTGTAGTTACCAAAAAGAGAAATATTGTAAATAAATTTATTTTAGCTCTTAAACCTGTGAAGAAAATGTCTGACACTGAAGTGTCTCTTGAGTCAAAAAAAAAAAAAGGGAAAAAAAATAAAAAGAGAAAAGAAAAAGAAAAGAATAGAAAAGAAAAAAAGTAAAAGCAAGACAAATATTAAATACATTGTAACCCAGAGGGCAAGAAAAGTAATACAGATAGCCATTAAAATTTTCAACATATAAGTAAACTTTCTCCCAGTGTAAAAATTTTCTCAAATTTTAATTTTTTCTGAAATTATTTTACTTAGAATTTTAACTTTAAAATATCTGTGGTAAACTTATTATTTCAGTCCCATAAGTTCAATATGACATATAAAATTATAAAAATATACTTCTGGGTGGAGAACATTTCTACTACCAAGTTAGAAAATGTATAACAGAAAAGAATCTCTTATGTAGCAATGTTACCAGTCCTGTGTACTTGAAGATTCTGCGCTCAGTAATTCGGTTAACAGGCACAGCAAACACAAACCCTAAAAACAAGACTTTGTATTAAAAACTATAAAAATAGTATTTAAAATTCAATGGAAGAAAAATAAAAGTCCAAAGTAACTAGAATCTTATTATAAATCTTATGAAATATATCCAATGTTTAAAAGAACTTTACAAAATCGCTTCATCATTGCTTAGAAATTGCAAAATAAATCAGTTAGCCAACAATTCCTCCTTTCTTATAATAGCAAAACTTGAAGCAGTTTAGAAAACCATAAACACTGGGTATGCAGTAGTTTCCATCTAATTCAAGAGGACCTGAAACATGCCCACCCTCTAATCCATTATTGTCAACCTGACAATAGAAACAGTTCTAATTTTACTCTTCGCATATAAAACAAGATTCTTCAAAAATATACATACAAGCACAAAATCAGCACATGACACTTACTGTTGCTTAGTTTGCATTCCCCATTAAAAGGAGCAACAAAGGAAATTATCAGTAGGTAAATGGACTCTGACACCTTTCTAGCTCTTTCTGAATTCTGGAGGGCTGATTCCACTCAGCTGTTTTGGCTCAAACTCTTCTCCAAGCTGACTGATTTAATCTGGTTGTTCTCAGCCTCTCAGTAAATTGCTATTGCTATGCTTCTTCTCAATCTAACTCCAGCTTTTTTTTTTAATCTTTTGGCTTCTTATTTACCGGCTTCAGCTGCCTCTGCAGACCTGCTCTGTACAGCATGGACTCAGTATCAAACTCGACTCCACAGCACTCCCTGCACAGATTCTCAAATAAATGCCAACCGACTGATCCCTCTCTGTTCCATACTTTCAAATAGATTGTCTTTTCTGTCCTGTTCTCCTGACAGCTGGACATATTTGATTTCTGACTCTTTCTGTCAGATCTTTCTCTGGTCTGTCACTGTGTTTGCCCCTCACTAAGATATTACTTTCAAACATGGCTGCTTCTGTCTACAAACTAATTTTACCTTAAAAGTATACACTAAAGGTGTGTCCATATTCTAGCGAGAGGGATCAAAGGTGTGTGGTGTGTCTGTATTCCAGCTGAGTCACACAACCTAGGTATTTGGACATGATCCCTTGCCAAAGCAACCATGTTGCTAGAATTAAGATTCCTCTACACAACACAAGTGAATATTACTTAACAATAAGCAGAAGAGATATACTTTAGGAATTAACCTTTATTAGAAGACTATATGTGGAACAAATATTGGGAATTCTGAAAAATTGAAATCTACAAGCCAAAATAAAGGGGCAGTATTTTTCAGAACCTGACAGAAAAGATAGCTAACACTAACTTGGTTAAACTTAAAACTTACAGAAAATTAACACAAAAATTGGTAAAATAAAAAGCTCCTCACAGTAGTGAATCTTCTACATGATACAGAGTTCTAAGGTACTGTCAAAACAGAAAGAATAAAGTTTACTCATTGAAATTTTAATGTTTACCTGACAATAAAATCCTGTTACAAAGTATTTGACAAACAAACCCCAAATTCATCATAAACATCTCACATTTTCTTTTGCTTTCTGTAATATATTAAATGTGCCATTCCACACTAACTACTTGAAGGAACTGTAGAATTTTGACTTATTTTTGAAATAATATTTAAATACTTTCACATTTATTGTATATGGTGCTCTATTATATGTTATTTCCCAATAATTGTGTATTATATTTGAGCATATTTCTCCATAAACTCCTAAGCTCCCGTATATCCCCCTTTCTCTAGACCCTTTGTTCTGCTACACTTCTTTGATTCTGATTTCATGTCATTTCATGTCATACATGTTTTATATTATAATATAATGAAGAAACAAGACTAAAAGAAAATATATAGTATGTCTGGTTTGGAGACCATCTTAACTGGCTTAGTGTGATTATTTCCATTATTATATATTTTCCTGCAACTAACCTTACTCCCTTCATCATGCCTAAACTATTCCATTCTGTGAATATATCTCATTTCTCTAATCCATCACAGTCCTGTTGGATTCTTAATTTACAAGCACTTAATTTTGCAAATAGTGCTGCAATAAACATTAATTTTGAAATATCTTTTCAACATGTTAATTTGTAATGTTTTGGTAAACACCTAGGAGTAGTATAGATAGTCATATGGTCATATGATATGGTATGCATGCTGGGGACCAGCTGTGACTTCCCATTCTCTGTTTCCTCCCACTCACTGTGTACAGATGCTGCTGCTACCAAGCTGGAAGGATGACATGGAGTCTGGAACTGGAGGGGTCTGCTGGATGCTGGTGTGTCTGAGAGTGTGTGCCTTCAGGAGCAAGGCCTTCTGCAAGGATTTTAATGAAACAGGACTCTCCACACATAGACATATTTAGTCTTAAGATAAAGTTTCATTGGCTAAAGTTTAAAGTACTGTGAGGGCCTCATTTGTGTGGAGAGCATCCCAGAAATCTTGGATACTTGTAGGGTGCACTCTTTTCTTACCAGGAAAGAGGAATTTGAATTTGTAGGTTTGCCAAGGACTTTGTGAAACTCCTCAGGTAGAAGATTGGACATTGGGCTACCCATATCAGGCAGAGAAAAGGAAGCCCCAGTAAGAAAGGGGTCCATCATTTCCCACTGAGCTCAGAGGAGCTTGCCGGCCATGGTAGCCTGCATGGTAGGTGTAACTTCATGGTAGATCTAATTTTAGTTTCAGAGAAAAATGTATAATGACTTTAGTGATGGCTAAAGTAGTCTTTATTTCTACCAGTAGTATAAAATGAATAGCTCTTATATACATCTACATCAATATTTGCTACCTGGCTTCATACTAGCAGGCATTCTGACTAGGATGAGAAGAAATCTTAGTATAGATCTAATTCACATTTATCTTATGCCTAGTGAGATTGAATATTTTTTCATAGTTACAAAAATATATTTCATCATTTGATCGCTATCAAAATTTCATTAGTCTACTTATCAATTGCGGTTTTATTTCACCTTTTATCATTTCTTTCATTCTCTGTAAATTGTATATATTAATCCCTTATCAGATGTATGGTTAACAAAGATCTGATTTCCAATCTATATGCTGCATTTTTAGTAAATTACATGCTATATTTAATTTGCCAAAGATTTATTTAATTTTATGAAAAATTTCACTTGTCAGCCATATGTATTATTCCCTGAATGGATTAAGTCTTATTCTCAAAGCCTTTCTCTATCCTGCATCTTTTATAATTTTGCTATTTTTTCTGGCAGTTCTAGAATAAAGGCCTTAAAATAAGGACTTCAACCTATCCTAGTTGCTTTTGTAAAGATATAGATTCAATCTTCTAAACTTGGTTATGTAAACCTTTCTAAATAGTATAACATGGAGAAAAGTGATAACTTAGGTAATTTTGTAAATAAGTAGAGCTTTTGGGGTTAATGTATAGGAAAGTATATACATAAATTCCAGCCTTAAAAGCCCTTTATTTATTAATAATTGTGACATTGCCATGGATGCACATTTTCCCAAGGCTCATATGTTTGAATACTTGGTTCCCAGTTGGCGGAACTGAGGAAAGGATTTGAAGTTAGGGCTTTGTTGAAGGAAGTTTGTCACTGCAAACATGGTTTGAGATTTTAAGAAATATGCAATTTCCAGTAGCCTCTTTTTTGTCTCTGACTCCTACTTGTAGATCAGATATAAGCTTTCAGTTACTGTTCCAACATAATAGCCATAGGCCTGAGTGCTTTTCTCCTTCAATGTTGGTCATGTACTATAAGCCTTTAAAATTGTAAAGAAGGTCCTAATAACCTCTTCCTTCTATAAGATGCTTTGGTCTTGATATATCTTACAGTAATAAAAGAGTAATTAAGATAGCCTATGTTGCTCCTACCATGTCTTTCTGAAAATTTATGACATTTTTGATAACCTATAAAGTGCAGTCAATGTTGTCAACATATGTCGAGGTCCATTCATTGAGGTATAAAACATTACCAATGGTTGCATCATGAGAAATAAAGGGTTCTCTCTCTACTCTCAACTATATATTGATAATAACTTCTCAGTAAATGTTGAGGCTTAGATGTCACTCACCCTATCAATGCTAGGAATTTCTTAGGCTTGATCTTTTATGAGTTGATAATAGTCAAGGCTGCACTATGCCTAGAATATATCAGCTCATGTCATTCAGCTCTTCCACTTTTTTCTTCCTTGTTTTCTTAATGTTTCCCAAGTCTTATTCATAATGTAATTAATACATAGTTTTGACCACAATTTTCCTGTTTGATATTCAGCATTTAGTCTATTATCTTCAGCACTATGACAAGTTACATTTATTAGGATTTAGTAATGTCTATCACAAAAATAAACTTATCTAACCAAGACTGAGAACAGCACAAATCTCTAGGAACAAACACCAATATTTAGAAGCAATTTCAGAACATAGTCATTTAAAAAAATAACAAGTTCTATATTAATGCCTATGACTTCCCTACCCACGGGATTTTGACAAGAATTATAGTACCAGGCTGGAAATACCCTATTTTGGAATAAGACTCTAATCAAACAGAAAGTAATGAATACTTTTAGAAGAGTCAAACCCCTGTAGAAATAATAAGGATATTTTACATGTCATTTTGGTATAGCAGCATTCAGGACTCACACTGGTTAATTCCATTGACATCTTTTTCTATATCTCCCTGTAATACCTTATAAAAATAAGTCAGTCAGAAGAGATTCCTGTACAAGTCACAATTGATTTCTCTATGGCCTTGTGGCAGTTTGAATAAGAATGACCCAAATAAACTCATATATTTAAATTTTTAGTTATTAGGGAGTGATCCCAATCAAATGCTTTCTTTTATAAGTCTTGGCTTGGTCATGGTGTTTATATATACAATAGAACTCTGACTAATACAGAAGTCATGACTAAGGAGCAGGATATTTCTGTGATAGGCCTGACTATACTCCTTTTTAACAGAATGTAGACTGTGGAATTTTGGATTAAAAAAGCAGTTGAACATTTTAAGTGGGAGTGTGGAAGAGAGTAGTACTGAGAGCAATGTCAGTTGTGATGGCTGACCTTAAGACGTTACAGAGGAGAAGAAATATTATAAGAGAACTCAAGGTAAGTCTACTGATTTTAGCAAAGAATGTGGCTGCTTTGGGCCCTTTTCCAAGAAAATATCAGTGAGGCTAAATTTTAAAGTTTTGGATTAATAGTTTTGGAAGAAGAAACTTCAAGATAGCTTAATATTGAGCTTAGCACATGGTTATTACTGGTCACTATTGTTCAGATCTATAGTAAAAGTGAAGCAGCTAAATGAGGAAAAATGCAAAATATACAGTTTGTGGAGCAAAGAAATGTAATGGAGCTAGGTCCAGCATTCAAGGAGAAAAAAATAAAAACAGTTTTTGTTACCAAGATGTAATTTTCATCTTGGAGGCTTGCTGCTAAATAGTGTCTCCCTTTATAGTACTTTTTCAAGTCTGTCTGTGTGGTTTCAACTCAGTCAAAGTCCTCTCCAAACTCATTGATTTAATGTTGTGTCTCTCAGCTTCTCACTGAATTGTTCTTCTTAGCCTCAAACTAACTTTGGCTATTTGTTCATCCTTCTGGCTCCTTCTCATTCTCTGGCTCATTCTGTCTTTGCCCATAGCCTGTCTCTGTAAGACTACCGCAGTAAAACTCCCTCCTCTCTCTCCTGTCTCACTCCGTTAAATCATTCACCACTTTGTGTGTCCCTTAATTAGAAGTCACTTTCAAACATGACTGCTTCCTTTTACCAAACTAAGGTTACCTACATTGTTTGGGATTAAATATGTGGAGTGTACTCAGGCCATAGGGAGTAAATGTGCTCAGAGGGATTAAAGGTGCATCTGTATTCCAGCAGGATGACATGGATCTACAATGTTTTTGATGGTGACCCCTTTCTACAAAAGCCATGTTGCTGGATTAAAATTGCTCTTCACAAGATGTTAGAAATGGCAGAGTCAAGAGATTCCTTATAAGAAAAGCTGCTCACAAAATGTTGAACCAGCCCAAGAGAGAGAAGTTTGTTTTCCAGGTAACAAAGCTGAAAGGAGTTGAGGATCTGAAGAGTGCTTTCATGTTAAGGATTTACAGAATTTTGACTTCACCCTGCTAGCGTTAGGTTTTGTTTTAGTCTAGTATTTCCCCAGTATGCTCCTTTTCTTCCCTTTTGGAGTGGTAATGCATATTCTCTGCCATTGTATGTATATCAGAAGTATGAGACATGCTTTTTTATTTTGATTTTTTATGGGGTTAGAACTGAAAGAATTGCTATGAGTCTCACAGATGGTGAACCTTAGACTTTTAAAAAGTATTGAGACTGTAATAGACTATAGGGTCTTTTGAAGTGTGACAGAATGCATTTTTGCACTGTAATATGACTATAGGCTTGTGGAAGTTGCAGTAGTGGAATGTGGTGGTTTGAATAAGAATGTCCCCCAAAGGTTCATATATTTGAATGCTTAGTCATCAGGGATTGGAACAATTTGACAAGAAATAAGAGGTGTAGTTTTGTTTTTGTTTTTGTTTTTGTTTTTGTTTGTTTTGAGTAGGTGAGGCCTTATTGGAGAAAATGTCCTACTGGGGATGGGCTGTGAAATTTCAAAAAATCATTCCAGGCTCAGTGTCTGTCTTTCTGTTGTCTTAAAATCTAAATGTAGAACTCTCAGTTACTCATTTAGCCCTATCACTGCCTGCCTTCATGCCACTATGTTTCCTGCCATAATTATAATGAATAAAGCCTCTGAAACTGTTAAGCTAGCTCCAATTACATGCTTTCTTTCATAAGAATTGTCATGGCCATGGTGTCTCTTTACAGCAATAGAATAGTGGCCAAGACAAACCTGTAGCATAGTAATATGTGGTCTTACCATGGAATTTTGTAGGGTAAGTAAGAACAATGCCAATAGATTTTGTGGTTTTAGAAACCTATGGGGCCTCCCAGATCAAAAACTTAAAGTAAGATATCCTTCATCTTACCCTGAAACTTTGACTTAATATTCCCTCTTTGTCTACATTTTAAATTTGGGATGTTTGTTCAAATGTTTAATTTCATTTCTGGGTTAACAATATCTGAATGTTTTACCGAGTGAATGTTTGACTCAAAAGAGTGTTTTAGTAAATTATTACACATACAATTATCATATTTTGTATAATTTGTTTCACAGTACATAGCACTCTGTACTCTGTTTGGCAACAATTTTGCAGTGGAATACTCATTATGTTGTATTTCGCCTAGTAAAGAACTCAACAGAAACATTCATGTTTTCCTTCCAATGATGCCTATCTTTAGAACTACACTCAACAGAATACAATATCAATATTTTCTAAACCTTTTCACTAAGAAACCTCTTAAGATATGGCATAAGAGTGTAAAGAAATAATTGCAGTACATGTTACTTCTAAAAGGTACATTTAGTTCATGTGGAATATTAAATGTCCTATTGCAAATGATCTTGTTCCAAAGCCTATTTAATTTTTGTTTGTGGAATTAAGTTACTGCTCGTCTGTTGAGACTTTTGCAGTAGCTTAGGAAAAAAACTACCAGGAGGTTAATTACTAAGTCAACTTCAAAGTCAGTAGATTATTTTCTCAGCAGCCTTTCCACTGACAAGGTGTCTTAGGGGGTTTAAGCAGTGGAAACACATCACCACTATTACAACTTTTATTCTTTATAAAGCTACACATTTGAAACAAAATCATTCTCTAAAAGAAAAAGTCTGTATAATTTCTAAGTCAGATGAAGCAATTCCCAAAGAACAATTTAAGAACCTAGATACATTCACAAAATTTAAATGTTGTGTATTCTGAACTGCAGTTACTTTGGAGTTATAACAATGGAAAACTCACTATGGTATAATTCAGTGTGTATTATTTTATGTGTATTTTTTTCTAGATATTAAAGGAAAATCTTTTGGAGTGGAGGAGAATGTCCTCTGAAGACCAGTCCCAGGTTCAATCCATGTTTGTTTAGAATTGGTGCCTTTTCAAGTTTCTTTATTGTGTTAAATGATGTCCAACTTCACAAAGCATCCAAAAGACAGTATCCTGAATTCTTCTCACGAGATTCCACCTCCTAGTGACCCTACAGTCATCCCATGTTCCACATCTCCAGATCCTGCATGAGTTGCTGGGGAAGCCGACCCATATTTCTTAGTCTCACTCTTTACCTCCACCACAGTGATCATTTTCTCACAAGCTCTGTCATCCTTCAACCTTCAGATAACTTTTGTATCTTTGGAGTGATGTTCTAGCTCCCAAACTCAAGTTCTTAGACTCTAACTCATTGTTCCTCCTACAAATCTGGCCCTCAATTACTCACCTAGAGTTTTAGTTCCTCTTTAGGAACTCGCCTCTTCCTCACTGTCTCTATTCCCCCATGAGATTTTTAGCTTTTACCCAGACATTTAGGATTTATAAAAGGCAGTACATGATGTCCATGTACTCCACAACGTTAACTGCCTCAATTAAAAACACAAAGCTCATTTCTGTGTCACCATATCTTAATTGGAAAAAGCATACACTTCAGCATTTTCTTTTTAATGTTTTTGCATGTTGTGGAAGAGAGAGATGTGTGAGAGAGAAGGAAAACAGGACATGAGATACTCTCTAGAGGCTGTAGATCCTGGCATGTTAGAGCTCTCTCACTCCTGGGAATCTGGTTCATTCAAACTTTACTTACATAAGGAAGAGCTATAGTCCTCTATACCCAGTGATGCCAGAGGAAGGAGAGCTGTGCATAGCTAGGCAGACACTCTTGAAACAATGCTAATGTAGGAAATATGGATGAGACGATTCAAATATTCAAACACAGGTTTGAATGGGTAGGGTTCCTCAACATTTTTAATCATTTTGATTAAACAAAGATTTCCAGATGTAAGTGGCTCACTCATCAAGGACATTTCATTCTGTAAAAACATAAATGGTCCATTCCCAGAGGGTGAACGAAATATGGAGCAGGGCACACTGAAAGTCACTTCAGAATTTATTTTCTATCTGCTATATTATAATTAGGAATAAATGAAGTCCAAAAAAAAAGGCTTGGAAATTTACTAATTGGACTAATTCAATAATTCAATTCAATTAAATCTGGAGTTATCCTTAGTAGCCATTCGTGACAGTTGTCCTTGTTTCAATAGCTATAAATTTAATAAACTGATATTATTCATAATTTAATACTCCATTTTAGCCTATTAGATATTTTAAGAAACATTAAAAATGAATTTTCAAGACTATAGAGTTTAATTTAGATCTAAAAGGGATTTAAACCTTCATTTATTGGGTTTTCACTGCCTGAGACCCAGGGGTTATTGGCTGTAAAAATTTGATCACGAGCATTTTGAGTTTCACATTCTAGAATTTTTCCATATTCCCTGATGAGACCCTCTCAGTGGACTGTCTTTAGGAGTTCAGATGGTTTCTATTTGTCATTCTTCACCTCATCCAATTATCACATTGTCACATGTGTCTCTGAGGATGACATCCTAAGCAGTGTGAGAACAGTTAGCAGTGAAGAACTTATTACAAGATGACATCATCTACTATCAGGAAGTTTGAATTTGATTTCTAGGTTCAGACAGAAGCATTAGGATCAGGTGTGTAAAATAAAAATAAAAAAGATAAAAGTGAGTTTGTGTCTATAAAAAGCATGAAGAGCAAGTTGTCAAATTTACTGACAGGAATTTGAAAATCTTATAGATATGGGATAAGAACTGGTCATATTACGAATAAAGCAGCTATGAACATATCGTAGCATGTGTCCTTGTGATATGTTGGGGCATTTTTTGGGTATATGCCAAAGAGTAGTATTGCTGGTTCTTCAGGTAGAACAATTTCCAATTTTCTGAGGTACTGCCAGACTGATTTCCAGAGTGGTTGCACCAGTTTACAATCCTACCAGCAATGGAAGAGTATTCCTCTTTCTCTACATTCTCACCAGCATGTGTTGTCACTTGAGTTTTTATCTTAGTCATTTTGTTCGTGTAAAGTGGACTCTCAGGGTCATTTTGACCTAAATATCCCTGATAACTAAGGATGTTGAACATATCTTATTTTTTTCTTTTATCACATACCCATGATTACCAGAAATATTAAAAAAGATCTCACCATCAAGCCATCAACCAAGGGGTACACATGGTTCCAGACCCAGTTGTGGCAGAGGAATGTCTTGTCAGGCTTTAGTGGGAGGAGAGGTCCTTGGTCCTATGAAGGCTCAAAATATGCCTTGGCATGGGGAAATAGAGGTGGGATAGGTGGGAGTGGGTTGAGCAGAGGGGCATCTTCTTGGATGTAAGAGATGGGAAGATGGGTTGGGGATTTTCTGGGAGGGAAGGAAAAGAGTATAATATTTGAAATGTAAATGAAGAATATATTCAATTAAAAAAAAATCTCGTAATCTCTCCCTCCCTGCCAGACCACAACACCATATCCCAGTGGGGTCCTGCTCAGCGTGTTTTCGCTGCAGTCGAGCTATTCTCTCCTAGCTAGCTTCCACAACATCTTAGCTGTATTTTCTCTCCTCCATAAACCCCTTTAATCGGGGGACACACATTCCAGTAACCAAATAAATCAAAACTCTTCAAGATTAATTAATCAATCAGATTTGTGTATCAATAATATCACAATTTACAAGATGCCAATATAGTAATTTAAGAGCCAATTGATAATGATAAAAGCTTTATCTCAATATTTCTCACACTTCCACTAATATTCACCTATATGAAGCAGATAGTATTTTATTGTTAAGCTCTCTGCCTAGAGCAGCCATCCTGTTATACCATCTATCTATTGGACTCTCTACCTGGAGCCACAGACATCTATAAATTAATACCTGTTCATAGCAGGTGATTATCACTGCTCTCTCTACTTGGAGTCAGTGGCTAATATTCCCTGTCTAGTTCCAAACCACAGGCAAAATTTCCCACGTGATTCGGATAGAATGTGAAGATAAATTTATCAAATAATCCTAATTTTAAATTCACAATTTAATCTCTCTGCTCTAAGAGGTAGGCAAATCCCATTCCACAGCTCTGACACAGACCAGCCTGCCATTTCTCACAGTAGAGATCCATAGCATTGCTAGCCCGTCTTTTGCTACAACTTTCCCAAGCTTGAGTCACATGACTCATTTTTTAGCACTAGCTAGTTAACTCACCACAATAAAAAATATAATAAAATAAAAAACTCTAACTCTCAGGCTAATAATCTTAAATTTCTAGTGGATTGTTGCCCAGCCAGCATGTTGGTTCACCAAATGTTGCTAGAAATATTAAAAAAAGACCTCTTGCACATTCCTGTGGGGCCAGCAGGTCAATGGCAATCTGCAGGTCAAAGGGTTCCTGCTAGCCCACCAACAGACCTACAAACTCTCCACGAGTTAGGCCCATGCTCCTGTGATTTGCTGGCCTGTCCACTTTCTAGACCCGCTCAGCCAACTCTCAGGCAAGGGTCCCTCAAGTTCATTTCAATTCTTAAGTTTGACACAGAGTCATGACTGTAATATGCCTTACATTTTTTTTAAACAAACACAGTATCAAACAACTGATTTCCAAATTCAGTACTTTTGAAGTATGAAACAATGATCACTACCCTTAAGTCTGTATATTGCCACAATTGATTTATAAGTTGGTCTACAAAGACTCAACCAACTTGCACAACCAACTCACCACCCATTGCAGGAAATATTAAAAAAGACCACCTGCATATTCCTGCTCTATGGCAGATAAGGCTGCTATGACCATAGTGGATCATGTGTCCTTATTATATGTTGGAGTATCTTCTGAGTATATGCCCAGAAGTTGTACAGCTGGGTCCTCAGGTAGTACTACGTCCAATTTTCTGAGGAACTGCCAAACTGATTTCAAGAGTGGTTGTACCAGATTGCAATCCTACCAATAATGGACGAGTGTTCCTCTTTCTCCACATCCTTACCAGCATCTCCTGTCCAATGAGTTTTTGATGCTAGCCATTCTGATTGGTGTGAAGTGGATACTCAGGGTTGTTTTGATTTGCATATCCCTGATGACAAAGAATGTTGAACATTTCTTTAGGTGCTTCTCAGCCATTCTATATTCCTCAATTGAAAAATCTTTGTTAACTCTTTATCCCATTTTTTGATAGGGTTATTTGATTCTCTAGAGTCTGACTTCTTAAGTTCTTTGTATATATTAGATATTAGCCCTCTATCAGACGTAGGATTGTTAAACATCTTTTCCTGATCAATTGGTTGCCATTTTGTCCTATTGACAGTGTCCTTAGCCTAACAGAAGCTTTGCAATTTTGTGAGGTCCCATTTGTCAATTCTTGATCTTAGAGCATAAGCCATTGGGGTTCTGTTCAGGAAAATTTTCCCTGTACCCATGAGTTTGGGGCTCTTCTGCACTCTCTCCTCTATAAGTTTCTGTGTGTCTTGTTTTATGTGGAGGTCCTTGTTACACTTGGACTAGAGCTTTGTAC
The DNA here is from genome assembly GCA_036184795.1 of Tokudaia tokunoshimensis. Taxonomy (NCBI): domain Eukaryota; kingdom Metazoa; phylum Chordata; class Mammalia; order Rodentia; family Muridae; genus Tokudaia; species Tokudaia tokunoshimensis. The sequence goes on from BTHU01000011.1 coordinate 17,480,937, forward strand.
AAGGTGATAACAGTGGGTTGATTTGTATTTTCTACATCTTGACCTCCAGTTGAATCAGCACCATTTGTTAAAAATGCTGTCTTTTTTCCACTGGATGGAAACTAACAGAAGTTATAAACCAAATGGATTTAACAGATATTTACAGAACATTTAATCCTAAATCAGAAGAATATACCTACTTCCCAGCACCTCATGGCATGATTTCCAAAACTGACCATGTAAATGGTCAAAAAGCGACCTCAACAGATATAAGAAGATTGAAATTATCCCATGCATCCTATCAGATAACCATGGAGTAAGGCTGGTCTTCAATACCAACAAAAACAGTGGAAAACCCACATAAACATAGAAGCTGAACCAGCTCTATTCAATAACTTGGTCAAAGAAGAAATAAAGAAATTAAGGGCTTTTTAGAATTTAATGAAAATGATAGCACAACAAAGCAAAACTTATGAGATACAATGAAAGCAGTGCTAAGAGAAAAACTCATAGCTCTAAGTGCTTCCAATAGGAAACTGGAGAAAGCATACACTAGTAGCTTGACAACACACCTGAAATCTCTAGAACAAAAAGAAGCAAACACACCCAAGAAGAGTAGAAGGCAGGAAATCATCAAACTCAGGGCTGAAATCAACCAAATAGAAACAAAAAGAACTATACAAAGAATCAGCAAGCCTAGGAGCTGGTTCTTTATGAAAATCGACAAGATAGATAAACACTTTTCCAGAGTAACCAGAAAGAACAGAGACAATATCCAAATTAATAAAATCAGAAACCAAAAAGCAAATATAACAATGGAAACTGAGGAAAATAAAAAGCTCATCAGATCTTAGTAGAAAACCCTATACTCAACAAAACTGGGAAATCTGGATGAAATGGATAATTTTTTATACAAATACCAGATGCCAAAGTTAAATCAGGATCGATAAATCATTTAAACTGTCACATAATTCCTAAAGAAATAGAAGTAGCCATTAAAAATCTCCCAACCAAAAAAAGCCCAGAACCAGATGGGTTTAGTGGAGAATTCCATCAGACCTTCAAAGAAGACCTAATAATAATACTCTTTAAACAATTCCACAAAATAGAAACAGAAGAAACACTATTCAATTCATTCTATGAAGCCACAATTACACTTATACTTAAGCTACATAATGACCACCAACCAAAGAGTATACATGGAGGGACTCATGGCTCCAGCTGCATATGTAGCAGAGGACGGCCTTGTTGGACATCACAGAGAGAAGAGGCCCTTGGTCCTGAGAAAGCTTGATGCCTCAGTATAAGGGAATGCCAGGACAGGGAAGTAGGAGGGGGTATGTTGGTGAGTAGGGGGAAGGTAAATGGGATAGAGGATTTTCAGAGGGGAAACCAGGAAAGGAGATAACATTTGAAATGTAAATAAGGAAACAGTCTAATATAAAAAAAGACCAAACAAAGAAAGAGGACTTCAGACCAATTTCTCCTATGAACATGATTGAACATTTCTTTAAGTGCTTCTCAGATATTTGAAATTTCTCTGTTAAGAACTCTCTGTGTAGTTCTGTACCCTATTTTTTGATTTGATCATTTGGTATTTTGGAATCTAACTTCTTGAGATCTTTATATAATTTGGATATTAGTTCTGTGTTGGATGTACAGTAACTGAAGTTGTTTTCCCCATTCATAGACTATGGTTTTGTCCCATTAACAGTATTCTTTGCCTAAAGACACTTTTAAATTTCATGAGGTCTCATTTATTAGCTGTCGATCTTAGAGCCTGAGTCATAAGTATTCTGATCAAGAAATTTTTTCCTGAGCTGACATGCTCTAGGCTGCTTCTCACTTTCTTCTCTGTTAGATTCATTGTGTTGGGCCTTATGTTGAGGTCTTTGAATTTTGTATGGAGTGATAAATGTGGATCTATTCACATTCTTTAAATGCAGATATCTAGTTAGACCAGCACCATATGTTGAAGATGCTCTCCGTGTTCCATTGTATGCTTTTGGCTTCTTTGACAGAAATCAAATGTCTGGTTGGGTTTATTTGTGAGACTTCAATTCAATTTCTTTGATCATCTATCTGTTTCTATAACACTAACATTAAGTTTTATTACTAATGTTCTGTGGTAAAGTTTTATGTCACGGATGGTGATACCTCCAGAAGTACTTTTACTGATCATGATCAGTTTGGCTATCATGAGTTTTTTATTTTTCTATACAAAGTTGAGAATTTTTCTTTCAAGGTCTGTGAAAAATTATTTTGGTGTCACTTGAATTTTTGAACTTAGCCATTCAAAATGGAGTAAGTTTTCCAGGGTAACCTCAGGATAAACTCTGTAAGGTAATTTCAGGGTAGTTTTGATTTGCATTTCCGTGAGAACTGAAGATGTTGGATATTTCTTTTTTTTTTAATTTTATTTTATTTTCTAAGTTTTTTTTATTTACATTCAAAATCATTTCCCCTTTCCCGTTTCCTCCCTCCCCGAAAGTCCCATAAGCCCCCTTTCCTCCCTTTTTCCCCATTCAACCCCCTCTCGCTTCTCTGTCATGGCATTCCCCTACATCCAGTCTTTCCAGGACCAGGGGTCTCTCCTTCCATCTTCTTGGAAATCTATTGATATGCGAATTGTGTTTAGGGTATTCCCAGATTCTGGGTTAATATCCCCTTATCAGTGACTGCATACCATGTGTGTTCTTTTGTGATTGGGTTACCTCACTAAGGATGATATTTTCAAGTTCTGACCATTTGCCTAGGAATTTCATGAATTCATTGTTTTTAATTGCAGAGTAGTATTCCATTGTGTAATATACCACATCTTCTGAATCCATTCCTCCGTTGAGGGACATCTGGGTTCTTTCCAGCTTCTGGCTATTATAAATAAGGCTGCTATGAACATAGTGGAGCATGTGTCCTTATTGCATGCAGGTAAAGCCTCTGGGTATATGCCCAGGAGTGGTATAGCCAGATCCTCCAGGAGTGTCATGCCCAGTTTTCTGAGGAACCGCCAGACTGCTTTCCAGAGTGGTTATACCAGCTTGCAATCCCACCAGCAGTGGAGGAGTGTTCCTCTTTCTCCACATCCTCGCCAACAACTGCTGTCTCATGTGTTTTTTTTTCCAGTTACTATATGCCTTTTTTTTTTTAATTTACATTCCAAATCATTTCCCCTTTCCCATTTCCTCCCTCCCCGAAAGTCCCATAAGCCCCCTTCCCTCCCTCTTATCTCCATTCAACCCCCTCTCCTCGTTTCTCTGTCCTGGCATTCCCCTACATCCAGTCTTTCAGGGTCTCTCTTTCCATCTCCTTAGAAATCTATTGCTATGCTAATTGTGTCTAGGGTATTCCGAGATTCTGGGTTAATATCCCATTATCAGTGACTGCATACCATGTGTGTTTTTTGTGATTGGGTTACCTCACTAAGGATGATATTTTAGAGTTCTGATCATTTGCCTAGGAATTTCGTGAATTCATAGTTTTTAATTGAAGAGTAGTATTCCATTGTGTAGATATACCACATCTTCTGAATCCATTCCTCCATTGAGGGACATCTGGGTTCTTTCCAGCTTCTGGCTATTATAAATAAGGCTGCTATGAACATAGTAGAGCATGTGTCCTTATTTCATGCAGGTAAAGCCTCTGGGTATATGAACAGGAGTGGTATAGCCGGATCCTCCAGGAGTGTCTCATGTGTTTTTGATTTTAGCCATTCGGACTGGTGTGAGATGGAATCTCAGGGTTGTTTTGATTTGCATTTAACTAATGACTAAGGATGATGAACATCTCTTTAGGTGCTTCTCAGCCATTAGATATTCCTCAGGTGACAACTCTTTGTTTAGCTCTGTACCCCATTTTTTAATAGGGTTACTTGCCTTCTCTGGAGTTTAATTTCTTGAGTTCTTTGTATATATTGAACATTAGCCCTCTGTCGGATGTAGGGTTGGTAAAGATCATTTGGCAGTTAGTTGGTTGCCGCTTTGTCTTTTTGACAGTTTCTTTTGCCTTGCAAAAACTTTGTAATTTAATGAGGTCCTTTTTGTCAATTGTTGATCTTAGAGCATAAGCTACTGGAGTTCTATTCAGGAAATTCTCCCCTGTGCCCATATGTTCAAGGTTCTTCCCTAGTTTCCTTTCTATTAGTTTCAGTGTGTCTGGTTTTATGTGGAGATCCTTGATCCACTTGGAATTGAGCTTGGTGCACGGAGATAAGAATGGGTCAATTTTCATTCTTCTGCATGTTGACTTCCAGTTGAACCAGCACCATTTGTTGAAAAGGCTATCTTTTTTCCACTGGATGGTTTTAGCTCCTTTGTCAAAGATCAAGTGACCATAGGAGTGTGGATTCATTTTTGGGTCTTCAATTCTGTTCCATTAATCTACATGCCTGTCACTGTATCAATACCATGCAGTTTTTAACACTATTGCTCTGTAGTACAGCTTGAGGTCCAGGATACTGATTCCCGCAGAGGTTCTTTTACTCTTGAGAATAGTTTTACCTATCCTGGGTTTTCTATTATTCCAGATAAATTTTTGAATTGCTCTTTCTAACTCTATGAAGAATTGAGTTGGGATTTTGATGGGGATTGCATTGAATTTGTATATTGCTTTTGGCATGATGGTCATTTTTACTATATTAATCCTGCCAATCCATGAGCATGGCAGATTTTTCCATCTTCTGAGGTCTTCTTCAATTTCTTTCTTCAGAGACTTGAAGTTCTTGTCATACAGATCTTTCACTTGTTTGGTTAGAGTCACACCAAGGTACTTTATATGGTTTGTTGCTATCGTGAAGGGTATCATTTCTCTTACTTCTTTCTCAGCCTGCTTATCCTTTGAGTATAGGAAGACTACTGAGTTGCTTGAGTTGATTTTATATCTGGCCACTTTGCTGAAGTTGTTTATCAGCTGTAGGAGTTCTCTGGTGGAGTTCTTTGGGACGCTTAAGTATACTATCATATCGTCTGCAAATAGTGATAGTTTGACTTCTTCCTTTCCAATTTGTATCCCTTTGACCTCTTTTTGTTGTCTAATTGCTCTAGCTAGAACTTCAAGTACTATATTGAAAAGATATGGAGAGAGAGGGCACCCTTGTCTAGTCCCTGATCTCAGTGGGATTGCTTCAATATCTCTCCATTCAGATTGATGTTGGCTACCAGTTTGCTGTAAATTGCTTTTACTATGTTTAGATATGGGCAGCAAATTCCTGATCTTTCCAAAACCTTTAGCATGAAAGGATACTGAATTTTGTCAAATGCTTTCTCAGCATCTAATGAGATGACCATGTGGTTTTTTTCTTTGAGATTGTTTATATAGTGGATTACATTGATGGATTTCCTTATATTAAACCATCCCTGCATCCCTGGGATGAAGCCTACTTGATCGTGGTGAATGATCGTTTCGATGTGTTCTTGGATTCGGTTGGCAAGAATTTTATTGAGTATTTTTGCATCGATATTCATGAGGGAGACTGGCCTGAGATTCTCGTTCTTTGTTGGATCTTTGTGTGCTTTTGGTATTAGCATAATTGTGGCTTCATAGAACGAGTTGGGTAGTGTTCCTTCTGTTTCTATTTTGTGGAATAGTTTGAAGAGTATTGATGTTAGGTCTTCTTTGAAGGTCTGATAGAATTCTGCACTAAAACCATCTGGACCTGCACTTTTTTTTGGTTGGAAGACTTCCAATGACGACTTCTATTTCTTCAGGGGTTATAGGATGGTTTAGATGGTCTATGTGATTCTGATTTTGGTATTTAGTATCTGTCAAGGAAATTGCCCATTTCCTCGAGATTTTCTAGTTGTGTTAAATACAGGCTTTTGTAGTAAGATCTGATGATTTTTTGAATTTCCTCAGTTTCTGTTGTTATCTCTCCCTTTTCGTTTCTGATTTTATTTATTTATTTTTTTATTATTTATTTTATTTTATTTTTTTTAATTTACATTCCAAATCATTTCCCCTTTTCCGTTTCCTCCCTCCCCGAAAGTTCCATAAGCCCCCTTCACTCCCTCTTTTCTGATTTTATTAATTTGGATACTGCCTCTGTGCCCTCTGGTTAGTTTGGCTAAGGGCATATCTATCTTCTTGATTTTCTCAAAGAACCAACTCCTTGTTTTGATGATTCTTTGTATGGTTTTATTTGTTTCTACTTGATTGATTTCAGCCCTGAGTTTGATGATTTCCTGCCTTCTACTCCTCTTTGTTGTATTTGCTTCTTTTTGTTCCAGGGCTTTCAGGTGTGCCATTAAGCAGCTAGTGTATGCTGTCTCCCATTTCTTTTTGGGGGCACTCAGGGCTATGCATTTTCCTCTTAGCACTGCTTTCATTGTGTCCCATAAATTAGGGTATGTTGTGCCTTCATTTTCATTAAATTTCAAGACGTCCTTGATTTCTTTCTTTATTTCCACCTTGACCAAGTTATCATTGAGTAGTGCATTGTTCAGCCTCCATGTGTATGTGGGTTTTCTTTCGTTTTTGTTGCCATTGAAGACCACCCTTATTCCATAGTGATCTGATAGGAGGCATGGGATTATTTCTATCTTCTGATATCTGTTGAGTTCTGATTTGTGACCAATTATATGGTCGATTTTTGAGAAGGTACCATGAGGTGCTGAGAAGGTGTATTCTTTAGCTCTAGGATGAAATGTTCTATATATATCTGTTAGTTCCATTTGGTCCAAGGCTTCAAATAGATTCACTGTGTCCCTATTTAGTTTCTGCTTTCTTTTTTATTTATTTATTTATTTATTTTATTTTATTTTTTTTAATTTACATTCCAAATCATTTCCCCTTTCCCGTTTCCTCCCTCCCCGAAAGTCCCATAAGCCCCCTTCCCTCCCTTTTTTCTCCATTCAACCCCCTCTCGTTTCTCTGTCCTGGTGTTTCCCTACATCCAGTCTTTCCAGGAACAGGGGTCTCTCCTTCCATCTTCTTGGAAATCTATTGATATGTGAATTGTGTCTTGGATATTCAAAGATTCTGGGTTAATATCCCCTTATCAGTGACTGCATACCATGTGTGTTCTTTTGTGATTGGGTTACCTCACTAAGGATGATATTTTCAAGTTCTGACCATTTGCCTAGGAATTTCGTGAATTCATTGTTTTTAATTGCAGAGTAGTTTTCCATTGTGTAGATATACCACATCGTCTGAATCCATTCCTCCGTTGAGGGACATCTGGGTTCTTTCCAGCTTCTGGCTATTATAAATAAGGCTGCTATGAACATAGTGGAGCATGTGTCCTTATTGAATGCAGGTAAAGCCTCTGGGTATATGCCCAGGAGTGGTATAGCCGGATCCTCCGGGAATGTTATGCCCAGTTTTCTGAGGAACCGCCAGACTGCTTTCCAGAGTGGTTGTACCAGCTTGCAATTCCACCAGCAGTGGAGGAGTGTTCCTCTTTCTCCACATCCTTGCCAACAACTGCTGTCTCCTGTGTTTTTGATCTTAGCCATCCTGACTGGTGTGAGATGGAATCTCAGGGTTGTTTTGATATGCATTTCCCTAATGACTAAGGATGATGAACATCTCTTTAGGTGCTTCTCCGCCATTAGATATTCTTCAGGTGAGAACACTTTGTTTAGCTCTGTACCCCATTTTTTAATAGGGTTAGTTGCCTCTCTGGAGTTTAACTTCTTGAGTTCTTTGTATATATTGGATATTAGCCCTCTGTCGGATGTAAGGTTGGTAAAGATCATTTCCCAGTTAGTTGGTTGCCGCTTTCTGCTTTCTTGAACGATCCATTTCAGAGAGTGGGGTGTTGAAATCACCCACTATTATTGTGTGAGGTGCGATGTGTGATTTGAGCTTTAGTAAAGTTTCTTTTATGAATGAGAGTGCCCTTGCTTTATAGCATAGATATTCAGAATTGAGAGTTCTTCTTGGTGGTTTTTCCCCTTGATCAGTATGTAGTGTCCTTCTGTGTCTTTTTTGATGACTTTAGGTTGGAAGTCAATTTTATCTGATATTAGGATGGCTACTCCGGCTCGTTTCTTGGGACCATTTGCTTGTAAAATTGTTTTCCAGCCTTTTACTCTGAGGTAGTGTTTGTCTTTGACACTGAGGTGCGTTTCCTGCATGCAGCAAAATGCTGGGTCCTGTTTACATATCCAGTCTGTTTGTCTATGTCTTTTTATTGGGGTATTGAGACCATTGATATTAAGAGAGATTAAGGAATAGTGATTATTACCACCTGCCATTCTTGACGCTATCTTTATGTTTGAGTGGTTATCTACTTTCGGGTTTGAAGCAAGAAGGTTACTATCACATTTTTTCCAGGGTGTTGTTTCTTTCCTTGTATTGGCGGTTTCCACCTATTATCCTTTGCAGGGCTGGGTTTGTGGAAAGATATTGTGAAAATTTGGTTTTATCATGGAATATCTTCGTCTCTCCATCTATGGTGATTGAGAGTTTTGCTGGGTATAGTAGTCTAGGCTGGCATTTGTGCTCTCTTAGTGTCTGCATGAGATCTGCCCAGGATCTTCTAGCTTTCATAGTCTCTGGAGAGAAGTCTGTATGTTACTTGGCCCTTTTCTCTTACTGCTTTTAATATTCTTTCTTTGTTTAATACATTTGATGTCTTGATTATTATGTGACGGGAGGTATTTCTGTCCTGGTCCAGTCTGTTTGGAGTTCTGTAGGCTTCTTGTACGTTCATCAGCATCTCTCTCTTTAGGTTAGGGAAGTTTTCCTCCATAATTTTGTTGAAGATGTTTACTGGCCCTTTAAGTTGCAAATCTTCACTCTCATCTATACCTATAATCCTTAGGTTTGGTCTTCTCATTGTGTCCTGAATTTCCTGGATGTTTTGGGTTACACGTTTTTGGAATTTTGCATTTTCTTTAACTATTGAGTCGATGCTTTCTATGGTATCTTCAGCACCTGAGATTCTTTCTTCCATCTCTTGTATTCTACTGTTGATGTTTGCATCTGCGACTCCTGATTTCTTCCCAAGGTTTTCTATTTCCAAAGTTGTCTCCCTTTGTGATTTCTTAGTTGTTTCTACTTCCTTTTTTAGATCCTGGATGGATTTGCTGAGATCCTTCACTTGTTTGTTTGATTTTCCTCTATTTCTTTAAGGTATTTCTGCATTTCCTTTTTCGGATTTTCTGCCTGTTGACCCAAGTTCTCCTGTATTTCTCTAAGCGATTTTTGGGTTTCCTCCTCATGGGCTTTCATCTGTTGATCCATTGCCTCCTGCATTTCTTTAAGCAGTTCTTGTGTTTCCTTTGTAAGGGCATCTATCCGTTGATTCATTTCTTTAAGCAGGTTTTGTGTTGCCTCCCTATGGGCATCCATCTGTTGACCCGTATTCTTCTGCATTTCTTTATGCAATTTTTGTGAGTCCTTTGAAAGTGCATCTAACCGTTGATTCATTTCTTTAAGCGATTTTTGTGTTATCTCCTTGTGGGCCTCCATCTTTTGATCCATGTTCTCCTGCATTTCTCTAAGCAATTTTTGAGTTTCTTTTGTAAGGGCCTCTTTTTTTTTTTTTTCATGCAACAGCCAGTTTTATTCAGAGCATCAGGCAATGTTAAGTAGAATCACAGGAGTAAGGTGTTCAGTCACAAGGCCAAGCCACACGTGGCAGACAAACCTCACATGACAGAGATAAGCTTTTCCGTGGATGCATATAAACAGGTAAAAAGAGCAGTTACAATGAATAATCTAAAGTGAACTCACTCCTATCTGATACACCTGTGTCTTCATCGGGGCTTCTATTCCTGCACAAACATCATGACCAAGAAGCAAGCCAGGGTGGAAAGGGTTTATTCAGCTTACACTTCCACATTGCTGTTCATCACCAAGGAAGTCAGGACAGGAACTCACTCAGGACAGAAATTTGGAGGCAGGCGCTGATGCAGAGGCCAGGGAGGGATGTTCCTTACTGGCTTGCTTCCCCTGGCCTGCTCAGCTTGCTTTCTTATAGAACCAAGGAACTACCAGCCCAGGGATGGCACTACCCACAAGGGGCTGGGTCCTTCCCCCTTTGATCACTAATTGAGAAAATACCCCACATCTGGATCTCATGGAGGCATTTCCTCAAGGGAGGCTACTTTCTCTATGATAACTCCAGCTTGTGTCAAGTGGACACACAAAACCAGGCAGTACAACCCAAGAGAGCACAAAATCAAATTCCAAGCACAATTCTTGTTGTCTAGGAGTTTTCTAACGAGCACTCAGAATCCTCTCACATCTTTGATGGAGGACAGGAAAACGATTCTAAAGAAGATGTTAACCCCTTTGCTGGGGAGAAGGAGGCATTGAAGGACCATCCTTCTCCTCAGTACTGCTCTCTTCTTGTTTATCAGCAAAGATGGTGACCTCTGACCCCAGACTCCCCTACATCCTGCATTCAGCACAAGCTTCTGTCACTCTTTTTTTTTTTAATTATTTATTTTTTTTTAAATTTACATTCCAAATCATTTCCATTTCCCGTTTCCTCCCTCCCCGAAAGTTCCATAAGCCCCCTTCCCTCCCTCTTTTCTCCATTCAACCCCCTCTCGTTACTCTGTCCTGGCATTCCCCTACATCCAGTCTTTCCAGGACCAGGGGTCTCTCCTTCCATCTTCTTAGAAATCTATTGATATGCGGATTGTGTCTAGGGTATTCCAAGATTCTGGATCAATATCCCCTTATCAGTGACTGCATACCATGTGTGTTCTTTTGTGATTGGGTTACCTCACTAAGGATGATATTTTCAAGATCTGACCATTTGCCTAGGAATTTCGTGAATTCATTGTTTTTAATTGCAGAGTAGTATTCCATTGTGTAGATATACCACATCTTCTGAATCCATTCCTCCGTTGAGGGACATATGGGTTCTTTCCAGCTTCTGGCTATTATAAATAAGGCTGCTATGAACATAGTGGAGCATGTGTCCTTATTGCATGCAGGTAAAGTCTCTGGGTATATGCCCAGGAGTGGTATAGCCGGATCCTCCGGAAGTGTCATGCCCAGTTTTCTGAGGAACCGCCAGACTGCTTTCCAGAGTGGTTGTACCAGCCTGCAATTCCACCAGCAGTGGAGGAGTGTTCCTCTTTCTCCACATCCTCGCCAACAACTGCTGTCTCCTGTGTTTTTATCTTAGCCATCCTGGAACAGAATTGAAGACCCAGAAATGAATCCACACTCCTATGGTCACTTGATCTTTGACAAAGGAGCTAAAACCATCCAGTGGAAAAAAGATAGCCTTTTCAACAAATGGTGCTGGCTCAGCTGGAGGTCAACATGCAGAAGAATGCAAATTGACCCATTCTTATCTCCTTGCACTAAGCTCAATTCTAAGTGGATCAAAGATCTCCACATAAAACCAGACACACTGAAACTCATAGAAGGGAAACGAGGGAAGAACCTTGAACATATGGGCACAGGGGAGAATTTCCTGAACAGAACTCCAATAGCTTATGCTCTAAGATCAAGAATAGACAAATGGGACCTCATTAAATTACAAAGTTTTTGCAAGGCAAAAGACACCGTCAAAAATACAAAGCGGCAACCAACTAACTGGGAAATGATCTTTACCAACCTTACATCCTACAGAGGGCTAATATCCAAGATATACAAAGAACTCAAGAAGTTAAACTCCAGAGAGGCAAGTAACCCTATTAAAAAATGGGGTACAGAGCTACACAAAGAGTTCTCACCTGAAGAATATCTAATGGCGGAGAAGCACCTAAAGAGATGTTCATCATCCTTAGTCATTAGGGAAATGCAAATCAAAACAACCCTGAGATTCCATCTCACACCAGTCGGGATGGCTAGGATCAAAAACACAGGAGACAGCAGTTGTTGGGGAGGATGTGGAGAAAGAGGAACACTCCTCCACTGCTGGTGGAATTGCAGGCTGGTACAACCACTCTGGAAAGCAGTCTGGCGGTTCCTCAGAAAAATGGGCATCACAATTCCGGAGGATCCGGCTATACCACTCCTGGGCATATACCCAGTGACTTTACCTGCATGCCATAAGGACACATGCTCCACTATATTCATAGCAGCCTTATTTATAATAGCCAGAAGCTGGAAAGAACCCAGATGTCCCTCAACGGAGGAATGGATTCAGAAGATGTGGTATATTTACACAATGGAATACTACTCTGCAATTAAAAACAATGAATTCACGAAATTCCTAGGCAAATGGTCAGAACTTGAAAATATCATCCTTAGTGAGGTAACCCAATCACAAAAGATCACACATGGTATGCAGTCACTGATAAGGGGATATTGACCCAGAATCTCAGAATACCCTAGACACAATCAGCATATCAATAGATTTCTAAAAAGATGGAAGGAGAGACCCCTGGTCCTGGAAAGACTGGATGTAGGGGAACGCCAGGACAGAGTAATGAGAGGGGGTTGAATGGAGAAAAGAGGGAGGGAAAGGGGCTTATGGGACTTTCGGGGAGGGAGGAAATGGGAAAGGGGAAGTGATTTGGAATGTAAATTAAAAAAATAAAAAATAAAAAAAAAGCAGGTTTTGTGTTGCCTCCCTATGGGCATCCATCTGTTGACCCGTATTCTTCTGCATTTCTTTATGCAATTTTTGTGAGTCCTTTGAAAGTGCATCTAACCGTTGATTCATTTCTTTAAGCGATTTTTGTGTTATCTCCTTGTGGGCCTCCATCTTTTGATCCATGTTCTCCTGCATTTCTCTAAGCGATTTTTGTGTTTCCTTTTTAAGGGCTTCTATCCGTTGATTCATGGTCTCCTGTAACTCTTTATTAGATTTATTTGTGTCCTTCTTGTGATCCTCTAATAGCATCATGAGAAGTGATTTTAAATCCAGATCTTGTCTTTCGGGTGTGGTGGGGTATCCAGGACTTGCTGCTGTTGGAGAGTTGGGTTCGGATGGTGCCATATTACTTTGATTTCTGTTAACAACTTTCCTATGTTTGCCTTTTGCCATCTGGTTGCCTCTGGTGTTAGTTGGTCATGCTGTCACTGACTGTTGGTTGGACCTCCTGTGAGCCTGCAAAGCTATTTCTGCCCCCCCTGGATTACCAGGATTCCCCTGGCACCGATTTCTGGGGCCTGCCTTGCTCCTGAGTGACTCTGGAGCCCTGATGTGCCTTGCCCTAAGAGATGTTATATTGGGGAGTCCCTGCACATCCAAAGGCTCAGCATAGTGGATTCCTGGAGCAGAAGTCACCAAATGGAGTCTAGTAGGCTCCCGCCCTGTGCAGGGGTGTGTGATATCTCTGGAGGAGGGGCGCGAGGGGGCTTCCCTCTGCAGGGCAGAAGTCCCACCGCAGAGCTGGCGTGCTGGTTACTGCAGATCTGCCCAGCTCTTGGAGAAGGTTACACACAAGCTGCCTAAGACCGAAGCGATATTATGCCTGTCTGTCTCCAAGCCTGTGTGTCTCAACTACCTGGACACTGGAGCCGAACATTTCTTTAAGTCTTCTCTGCCATTCGAGATGACTCTGCTAAGAATTTTCTGTTAGCTCTGTGTCCCACTTTTTAATTAGCCTTTTTAATTAGGTATTTTTTAGAGTCAAACTTCTTGAGTTTTTTATGTATTTCAGATATAAATCCTCTATCAGATGTATATTTAATGGAGATCTTTTTCCCAATCTGTAGGTTACCAATTTATACTATTGATAGTGTCACTTGCCTTACATAAAATTTTTGGTTTCATGAGGTCCCATTTGTCAATTGTTAATCTTAGAATCTGAGCCATTGGTTATCTGTTCAGGAAAGTTGCCCCTGTGCTCATGTATTCGAGGCTCTTCTCCACTTTCTCTTATATTAGATTCAGTGTATCTGGTTTTATGTGGAGGTCCTTGATCTACTCAGACTTGAACTTTGTACATGCTGAGAGATACGGATCAATTTGCATTCTTCTACAAGCAGACCATCAGTAAGATTAGGACCATTTGTTGAAGATGGTTTCTTTTTCCCACCTTATCATTGGCTTCTTTGACAAGGCAAGTGTCCATAGGTGTGTGGGTTTATTTCTGGGTTTTTAATTCTATTTAACTGATATACTTTTCTGTCTCTCTACCATTCCCATGTATTTTTTATCACTATTACTCTGTAGTGCAGCTTAAGGTCAGGGATGGTGATTCCCCCAGAAGTTCTTTTTTTGTGGAGAATTGTTTGAATATCCTGTTTTTGTTTGCTTGTTTGTTTGTTTGGTTTTCCATATGAAGTTGAAATATCTCTTTCCACATCTAGAAAGAATTGTATTAGAATTTTGATAGGGATTGGACTGAATCTCTAGATTTCTTTTGGTAAGATAACCATTTTCACTATGTTAATCCTACCAGTCTATAAGCATGGGAAATCTTTTCATCTTCTTTGGTTTCTTTCTTCAGGGATTTGAAGTTCTTGTCATATAGATCTTTCACTTTCTTGGTTAGATTTACATAAACCAAGATATTTTATACTATTTGTGGCTGTTGTGAAGGGAGTTGTTGTTCTAATTTCTTCCTTAGCCCATTCATCAATTGTATAAATATGGTTTATTTACACAATGGAATTCTATTCAACTATTAAAATTGAGGACATCATGAATTTTTCAGGCAAATGGATGGACTAGAAAATAATATCCTTGGTGAGGTAACCCAGACCCAGAAATGCATTGTATATATTTACTGATCAATGCATACTAGCCAGAAATGTAGAATACCTATGATAAAACCCATAGATCATAAGAAGTTTAACAGGAAGGAAGGTCCAAGTGAAGATGCTTCAATTCCACTTAAGGGGAAACAAAATAATCATAGTAGCAGTGGGAGTGAAGGAACTGGGTGGGAATGGGGAGGAGGAGGGATAAGCGAACCAGGATCAGGTAAGGGGGAGAGATAGTAGAGAATCCCAGAAGGGTAAGGAGAAAGAATGAAAATATGCAGCTACAGGGGGTGGTAGACAGGGTGAACTTCTAGAATGTCCCAGAGAATTGGAATGTGAGAGACTCCCAGGACTCATGGGGATGACCTTAGCTGAAATCTCCAATAGTGGGAAGATGGAACCTGAAGAGACCACCTCCAGTAGATAAACACAATCTCCACTGCAGAGATGGGTGTCACCAACCTACCATCAAATTTTTGACACAGAATTTTTCCTGAGTAAAAGAAATACAGAGACAAAAAATGGAGCAGAGATTTAAGAAAAGGCTATCCAGTAACCTGCCCAACTTGGGATTTATCTCATGGGCAGGCACCAACTCTGACACTATTATTGATACCATTTTGTGCTTGCAGACAGGAGCCTAGCATGACTGTCCTCTGAGAAACTCCACCAGCAGTTGACTGAGACAGATGCAGATACTTTCCTACAACCATTGGACTGAGTTTGGGGACCCCCATGAAAGAATTGGGGGAAGAATTGAAGAAGATGAAGAGGATGACCACCTCACAGGAAGACCAACAATATCCACTAACTCAGATCACTGGGAGCTCTCAGAAACTAAGCCATCTGCCAAAGGGCATACATGAGTTGGTCAGTGGCCCAAGACTGATATGTGAGGACTTTCAGGTCTGGCATCAGCAGGAGAGGATGTGCCTAATCCTGTAGAAACTTGATACCCCAGGGAAAAGGGATATGTGTGTGTGTGTGTGTGTGTGTGTGTGTGTGTGTGTGTAGGGTGTTAGATCAGGGGAAGTGGGTAAGGGGGTGGGCAGGTAGGGAGATGGAGGATTGTATGCAGATCACCCTCTGAGAGGCAAGTAGGATTGGGATGGTGTGACTAACTCTTAGAGGGGGGACTGGAAATGGGAGCAACATTTAGAATGTAAATAAATGAAAAAATAAAAAAGAAACAAAAGAAATTTCAGTTTGGTATTTTAATGGCAATTGCATTGAATCCATAGATTCCTTTTGGTAAGATGTCCATTTGAACCTAATCCTGCAGAGACTTCATGCACCAGGTTGGGGATACTAGAGGGACTGCCCTCTCAGACAGGAAAGAGAGAAGGTTTAGGGGGAGGAACTCTGCAAAAGGGACTGGGAGGGATATTAGCAATTGAGATGTAATTAATTATTTCATTAATTAATAAAAAGAACCTGTCATATGTGTGTAAATAGCTACAATAAATTTAAAAACTTTATAAACAGTTTTGGTTGAAATGTTTTGGCTGTCAGGATGCTCATAACAGCATTAGATTTGGTAGTTTGAGAGGTGCTTGTGAGAAGCACAAAAACTGGGGAGTTCTATCACTTGGTTCTTCTGGTTGTAATCAGAAGAAGTTTGAAGCTATGGTTCAAAATACAGGGCTATGCCAACTTAGAACTCAAAACAGAGATTGGGTCAATGTCTACCCTAGAATCTTTAGGTGAAAAATAAGCAAGAAGTAGGACAAAAAAGTAGATGCTGAGACAGAATCAATATGAATGAAATTTGGATACTGATAAATTCTGTGCCCCTCTGGCTAGTAGCCATTTTCATAGAAGATTATCTATACCCCTAGCCACATCAAATGGGTTTCAACTTCCAACTGCCATTTCTACTTATAATCTCATGTTGATAAAAAGACACATGACTTCAGAAGATGAAATTGTGTGAACTTGTTACTTTAACAACATGATTTAATAGCACGATTATCATTTGTATTAAATGCGTGTTGATTTTGTAATTTCAATATACTCAGAAGATTTTATTTGTGTATTAAAATGATTTTTTTGTGAAAACAGTACTGGTAAAATTTTAGTGTCTAAATATTTGAAACATACTTAAGAACATTTGCTCCTTCTCTTCATGGATAAAATTAATTTCAAGGGTGGTGAAGAGCAAACATGTTTATTTTACCTTGGTCCCAGAAAGTCCAAGATGAATTATTCTTCATTAAGACAATTTGGTTTTTATCTGAATATTAAAAAAGTTAGAATATATATGTGTGTGTGTGTGTGTGTGTGTGTGTGTGTGTGTGTGTGTGTGTGTAAATAGTATGTTGTGACATTTTCATACATACTGATATAAACTATGGGTCTCACCAAAATCAGCTCCGAGACCCTGACCATGTGCTGCGTCGTCTTTGGACGTGGAAGTGATGGTGCAGCATGGTGTTCTGCCCCTGGAGCAGAACCAGCAGACCGGGGACCTCCATGAGCGCTGTGTGTGAGGCTTGTTTGTATAAAATAATATATACTTTACTTCATGCTCCTCCTTCAGGAAATATTCTCCCTGCTGAGGTGGGGGTGGGCGATGGGGATGGGGAGGGTGTCCTTTGCCAAGGTTAATAACTCCATGATAATCAGAGACAGCTCAAGTCCAGAAGGTGATGGTGTGTCTATGTCCTTAGCAATAATGGTGAACACTGAGACCTTCAGGACAGCCCTTAAGGTCGTGGGAAAGAACTCTGAAAACATAAATATAAAAATGTATAATGTCTCAACTATGCAAAATATAAAGATGCAATATCAATGGTATAAAGAGCTTTATAGACCTAGAAGAATAGAGGCAGCTGAATTGTGAGCCAGCTTGTCAGAAAAATACAAAGGCAGGCAAATACAAAGGCAGGCAGGTTCCTGAGTTCCAAGTTACCCTGGGACAGAGCTAGATTAGGTTCAAGCTTGTTAGGGATGGTGATCTCAGAGTAGACATTTTCCCTCCTCCCAGTTAGCTTATTGTCTATGCTTACAAACAGAGGCAGATCTCTAAATTCATTTGCAATATGAAAAAAAAAATATGTGTTTGCTGTCTTTTTCTAAGAATCAGGGCAGGACCCCCGGGTCAGGGTTTGATTTCTGGGATAATCTAAAGGGAACCTAGAGTAAATAACTGAATTGATATGTAAATAAAAGACTGGTTCTTATACTTCAAAGAGC
This sequence comes from Tokudaia tokunoshimensis, assembly GCA_036184795.1. Taxonomy (NCBI): domain Eukaryota; kingdom Metazoa; phylum Chordata; class Mammalia; order Rodentia; family Muridae; genus Tokudaia; species Tokudaia tokunoshimensis. The sequence continues at coordinate 17,498,676 of BTHU01000011.1, forward strand.
TGAACTATCTGGATTTATTATCTGGAACTCTCCAGAGAAGCTGTCACAAGCTAAACACAGGCTTGTAGCATTCAATTCAACTTCCAGTCATAATTTTATAACTCCCAAGCAACCCTTCTCTTAGGAACCCTTCTACAAGGCAAGGCCCATCCTTGACAATCACCTATACATATGCATTGTGAAGCAGAGGCAGGGATATCCCAGAAGCACACTGAACACTGAGCCTAGTAAAAAATGCAGGCCTCAGATACACAAGGCCACTGCCTCAAGTTATTAAGGCAGACAAAAATAAACAAAAATAAAGAAAGATACCCAATGTCCTTTATTGGTCTCCACATGAATAGTTTTATAAATGTACAAAGTGCATTAGCATGCACCAAACTTAACAATCATCACAAACACACAAAATGTTCTCTCTCTTTCTCTCTCTCTCTCTCTCTCTCTCTCTCTCTCTCTCTCTCTCTCTCTCTCTCTCTCTCTCTCACACACACACACACACCACACACAGACATACACAGACACTGACATGTAGACACAAAGTCACACAGACACAAACATACAGACATAGACACACACTCACAGACACCCCCCCCCACACACACACACACCATGTTTTAAAAGTTTCAATGAGAGTCTGGAGATCAATCAACAGTTAAGAGTACTTACTACTCTTTCACAGTATGGTTATCTGTATGCTCATAGTGTAAGCACTCAGGATCACACATAAATGAAAAATAAATAATTCAATAAATTATTTTAAGTAAATTTGGAAAAGCATAAGCCTATATATCTGGAAATTATTTTAGGAGCTTTGAACAATTGGGGAAGGAGAGGACAATGGAAGGCAAATTAACATGTTTAAGACCTTTAGTTCATCACCTCTAAGGGACTGGTTTGATCAATGGGCTTTATTTTCCATTAGCCTGTGTTTCTGATTTATAATGCTTTATTTACTGCCCAGTTATAGCTGTATTTCTTTCATTCTAAAGAAAATATGATAGTATTTTCTTGTGCTTCATATTCCTATTTCTGTTTCTAGTTGAATTTTTAAACTATTTACAAACATATATTTCTGTACTATATGATACCATGTACTTAGTGATACGCATCTATACTATGTAATGATTAGCATGATTAGCAATTGTGTCACCTTAAACACCTTTTCTTTTCCATGTGTTTGATGGTTAATACATTTAAAGGTATTTTGAATTGTATACAAATTGTTAGAGACTATGGCCTTGTTGTGCTAGAGGATGCTAAAGGCAGTCTTCATATCTGACTGGGTTTTGAACTAGTAGTAATCCAACTTTTAACAGCTTGTCCTCTCACATATCCCTCCTCACCTTGATTGATTTCCAAGTTACTATATATTCCGGTGATATATGGATATTCAGTCCCACAACTGAAATTGGATATTCTTGTCTCTGTAACTGGATGATTATCTTTTAAAGAACTTCCTGTTTGTAACAATTTTTAATTTTGAGACAATCAGGTTCTTTCTTTAACAGGTGGTTGTGCTGACTATCCCTGCTCTTTTTATTATTATTTTACATAGGGAACATGCAGGTGTTACAATGTACATGCAGACATCAAGACTGCTTTGGAAATCAGTTCTACTTCACGTTGTGGGTAGCAGGGATTGAATGTTGCTCATCAGGCTGGGAGGCAGGCATATCTACACAGGGAACCAGGTTGCCATGACCATACCCTTCTACTTCTGAAGATTATGTTTTTATCTTAACGTTTTCTTGTAAGCTAGTCCACAGGGATGGTAATTTACCTTAACTGATTATAACTATGGATGAGAAATGCTAAGCATCATTATTAAATGCTTAAGAATTGTTAATAAAATGAGATATATCCTGAATTGACAAACTTTAAAAAAAAATACATATTACTATTGTTTGAAAGGATGGAATTTTTATAACTATAATCAAATCTATCATGTTCTGCAGTTCTTTGAAACATGTGGTTATTACACTGTAAATTCTTCATTATTATCAGAAGATTTTCATTTCATTCATTTGCTTCAGAGTCCCAAGAATCTCAAACTTAAAATGATAAAAATAATGCAGCCCAGGAATTTTATAACCAATAATAAATAAATACTGTGAAATAAACAATTTTCTAAATAAGATTTCTAAGCAAATTATAGTATAATTGAAGCATGATCTCCTTTTGAAAATTATAGCAGTAGAAATTCAATACTACATACCAATTGATCATTTTCTGTCATTAACTTTCTGTAAGCAAGTGCTGAGCTTTCACTTTCCTTGAGCTTAATTTAAAAGGCATTTATTTGAGAAAATACTCAATGTTCTTGTGCATTATACTTGTTTGTAAGATTTAGAAGAGTGCACTGTATAACACAATGCAATTATTATAGATATTTTGGAAAAGCTTCATGTATTGAGAAAGTAGACCTAAAAACCAAAATGTGATGTTCTGTCTCTTGATATAGCTAAATGCAGTAGCATACAATTGTGCATAGAAATAGGAATAGGGCTGATCCCGCTGGTTTGAAACTGTCTCACTTGTGTCAATAAACAGACAAATGTTCCCCTAAATTAAATCCCACCCATTGTTTTTCTCTTACTCATTAATGACATTACAGGGAAAGAACAGAGCTATTAAAAGATGAAGTGTGAATGTGATAGAAAGGACTGTTAACTTTGCTGCAACACATAGGCATTGCTCGCCCATGCACTGACACATAGCCAGGGAATACATGCTTGTTTATATCGTTTGTTTGTAAAATTTAGCATGCTAATGTGTATTTATATAAAAATGCACCCAATTAAACACTAAGTTTAGATGTTGCATGTATAATTTTATTTTCAAATCACAGGTAGCAAATGTCATTAACAAAGGCTTGTGTCACTTTAACTTCAGCACTAAAGAAGATAGTAGGGATTGGGGGTACAGCTCTTGGGATCAGTGTTTATCTTGCAAGTTTAAATCCTTTCATTTGAAACCAGATCTGAAAGTAGAAAAGTAGACAATGGAATAGATAAAAATTATTATTTTTATTTAATATTCATATAATGCAGAATACAAATGGAATTTTGAATTTTTCACATAGATATTTTTATGAGTAAAATAAAAATTTAATCAAATCATTTGAAATGTTTAGAGAGTCATACACTCAGAACACCTCTCATACAACACGTATGTGCCCATAAGCATTCATAAAATAACTACATTTTCTTCAGCCTTATTCTGCTTTTGTCCTGTGAAAGATAGGACTCATTTTGGTCTTCCCAAATGTAGCCCTTCTCATTGTAAATGTTTTCGGTCTTTACCACTAAAATGAATCTGTTTCTTACTAATCAAGCATTTGTAATTGTTCAACCCACATTGTTCCAAAATGTTCTTCCAAATATCTAATTGAGAACATGGATGTGGTTCAAGTGAGTCACTAAATGATGAATTCCCAAAAACAACAGATATATTCAATGTACATAGCAGCACAGTAGCAATCTGCTTCATTCACTTTGTAATTACCATCTGTTTGTACTGATGAGGTAGAATATGCCACTGTCATATCAATGACACCAAGGGGAAGTTTGTAATCAGTAAAATGATAAGTGGCAGATCATTATTAGTGACATATTACATATAGACCAAGGTTGGCTTTCAGATGTAGTAAATTCTAGAGTTGAGCACACTAAATGTTCCAGTCGAATATTTAAAGTCAAACTAATTATTTAAAATATTATTTCCTTTTTAAATTTTATCAAACTGTTCATGTTTATAAAAACAAATTCCTACTCAGTAATAATATTTTAGTATTTAAATATTTAGTATGTTCTTCATTTAATAAAATTGGTGTTAAGTACATTATACTATAGATTATCAAGTTATGACTTGCAGATGCAAAATGACAGTAGTAAGCACTGATCGTTAGGATTCTAATATCTATATAGATTAGAGGTGACATCAAAGTATTTATACTGGAATTATTACTCATTTGAGACAGATATTTTCTTTCAATAAAGTTTCAAGGGCACCTTCTTAAAGTTTTTTGATATCATTATCTTTATATGATAGTTTGGAACATACCTATCAGGAGGTTTTTTGTCAATTTTAAATTTAGGTGCTATGAGGTAATATATTAAATGACATAAAATAATCTGTATAATTATTAAATCACCAAATATATTTAATATATGTATATTGAGAGATACCACATGGAAAAAGAATCATCAGGTTCTACTAATACTTACATAATATGATATTTTAATATATGTATATGTTTGTGTGGATGCCTGAATGATGGTACAAGGTTTAATACAAGTGGAATGTTTCTATATTATGTATTAAAACATGTGGTTTGGAGTTTGAGATTGAATGTATCAGATTGAGACTGAGGAACTTATAGAAATGTATATGTTTCCTTGAAGAAGTAGTAGAAATATGGATGTTACAGTAAAGGGTTCAGTTTTAAAGAAAAATATAAATCCTATTATAAGGAGAATATTTCTAGAAATATAAATATTGGGGTACTTTTTATAAGGATTCATAAAGAATGTAACTAGAGATTAGCAGAAATATGACCCATTTCATATATAATGGCACAAAACTTCCTGGTGTCTTGGGTCTTGTCTTCCAAAGCATAGGTACCTGCTGCAATCACATTAGGTAATATATCTTTGGTGATACAACCAGATAGGAGAATGATATCATACTTGAAAGGAGAGGATGCTTAATGTATCACAACTGCCACAACTTAAAGTGGTTGGCTATTTGATGATAGAAAGTCACAAAAAGAAATAAAAATATTTTGTTCTAACCTGAATCTTGTATATGCTTTATAAGTCAATCATCATTTTGTTTATAAGAAGACGACTCATAGGTGCCACTCTGTCTTCTGCTTTTATAATCTACCACATCTAAAAGCTTTCTCTTGTGCTTTTAGCTACAATATCTCAAAATAGATGAATTTTTAAAGTAAATTGTCATACCATTTATTAATCAAGACCCATTTGAAATGCTTTGTGAACAGGAACATATACATGCATATAACCTAACTACATATGTTGGGTTGATATAGAGTGTTTTGTAAATGTATGCCTAGTGTCATAACCTATATTGGATTTTGTTTATCCCACAAAGTTAGATATCATTTTCTCTAAAAGGGGCTTTCTAAGAGTCTCACATTAACAATGCAAACAAAGTGGTCAGCCAGACTGTACTCACTCTTCAGCTCAGCAAATATTACTTTTTCATCTACATGCAAGATTAGGGTAGAATACCTCCATCAGTTCCCACTGTGCACCAGGCAATTGAATGAATTCAAGATGACATATTCTTCTTCTAAACAAACAACTTTCTGTTATTTATGTACAAGGACTTGGGTGGGAAAAAGTACCAGAGTATGATGAACATTAACATGGCATTCTCATTAATGAAATTTTCTCTAAAATATTCTTTTATAATCATTTTTTTATGTCTGAGAGATCTAGAGTGTCTGGGGTAGTTGAAATTGAAGGTCTTCCTATAGGGAGGCCCTCCTCCTCAGCTTCTTCCAGCTTTTCTCTAATTCAACCACAGGGATGACCAGCTTCTGACTATTGGTTGGTTGTAATTATCTATATCTACTCTTTTAGCTATTGTTGAATTTTTCAGAGGGCAGCCATGTCAGGCTCCTGACTGTTATCACACCACAGCCTCAGTAATAGTGTCAGGCTTTGTGACCTCCCACTGAGCTGCATCCCACTTTGGGCCTGTCACTGGACCTACTTTTCCTCAGGCTCTTCTCCATTCTTACCCCTGCAACTAACCTGGATCCCCAGGATCTCTCAGACGCTGAGCCACCAATCAGAGAGCATATACCAGCCAATTGGAGGCCCCCAGTACATATTCAGTAGAGGACTGCTGGGTCTGGACTAAATCAGAGAAGATTCACTTAACAATTAAGAGAATTGAGGCCCCTTGAAGTGGGCAGGTCTGGTGTGGGGGGTAGTGGGGGGACATCCTCTTGGAGATGGGGGAGGAGGTATGGGATGAGGAACAGTCAGAGGACAGACCAGGATGGGGATAATGAGTGGACTATAAAAAAAGATTAAAGAATACATGCATACATACATACATATATATATATATTCATATATATATATATATACATATATATATACACACATGTATATATATACATCATGTATAAATAATCATTTTAAGCTTTTTACTGTATAAATAAAATGAATGGATTGTATTATCAAATAACTGTAGTCCATGTTACAGATTCTAAGTGGACAGTTCTACAGTAACTTTTTATTCAAAATTATATTTAACTTGTTTCTCCAATATCATGAAAATTGTTTCATTGTCCACTTAAAATAACAGGCTATTTCTCTCCCTTAAATACAGTTGGAAATATCCTTTCAGTTTTATTATTCAAAAATATGTTAGATATGTTAATTATCTCTTCCAATTTCAGAAAGAAGTATGTATCCTTGTAAACACAGATATTAAAAGAACAATATGAAACTGAGGACTAAATGGTATGAAGTATATGCTTAAGATTATATAATACCTGATTATTAAAAGTACATACTTTCTTTATAAAATACATTTATAATAAAATATTAAATTATAAAAGTTTGAGTTAAGCATGAAATGTTACATATATTTCAGATTTCCATATTTCTATTAGTCATACACTCAGTTTTCTAAGCCAAAAATCTTCAGAGTATGTATTTGTGGGTTGTGCATTTTCATCCTTGTGAAAAGCTATGCAAGGAAAAATTAGTTTCAGGCTACAGCAATGTCAGTGATAGTGGCCAACTGTGTGAAAAATGGCAGAAAATGGCACAGAAAGTGATGGCAATTTACAGGACACCAGTTAAAGAATATTGCTTCTCTCCTGCTGAATGTGAGCACTATTCTGTGATGTTCTCACAAAGAGCTGAAGCTTATTAAGAGCTCAACATGGGACAAGCTGGCAGAAAACCTGAGCTGAATATGTCATGTGTCTCTTAGGTGTATATATCCAGTAACACCAAGGAATGCATGCATTCACACACAAACCAAGTAAATAATTTCTGTGAATATTTAATAAAGAAGTTTATTTAAAATTTATATTAAGAAACATGGATTGCTTTCTTCACATTAACGTAGAAATAAATGCAAGATGAGAAGGAAACCTATATTTCTGTTAATATTTATTTACATGACTGGAAAAAGTATCATCAAAATTGGGATCAAATTGTAAGTTCATGATATTTTATTTCCATATTTACAATACGGTTTCTTCTATTGTTTGTAGAGATATCAGAAGATAAAGAAAAGAAAGTACTCTAATGTTGATATAATAGAGGATTATATGTTGAAATATAGTTGAAGAGGAAGAAAATGTTCTTATAATATATCTGAAATTCGCTGGAAGAAAAAAATATAATCCTAAAAGTGTTTCATTAATATGTTGTTTATAACAGATTGTATAGCGATCATTATTTGTAGACAGAAACTTTCTGTTCATAAACACTCTAGCTGCCTGAGTAGGAGTGACTCCACATTACAACAGAGCCTTACCTGAGACAAATAAATTTCTGCAATGCAATTGTATCAAACTATCACAACTAAAATATAGTCATGGGCCAGGGTACATAACTTGCTGAATCAGCATAGATTATACAAAGTCTTGGTATCAATTCCAAGTAAACAACAACAACAACAACAAGCTAAATAGTATCCTATTATGTATTTAATAAACAGAATAAAGGGATTTCTTAAGTTTAAGGTTTATATAGCACCAGGTTGCTGGAAATTTAAGGTTGCTGCCAACAGAAAAACTTTGAAAACACTAAATTTTATGTCTGGGAGATATTAGGTAGAAAAGATTTCAGAGCAAAAATGAAAGGAAAAAAAAAAGATACAATGATACTTTCAAATGAAATTGTAACCTGAATTTTAACCAAGAAACAGAGAAGAAAGTGCTTTGAAACATGACAACCTGAGTCACAGAAGTGTACTCACAGGGTCTTGAGAACCCAGCATGGGCTGACATCTCCAATCCACTTACTTCATTAGAAGTACATTTTTTGCCCACTAAAGAAGGTCAAGTACTTCATATTCCGGTGAAAATTAGGGGCAGGTAGAAAGAAAGCCAAAGCTCTATTATTTTGTCACTGTTCTCTGCTTAAAAAGGCTTCATTCAAATATGTTTTCAAGATTTCTATTTAATTTCCTAAATTGTTCTTTATCTTGTACTCAATTTTGTAATACCATTCAACATTATCTTAGGATATTTCTTTCTGATAGGCGAATCTTGAAAATAGTTCTCATATAAGTTAGCAGCAATTTATCCTAAAATGTAATTTCTTAAATTAAATTATTTTGTTTAACTTTAAGTTAAATATAATGTCATAACTTTATGATTTATGATAATCAATTATTTCAGTTTTATTGTGACCAAAGTTAAACATACTGATGGTTACTTTGTAAGATAATCACACCCTTCAAATAAGAATTTCTCTCCTATAAAACAAATTTCTGTGATTGCAATTAATATATTTATTCCCTGTGGGCATAGGGTTATGGTAAAATAAATTTGAAAGAATGTTGACATTCTAACTTCTGTTATGTGTGTGTATAATAAGGATTGCTTTTATTCCTGTAATAGTTTTTGATTCTCACTCTTGGTGAGTATTGTGAAATTAAATTTATGTACATCAAAATACAAACTTAAGTACACGAAATGAAGCCTTCTAGTCCAAGTGGTTGCTGCCTGGACAATTTGAATTTGTTAAGAAAGCTGAAAAGGGAGAGTGTTTGGTTTCTGTTCTAGGATCATACTAATTAACCTATTTTGTATCATTATTCATCTTTTACTATTATGAATGCCATTCAAAGTGGTGGGATTCCAGGTCTTAAGTCTTAGGTAATTATGTAAATATAAGGGAAGACATTAAAAATTCAGTAACACTGAGATGAAGCACTACCTCTAAGAAATAAACAAAATTTTCACAAAGGTAATCATTCCATTATTGGGCAAGTGGAACTGAAGTGCGGAAAGGAAGATATTAGAGAGATGGAGAGCAAAGTGTAAGAAAAGGGCAGTAAGGACCTTGCAAAGATCTTGGTAAATATGGCAAAGTGCATGGTGTACTTGGAAAAAAATTGTGTTCATTAAATTGAGTAGGGTGCTGAATAAACATATAATTTAATCATGCATATTTAAAAATGACAAACAAGATCCCAAATGGAAAGCTATCCAGGAAGGCAAGGAGAGATCCTTCAATGGATCAACTGTAGAAAGATAAGAACCAGAGATTGTGCTTACAGAACTACAAGATGATGAAATCTGGTGTTCCAACCCAGAAATTTCAGGTGAATTATGCCTGGAGAAATTAGAGGCACACAAGGTGTAGTGGCATAGGCTTCTATCCCAACAATCAGAAGGCTGAGATAGACGGAAGTAGATTGCTGTAAGTTCAAGATCAGTCTGGTTTAAAGAATAGGTCCTAACTCAGCAAGGGCAACATAGTAAGACTAAGTTTAAAAATAAAATCATAAAATAAAATAATAGGATGTAATAGAAAACCAAAGCATCATCTTTTACTTTGCTAATTCATGGTAATGAAGCACAATTAGTTTATTCTTAGAAAACTAAAATGTTGATGATTTATATGAATAACAATTTCAGACATTAGTGTTTTATTTATAGTTATACTGGATCTAGAAGAAACCAAAAACTTCATGCATGATGTCTGATATACCATTTAAAGACTTGAGAACCAATGTGACTTGCTCATTTCTAGTATTATAAACTTAATCAAGAATATGCAAGAATATTTCTATTCAGACGGGTTTTTTTTTTAATTTTGATTACTTTGTTTCTTATTTTTAGAAATTGGGTATCCCAGGAATAGCATCATTCAAATATTATCACAATGTAGAGAAGCACAAGATGCAAATAAAGATCATATACAAATAATAACATTATATAATGAATTAGTTACCTTAAAAGCAATGAAATAGGACAACAGTTACAATATACTAATATGATGAACTACATAGACAAGATATATCACATTTTAATGAATTTTGACATATCCTGCCCCCCAGCTTCATTTCCTTAATGTTTTCCTTCTTGTGAAATATTCATATTTGTTTTTGAAGACTTGTAAAAGTTTATTACATATTTAGATACTATAAGTAATACTTAGATATAGTATCTAAATATATGGAGAATATAAATTATTACCTATATGACCTAATAATATGTATGCCTAAATTTTTTCAAATGCCAATGCAGTAAAGCTCGTATATGTATGCCTTACAACCTTATAACTTTGAAATGAACTAGAAAGAATAATAAAAATTTCCAGGATGCCACTTATGATTCTTCAAATTATTAAATAAATTATTTTGTTCACACAGGAGTTCTTTTCTCACCTTACCTTCTCTGTAATTAACTGTCTTTCCCAATGACATACAGGTTCATGTTGTTCACTTTTCCAGTATCAATTTTTTATCACCAGGTAGTTGGCCTCATCCACATTTTATTCTGTTATTATCTTTAATATAGTGATCAGAATATTCCATGATTTTTGTCAGATGGGATATATAATTCTAGACACCCACAATCCAACTAGAGTTTAATTATTCCCTAAACTGGAAGATCATAGGAAGTATTTTTGCTTATTGTTATATTTTTACTTTAAATAAAGAATATAACTCATAGGCCACATTACAGGCCTATGTATTACAATGTATCACAAATGGTCCTTGCTCTTTAGCATATCATCCTCATAGCACCTTCCTGTAGTCAACATCATAGAAAATTTAAGTGCTTCATCATTTAGGGAGTTTGAGGTAGGATTTCTATATGGGTATTAAAAGTGACATTGATTTCTAGAGCTCCTCATTTTTGAAGGTCCCTGGTAAGATGTGGACACAAAATTCCAACAATATTGAAGAGATCAGCTCAGGAATTTTGGAAAGGTCATAGAACACTTGCCCTTCCCAAAAGGGAGAGGCTAATTAACATTTCTCAGACCACAGGGGTGGGTCGGGGGGAGGATCTGCTTGTGGGAACACATTCCTCAGGACAGAACTTTGGCCACCTATCTCATTCCCTAAAGAACAATCAGTTTGAAAGTTACACTGTTCTGCCAATTACATCTAATGGTGGCTGCCCAGAGGACTGTATAAAGGCCCACTGGACGGGTTGCACATGGTTATTCTCTCCCCATGTGTAGAGCGACCCCAGCATCCTGGAATAAATACAATTCCTCTCGCTTTTGCATCGATTCCAGTCTCCACATTTTTCACTCAGGGGTCTCCTGTAAGTTAAGGCTCACCAAAGTCTTACAATATGACTGACCAAGTTTCTGTTGACTAGACTCCTCCTATAAAACCCTGAGCCACAGTAATGTAGTTCTTAGTGTAGGGTTGAGAACTCAGGGCTTTTCCCTGTGTAGTATGGTACATTGACTGGTTTCAGCCTCTATCAGCTCATATTTATACAGCCATGTTGATGAGAATTTGTGGATGTAGCTTTTGCCATTCATAGGAGACTCATTCCCACATGCAACTCCCTAATATTTTGGCTATCACATTTTTTTAAGGGTTCCCTGAGACTTAAGTGGGAGAGTGTTTGAAGGTTGTACTCATTGGTACTGGACTTCATAATTCTGCATTTTGGTTGAGTTTGGTTTTCTGTAAAGGTCTCCATCTGTGGCAAAGTGAAGTTTCCTTCATAAGGGTAAAGACAACACTTTAAGTCTTTAAGATGTGGATGTAAGAACAAATGCTGAGATTATTGTTAATTATTAGGCTGGTTTAGTAAGTTAATGTAGGAGATTCTCCTCCATTATCGGTCACTTAACTAGTACTGAGTAGTTATTTAGATTTCCAGTACCAGGCATAGTTTATCTATTCTTGAACAGACCTTAAGTTTTATTAAAGAGTTAATGCCTACTGCCAAGATATGTGTCCCAAAAGTGCAGCATGAGAATTATTGTGCATACTGTTCATTGATGTGTTTGTAGGTTTCAAGCTAAGTTGAACAGATGGTGGCTGTCTTTCTTTGTAAACTGATCTTTTAAGTTTACTACTACTACTACTACTACTACTACTACTACTACTACTATTGCTGCTGCTGCTACTACTACTACTACTACTAAAACTATTACTTCCATTATTATTATTATCATCATTATTTTACTTACTTTATACCCTGCTCATTTTGCCCTTCCCAGTCACCTCTGCCATACTGTCTCCCCTATCCAACATTCCCCATTCCCTTCTCCTCTGATCAGGTGGGGGCCTACCTGGTTATTTTCCTTACCATGGTACTTCAAATCTTCATGAAGCTATGTACATCTCTTACTGAGGTCAGACAAGTTAGGCCATCTAGAAGAATATATCCCATATATAGACAACTGCTTTTGCGATTGTACCCTCCTCAATTGTTTGGGACCTATATACAAACTAAGTTGTATGTCTGCTACATATGTGCAGGGGAGCCTAGGTCCAGCACGTGTTTGTTCTTTGTTCGGTGATCCAGGATCTGAGAGTCCCAATCGTCCAGGTTAGTTGATTTTGTCTGTCTTCCTGTGAAGTTCCTATTCCCTTCCTGAGCTGCAATCTTTTCTCCTAGTCTTCCCAAAGAGTCTCCAGGCCTCATTCCCTGTTTGGCTGTGGGAGTCTGTATATGTCTGAGTCAGTTGGTTGGTTGAGTCTCTCAGAGCACAGCCATGCTAGACTCCTGTCTAGAAGCATAAAAGAATATCATTAATAGTGTCAGGGATTGGTGCTTGTACATGGGATGAGTCTCAAGTTGGGCTGGTTATTAATCAGCCATTCCCTCAGTCTCTGGTCCATCTCTATTCCTTGAATTCCTGTAGATAGGAATATACTTCAAGTTTTGGGTTGAAAATTTTGTGGGTGGGTTGGTGTCCCTGGCCACAGGAGGCAGACTTCTCTGGCTTGATATCCCCAGTGCTTTGAGTCACTGCTTAAAAAAACAAAAACAAAACAACAACAACAACAAAAAAACCAGACAGCAACAACAACAACAAAACCCAATCAATTCTTGGGTACGTCCCATCCCTTCTCTCTCTCTTCCTGGAGACCCTTAATACTTCCTTCCTCCCTCCTGTCTGTTATAGATATTCATTCATTCTCATAACCATCTGGCCATTCCCCCACCCCTCCACATGCCCGAGCTCAAAGGTCCACATCTCCCCTATAGATCCCCTTTCCAGCCCAGTTCCCTTACCTATCTGACTTCCACAATCATTCCCTTCCCCCTTCTAAGTGAGACTCAATGATCCTTGCTTGTCCCCTCCTTCCTATCCAGCCTTCTTGGGTCTGTGGTGTGTAGCATGAGCATCCTGTATTTTATGGATAATTTCCACTTATAAATGAATAGATATCATGCATGTCCTTTTGGAATATTCTCAAGTTCCAACCATTTTCCTGCAAAATTCATTATGTCTTTTTCATAGCTGAATAGTATGCCATTGTGTAGGTGTGCACACATTTTATTCATCCATTTTTTTCAGTTAAAGGACATTTAAGATTTTCCAACTTCTGTCTATGGCAAATAAAGCTGCTATGAACACAGCTGAGCTAATGTCTTTGTGTCAAATTGGTTTGTAGAGCGGTTGTACAAATCTGCACTCCCACCAGCCATGGAGAAGTGTTCCCTTGCTCAACATCTTCACCAGCATGTGCTATCACTTAAGATTTGAATCTTAGCCATTCTGACCAGTGTAAGATGGCAAACTGCTCTTTTAAATTGAGTCTTTAAACTAAATGTGGTCATGGATAGTTCGTCAGACATACAGTTCCAGAACTTGGGGGCTCAGGCAGAAAAATTGCTACAGCTTCAAGGTCACCCTTTTCTAAATGGTAGTCTCCAGTCCACTCTGGCTTAATACTTTGTATCAATAAATAAAAAAAAAAAAAAACAAAATGAAACTGACCAAGCCTGCTCAGTCAGTCAACAGGTCCTCCAGCACAGAAGTGAGGATTAAAAGGAAGAGACAATTAGACAAAACTGCAGCATAACCCCAGTCAATTCTGAGACTGAAGGCAGGTTTAATAATTTCGAGTCCACTTTTTATACCAACTTAATTACATGCAGGAATTAAGGTCAATAGTGGTACAGTAAGGAACAAGCAAGACAGTAAACACAAAATCGTCAAGGCAGTAAGCAAATTTCTGTAATGGTTGTTACAAAGGGCTTGTCAGAATGACCAAAATTTCCTGAGCCTACTTCCTCATCCGAGCCCAAGACCTTGCCTGAAGCCTGCTTTCTCAACTCGTTCCACCCTAAGATTAAAATTACTGCCTTTACCTACTTCCCTATTATGCCTGAATGTCAGATTCCTGCTTGAAGCCCTTGTCCTTGGCCGATGTCAGGTTCCTGCCAGGCTGCACGGTACCCCAATAAGGCTCTCCACATGAAACAACTGTAAATATCTTTGTCTTCTTCTCTATTCCTCCTCTGCATTTATTTTCTTTAAGTCCTTCCTCAATCCTTCCTGTCATATCTAAGTCTTTACTTACTTTTAATGCATTATTCCTGATCATGCTACCTAAAGGAGTAGCATTTCTGAAACTCATTTTATAATAAAAGCCTCATTTATGCATTGAAAAGCCTGGATTTTTATTTTCTATTCTTCTGACTTCTATCACAGAGCAAGCAAGGAAGATTTCTGATTCTCCATTCTTCTCTAGTGTCTGGGAAGTGTTTGGTTCATCATAGATGTTCATTATACAGTTGTTGATTCCATGGAATCTAATTCTTTCCATTTTCGCTTTCAATCCAGTAGTCCATCATATTTATATTTTAAAGACACAGCAATTCTCTTTGGCATGCTAGGTGAAATTAAATAGTTTTTATCATTTATTAGGAACAAAGAAAGCTCTCAGTACTGGACATAGTCCCAGTACCCATGTTGAGACACTCACAGGCAACTGTGACTCCAGCCATAAAAAGGAATTATACCTCCTACCTCTTTCAGCATCTGCACTCCCATGAATACTACCCAAATCAAAAATAATAAATATA
This sequence comes from Tokudaia tokunoshimensis, assembly GCA_036184795.1. NCBI lineage: Eukaryota > Metazoa > Chordata > Mammalia > Rodentia > Muridae > Tokudaia > Tokudaia tokunoshimensis. Next base: position 17,513,704 of record BTHU01000011.1, read on the forward strand.
AATGTTTTAAATTCAATAATGCAGGCTAGACTCTATTAATTTCTCTGCTCTCATATTTAAATTTTTGAGAATTCCCTTATTAGATACCAGTTTTATTGCATTTACATGTTCCTGGACTTAGCAAAAAATGCAGAAAATATTAATATCTAAAAGTTTAATTTAAATGCTGACCATTTAAACAATGGTATTTTGATAACATTCTATGTTAGTATTATTACAAAGATATTATAAGTGAAACATTAGCAGATTGATTATATTTTCCTCTAGTAATACTATTAAAAAGTGACATCTGCCTATTTCAAATTATATTACAATTAATAATTTTGGAATCCAAAATTTCCAACCTATTTAGATTATTAGATGATCAAATATACAAACATACGTTTTAGGATTTCTTATGTCAAAAATTCCATTAATACATGGCCACTCAGGTGGGAGATGGGCACAGGAGCATTTATTTGTGATAGTGTAGCCAATAATATTGTAGATAAGATAATTTCATAATTGTTTGCTTAGTTTGAAATAAAAATGTTTTCTTATACTGTACAATATGATTTAACTATATTTTAAGGAGATTGCTTTTGCCTCTTTAAATAACACTTTTTGAGAAACATAGGCACTCTATCCCTTATCATTTTCTTTATTAGCAAAAAAAGTATTCAATAATTTGACCTGAATTTGACCATTATTACTCATAGATGTCAAGTTAAACAGTAAGATTTCTGTCTTCTCTGGCCTTTTAAAATTATGACACCAGTGACTACCATTAAAAGTCAAAAAGTCAGTTGTCATTTCTGATCACTAACTTTGAAGGGACTAATATGATTCACAAGTCAAGAGATAAATGTCCTTGTAACCAACAGAGATTTCTGATGCAGTTATTCACTCCAATCTGACAGAAGAGAGAAATGTTTGCTATCAGAGAGAAATAGAGATGTAGGATTATCCCCTTTGTGAGGACCACAAGTAGCTTGTGGAGTTCTGACATTTATGAGAAATAAAACCAGGAACTTCTGAGGGTTTTTAAATCACTCTTTACAAGCTTTCTTGCTGTTCACAAACCCTTCAGAATTTGAAATGATCAGATCATGCAGAGAATTGATGCTGTAAATCAATGAAAGACAACAGAACTAGAAAAACCCAGAAGGCAAGAAATACTTCTGCCTAATGTCACCCACACATTCCTACATTTCCAAAGCAGTTCTTCACAGCATATTTCACCATTAAGAATATTGTGATCTGACATAATAAAAGTAAGGTATTTATTCCCAGACACCTTATTCGGAGAAAAGAAAGAAAATATTACAAGACTATGTACCACATATATCTTTGTCCTTAGTATTCATTGCCTTCCTGAATTGATATTCTTCATAGTCTGTTGCTACCTTTTATTTTCTATAGCCTTGTATTCCAAATGCAGCTGAGGAGAAACAAGGACAATGTTCTTTCTTACTGAGATGCCAATACAAAGTACAAAAGAACTAACCTAAATATTCCCTCAGTGTAGCTGATAATGTGTTTGTGTGTATGTGTGTGTGTGTGTGTGTGTGTGCATGTGTGTTTGCCAGTGCTCTCACACACACATGTATAAATAAAGTTCAAATGGGCTCAAATAAGTCTATTTAAAAAATAGATAGAAACCAAATTACTAACATATTAAAGTGAACTTTAATGAGCATTGGATAATTATGTTTTGCCTAAAACAAAATTGTTTCTTCCTTAAAATAGCATCAGCACCAGAAAACATTTGCTAAAAAGATAACGTTTTATCTGTAAGCCAGTATTAAGAAATATTTCTCTTGAGTTCAAATCTGAAATCATAATCATGCTTGTGTGTGTATTTTTTCCTGTTATTGAATAGATTTTTTCACATAATCTATCCTGATTACTCATTCCCCTTCCTCTACTCTTTCCAGTTCCTCAAACCTCCCCTCCCATCAGGATCTATTCTCTGTCTTTCATTAGAAAACAAACTGGCTTCTAACAGAGAACATTAAAATTCAAATAAAATATATTAGGATAAAACAAAAACTATGACATCTGCTTTAAGACAAAGCAAACAGAAGGAAAAGAGTCCAATAAAAGCAACAAGAAAAAGAGACCCACTCAGGACCACACTCAGGAATCCCATAAAACCACTAAGCTGGAACCCATAATATATGCACAAAGGACCTGTTGCAGAACATTCAGACCTCTTGCATGCTACCCCCACCCTCTGCAAGTTCATATGAGCATCCAATGCTGTTGATTTAGAAAGCAGTTGTTTTGGTATACTTCATCCTACTGTTTTTCTGCCTCCTATTCCATAGGTTCCCTGAGCCCTTGGGGAATGATTTGATGCAGACATGCCATTTAGGACTGAGGGTTCTAAGGTCTTTTCCTTTGTAAGTCACTGTATTTGTTCCTGTAAAGATGACAGTGTAAGGCCTAAGAGTTACCAGAATGCCATTAGAAGTCATTTATTGCTAGATTTATTTTTATTTTTTATTTTCTTGTTACAAAAGAACAGTAGTCTTTGCTTTTACCCTGTGTTCCCTGGCAAGTGGTTTTCAACCTTTCTAATGCTGTAAAACTTTAGTACAGTTTCTCATGGTGTGGTGACCCCAACCATAAAATTATTCTTCTTGGTACTTCATAACTATAATTTTCTAACATTATGAATCATAATGTAATTTTTTTTTGGAGATAAGAGGTTTGCTAAAGGACCATGATCTACAGTTTCAGAGGTACTGCCCTGGGTTCTATAGTCATTTTTGTTTGTTCACCTCAGCAATGCATTTATGACTTCCATCCTTTCGAGTGGACCTTCCATCCTGTTGAGATATTGGCTGCTTACTTCCACATGTTCTAAGCCATTATTGCATTAGCATATTTTTGATGCAGGACACCACTGTAGGTCAAAGAAGCTGTTACTGAGTTGATGTTTACATGTCTCCTTTGTTAAAGTGCTATTGTGGTTTGAATAAGAATGTCCTATATAGCCTCAAATATTCTAATAAATATATTGTGAAATTTGTATTTTCTATTAACTCAATTTAGACAAATTCAAAATCATAATATGTTCCAGAGATAAAGGAATGAATAAAATCTAGAAAGAGAATTTTTCCCCTCAATCTTCAGCATTGTACAGTACATTTCCTTTTAATTTAATGAAACAGCCTAGTGAGACAAGCGTGTGATTACTATATTGAAAAGGAAATTAACAAAGAAAGTTAAATAACTTGTCTCATGATTTATCAAGATAGGATCCTGAGTTTCTTAAAAGGTCATTATTATAGTTATGTCAATTTTCATTTAATTTTGGTCATGAAATTTACATACTCAGCCATATAGGGTGATTCTGGGAAACTTTCATTCTAGTAATAGAACAAAATGTTAGACATTATAGTCCAGATACACACAGAATTTTATTCCAATTGCTGATAATTTGACTTTCAATTCTTGATAGAATGGCGAAGAGTCTCAAGTTCCAAGCTTGAAGGTAACCAGGAAGGTATAGGAGGATTTATTTTTTTCCACGTCCTCTCTTAAGAGACAAATACCTATGTTAGTCACACTCATGCACTATAAAGTTCAGAGAGATGCTACAGAAAGAGAATCAAAACAACACATCAAATTCTACCATGCTTCAGAAAATAACATCTAAATATTTCAGAGTAATTTAGGAGTTTATTCTAAGAAGGAGTAAACCACACTTGTGGACTTGCAGACTACTGCATGAATGTTAGGGATTTCTAAGAAGACTCAGGTTGTCCATGACTTCAGAGAAGAACCCATACAAGCCACACTTAAGGAATGTCTCCCATTTTCTCTTTTCAGGAATTTCTGTCAAATATACATATTCATTCAACTTTGTTGACTCTAGACTAGACTTTCTTTAATTTCACTCTGTACAAGAATAGAGTCTGGAGAGATATCAGCGTTGGGATCGTGCCATGCAAACACAGGGCCCTAAGTTAAGATTTATAAAACATAGTTTTTTAAAAGTCAGACATGATGTACCATTCTCTAAGCTTAGCCTTTTGCAGTTGGGTAGAGACAAGTGCATCCATGTAGCTCATCGACATTTAGCTTAGCTGTAAAGATGTACTTTTAGTTCAGTGAAAGCCCCTGATTCAAAGAGTAAATGTGGAGAGTGAAGAAAATGGCTTAGGTTAACTACAGGCTTTCACACACACACACACACACACACGATTGCAAACCCAGGAAAAATGCCCAAAACGTATACATACAGATCAGCACAAAAATACAGTATAAATATCAGATCCTAAATAATAACACATTGCCTAACGTGTTATCTCCCTTCTTCCAGACTCTATTACATACAGAGTCGAACAATGAAATGAATAGTGTAATTTTATGCAGCATTATTAAAATGAATAAGATTGCATTATACCTACAAATTGATCCTCTTTACTAACAAAGATTTCAAATGTAGTTATATATATTTTTTAGGATAAACTTCAGTAGGTTTTTTCATTCTTAATTTCAGCACAAAATTTCAATATACATGTTTCACAGAGAGTTCATATGTAATTTTTACTAATACTGTAAATAAGTTTAAATAATGCTGTCTTGAAAACAGGTGGATTTACAATATTAGGGGACATTGATGACACAAGACTGAAAGAGAATTCTTTTGAGAACTGTCTTGTCTTTTCCACGGCTTACACCATAGTGACAACTGACAGTGTTTCTTTCCCTTTAAGGATACCTCCTCTTTCATAAAATATTCAACAAATCCATTTTGAAATCAGTAGACGAGAGTTATTTTGACTTTCTAAAAGTGCTGAAAGGAAGAGTAATTTGGGAAAACAGTATGAAAATATAAAAGAAATCCTTGAGCATTTGAGCTAAATCCAGAGATGGCAAACATGCTTTGTAGCCCTCATTTTATGTCTGTTCACATGCTGTGTTGAAAATGAAGATGCGTATTGATCAAACTACCAAATAGCGGAGGATACTCCAAACTCCTTTAGGCTGATGCTATGGGATAATGAGTACTCATGCCTGAGAACACATTATAATGTTTCTGTGAAACTCTTCCTGTCACAGTACGTATTTTGGAGTGCTTGTGTTTTAGGCTGTTTAGATTTCTCTAACAGCCTATGCTAAAGGGCTCATAAACAACACAAGTCCAAAATAAAGCTATCTTTGACTTGGTATTAGAAAAAGGCCTTCTCAGGAATGATGACCTCCTAGGCTCTCAACTGGGGCATTATTCTGATTGTAAAAGAATATAACTTTACGATAGCCACAAACCATATTAAGTATCTTGGCGTGACGCTAACCAAACAAGTGAAAGATCTGTATGACAAGAACTTCAAGTCTCTGAAGAAAGAAATTGAAGAAGACCTCAGAAGATGGAAAAATCTGCCATGCTCATGGATTGGCAGGATTAATATAGTAAAAATGAGCATCTTACCAAAAGTAATACACAGATTCAATGCAATCCCCATCAAAATCCCAACTCAATTCTTCATAGAGTTAGAAAGAGCAATTCAAAAATTCATCTGGAATAACAGAAAACCCAGAATAGCTAAAACTATTCTCAAGAGTAAAAGAACCTCTGGGGGAATCAGTATCCCGGACCTCAAGCTGTACTACAGAGCAATAGTGTTAAAAACTGCATGGTATTGGTACAGTAACAGACATGTAGATCAATGGAACAGAATTGAAGACCCAGAAATGAATCCACACTCCTATGGTCACTTGATCTTTGACAAAGGAGCTAAAACCATCCAGTGGAAAAAAGATAGCCTTTTCAACAAATGGTGCTGGCTCAGCTGGAGGTCAACATGCAGAAGAATGCAAATTGACCCATCCTTATCTCCTTGCACTAAGCTCAATTCTAAGTGGATCAAAGATCTCCACATAAAACCAGACACACTGAAACTAATAGAAGGGAAACTAGGGAAGAACCTTGAACATATGGGCACAGGGGAGAATTTCCTGAACAGAACTCCAATAGCTTATACTCTAAGATCAAGAATAGACAAATGGGACCTCATTAAATTACAAAGTTTTTGCAAGGCAAAAGACACCGTCAAAAAGACAAAGCGGCAACCAACTAACTGGGAAATGATCTTTACCAACCTTACATCCGACAGAGGGCTAATATCCAAGATATACAAAGAACTCAAGAAGTTAAACTCCAGAGAGGCAAGTAACCCTATTAAAAAATGGGGTACAGAGCTACACAAAGAGTTCTCACCTGAAGAATATCTAATGGCTGAGAAGCACCTAAAGAGATGTTCATCATCCTTAGTCATTAGGGAAATGCAAATCAAAACAACCCTGAGATTCCATCTCACACCAGTCAGGATGGCTAAGATCAAAAACACAGGAGACAGCAGTTGTTGGCGAGGATGTGGAGAAAGAGGAACACTCCTCCACTGCTGGTGGAATTGCAGGCTGGTACAACCACTCTGGAAAGCAGTCTGGCGGCTCCTCAGAAAACTGGGCATGACACTTCCGGAGGATCCGGCTATACCACTCCTGGGCATATACCCAGAGACTTTACCTGCATGCAATAAGGACACATGCTCCACTATATTCATAGCAGCCTTATTTATAATAGCCAGAAGCACCCTGTCTCGAAAAACAAAAAAAAAAAATAGCCAGAAGCTGGAAAGAACCCAGATGTCCCTCAATGGAGGAATGGATTCAGAAGATGTGGTATATTTACACAATGGAATACTACTCTGCAATTAAAAACAATGAATTCATGAAATTCCTAGGCAAATGGTCAGAACTTGAAAATATCATCCTTAGTGAGGTAACCCAATCACAAAAGATCACACATGGTATGAAGTTACTGATAAGGGGATATTGACCCAGAATCTCAGAATACCCTAGACACAATCAGCATATCAATAGATTTCTAAAAAGATGGAAGGAGAGACCCCTGGTCCTGGAAAGACTGGATGTAGGGGAATGCCAGGACAGAGTAATGAGAGGGGGTTGAACAGAGAAAAGAGGGAGGGAAGGGGGCTTATGGGACTTTCGGGGAGGGAGGAAACGGGAAAGGGGAAGTGATTTGGAATGTAAATTAAAAAAATAAAATTAAATTAAATTAAAAAAAAAAAACAATAGAAAGACTGTATATTTAAAGAAAGGCTTTATTAGGATGAACATATGAGAAGGTCTACATAGCTCTATCATGGCTCCTTCCACAGGAAAGGCTGAGAAAACCCTAATATCTCATTCCAGTTTCCAAACTGGTGATGAGCATTGCAAGATTTCTGATGAGTCTCTGGTCTTCAGTTCAGATTGTAAATTCAAATTACCTGGGTTCTGATACCAGCAAAATATCGCAACAAAAGTAGCAGCAGTAGCTTGAGCAATAAAGTAGACACACACACACACACACAGACATACACACACACAAAGTGATCCACACCAGGGTAAACTCCAAAGGAAGACAGTTAACATAAAGCTTTTAAAGTTTTTCCCTCAGCCCTCTCTTTATCAAGCCATTATTATACAATACGATACTGCCCACATTTAGAAGAGTTCTTCTCACTTGCAAAAACAAATCTCAGTATGGATATCAAGATCAGAATTGGGCATGGATTTCAACCCCTAGAAAGAATCTTGGATTCTGAGAGAAACAAAGTCAGTTTTCTCTAAGAAGTACTCTTGGAAAGTCAGCCACACTCCAATAGAAGTCCACAAATTCAAGAACAGGCATCTCCCCTAGGGGTAGTCGGAGTACTACCTGCAAGCCATTGGGAGAAGGCAGGGCAAAGCTCAAAACATGGAATCCACAGCGGTTCCCAGTCTCCTATATACCGTGGCACTGCTGGTTACTGCTGGGAGTCAGGAATAGAAGTCCTAGACTATATTTCTCCCCTTAGAGCGTCTATGCACCAAGACTAGCAAAACCCTGTCTGAATTTCAAGTGCAAGCAGAGAGGACAGAGGAGACTGAAAGAGAAAAGGCTGTCCTGGGGAGTTTATGTGTGGCTCTTTAAGAGGAATGCCTTCCCCACCTTCGTGATATTTAATGAAGAAATGGCCTTTGCTTTCCCATACTGATTTATTTTATGATTTCTTTGATGGTGGATGTGAATACATACCCTTTAATTGGGATGAACCAGAGATTAAACACCTTTTGCAAGAAGGAAACACCAGAAAGTGAAGAACATTGGCTGAAAACTTTGGGGCTGTCTAGATACCTCATTAGCATAGAGAACTCCACGTGTTTATTCTATGTGTCCCATTGTAGTGTCCATGGTCCTCAGTGGGATGTCATGGTTACCTGTTCCAGAGCAGGTAGAGGCAGATAGGAAATGGCTCCACTCTGGCTGGTCTGAATTCTGAGGTACCCAGAACTTGAACTCATTCAACCTTACTTACCATTCTTATGCCTCTCTGGTAACAAGTTCTACATGCCAGACAGTTATTTGATTCAACATTCAATCAAGTGGAGAACCAGGTTTATTGTCCCAATGATGAATGAAGCAAGTTCCTGCAATCCTCTTTTACACAATACTGTGTGAAAGTATTTATTAGAGGACCTACCCAGGACTTGTTGCTCCATGTGCAAATGCAATCACATTCCTAATTATGTTTCCATATATGGATTTGGAAAGGGAAATAACAGAAATATTATTTTGTAATTTTTAAAAATCGTTAGGATACTTTTGGAAGAAAATTTTAATGATTCAGTTAAATGTATCTCCCATTGAATGTAATATGTTTGAGCAAGATGTGGATAAACTTACCAGAAGCCTAATAAGCATTCTAGTTATTGAATTATCTCCGTTTCATAATTTCGAGGTAGACTGTGAATGTAGTCTTCACTACTAAAAATTAGGGAGTTGAGTATCCTATATTTGGGGAAATTGCAGGGGTCAGCACACCATGAGTGCAGTTGACAAGCCTAGTCCCGGGAAAAGCAGCTTTGTAATCCTCTATATACATAGATAGATGTATATAGATCATCTATACATAGCATGCTAGGTAAGTATGCAGAATTCTCAATAAATTAAATTTTATGCTTGGCTTGACAAAAATATTAGTTCTTTAATGCAACAAAGCACATCTATTTTTATAAGTGTGTAGAATTACATGATATTGTTTAACTTATATTTATTATTGCAAGTTTAATGAATAAAATTTGAACTTACATACTTTTATTACCTATTTAATGTTTTACAATACATACACTAACATTTGGCAAATCAGAGAACATACGAAGGTCATTCTAAAACTGCATTTATAAATAAACAAACTTTAAGAATATTAATTTTAGAGATATATTTACCATTCTCCTAAGGTAAATATTAATTGACTCTATAAACTTCTGATGTTAGAAACATATTTAAAAGAAAAGTACAACTTCAATTTTTGTTCATTACAAACTAAGTCTAAAAACTTGCCTGCTTAGAAAAATAATTTTTCTTGATGCTAAATTTTTCCTTTTTACCTGTGCTATAATAAAATATTACTTTGCTAGGAAATAATTAAAATATCCAAGAAACTCCTTGGAGCATATGGTCATGTTGAGGTTTTTCACTATAGTGCTGAAGTCAAATGGACACAGTAATAATAAACTAAAATCTCAGGAGGCTTTGACAATATCATTGATTTTGGTCCCTTTTTAAAAATCAGATTCATTAAAATTGAATCTGCTATGGGTAAGAGAAGTTCTTCCCAACTGGATGGCATTTAATATACCAAGAAAATAAATAATAAAACATAGAATTTATTTTGAACTGCATTGTAAAATCATATAACAGAATTTCTGCCCATGAATGTCAAGATATGCATTATTATGTCTAAAGGTCATGACTAAATAACCACAAAAATCCTAGTCTCATCATATTTATCAAAACTTCACATTTATTAGACCTAGAGATGCAAAACAAAGTATGAGTAATCTGAAAATTGTTGAGAACGACTAGAAAATTAGAAATGAATTTTGAAATCAAAAACATAAGAAAAAAACACTCAACATACTGAAGTGTAACATTTTCTAGGGAAACATGAACAAACTTCTATTTACCCTATATAGGATGCCTACAAGCTATAAAAGAAAATACTCCACATAAGTCAAGTTGGACTGACCAATGAGATGTTTGGAGTTACTCAAAGGCTAAAAGGGTGTGAGTCTCTCTCTCTCTCTCTTTCTTTTGAATTTTTTTCTTATTTTCATTTCCTTTTCAAATGTTATCCTCTTTCCTAGTTTTCACTCCAAAGAACCCCTATTCCAACCACCACTCCGCTGCTTCTATGATGGTGTTCCTTCCGCTCACCCACACACTCCAGCTTCCCCATCCTGGCATTCCCCTACACTGGGGCATCAAGCCTTCATAGGACCAAAAGCTTCACCTCCCATTAATGTCTCACAAAGCCAATCTTGGCTCCATAAACTGCTGGAGCCATGGGTCTCTCCATGTGTACTCTTTAGGTGGTGGTTTAGTCCCTGGGAGCTCTGCAGGAGAGGGGGAATGGTTCGAGTTAGTGGATATCAATATCAATTTTTGTTCTTCCTATAAAGTTGCAAACCCCTTCAGCTCCTTCAGTCCTTTCTCTAACTCCTCCATTGGGGACCAAGTGTTCTGTCCAATGGTTGACTGCAAGCATCTGCCTCTTTATTTGTCAGCCTCTGGCAGAGCCTCTCAGGAGACAGCTACATTAGGCTCCTGTCAGGAAGTGCTTGTTTGCATCCACAATAGTGTCTAGGTTTGGTGACTGTATATAGGATGGATCCCCAGGTTGGAGGGGGGATCTCTGGATGGTCTTTCCTTCAGTCTCTGCTACACACTTTGTCTCTGAATTTCCTCTTGTGACTATTTTGTTACCTCTTTTTTCATTACACCTTGGTCTTCCTCCTTCTTGAGCTTTAGGTGGACTGTAAATTGCATCTTGGGAATTCTGAGCTTTGGGCTAATAACAGCTTATAAGTAAAAGCTTACCATGTGTCTTCTTTTGTGATTGGGTTACTTCATGATGGATGATATTTTTCTAGTTCCATCCATTTGCCTAAGATTTTCATGAAGTCATTGTTTTTAGTGGTTGAGCCATACTCCATTGTGTAATTGTACAACATTTTCTGTATCTATTCCTCTTTTGAAGAACTTCTGGGATCTTTTCAGTTTTTTGCTATTATAAATAAGACTGTTATGAACATAGTAGAGCATGTGTCTTTGTTATATGTTGGAGCACATTTTGGGAATATGCGCAGAAGAGGTATAACTGGGTCCTCAGGTAATACTATGTCCAATTTTGTGAGGAATTGCCAGACTGATTTGCAAAATGGTTGTTTCAACTTGCAATCCCATCTATAATGGAAGAGTGTTCCCATTTCTCTACATCCTCACCAGCATCTGCTGTCACCTGAGATTTTTATCATAGCCATTCTGACTAGTATGAGGTGGAATCTCAGGGTTGTTTTGATTTGCATTTCTCTGATGACTAAGGATGTTGAACATTTCTTTAGGTGCTTCTCAACCATTCATTATTCCTCAGTTAGAATTCTTTGTTTAGCTATGAACACCATTTTTAATAGGGTTATTTGGTTCTCTGGAGTCTAACTTCTTGAGTTCTTTGATATATTGGATATTAGCCCTCTGTCAGATATAGTGTTGGTAAGGTTTTTTTCCCAATATGTTGGTTGCTGTCTTCTACTTACAGTATCCTTTGCCTACAGAAGCTTTGCAATTTTATGAGGTCTCATTTGTCAGTTCTTGATCTTAGAGCATAAGCCATTGATGTTCAGTTCAGGAAATTTTTCCCTTTAGCCATGTGCTCGAGACGCTTTCCTAACTTCTCTTCTATTAGTTTCTGTGTATCTGGTTTTATGGGAAGGTCCTTGATCCACTTGGACTTAAGCTTTGTACAAGAAGATAAGAATGGATCAATTTGCATTCTTCTACATGCTGACCACCAGTTGACAAAGCACCATTTGTTGAAAATGCTGTCTCTGTTCCACTGGATGGTTTTAGCTCCTTTGTCAAAGTCAAGTGACCACAGGTGTGTGGGTTCATTTAAGGGTCTTCAGTTCTGTTCCATTGATCTACCTGCCTGTCTTGAAGTCTGGGATGGTGTTTAGGCCAGAAGTTCTTTAATTGTTGATAATATCCTGTGTACCTTGTTGTTTACTATCCGTGTATTTCCTTATACCAGATGAATTTGCAAATTGCTCGTTCTAACTCGATGAAGAATTGAGTTGTAATTTTGGTGGGGATTGCATTAAATCTGTAGATTGATTTCGGCAAGATGGCCATTTTTACTATATTAATCCTGCCAATCCATGAGATGGGCAATCTTTCCATCTTCTGAGGTCTTCTTCAATTTCTTTCTTGAGAGACTTGAAGTTCCTCTCATACAGATCGTTCACTTGCTTGGTCAGAATCATAGCAAGTTATGACATATTATCTGTGACTATTGTGAAGGATGTTGTTTCCCTAATTTCTATCTCAGCCTGTTATTCTTTGAGAAGTGGAAGGCTACTGATTGGTTTGAGTTAAATCTTTATCCAGCCACTTTGCTGAAGTTGTTTATCAGGTTTAGGAGTTTTCTGGTGGAATTTTGGGAGTCACTTATATCATCTGAAAATAGTGCTATTTTGACTTCTTCCTTTACAATTCCTTTGGCCTCCATTTGTTTTCTAATTGCTCTGGCTAGGTCTTCAAGTACATTATTGAACAGGTAGGGAGAGAGTGGGCAGCCTTGTCTAGTCCCTGATTTTCGTGGGATTGCTTCAAGTTTCTCTCCATTTAGTTTGATGTTGGCTGCTAGTTTGATGCATATTGCTTTTACTGTGTTTAGGTATGGGCCTTGAATTCCTGATCTTTCCAAGACTTTTTTCATGAAGGGGTACGGATTTTTTCAAATACTTTCTCAATATCTAATGAAATGATCATGTGTTTTTTTTTCTTTGAGTTTGTTTATATAGTGGATTACATTGATGGATTTTGCATATTGAACCATCCTTGCATCCCTGCAATGGGTATGAGTATCTCAAGAACAGCCATATCAGTAAAAATCCCATGCCAACATGGGTCATGAACCTCACAACTATAATCTTGAATCATGATGCAGATTTTTCTGTCAAATTAGCTGGTCTCAGTCTCTTCCATCCACCAGTTCAATAATTACTTATGTTGTTCTGAGGAGTGGTCCTGTGCATTTCCTATTTTTAATACATTCCTACTTCTTGTGAGTTTCTTTTCTCCCCACCCTCCATTCTGAAAAATCTAAAACCATTTTTAGCCTCCAGGAGGAAATGATACAATTTAGAGCAAATAACTGCACAGTACCTGAACATATGGTTTAAAATACCCTGTTAATTTTCATTTGTATGTAATGTTTTTCTACATTCATTAACTTTTATTACATACCAGTTAAATTGCATTTTGATTGAAAGAGTCAATACTATTTTTAAAATATATGGCAGGATACTGTATAGCAAAGCTCTATTCTTTATCTGAATTAGTAATAATAAATAATTTCATAAACTATTTCCAGTACAGCAATTTAATATTCTTTTACTATGAGAAAATGTCTGACAACAGAAACTTAAAAAAGAAATCATTTATTTGAACTCACAGTTGGAGTATAGAGTTCTGCACGGCCAAAAATCATAGTAACAGTTGGAGAGGTATCTTGTCAAACTGCACTTAGAATCAGAAATCAGAAAGAGGTGAATTCTGTTGTCCCTCCTTCTGGAGCAGATTCATGAGGTGCAGGTATCTGGAATTATAATGGGTCTTTCTGAAATACCCTCAATGATATTTACAACACATATTATCATATATACATATATTTCCTAGGTGATGCTAGTTTTTCAGGTTGATAGTAAGAATACCTTGAGTAGTATATCTTATATCACAGAGAGCTCCATTGTATTACAAAATAACAAATTTTAAAAGTCAATCTTCTAGGCTTGGAATTGGACATTTGTTTCATAAACACATATAAACAACACAGTAAGAAACACATAAGCACACACACAAATACCTCCTCACTGCCCTATTTCCCATACACAAAATACACATGGTAGACAAACATATGGGAAGAAACAAACCTGACATAAAAGTAGTTTAATGTATATACACTAAGAGAAACAAAGTTAAAACTAAGTTACCTCTTTAAGAAAATATAAATCATTAAATGTCTAGTTGATAAAGTATTAATCTTTTTCTTTATGTGATTTTAGCTTAGTATTCAATACAATGTATTACCCATCTAATATCTAATATTTAATAAATATTAGTTAATCCTGAATAGAATTTTTTAGAAGGTCTTGATAATACTCAAAATTCTTTCTACTTGTGAGGACATTCTAATGTAAAAATGTATGTAGCAAGAACTGTTTGATGGTGTTCAAGAAATGACTTTGCCATTGAGATCATTTACTTCTGTTGCAGAAAACTCTGACCCAATTCCCACCAATCAAATGGCTGCACACAGCAGTAATATAAATGCTAGGATATCAGATACCGTCTTGTGGTAATAGTGAGTACTGTAAGTAAGTAGTAACCATATGCATAAGCAGGCCAAGCATTCATAACACTTAGCAAAAAAAATTAATGATTTAATTTCTTGTACATGATCTATGAATGAAAAGTTTCATCCATCTTTAAATTGAACTAGAAAGACCATTTCTTTACTCTTGAACTACCTGGAATAAATAAAATTATAGACTAAAATTCTTAAGCATATCAGACAATATGTCCATGAATGTAACTTGGTTATATTTGTATTAATAATCTAAGTTTGAAAAGTAGGAAGCAAAATACAAGAATCTTAATTCTCCGAATTATTAAATGTGCTGAGGTGTTGCACAGTCACTCACACAACTCATTATATTTGAGCTATTTTACTTGAAAGAAAAAAGATACATTGTATTAGTTTTATTCTGTGTTCATGTGGTAGGGAGAATGGACACTTGAGTACAAGTGCCCTTGGAGTCTAGAAGAGGATGTACACCTCCAGAACTAATTTCATAGGCAGAGCTAACTCTCTAGTTTCCAATTCCTCTATTTTCTCATATTGAAAGAATCTCAATGTCATTGGCTGTTCCTGAAAATTGTCCATTCTACAAGGAATCTTTTATTATTATAACTAGGATTATAAATATTAAAGTTTGGCTTTTGTGGTAAATGATATATATCATTGGTATAGTGGTATATATCAACCATGCTATTAATATAATATAGTCATAGAATTATTGTGTTAGATAGGTTTAGGGCTAGCTACAAGCACAACACATGCATATATATATACATGTGTTGTATATATATTATATGTTTTATATATATATATATATATATATATATATATATATATAATTCATGTAGCAAGTGTACACATAGAGAAAGCTCTAAATCAATAAATATAATTAGGATAAAAGCTGAGCTTTAGAACTCTATGGTAAAGCCATCTGGCCCAGGGCTTTTGTTGGTTGGGAGACCTTTAATCACGGTTTCTGTTTTACTAGAGATCTATTTAAATTGCTTATTGGATCTTGATTTAACTTTGGTAAGTAGTGTATATCAAGGCAATTACCCATTTATTTTAAATTTTCCAATTTGTTTGAATATAGCTTTTAAAATATGTCTGAATCATACTCTGGTCCTTCTTAGTAGGGACAACAAAATCCCACAAGAGGAGATACAGAGACAAAATGTGGAGCAGAGACTGAGGGTAAGACCATCCAGAGACTGCCCCACCTAGGGATCCATCCCATATACAGTTACAAAACCCAGACACTATTGTGGACAACAGCAAGTACTTGCTGACAGAAGCCTGATATGGCTGTCACCTGGGAGGCTCTGCCAGTGCATGACAAATGCAGAGGGGGACAATCTCAGCCAACCATTGAACTGAGCACAGGGTCCCCAATGGAGGAGCTAGAGAAAGGACTCAAGGAGATAAAAGGGTTTGTAGTGCCATAGGAGGAACAACTATATGAACCAACCAGTAGCCCCAAAACTCCCAGGGACTAAACCCCCAACTCAAGAGTGCACATAGAGGGACCTATGGCTGCATATGCATTTGCAGCAGAGGATGGCTTTGTTGGACATCACAGGGAGGAGAGGCCCTTAGTCCTGAGAATGCTTGATGCCCCAGTATAGGGGAATGCCAGGACAGAGAAGTGGGAGTGGGTGGATTGGTGAGCAGGGGGATGGAGAATGGGTTAGGAGATTTCAGGGGAGGAGACCATGAAAGGGGACAACATTTGAAATGTAGAGAAAGAATATATCAAGTTAAATTTTTTTCTTAATCTGGATATTCTTGGTTTGTATTTTTATGTCTTGCTTTTTATGTGTACTTTTACTAATTTGGATATTCTCTTTCAACCTGTTGCTTAATTTGACTAAGGGTTTGTCAGTCTCATTGATTTTCTCAAAGAACCAATAATTTGTTTCATTGAGTCTATATGTTATTTTTTGTTTCTATTTTATTAATTTCAGTTCTGAGATTGATTATTTCTTGCTGTCTGATCCTTCTGGTTATGATTCCTTCTTTTTGTTCTAGAACTTACAGGTGTGCTGTTTAGTTATTAATATGAGATCTCTGCATTTTTAATGTTATGTTTTATAAGCCTATTCTTTTCTAATGAAAGGAAAAAAAGTGGGCCAATCTGAAAGTAAGGGGAGGTGGGAAAGAACTGAGTAGAATAGAAGGAGGGGAAATTATAATCAAAACACCTTGTATTAAAAAGATATTTTTCAATAAAAGAAAAAAGTTGTTTATTGAAATGTTTTCAGTTTTGTGGTATATTAATGATGACAGCATTGTGCGTGACCCGTGACCCTGTAAAGTTCTCCATTTTCAGCTCGGGAACCACAACTTTTCACATTTCACATCAATGCTCTGTAGAGAAAGATGGATTGCCTGAGTCTCACCTTTCAAAGTGTCCAGCCTTAGGTGAAAAGTGTTCTCACAAGAGTGTGACTGTCTGTTACTTTCATGACCATGAAATATTCCTTTTGGTATTTGCACTCTTGGGAAATTCTATCCTCTCTGACTATCACTCTGGAATAAACTACAACAAATGTTATCAGCAAATACCCTTAACTTTTGAAAAATTATGATATCTGTATCTACAACTTTATAAAAATCAATTTCTAAACAATATTTGTCTTTGTGAAGGAAAACACAGGTAACTAGAAAAATATTTATATAATAAAAAGCACATACAATATTTTATGGTTTTGTACTGTCTGTAATTATAAAATCATCCTTACATACATTTGTATTATTGAAGCTACATTTAATATAATTTTTATGTATTTTCTGAGGGAAGTGTTGTTTGACACATTTTGCATAAGTTAAGATAATTACACAAGAGATGAGCTTTATTTCTTTTTCTCCTTTAGGTACAATAAATTTCAGGTCATAATTGACCAGATGTCCATGGATTTTCTGTTGCCCTCTTGAAACAAGCCTTCTTCCATCAGCTTCTTTCTGTGCTCAGGCTCTCTTCCAGCAAGGTAGATTGTAGGCAGACGGTATTTCACAATACCATTTTACTTTCTGCTGCTTTCTTCAGCTTGTGAATACATAATGATGAGGGTGGTGGATAGTCAAGTAAATTATAACAGGTCTTTACACCATGCTTATGTAAATATTCAGTTCTTTGTATTGCTTTCTATGGGTCCATACATCTATTTGTGCATGATTCTATCTATACACATTTGGATGAATCAAGATTATGGTAAAAAAAACTCAGTGTCACATAAAGATAAGATGGGAGAGCTCTTAGTGCTACACTCTATGGATTCAAGCCAGTGTATATACAGACATTCACAGTCACAATTCCCCTTTTCTCAATATCAGATTTCCTCTTGTAGGTTGCACATCCTACCTCCAATACTTGCTTTAGTGTTTCATTAATATTAGTTGATTTTAGTTTACCTTTCTTCCCATAATAAACAGAGTTGGGAAAATAAAGCATTACATCAAAGAGCATCAACAGCAACAACAGAGGATTTAATTGCCTCTTGTTCCTATTTGGTTTCAACAAGGCCATTTTCTAATGCAGTATGGTTGTTTATCATTTTTAATACTGATTTGAGATTTGCAAATATAATAAAATTTATGTTTCTGCTGTACTTGCAATGGAAAAATGAGAAAAGCACATTTATACAAAGAGGCAAGGGGGACATATATAACAGGAAAAGTTTGTGCTTATTTTAAAAAATCAGAAGTTAAGCATTCAAGTTTTTAAAAAAGTCATTGCCTAAGAAGATATAAAGAATTTATTTTACATCAGAATTCAGGTGATACTGGGAAACATAAGGTTATGCTCTGAGATGAGTGCTACCTTGAACATGTCAAGGAATTATATCAAACTTCCTTTTATTTAGTGTGAGCAGAATAAGCTGGTTGCAAATATGATAATTTAAGTCACTGTAGACTTTGAATGTCATATATATATATATATATATATATATATATATATATATATATATATATATGGCCTTTAACTAAGGAATTAAACAAGAGCAATAAGGGAAAATTACCTATCAGATGATGAACTTTGAAATGCAGCTATGTATTAAATACAAATAAACATTACTTAGGAAATTCTCCCCTGTGCCCATATGTTCAAGGTTCTTCCCTAGTTTCCTTTCTATTAGTTTCAGTGTGTCTGGTTTTATGTGGAAAGCAGTCTGGAGGTTCCTCAGAAAACTGGGCATGACACTCCCGGAGGATCCGGCTATACCACTCCTGGGCATATACCCAGAGGCTTTACCTGCATGCAATAAGAACACATGCTCCACTATGTTCATAGCAGCCTTATTTATAATAGCCAGAAGCTGGAAAGAACCCAGATGTCCCTCAACGGAGGAATGGATTCAGAAGATATGGTATATCTACACAATGGAATACTACTCTGCAATTAAAAACAATGAATTCACGAAATTCCTAGGCAAATGGTCAGAGCTTGAAAATATCATCCTTAGTGAGGTAACCCAATCACAAAAGAACACACATGGTATGCAGTCACTGATAAGGGGATATTAACCCAGAATCTCGGAATACCCTAGAAACAATTCACACATCAATAGATTTCTAAGAAGATGGAAGGAGAGACCCCTGGTCCTGGAAAGACTGGATGTAGGGGAACGCCAGGACAGAGAAATGAGAGGGGGTTGAATGGAGAAAAGAGGGAGGGAAGGGGGCTTATGGGACTTTTGGGGAGGGAGGAAACGGGAAAGGGGAAATGATTTGGAATGTAAATAAAAAAAACTTAGAAAATAAAAAAAATAAAAGAGAAAAAAATAAACATTACTTAAAAATTATACACAAGAAAAATCATTTTTATATATATTTCTTCTGGGAGTTTTAGAAATGGCTTTGTGAGTATGCGGCTAAGGATCTGGGTTCAGTAACCCAACATCCACCACTACAAAAACAAAATCAAACACAAAACAAAAACAAAAGCAAAATCAACAACAGAAACAACAAAACAAAAAAAAAACCCAAAACAACAACCTCAAACAAACATTGGCTAAAGCAGCAGCAAACCAGTTTTGAAAGGGTAGGGGATCCCCAGGGCTACTAATCAGCCAAGGTAAAGAAAACAGTGAGCTCTAGGTTGTGTGAGAGATTTTGTCCCAAACACTGAAGTACACCCAGATAGATAAAGACATATTCAATGCACGCGCGCGCGCACACACACACACACACACACACACACACACACACACACACACACACACACAAGCATACAAACAGAGATAAATGTACAGAAGAACACATAGACACACTCTGAATATCATCCTTTGAATTTAGGCTTTATTTCTTTTATATTATTAATCACAAAGGCATTCACACAATCTCATAAAGCAAAATTCTTCTATTACATTAAATTGTAATTAATAATGAGGGGGTTGAACTCATTACACACGCTAGGAAAACAAAACCCCTGCAAAGTTTTGGAATTACACATATAAGTCAAGGTGCTTATTTATTCTAGTAGAAACTCTTTTTAAATCTCCTCTAATATAATTTAATGAAGGATGGTGTAATAAATGATTGGTTCTAATTTGTTTCTCTGTGTTTATGACAAACACCATGATCACAAGATACATTGCATTCAAAGAGTTCACTTCATCTCATAGTATACAGTCAATTGTATAGGTCCATCTTGGCGGGGACTTAAGGAATGAACTTGACAAACGGAACTGAAGTGGAAGTGATGAAGGAAATCTGTTTCCTGTCATGCCTCCCACCTCAGACAACTGCATAGCTTTCTGAGTTTGCTTTCTTCTATAAAACAAGATGTGGGGCTTAGGGTTGGCACTGCCCATAGTAGACTGGAACTCCAGAATCAATCCAAAATCAATGCCAAAAAGAGGAGGTAATTTCTTAATTGAGGTTCCCTCTTCTCAAATGACTATAGCTTGCATAAAGTTGACAAGTACATTTGTAAATAAATAAATAGAAAAATACATACATGCATACATATATACATACATAGCTAACTAGTGCATAGCCTTAATGTTTTTGACTCCTCTCTTTCTCCTTTTGTTTGTTTTTTCCTCTGCAAAATAACTGCAATATTAATTAATTCCCATTTACCACTTCAGGTTTGTGTGTGTGTGTGTGTGTGTGTGTGTGTGTGTGTGTGTGTGTGTGTTTGTGTGCATGTGTACATGTCTTAATTGGGTTCAAGATTAAAAACATAGTATCTTCTTTGCTTAATCTTATTAAATTATAGGTTCTTTTCTTAGAATCTCATGTTTTTCTCCTCCTTTTTACTTATCTTTGTTTGTAAAATTCTCATGTTTGAGGAAGTTTGGGAATAGCATTTAATTGGACTTATCTGTGACATTTAAAAATATTTTAATTGAGGATTTAGCTATTTCACTTACTTGTAAAAAATATATACAGTTTTTATAAGTTTTTCACTTGGAACTCTCCCACACTCTTAACTCATGTCCCAAAGACCCAACTTACTGCCAGCCTTTTCACTACCACTGACATCCCCTACTGCTTTGGCCCTGTCCTCAACTCTGGTTGAAATGATCTGTTCAGGTATAAGCCTCTCCAGGAAGAACAGACCAGACCACACCACACTAGCCAGAACTCAGGAAGAAAAACCCTGCTGGAACAGAAACCACACTGACCTCCCCAGCTCCAGAAAGACAATCCACCTGCCATCCTCCTCTGTGCAGTCCCCCCGACACTATCACCAATTCTGCCTCCACTCTTTATCATCTTGTTCCACTTCTCAAACTTGCCAGAGACACTCTGTTGGGCCAAATGTCATGCTAGCTGTGAGAACTCTAGGCTACAATGATTAAAAATACAGCGAGAAGACAGAAGCCAAGGAACAAAACACCCATACAACAGCAACAACAAAACAAAATAATATAAATCAAAACTCAGTGACACCTAGATCTATAATCAATCATAACAAACTGAGATGCATAGACAACATGTTAAGAACACACTCAGCAGTAACCAGGGCAGTATGCCCACATCAGAACCTAATATCCTATTACAGTAAGCCCTGAAAATTCCAACACAGCTGAGGCACAAAACAAAACAGAACAAAACAAACAAACAAACAAAAAATATCTACCATAAAACCAGTTTTATGGAGGTAATAGAAGTCTTTCAGGAGGAAATGAATAAATCTCCTAAAGAAAGCCAGAAAATAAAAGAGTAAAAGAAAACAAGCAGTAAAGAAAACACAAACTGAGGGAATTCTGAAAATGAAAAATCTAGGAAATTCAACTAGAACTAGAGAATCATTAACAGAATACAAGAGATAAAAGAGAGAATCTCAAGCATTGAAGATATGATAGAAGAAATAGATACATTGATCAAAATGCTAAAATTTAAAAATTTAAAAATTTCATTACACAAAATATCCATGAAATCTGGAACAATATGCAAAGACCAATCATAAGAATATCAGAAATAGGAGAAAGGAATCCCAGTTCAAAGACCTAGGAAATACTTTCAACAAAATCATGGAAGAAAATATTACTAATTTAAAGAAGGCCATACCTATAGAAGTAAAAAAAAAAAATTACATAATAATCAAAACACAAATTATACAGAACAAAGAAAAAATATTAATAGCTTGAAGATTAAAAAGTCAAGCAACAACATATAAAGCAGGCTTGTTATTACATCTGACTTTTTAGTAGAGACTCAAAAAGTCAGAAGGGCCTGGACAAATGTTCGGTACACTCTGAGACCAAAGGTACCTGCACAAAATGCTATAGCCAGGGAAAATTTCAGTCTGCATAAATTGAGATATTAAGATATCCCATTTTAAGTCAAATTCATACAATATCTATCTACAAATCTAGCTCTAAAGAAGTTTAAAAACAAACAATAAAAACCACAAACAAACCAGCAAATAAAATACCCTATAACTCAAAAAGCTTAACTACACCCATGAAAACATAAGACATAAGTTCACACCATTAAAATAAGAGAAACACAAACACCCACCACCATCACTGCCACTACAGCTATAACTACAACTAACAACAATACCAGCTACAAAATAGCAAGAATTAACAATCCATGATCATTAATATCTCTCAACATCAATGGACTCAATTCCCCATTAAAAAAAAAGGCACAGGATAACAGAATGGAAATGAAAACAGTAGTGATATTTTTGCTGCATACAGGAAACACACCTAAGCATCAAAACCAGATATTGCCTCAGAGTAAAGGGCTGGAAAAAGATATTCCGATTAGCTGTACCTAAAAAAATACGCTGGTGTTATTATTCTAATGTCTAATTCTATTTTTTATTTTCCTTTTTTTAAATTTACTTATTCACATTTTTATACTCTATATTTTAACCCCCATCCACCCCTGATGTTCCACATCCCATAACTCCTCTCCACCTACCCCTGTCCCTACTTGACTGTCCTTACTCCCCACCTCACATGACCTCTAAACTCGCTGGAACCTCCAGTCTCTTGAGGGTTAGGTACATCATCTCTGAATGAACACAGACTCAGCATCCCTCTACTGTATGTGTGTTGGGGACCTCATATCAGCAGGTGTATGCTACCTGTTTGGTGGTCCAGTGTTTGAGAGATCTTAGGGATCCAGATTGAAACTGATGGTTCTTCTATAGGTTTTCCCTTCTCCTCAGCTTCTTTCTGCCTTCCCTAGTTCAACAACAGGAGTCAGATGCTTCTGTCCATTGGTTGGGTGCAAATATCTGTATCTGACTCTTTCAGCTACTTTTTAGGTCTTCCAGAGTGCAGTCATGCTAGGTCCCTTTTTGTGGGTGCTCCATAGCCTCAGTTACAGTGTTACACCTTGAGATCTCCCCTTGTGCTGGATCCCACTTTGGGCCTGTTGCTGGACCTCCTTTTCCTCAGACTGCTTTCCATTTCCATCCCTGTAATTCATTCAGACAGGAACAATTATGGGTCAGAGTTGTGACTGTGGGATGGCCCGCCTCTCCCTCATTTGATGCCCTGTCTTCTTACTGGAGGTGGGCTCTATCCCTAGTGTTGGGCATTTCATCTAAGGTCCCTTTCTTTGAGTCTTGAGAGTCTCTCACCTCCCAGATCTCTGGTGCATTCTGCAGGGTATCCCAAAACTCCTATCTCCCAAGGTTACCTGTTTCCATTCTTTCTGCTGGTACTAAGGGCTTCAGTCCTTATCCTTCACCCAGTGTCAAATCAGGTTCTTCTCTCCCCTTCTCTCCCCAGTCCTGTCTACTTTCCCTCCTAGGTCCCTCCATCCCTCCCCACTTATGATTTCTTTGTTCTCCCTCCCAAATGGGACTGAGGTGTCCTTACTTGGGCAAGTCAGCTTGTTGACGTTTTTGAGTTCTCTGGACTGTATCTTGGGTATTCTGTACTTTTTTTTTTTTTTTTTGGCTATTATCCACTTATAAGTGAGTACATGCCATGCATGCCCTTTTGGGTCTGAGTTACCTCACTCAGGATGACATTTTCTAGTTCCATCTATTTGCCTGCAAAACTCAAGATGACCTCATTTTTAATAGCTGAGTAGTATTTCATTGTGCAAATGAACCACATTTTCTGTATCCATTCATCTGTTGTGGGACATATAGGTTGTTTCCAGTTTCTAGTTATCACAAATAAAGCTGCTTTGAATATAGCAGATCATGTGCCCCTGTGGCATGGTGGGGCATCTTTTGGGTATATCTCCAAGAGTGGTATAGCTGACTATTCAGGTAGATCTATTTCCAATTTTCTGAGGAACTTCCAGGTTGATTTGCAAAGTGGTTGTACCAGTTTGCAATCCCACCAGCAATGGAGGACTGCTCCTCTTCTAATGTCTAACAAGATACCTACAAAGATTAAAGGAGATAGAAAAGACTCTTCACTTTATACTCATCAAAGGAAAATTCCACTAATATGGCATTCTGATTCATAAGAACTATTCACAAAATACAACACCATATATATTTGTAAATGAATTATTATTAAAACTGAAATCACACATCACCCCACACATGTTAATAGTGGTAGACTTCAACACCCCATTATCAACAATTAACAGGTCAGCCAGACAAACCTATACAGAGAAATACTGGAGTTAACAGACATTATAAACAAAATGAACCTAACAGATATTTCCAGAACATTTTACCTAAACACAAAAGAACATATTTCTCAGCATCTCATAGAACGTTCTCCAAAATTGACCATATCCTCTGACAAAAATTCTCAACAAATATAAGAAAATTTAAATAAGCCTCCTATATCTCATCAGACCACCACCAATTTAAGCTATTTTCAATTAAGCACAGATAACAGAATGCCTATAAACACATGAAAAATGAAAAATGCTCTACTGAATGATTACTTGCCAAGGATCAAGAAGTAGAACTCTCTGCTCCTCTTTCAGCACCATGTCTGCCTGCATACTGCCATATCTCCCACCATGATGATAGTAGATTGAATCTGCAAAACTATAAGCATTCCCCAAGAAATGTTTTTATTTAAAAGAGGTTTCTTGGTCATGGTTTCTCTTAGCAATAAAACCCTAACTAAGACAAATTGTTTACCAAACATTGGGTATGTTTTGCCTTGAATTCTAGGAAATCTTCACTTTTTTTTTCTTTTTTCTGCAATGGCCAGCAGTCATTCAGTAGAGTGTTGCTCAGTTTGTCAAAATGCTCCAAATCCTTTTAGCTTTGTTGACTCACATATATTTTTCTCTCTTGGGCTGGTCACACATCCTGTAATCAACTTTCTTAGCCAAGTATCCCATGGCTCTGGCATCTCTACCAACATGGGGTCTACAAAGTAATATAGATTTCAGTTTTAAAGCTTCATACAATGGCCTTCTCTTAACCTACATACAAGGACACCCCTGACACACATCTATCCTCAGCAAATTTTATGTAGTTGTAGAGATTCTATATACCCTTCTTCTACTCTTGACTCTAAAGCCAGAGCCACATGGCCAAAGCTGCTGAGTTATGTTGCCTCTTGGGGCTGGAACACAGCTGACTTGTTGTATTACATCTTTTCCAGCTTTCTGTTTCTAATGATTTCCTTCACTGCTTACGCATGTCTATCCTGGAACTTAATCTGTAGACTGACCTTTAATTTATATATCTATTTGCTTCTCTCTCCTGAGTGCTAAGATTAAAAGCATGTAACACCAGGCCTGGATCTGAGCTTTTCTTTAATTTCTTTTCACAATCTGGAAGCTTAGCTAGGTGGGACCTTGCTCTAAGGTCATCACTCCCTTAATTCCATTTTATATTTATAATCTTTTTATCTTCTTGAACACTGGATTTAGCTCCATTCCACTTTCTGGTGCAGTTTTAATCCTAGAACTATATATTTTTTTATTGTCCAGTTTGAAGTTTGCTCTGTTTTATCAAAATGCTCTTCATAAGATGAATATCAGAACAGAGACTGTGCTAGGCTGTTTGCAGATTGAGGTGTCATTTGCCAGTGCAATTAATGTAATCAATATTTTTTTATCCACATGTAGACTCTTTTGATAAGGCAAAAACAGGCATGATTTTCACCAAAATATCACAAGAATGATCTCTAGGCAACATATTAAAATTCTTCTCCTCTGAATCCCCTTATCCAGGCCTCCACAGTTCAAATCACCCTCAGCACCAGTGTCTTCCATACTCCTACTAGGATAGCCCATTAAATGCTTCACTTGAAGCATTCCACTGATTTTCTCATGCAAAGATAAAAAATCCACATTACTCCAAAGAAAAACATGGCCAGGCCTATCAAAGTCATCCCCCACTCTCTGGTATCAACTTCTGTCTTGGTGAGGATTTTATTTCTGTGAAGAGACACCATAACCAAGGCAACTCTTATAAAGCAAAGCATTTAACTGGGACTGTATTACAGTTTCAGAGGTTCAGTCCATTATCATCATGGCGGGGACCATGATAATGAGCAGGTATACATGATTCTATAGAAGGAGCTGTGATTTCTCTTTCTTGATCCCAAGGAAGTGAGGAGAAGACTGAGTCCCACACTAGGCATAACTTAAGCATAGAAGACTTCAAACCCACCCCAACAGTGATACATTTCCTCTAACATAGACACATTTATTCCAATAAGGCCACATATTCAGTAATGCCATTCATCATGAGCCAAGGATTCCAATGCAGGAGTTTATAGGGACCATTATTATTCAAACCACAACAAAATGAACTTAGCACTAAAAAGAAATATTTAGCACTATGTACATATATAAAGAAATTGGAGAGATGTCAGACTAGCAATTTAGCAGAGCGCCCAAAAGCTCTAGAACAAAAATAAGAAAAATACAGCAAAGAGAATTATAAGGCAGAAAATAAGCTGAAATCAATAAAATAAAAATGCAAAGATCAATACACAAAACTCAATGGACCAAAGAGTTGGTACTTTGAGAAAAGCAATACAATAGAAATATCTTTATCTATGCTAATTAAAGACAAAGACAGATTATCCAAACCAACATAATCATAAATGAAAAGCAGAAGATAAAAATAGACACCAAGGAAATATGAAGAACCAATAGGTCATAATTTAAGAACTTGTATTATACAAAATTGGAAGATTTATAAAACAATGGACAATATCCTCAAGAGATACCACTTAACTAAGTTTAGTCAAAATCAAATAAACAACTTAAATAGACCTATACTTGCAAATGTTATGATTATGTAAGTAATCCCAAAAATTCTAACAGGGAAGTCATACAGTTGCTAAACACCATCAGTGAAATAACTGGATATGAGAAAATTATTGGACTTTCTGTATATAACAACAGACTGTGAAAGAAATAAAAAAAGATAATACCTTTCACAATAGCCACAAATAATATAAAATATCAAGCAAAAGAAAGACTGGTATGACAATAGATTCAAGTCTTTGAAGATAGAAATTGAAGAGGATATCGTCAGATGGAAAGATTTCCCATGCTAATGAATCAGTAGAATTAACATTGTAAAATTCATCATCTTTCCAAAAGCAGTCTACAGATTAAATGCAACTCCCACTAAAATCCCAACACAATTCTTTATAGAACTTGAGATATCAATACTCAACTTTATATATTAATAAAAAAAGGTACCTAAAAGTACCTAAAACAATCCTTTATAACAAAAGAATTTCAGGAAGTATTGCCATCCCTAATTTCAAGTTGTACTACAGAGGTATATTAATAAAAACCACATGGTATTAGAAAAAAATGTCAGGTTGATTGATGCAATAATCTAGAAGTTTCAGATATAAATAATTTACCTGCAAATACTTGTTTTACTTTTTATAAAGAATCCAGAAATATACAGTGGTAAAAAGCAAATATCATCAGTTAATAGTTTGGTCTAATTGGATGTCTGTATGTAGAAGAATTAAAACTGTTTAAATAGTCTTGTGATAATAAACCTTGAACCAGAGGAGTGAGGGGGGGAAAAACGAGAAAATAGTTATCTCTTTTGGGGATGTAAATTGAATAAAAAGGGGAGCTAGGTATATGAAAAAATAAAATAAAATAAAATAAACTAGCAAGGTATATATGAAAAACAAACGATCATAGCAGTTCTGACTACTTTCCCATGCTTTTTCTGTCTAGCATTTTTGACAGAAATATGCTTTTCATACCCAGAGATTTTTCACAGTCTTTGGTGGCTACTGATGCCTAAACCATTAGATTTTCTTTTCAGACAGCACAGAAGGAAAATTCAGGAGATTTCCCCTATTTTATAATGTATTCAAAATTCATTGTATGAAATTCTTAATGAATTAATTAAAACATTATTTAAAAATACAATAAGATCAAAGTCTCTAAAATTCTCACAGGACAGAAAAATTGACAACTCCTAAGTGACATGAGTGTGTGTGTGTGTGTGTGTGTGCATGCGTGCATGTGTATTGACATACTACCACAGATAGGAAGATATTTAATTAAAATTGTGTGTATTATATTGTTTAATTTACTGGATTATATTAAATAATAATAAGTATAAACTTAAACATCATTTCTGTAGGTCTTTTATTTAATTCCCACATTCTTTAAGGTTTTTATATCAATTCTTTGTAGGAATTATTTCATAATCACGTGCTCTTAATGTTAAATAATTTGTTTATGAGTTGAAGTATGTTACAAAAGTTTGCTTTTTGTAAACTACTACATTTTGATTTTTTAGAATTAATTTACAATTTCTATATCTGATTAAGTCAATTTAAGATGTTTATATTTCTGAGCTATACAAAATCACAAAACAGCACATTTGTAGTTTTTCATCTATTGATATTTTTTATCTAAATCTGAATTGAATATTTTCATATTTTGATGATGAAGTACCATTTCAACATTCAATTTGGATAGTGCCTGAAGAACACTTTCCAAATTTTACCAAATTAAACTAATTGGTCTTTCACTTAAAAGGAAATTGATTACTTTTACTTTATTTCATATTTTATTAAATTCAAAAAATTATATTCATATGCACCCTTATATTTTCAAAAGTTTTATCTTAATTTTTTCTATATTTTTAATATTTCTGCTTAGTGATACAAGTGTTTAAAATTATATTTTGATTGTTTATAAATATGGTATACTATACATTTTCTGAATAATTTTCTGCCTATAATTTTTGAGGAATAAACATAGTATTATAAATAATCTCTCCACAAGCAAAAAAATTTTAATTATTACAATCTAGATTACTTGTCTTCATCCCATTGATGAAGTGCAGTTTTTCAGCCACTTAAGGATATATATGGATTATACTTTTAAGTATTCCTTTTTGACACCTCCAAATTTTTCACAAATAATTCTATCTAAACAAAAAACGTGTACTTGAAAGGCAATAATGCTAAATAAATCTCTGTAGCTGTACGTTTTATCCATAGAAACAGGACAGAATTCACCCTACTTTGAAGTATTTATTTGACATACTGAAAAAAGCTACACTTTCTTTTTTCCCCTTTGCAATCTAACAGTTGGCTTAATTAGCTTGTGTTATATGGCTAGGAGCAATCATTATAATGCTTAACATCACTGCAATTTGGAAGCTAAATAAATGTATCTACCAGTGTCTTTAAGAAAACTTCTACTGGTCAAATTTGCTTAGTCATTTCTTATTAATGTTGTGTAAAAGTAGGAAGGTTTTCAACATATTTTTCAGTGTTAATTTATTATTTCCCCATGAGAAAGGTTATTTTGAGACCACTTACAATAAAGGACTTATTCATAAATATATGAGGCAAGAGAGCACACACCTGAGTATGAGTGGTGAAGGAAAATTTATTAAAACTCTACTGCTCTCATGACCTTCAGTCTTCATCCTGTTCAATTTTTTAAGTATTTTATAAGCTATACTCAGCAAATTTATTAATATTTTGTTTTAGTTAAACAAATGGGAATTTTTAATGAGTCATCTTGGAAATAACTGGCACAGGCCTATTATCTTTAATCTAACCTCACTGCCCTCCTTTGCATATCAATAGCCCAGTTTTCATTTCTCCTGTGTCAGGCAGTACTGATCCACACACAAAGCTACTTTTAAATTCATAGAAGATGAATACTGCGCTAGTTTATCAGACCAGGAAGGAGAAAGGAAATGGAGGGGAAAAAGTGGAGTAATCTGGTATAGGAGGAAATGTGATTACAGCACACATTTAT
This sequence comes from Tokudaia tokunoshimensis, assembly GCA_036184795.1. NCBI lineage: Eukaryota > Metazoa > Chordata > Mammalia > Rodentia > Muridae > Tokudaia > Tokudaia tokunoshimensis. The sequence goes on from BTHU01000011.1 coordinate 17,543,790, forward strand.
AGTAATCTATTTTTCATTATAGCAGAAAAGCAAATAACATCTCCAAATTTTAATCTTAATTTTGTTTAGTTTCATTTGTGTTAATACTTGAAGCTATTTTAATACACGGAAAAGAAGAAAAAAATCCTTATAAGTAATGTTTTAATAAATCTGATCACAAAAGAAAGTGTACTTCCTGATACTTGAATATTAATGTTACAATGATTACTTTCTTATTATTTCAAAGCAACACTTTTCTATAGATCTATATGTTTACACACTTATGTCTTGCGAAGACCCAAAGCTGAAGCTTTTGAGCCATTTGAAAATTAATCTCTAGCATATGATCAATTATCTGTGCCATTGGATGCAATAAAGATCTTGAAGGTAAGATCCGCTGCTGACATTTCAGACACAGAACTTGGAGAAATCCCACTAGATTTAGAGATTGTCCTGGGAGCTTCTTCCCAAACACCATTTTACATAATGTTAGTAGGTACTATGAAAACTGCCAAGAAGAGAAACAACCACACAGTTGTATATGCCTATAAATCACAACAATCCCTAGAGAGCAAGATATCCAAACCAAACAAGGGTGACATGTTTGTCATGGCGATGATCAACAACTATCTAATTAGATTTAAAGTATACAGTAAGTACGATAGAATTGGCACCTGGTCTGTAAACCTACCCAAATATAATGTCTAAGTAGACTGTCAATACTTGCTCTATGCCTCCACATTCTTTCCTCATCATGGAAGTTTCTTTTTATAACAGATATTTAAAGAAACCCATACATAATGAAAATTAAGAAAATAAGTGACCGGTTGCTCACCCCAAGTAATCTACGTGCATTACAATTTATGCACGTAAGACTTAGAGAATCCTATATAAGAGAAAGTTTATAGATTGTTAAGGGTCAAAATTTCAAGACCCCTACAACCATAATATATCCTCTAGACATGATACAATATGAAATATATACCTATGAAATCAATACATTATGGTTGCCTGAAAGAAAGTCAGCATGATGACACCAGCAGTTATCATGACAGTGTGGACATTAAACAAAGCACTCTGACAAGTGACTCAACTTTTTCCAATGATGAACTCCAACACAGGTTCTCAAAGCTTTGAACACTGGGAAACATGAGCACAATAAATGGAATGAGTAGGCTGTTGATACACCCATGCATAAATATATACATGTGTGTGTACAAGTAAGAATAACAATGTAACAGGACATGAATTTGGGAAGATGTGGTGATGTGAGGAATTGGAAAATGATGGGAATGATGAGAAAACTCCAGGTATATTGTACATCTAAAAAATTTGCTAAAACTAGGTATATTCTAGGAAAGGAACACAGTTTTAATCAACATATATATTCTAAAGTATATTTTATTGTTTTATATTTAAATTATTCTTTCTTATATTTTACTCCCACCTGCAGTTTTGCCTCCCGTCCTTTGTCCCCTTCTCCACTCCCCCTTCTCATGCCCCAATTACTCTTCCTTTGTTTTATTTCAGAAAAGCACAGGCCTCTCAGAAATATCAACCAAACACAGCATACCAAGTTGTAATAAATTAGGCACCTTCCCTTATATTAAGGCTGGGTGAGGCAAACCCAATGGGAAGACAAGGGTTCTCAAAAGCATCAGATGCTCCCCCACTTACTCTGTTAGGAGTCTCACAAAAACACCAAACTATATAACTATACCATATATACAGATTGAGACACATGCAGGACTCCTGATTATCAGCACTGTCTCAGTGAATTCTGTGATTCCCAGTTTGTTGATTTTGTGAATAATTTTATGCTTTTCTTGACCCTTCTGGTTCCTAAAATCTTTTTTCCTCTCTTTGGCAGGATTCTCCAAACTCTAATGTTTGCCTGTGGGTCTCTTCTGTTTTCATCTGGAGGATGCCTGTTCAATGACAATTGAGTTAAGCAAAAATCTATGAGTCTATAAGTATAGAGAATATGACAAGGTATCATTTCACTGACCTTTTTGACTGTCTTTGTCCCAGTTACGTTTGGTTTTATATTAGGTCTCTGGATCCTCTGGCCTCTGGTCTCTGGTCATCCAAGTAATGTCAGGAGTAAGCTCCCACTCATGGAAAGGGTTTCAGTATAAGTCAACTGAAAAACAGTGGCTTCATGAAATTTGCAGGCAAATGAATGAATTTACAAAAAATTATCCTGAGTGAGGTAACACAGACCCAGAAAGACAAACATGGCACTTATAAGTGGATATTATCTAAAAATTAAAGGATAGTCATTATATAATCCACAGACTCAAATGGCTCAAGAAGGTTTCAAGAGGAGATGCATGGATCTCCCTGGGAAATGCAAATGGAATAGATATTGAAGGTGGACTAAAGGAATCTGGGGATGGAAACAAGGGCTCAGGTGCAGAGAGGATGAAGAGAGTATACTGGTAAATTCATCTAAAATTGGGGGACAGTATGGGGAGAAGGTACAAACCTAGTGCCAGAAAATCCCAGAAATTGATCATGGTGAGCCCAGATAAGACTCCATGTAATGCGGGTATCCAGAGCCTGAACTAGCCATTTCTTACAACCAAGTAAGTGTTCCAAGGGAAGAGTTGGAACACCAACCAAGGCACGTAACATTTGATCTACCGTTTGTCATGCTAGCAAGATATGCTGAGGTAATAGGGGAACAGAAATTATAGGAGTGGTTAATAAATGACTGGTTCAGCCTGAGACTCATGTCAGAAGAGGAATACTACCCCTGATGCTGCCTGAAGTATTTTTGATGTATCACTACAAAGTTAATAATGACCTATTTTGTTAAGGATTATATTAAATATTCAATATTAATTATGTTTTTCATTTTTAATGCTTACTTTCAAGTGCTCAGTCACCAAGGACTCCCATGCTAGTGCTGGGCTATAGAACTAGGCCTTTCAAATAAAAACACTATCAATGCCTTTTTATTTAAAATAATTTACATGTTCAATTGTTTAGATTATAGTTAGTAACTAGTCGGTAACCACTGTATTTTTCAGAGCTTTTCAAGAAAAAGGCTCAAGAGATAATTCTCTCTCTCTCTCTCTCTCTCTCTCTCTCTCTCTCTCTCTCTCTCTCTCTCTCTTTCTTTCTTTCTCTTTCTCATTCCTATCTCTATCATCCCTAACTATCTCCCTCTAGCCCTATCTCTATCATCTATCTATATATGCTTATGTATATATTTATCAATAGAAAAAAAAGCTTATTTAATTGGTATAAATGATCAAGGTAGAATGGTGTCACATCTATCAACCATCTCTGTATTTTTCAGTCGAAGAATATAGAGTTTTCAGAACTCTAGAAACTGTGCCATCCCCAGGGTATAAAGCCTGGAAAGTCAGTCACAGGCAAAAGCCTGAAAGATTGAGGATATAGTACTTAGTACCTACAACCAAAACAACACATAAATTTTTTCACTTAAGAGAGTCAAGGGTTCACCTGTTAGCATCATTTTTTTACACTGACTTCTTCATTCTATCTGTGCCTGACATATTAATTGATAATGCTCACATCTGGAAAGATGTTTGCATCTCTGTTAACTTGAACATAAATTGTCTCTGGAATAGCTTAGACTCTTCAGAATTTTCCTCTGCTAGTTTTTGTCTGTCCTGCAGACTATGAACTTTATGTCAAATGAATTATGTCAAATCAAACTCATGCTTAAGTGGATATTAATATTTTTGTACATAAAATAAGGTATAACAATATATTTTCTACTAGTATTCCAGGTTCATTTTCATCAAAAACAATTCAATATTTTGAAGATCTCTATTAACACTTGCACTATTCTGAAATATTGTGAGAACTCCTATGGGAGTTCTTAATTCCAATTTGTCTAATTAGGCCAGTTACTAGGAAGCAAAGGTAAAGAAATGTGTTGCAAAGGTCTTTGTTTCATGAAATTAGTACATTGTAAATCACCAGGATTAAAAATTAATTTCATTCTTGCAACACTCTACAACTGATTAATACTACTACTACTAATAATAATAATGATGATAATGATAATGATAATAATCTTCATTATAAGAACTTTGTAGTAAGCAGTACTTATAGGCAAAATTCTCACATTCAGACTCACTACAATAAGATATGCTGGGCCTTTGGATCTACAAGTGTGAGATAACTTCACATTTGTGCCCCAGCTGGTCCTATCACAGAGAGATTATCTCTTAGTGTATATTTATTCAAATAAAAAATTTAAAGTGAGATGTTTTCTTTTCAAATACTGCTAGGTAAAGGATAAGACAGAAAGTATTGAAATGGGTAGTTCAATATGTTTCCTTAGTTTTGAGTATTGGTGTATTAGGAGAAATAAGGAAGAAAAGCACTAAAAAAATGAGATCACAGTTCCTATATCTGTGTAAAATTATATCTTCAGTAAGATGGAGATTCTCAAGCTCATTATATGACAAAATCCCCAGATGCTAAGCATGAAAGGCTCATAGTTTTATTTTGGTGTTGCGGGATACTAAGAAAAGAATCTAATGAACTATATCAGATTTCTGACTTAGAAGAACATGATGAAATAAAGGGGAAATAAATTTTAGTTATTTGTTACATGAGTGGTAGAAAGATACACTGTGAACATAACTTTTAATCTAATAAAATGATTTCTCACTTCAAAGCATTGTAATTTAAGCAAAAATAAGCTGACTTTTATATATGGAAACTTTTTAGATGACATTCTTATCAGTCACTAAATGTACTGTTTCTTCACCTTATGATATTTTTTTACACAGCCATACAATAGAATTTATCCAGATTTTGAAATTACAAGGGACAAATATATACAAGGTTTAATCACACTTGTTTGATATTCAGAGATGGCTAAGATTGCCTGAGATAACAATATTTTCACCATTGTGTGTAGAGGGAACAATTGGATATTTGAACGTATTATCTTAACACCTTTCCAGAAAGCCAGAATACTTAACATTTATGATTATTTTGTATGCATTGTATGTGCATGTGGTGGGGTAGGGTATGTATTATGTTGCAAATGTGCAAGTCAGAAGACTTGGTTATCACCATCCCAGTGACTGAACTCAGGTAACCAGACTAAGGTAACCAGATAAGAACTTACACCAACTAAACCACTTTGCTGACCAAGAATAATTTAACCCTTGTCAGTATGATTTTCATTAAGAAATGGGATATGTCAGACAAGTCTAAACCATAATAAAACTATGGGTCTCTGCTGATAATACTATTTTTCTTTTAGGTATTTTTATAATTCAAGGCTGTTTCCATCATTACATGAATCTTATTATCCATTTACCAAATTTTCATGAGCAACAGAGACATTGTTTTATTTCACTCACACCAATAAATGAGAGAAATAGGGACACTTTGGCAGATTTATACTGATATTTTTTCTAATATAAAAATTAAGAATATCCAACCCATTCATGGAGATACATTTAACTTTCCATTAATGATGTTTTATATTTTGCTTAATGAATCATTTAAATTATCTATAAATATTTTATAATTAGTTATGTGTGAGACCCTTCTCTCAACGCTTGGAGAGAATGTAATATTTGTACTGTCTAGTGTTTCTCCTGAGAGATGATGGTCCAGTACATGAACTAGCCTGTGAATGTATGTAGTAACACCACAGTTGTGCTATGAAAAGCAGAACAGTAATAGAGAATATCAGCTCTAGCCTTGTAAATTCTTTCTTTTCTAAAGGTTAAACATATACGCTCCAGAATAAAAATTTTTGTAGATCAGTTTACTGAATAATAATTTTCATGTCTTTAGAGATTTTAGAAAAGAAGTACATTATAAATGACACCAACATTTTACCTTAAGTCTATTTCTATAGTGACCTTTGCCTCATTAAATATGATAAGCATGTACAAAAATAAGCAACAAAACAAAATTTTGGTAATGGCTATTAAACACTGCACAAATTAACTCATAGCTAGTTTTATAAAATGTAGTATATTTCATATCTATGTATTATATCAAATTTCTTAATCCATAATTATATAATTAATTTTTAGCTACAGCAGTTCAACCCTTTCAGCTACATAGATCTTAATGGGTTCTCCTGAGTTCTAAATGAATTTGATGTCTGGTTACATAATAATTAGCTAAATACTTCAAAACTATAAATCTATACTAATGTTCTCTTTGTTTTCTAATCTGAGTTAATAGATGTAGGTAAACACTATATTCATTTTAAATACACAAGTAAATTTTCTATGCAAATTTGTTTTGTTTCTACCATTTGAGTAGAAAATAAGTGTAATATTGCTGTGGTTAGCCTACCTTAATTTTACCCTCCTTTCATACATTTGGATACCTAAATTTAACTATAAATTATCTCGACACAATTTAGTTATAAATTATTACGAGTCATTATTCAATATTCTAACTAGTTGTTCCATATGTTTTAATAGGTGAAACAGAACAAGAGTTCTTTAAATACTGAGGGTATACTGTCAAATGAGACATGGCTATAGCTTCAGTTTCCCCCTTTGGCTGTACACACTAGAAGTTTGATATTTTTTTGTGCTACCCAAGCTTTTGTGATAATGTAATTTCTTCCAATAGATATTACTGAACTACTTTATATACAATGACTTTGAGCCATTAAAAGTATAAGTTGAATATGTTGAATTTGATATAAAACTTAGTTTGTATATTTTGCTGAACCAGGACTAAATTGAAGAATATACGATTGGAATTCAATTGGTCATGTTAGCAATATACTATACATTACTCATCCAATATGAAGCATTTTGTACCATTACTCAATTTTTGAGTTTTTGGCAAAAAAAACTTCATAGCTTAAGAGCATAAAATGTTTTATCAGACTATATAAATTTATGTACACACACACACACACACACACATACACACAGAGAGACATACAGTGATGGTTAAATAAAATGTTCTCAGGCTATGAATTCTAAAAGTAACACCTGACTAAATGTGGTATTAAAAATAATGATTGCATTCATGATGTTACAAAGTATCAACGTTTTGGTTTTAGATAAATGTAAGTTATGAGAACAATTTTGCAATGCATTTGATATATTTGAGACCCAAGTTAGTATAAGTCTTACTGGTCTATTTCAGATATGTTGATAGAGGTCAAGGATGACAGAAAGTTGAAATGACATCAAAGAATAGCATTGCAAATAGTAAGCACTTTGTACTTTGTCCAAATGTATATTCAGTTCACAAAGTTTGACTTTGAGACCAAAACTGCATGGTTGTGCCTCATATTTCTATGTAAATATTTCCTCATTGGTGTCAGATTCTTTTTGAAAGGGAGAAGTAAAGAAGTCAAGCTTTTTCAAAGCAATAATTTATAACTAAATCGTGTTGTGATAATTTACAGTTAAATTTAGGTATCCAAATGTATGAAAGGATGGTAAAAATTAAGATAGGCTAAGCATACTAATATTACACTTATTTTCTACTCAAATGGTAGAAAAAAAAAACTGAGATAAGAAGGTTCAAAAGCAATGGCCAATGAATTTGTCTAATTTACCCTGACCTGAATCCAGATTTCAGGAATCTCACCTGGATTTGGTGCCTTTTTTGTTCTTGCACTGTGACTAAAGTATGTGATTAGAACAATGTTTTTCCTTCACTTACAATTGGTTGCCAATACATCTCAGACAATATCCCCAAGAGAATGCGTACACAGTGGTTTTATAAGCCCAGATCACTTCTTTGCCCTACTTATAAGACCTCTGCTTACTTTCCCTCCTCCAGTGATTATGGAAAATTACCTTTTCAGCTTTTATTTGCATTATTGAAATGATATATAAGTATCATCTTTCTTTTCCAGCCAAGTAGAATGGTAGCTCTCTATTAATTTGTGTTTGCATGCCATTGTGTGTGTGTATGTGTGTGTGTGTGTGTGTGTGTGTGTGTGTGTGTGTGTGTGTGCGTGTGTGTGTAAGCCAAAGGACAGCTTATAGAAAATGAATAGTCTCCTTCCATGTGGATGTAGGATTCAGGTTTGCTGGGAAGGGCCTTTTTCCACTGAATCACATCATAGGCTATCATATTATTATTGAACAAATAATTACTGAAATAACATTGATAAGAATTTTTATTGACTATGTCCTTTGCCTTGCAGAAGCTTTCCAGTTTCATGAGGTCCCATTTATCAATTCTTGATAGTAGAGCAACCTAAAGAATGGGAAAAAAATCTTCACTAACCCCACATCCAATAGAGGGCTAATATCCAAAATTTATAAAGAACTCAAGTAACTAATCACCAAAAAAACAAACAACCCATTCAAAAAATGGAGTATAGAACTAAAGTGAGATTTCACATCTGAGGAATCTTGTATGAATGAGAAGCACCTAAAAATATGTACTAAGTCCTTATTGATCAGAGAAATGCAAATCAAAATGACACTGAGATTCCTTCTTACACCAATTGGAATAGCTAAGATCAAAACCTCAGATGACAACACATGTTGGAGAGGGTGGGGAAAAAGAGGAACACTCTTCCATTGCTGGTGGGATTGCAAACTGGTACAACCAGTCTGGAAAGAAATCTGAAGGTTCCTCAGAAATGTGGAAATAGATCTTCCTGAAGACCCAGCTATACCACTTTTGGGAATATAACCAAAAGATGTGCCACCATGCCACAGGGTCACTTGTTACATTATATTCATAGCAGCCTTATTTTTGATAGCCAGAAACTGGGAAAAACCTAGATGTCCCATGACAGAAGAATGGACAGAGAAAATGTGGATCATTTGCAAAATGGAATACTACTTAGCTATGAAGAACGAGGGCATCCTGACTTTTGCAGGCAAATGAATGGAACTAGAAAATATTATCCTGAGTGAAGTAACTCAGATCCTTAAGGACATGCATGGTATGTATTCACTAATAAGAGGATCTTAGCCAAAAATGTGTGCAGAATACCCAAGATAGAGTCCACAGAACTCAAAAAATTCAAACAGCTGAAGTGCCCAAGTGAGGACACCTCGGTCACATTTGGGAAGGAGAAGAAAGCAATGACAACTGGGGATGGAGTGACCTGGGAGGGAAAGGAGATGGGGCAGGGGAGAGAGAGGAGAGGGGAACCTGATCTGACATTGGGGAACAGAAAAGGTCTGAAGCCCTGAGGGCCAGCAGAAAGAATGGAAACAGGCAACCTCGGGAGATAGTAGGTTAGACGGACCCTCCAAAATGCACCCGAGACCTGAGAGGTAAGAGACTCACAGGACTAAAAAGGAGGGACCTTAGGTGAAATGTCTGACAGTAGTAAGAGAAAACTTATAGAACCCACCTCCAGCAGGAAGACAGGGCTTCAAATGAGGGAGAGGGGAGCCATCCCACAGTCATAACTCTGACCCATAATTGTTCCTGTCTGAAAGAATTACAGAGATGGAAATGGAGAGGAGCCTGAGGAAAAGAAGGTCCAGCAACAGGCTCAAAGTAGGATCCAGCACAAGGGGAGGGCGCAAGGGCTGACACTATTACTGAAGCTCTGAAGTGCTCCAGATCAAGAATAGACAAATGGGACCTCATTAAATTACAAAGTTTTTGCAAGGCAAAAGACACCGTCAAAAAGACAAAGCGGCAACCAACTAACTGGGAAATGATCTTTACCAACCTTACATCCGACAGAGGGCTAATATCCAAGATATACAAAGAACACAAGAAGTTAAACTCCAGAGAGGCAAGTAACCCTATTAAAAAATGGGGTACAGAGCTACACAAAGAGTTCTCACCTGAAGAATATCTAATGGCTGAGAAGCACCTAAAGAGATGTTCATCATCCTTAGTCATTAGGGAAATGCAAATCAAAACAACCCTGAGATTCCATCTCACACCAGTCAGGATGGCTAAGATCAAAAACACAGGAGACAGCAGTTGTTGGCGAGGATGTGGAGAAAGAGGAACACTCCTCCACTGCTGGTGGAATTGCAGGCTGGTACAACCACTCTGGAAAGCAGTCTGGCGGCTCCTCAGAAAACTGGGCATGACACTTCCGGAGGATCCGGCTATACCACTCCTGGGCATATACCCAGAGACTTTACCTGCATGCAATAAGGACACATGCTCCACTATATTCATAGCAGCCTTATTTATAATAGCCAGAAGCTGGAAAGAACCCAGATGTCCCTCAACGGAGGAATGGATTCAGAAGATGTGGTATATTTACACAATGGAATACTACTCTGCAATTAAAAACAATGAATTCACGAAATTCCTAGGCAAATGGTCAGAACTTGAAAATATCATCCTTAGTGAGGTAACCCAATCACAAAAGATCACACATGGTATGAAGTCACTGATAAGGGGATATTGACCCAGAATCTCAGAATACCCTAGACACAATCAGCATATCAATAGATTTCTAAAAAGATGGAAGGAGAGACCCCTGGTCCTGGAAAGACTGGATGTAGGGGAACGCCAGGACAGAGTAATGAGAGGGGGTTGAACGGAGAAAAGAGGGAGGGAAGGGGGCTTATGGGACTTTCGGGGAGGGAGGAAACAGGAAAGGGGAAGTGATTTGGAATGTAAATTAAAAAAATAAAATAAAATAAAATTAAAAAAAAAAAAGGGACCTAGCATGACAGCACTCTGAAAGACCCAATAATCAGCTGAAAGAGTCAGATGCAGATATTTCCACCCAACCAATGGACAGAAGCAACTGACCCCCGGTGTTGAATTAGGAAAGGCTGAATTAAACTGAGGGCAACCCTGTAGGAAGACCAGCAGTCTCAATTAATCTGGACTCCCAGGATCTCTCAAATACTGGACCACCAAACAGGCAGCGTATACTAGCTGAAATGAGGCCGCTAAGACACATAAAATAGAGGATTGTCCGGTCTGTGTTCATTCAAAGATGATGCACCTAAACATCAACTGGATGCCCCAGGGAGTTTAGAGGTCAGGTGGGGTTGGGGGGTAGGGACATCCCCATGGAGACGGGGGGGGGGTGAGGAGGTATGGGATGTGGAACAGTCAGAGGGTGGGAACGGGTTGGCAGGGTGTGGAATAAAATATGGACTGTATAGAAATAATTGATTAAAAATTTTTAAAAAAGAAATAACATTGAAATTTTAAAAACATTCTTTAAAATAATTTTTTCCTGTTGAGTTTTGTATTGGATTTAAATGTGTAAATTCGATACTTTATTGTGTCTATTCCTACATATGAAATTAGACACTAAGTAATTTATTATGAAGATATGGGATTTATTTTACATAATTTTGTTTATTCATGAGCATACTGAACATTGTGACTTTTTTGTTTACACATAAGCACTTAGTTTTACAAGTTTGATGATTAGCTAAAAATTCTTTTTAGATCATTTTGTTTATATATTAATGTATTTCTTCTACAAATAAATATCAGACATTTTTCATTTTAATTAAAATAATTTTTTAGGGGTAACAAGGAAGTGGGCTATCATTTGAGATGTAAACAAATGGAATGATTAATTTAAAAAACTGAGAAAGACAAAAAAAATTTAACAATTGAAAAATCTATGTTGTTATACTATGGGTTATAAAAATGAATCCAAATTGTTCAAAGAATGATTTTAAACTAATGTAACACATAGGTATTGCCAATGTGGATCAAATGCCCCATATCAACGAGTTTTTATAAAACTGAAACTTGTTCATGTTTTAGTGCAATATCAGAGTATAAAGAAAAACTCTTGTTAAAATTTTGTTAACTGCTTCTCTTCATTAGAACTATAGTAAATATGAGGCTGGATTTACTTTATAAACAAATAAAAATAGCATATGCATCCAAAGAAAATAAGTCTATTTAATATTTTAAAGGCATTAAAAGCTGATTTTTTTAAATGTAGTGACTAATATTCAGAGAGTTCCCTGGATGTGTAAATGAGGCACTTTATAGAATAAGTTAACTGAGCTGACATGTTGCACTGTAGATGTGGGCAGCAAACTTCCATGTAATGGATGGGATGGGATGGGGGGAGAATTCAGCTGACTGTACATGCAGTGTTTCCAGACATCTGATCTCCCCACCGCCTTGATATCCCCACCATGTTTGTCTCCACCTCAAACTGTGAGACACATTAGTCTTCTTATCTATATGTTTCTCTTTTAAATTATTTTGCTATACCAATTCAGTATGTGTCTAATACAAAGAATATAAATAAAAAACTTTCACATTCATTAGAAAAATGCCTATTTTCATAAATGTGAGCTAACTGTTGATATTTGTGATATCCTTTTTATTTTTAAGTCATATGATATAAACTGATGAAAAATATGATCCACAGCTTTAAACTTACCATAGAGATGAAGAACATATTTTGGAAACTTATATAGTACAAAACTACTACACTTAGAAAAATTTTAATAGTGAGTAAGGAAAGGATAGGCCTGACATATGTTGAGAAACATTCCAAATATGAATTTATGTAATTTATAACAGCATAATTTAAGTTAGAGAACTAAATTCATATTTTGGAAATATATATTTGCCCATAAATGTTTGGCTCCTTGCACTATACAAAAATACTACAAGTCAGCAGAGTATATTCTGTATGTTGCATGTATGAATTGGCTGATGATTACATATAGTTTTGAAATTTACTTCTCAGCTCTGGTTCTGCCTTGTGTATGAAAAGCTAGAGGTATCCTAATCTTTTTAGATACAGAATGGAACATTATTTTATGTGACTTGTATATTAAAAGACCAGATGTTGTTACACTAGTAAATGTTTAACTCTATAGTTCAATAATGACTCAGTAATATTCTCTCAGTAGAAACATCACCTATACAAAGTTCACCAAACTGAGAAGAGACTGACATTTATCCATAGAATTTTCTGCAGACCAAATAGTATTGATTACAAATCCTATTTTTTTAATTTACTGTTTGAAATATGAATGACTGAACCAAGGGTCTGTGTTATCTAGAATGAAGAAAATTATTGTGTTGGTTCAATCTCAGTTATTCCATTTTATTATCAAGGAGAAGTTCAGGGAAGGATAGAGATCAGACTTGCTGTCCCAGTAGAGAAGACAGCACAGGATATAAATCCACTGATGCAATTTCCAGTCAAAATGGGAAAGAATTGTCCAACTTGACAATTTGCTATCCAAAAGCTGAGGATTACTGCTAGAGATAAATCTAATTACACAAGCACTGTCTTTTTGTATAGCTTTACATATTAGAATATCTATTTTGTTATATTTAAATATATAAAATATCTATTACTGATTATGCATTTTCCATTTAAAAGGGCTGAATCCTGAAATATTGGTTTTTAATTTTAAAGGCAGGAAATAAATGCCACCATCATATTAACCAAAATAATAAGAGTTAATATCTTGAAAGGTTGATGTCCTATGAGTAGCATGAAACAAGATATATAAATATTGAACTGTAATGAGGTTCCACTTATGTTCTAATTTTGTCAGGCAGAAACATAAAAATAATACAATAATCTATTTTCTCAGTAAGGTAAATGAAAGATAAGGAAAATAATAAGATTAAATTGAATCTTAAAGGATAGGAATGATGATTAGAGAATAAGACAGTGTAGACTCTCAAAAGTATTATATAAGGAAAATATTTACAATAGTTAAACATGCTTATAGCTAAAACTAGATTAAAATTTTCCCCTGGAACTGGAGTCCTGTACTAATATGTTTTAGATGAAGACAGGAAAGATTTGTGCAACTGTAAAAACATATGTAGCTATTTTATACAAACTGATTTTTGTTGATCTTTTTTAATTTTTGTTTTCTTCTTCCATTGAAAATAGATTTGTTGGATTTGTTAGCCCTCTATCAGATATAAGATTGATAATGATCTTTTCCCAATCTGTTGGTTGTGGGTTTGCCCTATTGGCAGTGTCTTTTGCCCTACAGAAGCTTTGCAATTTTATGAGATCCCATTTGTTGATTCTTGATATTAGAACAAAAACCATTGGTGTTCTGCTCAGGAACTTTTCCCTGGTACCATGTGGTCCAGGCATTGCCCCTACTTTCTCTTCTATCAGATTCAGTGTGTCTGGTTTATATGAAGGTCCTTGATCCCTTTGGACTTGAACTTTTTGCAAGGAGATAAGAATGGATTAATTTGCATTCTTTTACATCCTTATCTCCAGTTGAACCAGGACTATTTGTTGAAAAGAATGTCTTTTTCCATTGGATGATTTTAGTTCCTTTGTCAAAAAACCAAGTGACCATAGGTGTGTGGTTCTATTACTGTGTCTTCAATTCTATTCCATTGATCTCCATGCCTGTCTCTGTACCAATACTATGCAGTTTTTATGGCTATTGCTCTGTAGTACAGCTTCTGTTAGGATGGTGAGTCCCCCAGAAGTTCTATTTGAGAACAGTTTTTGCTTACCTGTTTTTTTTTGTTATTACAAATGAATTTGAGAATTGTTCTTTCTAACACTATGAAGAATTAAGTCGGAATTTTGGTGGGGATTTCATTGAATCGGTAGATTGCTTTTGGCACGATGGCCATTTTTATTATATAAATCCTGCCATAATATCAAATATATACAAAGAACTCATGAAGTTAGACTCCAAAAAAAACCAAATAATCCTGTTAAAAATGGGAAACAGAGCTAAATAGAGAATTCTCAACTGAGGAAAACCAAATGACTGATAAGCACCTAATGAAATGTTCAACATCATTAGTCAGCAGTGAAATGAAAGTTAAAACGACTCTGAGATTCCACCTCACAACAGTCAGAATGGCATCTAAAGAATAATAATAATTAAAAAAATAAGATAAAACAATCCAACAAAACTAAACAAATGAACAAGAAAATATGCCAAAGAAGAAACCTAAAAATGAATATAACCATCAAAACATATACTAGCACATAAAGGAATCATAATGCTAAAAACTAGAAGCCATGAAATACAGCCAAAGAAATCTGTAAGACAGACAAGTAAATTAAACATAGGCAAAAATATAAAATAATAAAATTTTGAAACAAATGAATTAAATGAATACCCTGACTAAATAAAATAAAATGAAAAACATCTAAAGATGTGTTTGAGTTCTTTTGCTGTTGGCTGTCTATTGCTGATCATGGACACTGCCCATAACATGTGTTTGTAACTCCAGTGAGACTCTCTTGAGGAACATTAACTTTTCATTTGTTGGAGGTTACCAACTGGAAATAGCTTCAAGACAATATGGGCCTGGCTTGTGTCTGCTTCTCTCAAGTATTGGGTCTCATTTGTCCCAGAACTATGAAAGTCCTTTGTCTGTTGACACAGTCTTTGTGAGTTCAATGTGTATCATCCTGCTATGATGCTATAGAGCTTTGTTTCCTTATGGTCCTCCATTCCCTCTGGATCTTATGCTCTTTCTCTCTACACAAAAATCCACTTGTATACACAAGGGAGAGATATAATGGAGACATGCCATTTAGGACTGAGAGTTCCAAGGTCTCTCACTCCCCATATAATGTCTGTCTCTATTTTTTTTCCCATCTACTGTGGGTGGAAGCTTTTCTGATGATTGCTGAGCAAGGTATTGATCTGTAAGTACAGAAGAATACCATTCAGAGTCACGTTATTGCTGCTGCATTTCTTTAACAGAACAGTAGTGTTTTGTTTCCCCCCTTGGTCTCTGGCCTAATTATTCTCAGTTATGTGGCCACTCCAAAGAAACAGTGTCATGGATGATCACATCTCATGGAGTGGTCCTTTAATAAATCAGATATTGATTGGTTACTCCCACCAAGCTTTGTGCCACTAGCACACGTGGTATGCTCAGCTAGCATATCTTGCAGGAAGGTCATTGTGGATTGAAGAGTTTGCAGCTAGGTTTGTGTTTATCTTTCTTCTTTGACAGCTTATAGAGCTGTGAGCTCCAGTGCTTAGGAATGAAGGCTCCGGGAAGATGTAACTTAAACATCATTCTGATCTACCTGTGGTGCTAGAGTAGCTATTGTTGACATAAAAAAACTAAAGAACTTTGAAAGGTTTGGAAGATTTCAATTAAGTCTATTACAACTGAAGGAAAGATGAAAGTATGTCAAGACTCTAACTATGCTGAAACAAAAAGCAGAATTATTTAATGTCTTTTGCACAAAGATCTTAAGCCATCATGGGTATGCTAATTGGTCTCACACAAAGTATTGACCTTTTTTCCCCCCTTTGAGACATATTCTTACTATGTATAGTAGGTTGTCCTTTCAAATACACTATGTAGGCCACCCTGGCTTTTAACTGAGGATTTTCTTACATAACCTCATAAAAGAGAGGATGCATGTCCTATGCTATCTAGCTTTGATATATTATCTTTTACACAAATAAAAGAAAAGTACCAAAAATGCTCTAATAAGGCAATATTATGTCAAAAGTCTACAAAAATATCATCTAGTTAGTTTTGTGATGGCCATCTTCTGCTGGATATGGGACCTTCTCTTAAGTCTACTTTGTGTAATTTTAGTATTCTGTGGAAAATAAATAAGTTTAATACAAGTAGTAAATTCTTGGATTATGTATAAATAGATGAATACATAAAATTTAATGTATTGAATATGTTGTGTGAAGTATGTATTTTTCAAATCATGTCATTATTAAGAAGAATAAATAGCCTCATTTTTTTAGCAATAAAAATCACAGCCTATTATCATCACCTACATTTTATGACATTCTTTTACCCAATATCATAATTGTTTAATTGTTAAGATATTCTTTAATAAAATAAGTAACATCAATTGCTTTATAAAATATCAGTTGGGCATATGTAGGGCTTTGTTATTATTATATATAATAAAATATGACATATTTATTCACAATTATAAAATAATTTTTTCTATTTTTTTGTTTTTATGTTCTAAATTTACTTTGAAAAGTAAGCCATGTGATTTTTTTCATGACCCTATTTTCTTCACCTCAGGTGCTCTAGTTACTTGAACACTTGCTGCATATACCACGAAACTGAGATTTCTTTTTTTTTTTTAAATTTTATTTTCTAAGTTTTTTTTAATTTACATTCCAAATCATTTCCCCTTTCCCGTTTCCTCCCTCCCCGAAAGTCCCATAAGTCCCCTTCCCTCCCTCTTTTCCCCATTCAACCCCCTCTCACTTCTCTGTCCTGGCATTCCCGTACATCCAGTCTTTCCAGGACCAGGGATCTCTCCTACCATCTTCTTAGAAATCTATTGATATGCGAATTGTATCTAGGGTATTCCGAGATTCTGGGTTAATATCCCCTTATCAGTGACTGCATACCATGTGTGTTCATTTGTGATTGGGTTACCTCACTAAGGATGATATTTTCAAGTTCTGACCATTTGCCTAGGAATTTCGTGAATTCATTGTTTTTAATTGCAGAGTAGTATTCCATTGTGTAAATATACCACATCTTCTGAATCCATTCCTCCGTTGAGGGACATCTGGGTTCTTTCCAGCTTCTGGCTATTATAAATAAGGCTGCTATGAACATAGTGGAACATGTGTCCTTATTGCATGCAGGTAAAGGCTCTGGGTATATGCCCAGGAATGGTATAGCTGGATCCTCCGGGAGTGTCATGCCCAGTTTTCTGAGGAACCGCCAGACTGCTTTCCAGAGTGGTTGTACCAGCTTGCAATTCCACCAGCAGTGGAGGAGTGTTCCTCTTTCTCCACATCCTCGCCAACAACTGCTGTCTCCTGTGTTTTTGATCTTAGCCATTCTGATTGGTGTGAGATGGAATCTCAGGGTTGTTTTGATTTGCATTTCCCTAATGACTAAGGATGATGAACATCTCTTTAGGTGCTTCTCAGCCATTAGATATTCTTCAGGTGAAAACTCTTTGTTTAGCTCTGTACAGTATTTTTACCTTTGCCTTCTCAGGGTCTAAGAGCTCATACCACATATTTTTCAATATAAATCTGCAGACTATATTAGAACAAAAATAAAGATTTTAAAAAGGTTTTTCTAAAAGGAAATTCTAAGTTTCAGATAAGTATCTTTGAAACAGAAATATATGATGAGTATAGACTAAGACAAAACACAATTAAGCAAAATTAATTTATTCTTTAAAGATCTAGAATATATGAAAGAAATAACCTGAACAATAACCCTAGAGGTTCTTCATATGCACACCTGTATTATGGGTACTGGAAATTTTGATAATTCTATGGACAATGAGTATTAAGTGTTATTTTGCTAAGATTATATAGTCTTCCTGAGATTTGATGAAATAGGTGGAATTACTTGTTTTATGTCTTTCTTTTTCTCCAAAAAGGGTTACAGATTTATGATTTACACCATTGATAATTGTGACATTATTTCAGGTGAGTAAATATTGCTTTGGTAAAACTGAGAGGAAATGAGTGTCCTGGGAGTCTACATGTGCAATGCAATTCATCAGATGCAGCAACACTGTAAAATGTATGGTATTTCTAATGTAGTAAGATAGGTGTAAGTGTTAAATGGCCTGGTTGTAAGAATGCATGAACTAGTAGGCAACTTAGCAATTCGTCAATACTCAAATCTTGTTTTTAGTACTCCGAAATACTATTGTTGTTTACTATTTTATTAAATATTCTGAGAGTTGATGTGAGAATTCTATGCACAAATCTCATCGCTCAGTTGAGATAAAATGGTAATTGCTTTAGGGAATTATATATATGAAAAATGTGCGTTTTCTTCACTTCAAAGAACATTAACTAATTAAGCACTTCTACAATCTTAAAAAATGAGATGACAAAATCTTTAAATAAATATATATTCTATATTGCTCCTTAAACTACAATTCTGTACTCAGCTTCAAGAAACAATTAATTCTTTTCTAAAGCTTCTTTGAAAGCTATGGTAACAGAAAATGAATCAGAAGATTATCTTAGACAAGTCTGATGGAGCATATTGAGGGAGTTCTCTGTTCTCTGATGATTCCTTCTTATGTCAAGCTGACAAAAAGTTCATCAACATACCAGCCCAACTACTCTAGGGAAATTTGGTTCTTTTGCTGTAGATGATACACTAGGAATGAGGAAATGTTCTTCATAGATCTTTAGTACTATCTTTTTAAGGCAAGGTGAACAGAAAAATTTCAAATTCTTCAGTTAGGTTCAGAAATCCCATACCTATAAACTGTGACCTTTGTGAGGATGTCATAGTCCTGATCACATTCTGGGAAAGATTAACTCAAAAGAGTAAAAGTGATATAACTTCTCCTCAGAGGTAAGGTTTAATTGGAGCAGACCAACTACTCCCCATCCACTACCTTAGGCTCTGGAACAACTCCAGTGCAGTACAGTAAAAACATTATTTCCTTAATGCAAATATTGTCAAGAAGAATAGAATTCTTTAAAGTATTAAAAATTGTTTTCATTTTAACTTGCTTTAAGGAAGCATAATTGAATTTATATTATATCAACCTTATAGGACATAAAGATTGCTGACACATCACAAGGAGGTTTCCTCCCACTAATGTCTTCAAGACCTCTGTTTCAGAGGGTTCTACTCATCCTATAGGAACTCAGCTGTGGCTTCAAGCTCATTTCTCCTCAAGAACATCAAGATTTCTTGATGTTGGTATTTTCTTGTGACTTACATTTTCTTCAAAATCAGTTGCCCACTATTCATTTTGTTTCCCCCTTTTATGTTAATGTTAGGATTATATGTAGCCTTCTGCTTAATGACCTGAAAACATACAGTTTGATGTTATCTTTTCACATGAGCAAGTTCCTTAAATACTCTGTTTTGTGATGCAGTAATGTAATTGTACACAGTGAATTTTATATTTAAAAAAAGTTTGCTAGTCAATTCAAAATACTACCATTACAGATTGGATATTTAAAAAGTATTTCCTAGCCATTTCTGGATTTTGTAGAACCTAAAATATATATAAGTTAAATGCTCTCCCCTCCTGAATTTCATGTATCTATGCTTTTATTTAGTTGGGTTTAAGGCATTATGTTTTTATGTTAGCATTTATTTTTCTCTAGTGTTTTGAAATCAGTTTTTGAGGCATTTTAGTTAATTTTCATGAATTCAATCTTTTTATTCAAGCTTTACTAGCATGCATTGTCTATCCTGAGTACATTTTGTTCTATACAACTCCTAAGGCACAGTTGTGAGATATGTGCTCAAGGTCACTGCTTAAATAGAATTTCTGCACTCTTGCTAGAGTAGCATTAAATGTTTCCCAACTCTATGTGGGTTCTAAGAATAACTAAAGCTTTTGCTCACAAGCAATTTTCCTTCTCATGGCCTCTCGAATTTTATTATATTCATGTTCAGCTTAATATTCAGTCAAACACTTCAGTGCTCTCCTCTTATTTATTTTTGGAACTCTTTTCAAGACATTTTTCTGCTTACTTTTGCTTCTTGTCTTTGTAGATTTCAATTATCTTCATCTTTTTTATTCTTAACTTTATCTTCTGTGCAGCAAAACAATTGTTTTCCCTGAGTTCCAAATCCTAGGCTGCACTATAGAAATTAGCTCCAATTAAAATAATAACTTAGGCTTGGGCATTTGAAACAGCTTTTCCCTATGCCTTTAGTTTTCTTTAAAAATCAGAATCATTTTCTGCTGTTCTCGGTCAGAATGAATATTCTCATGCTGGTATTTGGTTATCTAGGGAAAGGTACAACCTGGTTGTGAAAGGACTACAAGCAAAATTTTTGTTCATTAATTTTTATTGAATGCTTAAATAGGATATTCTATTATTATATGATAATTTGGGTTGCACTGCTTGGGTCAGAACAAGGAGTTATCACAGTGTTTTAGGATGTATCAAAAACTATCCATAAACATCACTCTTCCCTCAGCTTCAAAGTGTAGTATTGTTAACTGGAGTTCTTATATCCAGATTATTGACTTTTTCTAAAAAAATAATTCATGTAAAAACTTCATGGGAGTTGAACTCAATGGGAATTGAATGACTTGTGCATTCACAGAGCTCTCTGAGTCTCTGTCTTAAATTATATTAAGGAACATTTAAATTTGCTTTTGTTCTAAGTTCACAGTCATATGATTTCTATTATTTCATGTCTGCTTAACTGCATCTAAAAGAAGCAAAAACCAAGTAAGGCTATTAGTTAATTATACATACGTACATACATACATACATACATACATACATACATACATATATATATCTATATATATATGTGTGTGTGTGTGTGTGTGTGTGTGTGTGTGTGTAATACTGTATCTTAGAATGTGTGGGAGGTTAGACCTCCTCCTCCTCCCACACATTCTAACCACTCTGGAAAGCTGTCTGGTGGTTTCTCAGGAAACTGGGCATGACACTCCCGGAGGATCCTGCTATACCACTCCTGGGAATATACCCAGAGGCTTTACCTGCATGCAATAAGGACACATGCTCCACTATGTTCATAGCAGGTTTATTTATAATAGCCAGAAGCTGGAAAGAACCCAGATGTCCCTCAACGGAGGAATAGATTCAGAAGATGTGGTATATTTACACAATTGAATACTACTCTGCAATTAAAAACAATGAATTCACGAAATTCCTAGGCAAATGGTCAGAACTTGAAAATATCATCCTTAGTGAGGTAACCCAATCACAAAAGAACACACATGGTATGTAGTCACTGATAAGGGGATATTAACCCTGAATCTCAGAATACCCTAGACACAATTCGCATATCAATAGATTTCCAAGAAGATGGAAGGAGAGACCCCTGGTCCTGGAAAGACTGGATGTAGGGGAATGCCAGGACAGAGAAGCGAGAGGGGGTTGAATGGGGAAAAGAGGGAGGGAAGGGGGCTTATGGGACTTTTGGGGAGGGAGGAAATGGGAAAGGGGAAATGATTTGGAATGTAAATTAAAAAAAAAACTTAGAAAATAAATAAATAAATATTATCCAAGAAGAAAAAAAAAAGAAAAGAATGTGTGGGAGGAATCTATAAGGTCTGACAACTTTGAATCCTAAGATTCTGAAGGATTGATCTCACCTGAGAAAGTGATCTTTCCACCCTCAGTAGAATGCACACAGTCACTTCAACCTATGAAATAGTGCCTTTTCCACATTTAACTGAGGATACAAATTCTTCATCCCCTGATAAACAAACAGTGGCATTCTCTGACAGAGATGCCAATCAAGATGAAACTAATTTCCCCAGGGCCCACCAAAGTTTTCTCTAGAAATACAACTATAATCAGAAAAGCAGGCTCTTAGAAAGGAGATATAATGTGTAGTCGATGATGAGGTATACTGCCCTACTAAGCAGTTTAATGAGTTTGCTAATTTATTAAGCAGAAATCTTAGGAATATGTGAAAGAATAAAATTCAAGAGCATGTGATAAGGGTGGGAGGCAAACAAACTAGATAAGTCTGAGTAAATTGGTATGCATCAATTACTGAAGATTCTAGGTTTAATATAGAAGCCCACACTGCTTTTACCGTGTGTGTGTGTGTGTGTGTGTGTGTGTGTGTGTGTGTGTGTGTGTGTGTGTGTGTGTGTTTGTGAAAAGTTTTTTTGAATGGTTGGCAGAAGCACTGTCAAAACATTGCTTACTGAAAAGGAGTTGGAGATGCTTGATAGTTCTTGGCTTAATGCTGATGAAAGGACTTAAAACTTGTGAAGTTATCATGTTAGAGCGGGTATACTGGGTAAAACATATTCCTTCACAGTAGAAAGGACTAGAATACATGTTTTTTACTAATTATATAAGATGGAAAATCTTATGAGGGGCACTAGTACATTTGATAAGCTTTCTTGTTGTCCATTTTGCTTTTGCCAGAATTTAGGGTTGGAAATACTACTGCTTAGTGCAGAGAACTGACTTGTCTGTACTCAGTGGGAAAGAATGGGCTTAATGCTGTAGAATCTTAATCCCATAGGGAAGGGGGATGCCAACAGGGTGAGGGAGGAGTGGGTAGATGGGTAGGAGAGCAACTTTCAGAAGCAAAGTGAAGGAGGCGATGGAGTAAAGAACTTGTGGAGCAGGGACCAGGAAGGGGGCAGCATTTGAATTATAAATAAATAAAATAATTAATATAAAAAGGTATTACAGATTAAAAATGACAAGTATCTAAAAAATATATCTTTGCTATTCTTTATTAAAAACATTTTTTCAGAAAATATTAAAATTAAAAAAATAAAATTCACTTTGCCTATACTAAATGACTGGTCAGGACATTATGGACATTGCTTTGCCTATGTGTCTGCTACAGTAACTATGATCACCTTTCTTTGGTGACCAAGTGCTACCTGTCTCCTGGCCTATGATACCATGGGGGCCAATTAAATCCATTGCATTTACTTCATAGAACTAAGCAGTCTCTGATCCACACTTTGTCTCTGTATGTCCTCCTATGGTTATTTTGTTTCCCCTTCTAAGAAGAAATGAAGCACCAACACTTTGCTCTTCCTTCTTCTTGAGCTTCATGTGGTCTGTGAATTGTATCTTGGGTATTCTAAGCCTCCGGTCTAATATCTACTTATCAGTGAGTGCATACCATGTGTGTTCTTTTGTGATTGGGTTACCTCACTCAGGATGATATTTTCTAGTTCCATCCATTAGCCTAAGAATATCATGAATTCATTGTTCTTAATAGCTGAGTAGTATTCCATTGTGTAAATATACCATAGTTTCTGTATCCATTCCTCTGTTGAGAGACAACTGGGTTCTTTCCAGCTTCTGGCTATTATAAATAAGGCTACTATGAATGCAGTGGAGCATGTGTCCATATTACATATTGGAGAATCTTTTGGGTATATGCCCAGGAGTGGTATAGTTGGGTCCCCCAGTAGTATTATTCCCAATTTTTTGAGGAACCGCCACATTGATTTTCAGAGTGGTTTTAGCAGCTTGCATCCCACCAGCAGTGGAGTGGTATTTGTCTTTCTCCACATCCTGGCCAGCACCTGCTGTCACCTGAGGTTTTGTTCCTAGTCGTTCTGACTTGTGTGAGATGGAATCTCATGGTTGTTTTGATTTGCATTTCTCTGATGACTAAGGATGTTGAACATTTCTTTAGGTGCTTTTCAGCTATTTGGTATTCCTCAGCTGAGAATTCTTTATTTAGCTCTGTTCCCCATTTTTAATAGGGTTATTTGGTTCTCTGGAGTCTGAGTTCTTGAGTTCTTTCTATATAATGGATAAATAGAAATCCAATATAACCCAAATTCCAACTCAATTCTTCATAGAGTTAGAAAAAGCAATTCTCAAATTCATCTGGAATAAAACCAAGGATAGCTAAAACTGTTTGCAACAGTAAAATAACTTGTGGAGGAATCAGTATCCCAGACCTCAAAAAGTATTACAGAACAATAGTGATGAAAACTGCATGGTATTGTACAGGGTCAGGCAGGTAGATCAATGGAATATAATTGAGTATCTAGAAATGAACCCACACACCTATGGTCACTTGATCTTTGACAAAGGAGCTAATACCATCCAGTGGGAAAAAGGCAGCCTTTTCAATAAATGGTGCTGATTCTACTGGTGGTTAGCATGCAGAAGAATGAAAATTGATCCATTCTAATCTACTTGAACAAATCTCAAGTCTATGTGGATCAAGGACCTCCACATAAAACCAGACACACTGAAAATAATAGAGAAGAAAGTGGGGAATAGCCTCGAGCACATGGGCACTTGGGAAAATTTTCTGAACAGAACGCCAATAGCTTATGCTCTAAGATCAACAATTGACAAATAGAACCTCATAAACTTACAAATTTCTGTAAGGCATAGGACACTGTTAATCGGACAAAACAGCAACCAACAAATTGGGAAAAGATTTTTACCAACCCTAAGTCTGACAGAGGGCTAATATCAAATATATACAAAGAACTCAAGAAGCATTTAGTGTTTTGATCGTTAGATGATGGGAGGATTTTTTTTTCTTGTTCAATCTATTTGTTGTTCTATTGGCTTCTTGTACTTGTACATTTGTGCCTATCTCTTTCTTTAGGTTAAGGAAGTTTTCTTCTATGATTTTGTTAAAGAACTTGTATGTCTGATGGTGCCAAATAACATGGGCTTCTGTTCCTTATGTTCTTGTGCTTGCTTCTCACCATCTGGTTATCTCTGGTGTTAACTGGCTTGGGTGTCTCTGCCTAGAACCTGTCCTTCCTTGGAAGCAGGTAGGCCTCTGTGACATGGTTTACAGCAGACCTCCTGGCAGGCAAGTAGTGTTGTTCCTGGTAAGAGGAGGGATCCTATGACCCTGGTTGGAGCAGGCTTCTTGTGTCCCTGGTTAGTGCAGACCTCCTGGAAGACAAGCAGACTGAGTCCTTGGTTACAGCCAACTTCCTAGGATACAGGAAGGGGGCAGTTGGAAACTGGGAGAATGATGGAGCTCTGGCTGATCTGCCACAAGTCAGTCAGAGTTGCAGATCAAAAGAAAGATGGGACTCAGGGATAGCAGATAGGTTCTATGTTTTCTGTGCTCAGTAAGAGTCCAAACTTGGAAAGTTATCAGGGATGGGTTGTCTCTCTCCTGTGTCCGTGGTAATGATAGACCTCCTGGGAGACAGGCTATGGGGTATGGGAGAGGGGCAGATGCACCCATTCTGCCCAAAGGTATGTTATGATAGCAGGACTCCTATCTATCTTTGGTACTCACTAATCAATTAAAATATTTCCAGGAATGTAATAGGAAAGGAGTCTACTGAATTTTTTGCTTTATCTGTATAAGCAAAGATATTTTCAAACAAAAGATAAAAAGTTACTTTGGACCATGGCAAACAGAATGTCATGCCTTGAGGGAATTTCTAGACTTAAGCCCATTTACAGCCCTAGAACTTCTTGAATGAAGAGACGATTCGGTTCCCCTGAGGAACCTTGGTAAAATACTAAGAGTTTTACCATTAGACTTTATCCATTTTTTTCTCTGGAGATACTTACAGCCCTTTATAAGGATAACTGCTTTCTGAGAGAAAGAAAACTATCAGACTTTCCAGGTACTATTGGATACTGCTTCTGAATTGACATTGGTTCCAGGACATAACAAGAAATATTCTGACCCTCCAGTTCATGAAGAGGCATATGGATGTCAGGTGTTTAATGGCATTTGGCCTGTAGTCATACTCACAATAGGTACAATGGATCCCCAAATTCATCCTTTGGCTGTTTTGTCAGTTCCAGAATGTATAATTGGGATAAATATATTTAGAAGTTTCAACATTTTCACCTTGGTTCTTTGACATATGGAGTGAGGGCTATAAAGGATGCAAAGCTAAATGGAAGCCATGTTTCCTCTGCCAGGAAAAATAGTAAATCAGTAACAGTATCACATCACTAAATAAGTTGCAAAATATAGTTTCTAAATCTGGGATTTGAAAAATGTGGGGTTGTGGTCCCTACCATATTTTTAATTATGCTATCTGACCAGTGCAGAAGACTGACTGATCATGGGGAATAACAAATGAGTATTGTAACCTCATCCAAGAAGTAACTCAAATTGAAGTTGTGGTGTCCTTACTTGAGCAGATACATGGAAGGGAGCTATTGAAGTAGAAAATGTATTTTTCTTTGTAGCTGGCTATAAAAACTACTAGAAACAATTTGTTTCCATTTGGCAAGGTCAGCAGTATAGCTTGAAAACATGATATCAGGAGATAAGATTGTATGTCAAGTTGACAAGTGGTGGAGTGTTGATGACTTTTATGGTTGTCAACTTGATTACCTCAGGAATCAACTATAAACCAACAGGCTAGCTATAACTGTCTGGATTTTTTTTTCTTAAATAAATAATTTCAACCTTTAATGTCCACCTTTAATCCAGAGATTTTGAGGTGAGAAGATCTACTTTTCATCTAGGCCACACCATCTTTAGCAGTCTATTTAAAAGACATGGAGGAATGTTTGCTTGCCCTCACCCTTGTTGGCAAGTTCATTTAGACAGGCATTAGAGCCTGTCTTTCAAATTCTGGAGTATAATAAAGACCAGATAAGAAATTCAATTTCATGGATTTAACAACCATTGGCTTCTTGAACTTTCTTTTGGTAGACACCCATTGATAAGTCTGAGGTGTACCACAGCCTATAAGTCATTTTTAATATATCTTTTATATTAACATATTCCTCTTATAAGTTTTCTTCTTCTAGAGAATTCTGGCTAACACAAGTAGACTATTATCAACCTAAGTTTTCTAAAGTATGCAATGAGTAGTGCAGATCCGAGTGAAGTTTCTCTGGTTAGACTGGTGAGAGTCTTGAATATCAGCAATTCACAGTGAGCTCCAGATCACTTCTGCTATAAACCTCACACAATGATTTTCCAAGTCATCCTTGATAGTTTTACTCCCTAATGCATGTATCCTGACTCAGTGAGTCTCACGATATGTTCACACAATTTTCAGAAGTTCTTATAAACCTGTGCCGACTCCTTGTTCTAGTTATCTGCATCAAACTTTCAAATTTTCAAATACCAATCATGTTCCTTTCACTTAGTTTTTCAGGTTGATTTTACTTCCCCTCCCAAAGGAGAAGTTTACTATCTATGAATGATAAAAAAACAATTAATGAAAAAGTGAAAGTATTTTTTTTATTTTCTAAGTTTTTTTTTAAATAACAGTCCAAATCATTTCCCCTTTCCCGTTTCCTCCCTCCCTGAAAGTCCCATAAGTCCCCTTCCATCCCTCTTTTCCCCATTTAACCCCTCTCGCTTCTCTGTCCTGGCATTCCCCTACATCCAGTCTTTCCAGGACCAGGGGTCTCTCCTTCCATCTTCTTGGAAATCTAGTGATATGTGAATTGTGTCTTGGGTATTCCAAGATTCTGGGTTAACATCCCCTTATCAGTGATTGCATTCCATGTGTGTTTTTTTGTGATTGGGTTACCTCACTAAGGATGATATTTTCGAGTTCTGACCATTTGCCTAGGAATTTCGTGAATTCATTGTTTTTAATTGCAGAGTAGGATTCAATTGTGTAAATATACCACATCTTCTGAATCCATTCCTCCGTTGAGGGACATACATTAGAAATATTGTCAGACAACCATAAATGGCTCCTTTCGGTACATACTTCTTGTCATCCATAGTAGTTTCGGGGTTTAGTGACTGTTTATTGTATGAATCCCCAGGTAGGACAGTCTCTGGGTGGCCTTTCTTTCAGGCTCTGCTCTACTCTTTGTCTCCATAGTTGTTCCTGCGATTATTTCATTCCCTTTCTCAGAGGAACCAAATCTCCCCCACTTTGCTCTACCTTCTTCCTGATCTTCCTGTGGTCTGTGAATTGTAACGTGTTTATTTTGAGCTTTTGGGCTAATATCCACTTATCAGTGAGTGCATCCCATGTGTGATCTTTTGTGATTGGTTACTTCACTCAGGATGATACTTTCAAGTTCCATTCATTTGCCTAAGAATTTCATGAAATCATTATTTTTAATAGCTGAATAGTACTCCATTGTGTATATATACCACAATTTCTGTATCCATTCCTCATTTGAAGGACATCTGGGTTCTTTCCAGTTTCTGGCTATTATAATAACAGCTGCTATGAACATAGTGGAGCATGTGTCCTTATTGCATGTTGGAGCATCTTTTGGAGGGGCCCTGTCAGAGCCTTACAGATACAGAGGTGAATACTAGCAGCCAACCATTGGTCTGAGCGTGGGGTTCACTACAGAGGAGCTGGAGGACAATCTGGAGGAGCTGGAGGGGTGGGGGTTTGCAGCCCCATGGGAAAAACGACAATGTCAGCCAACCAGACGCCCCAGGGCTCCCAGGGACTAAGTCATCATCCAAGCGGTACATGTTCCAGCCAAAAGATTGACAGAGGAATGTCTTGTCGGGCATCAGTGGGAGGAGAGGTCTTTGGTCCTGTTGAAGGCTCAATAGAGGCCCCAGTGTGGGGAAATCAAGTAGGGTCATGGTAGTGGGTTGGGTGGAGGAGAATATTCTTAGAGGCAGGAGGTGGGAGGATGTGTTGGGGGTTTTCAAGGAGGGGGGAAGCCAGGAAGGTGTATAACATTTGAAATGTAAATGAATATATTCCATAAAAAGGAAAAAAAGAAATATTGTCAGAAATAAGATTCAACTTATCAATAAACTGTTACAGCAGAGATGGATATTTTAGTTAACTTGCATGAACTTAAATGTATTACTATTAGCTAACTAACATGGCAGATTCCTTATTTCTGTTACTTTCATTGTCCATTGTCATTATTTTCAGGTGCACTCATATTTACAGTAAAATACCCACTCTTAGTTCCCTCAGTATGTCACCTTCTTTAAAAAGTACCCACACATGAGCTGGAGCTGACAATTTGTTTATAATGAGTCCCTAATTGATGAAATACTGAAAATTGCAATCCATTTATTAGGTCTGAGATTCTCAGAATACAGACACATTTTTCTGATGAACATTTTTCAAAATGCTTATAATTTGTGCTCTGTTTTCTTTATTTTCTTCCATTTTTCTGGATATCTAATTAGGGATTGTAAATGTATTAACCCATTTTAACATTTTTCAGTGTTTTGAACAAGAGTTGTTTTCTAATATCAGTTATATCAATACCAACCCCATTCCAGATCTGTGAAGTATTTAAGTAAGAATATAGTGTTTAGGAGAATGGCATTGTTATTCTTCAGAAGTAGAACTCTGGAGAACAGTAAGATGTTGCCATCTGGAGCAATAACAAGCACAGGAAGACAGCAGATGTCCAGAGCACCTTCTCATAGTCAAAATGAATGTAACAAGTCGCTCAATTTTTCACTAGGGGACAGATTGTTTCGGGGGAACTTTTTTACATTCTCTCAATCATTGATCCCTCATTTGTATTTCTCAAACTGCCCTGAGCACAGGATTGAGTTCCCTGGATGATCTTTTTCTCATCATAAAAAAAATCACTTGGTTATTGAAGACAGATTGTTGTTAAGCTTAACTCCCTCCTGTCATAATTTCTTTAATTTCTGAAAATGACTCATGCGGGAAGTAGATTTCAAGTAAGGTGATTATTGAAATATCTAACTAGATAACAACCTTACATTTCTTCTGTTATCTGTATTGGGTTTCTTTTCATGGTGCTTTTTATATAGTACATATTGTTTTGGAATTTACAATATATTTACAAATGCCTACAATCTTTCTGATAATTAGCAAAGTCTCATAGGCAAATATTATGTGACCATTCAATGTCTTTTGAATATCACTTCTTAACAATTTTCTGTGTTAATTTAACATTTTGCAAAATTATATATTTTCACATTAGATATTTTATTAAGTTTGAAAGTTCATCTGAAATAATGTTTATTCATTTGTATATATATGCACATGCTATTAAATCAATATCTAACAAGCCATTAACAATTGACATGACATAAATGGTAAATATATATGATTTCTATTACATTCAGTGATGTTATTATCATGTTCAAAAATGAGACCAGTTTTATTTAAATTGCCCAAAGGACAACTAGATAAATATAATTCTTCAATTATTATTGTCAGGTTATTCTAGGTGGTAGCATCTTAATATTTAAGAGTAACTGGAATAATTCTGTGAGTTTTCAACTATACAAAGTTTATAATCATCTACTTTTTTACAAGTTCATCAGGACATATTTTAAAATATGTATTAGATTTACTTATTTTTCTAATATAAAGTATTATTTCCAAGTTTAAAGACCATTGTGTCTTATTTCTGCAGCTTGAATGAAAATTTCTTGACCATGTTCTATTGCTGGAAAGGGATGCCATATCACAAGAACTTCAATAAAAGAAAGTCTTTATTTGAGGCTTGTTTACAGTTTCAAAGTTTTAGTCCATTATTATCATGGTAGGGAACATGACTGAACAAAGGTAGAAGAAGATGAGAATTTTATATCCTAATCTTCAGGAAGCCGGAAAGGAAACTCAGGAACTAGCTTGTGTTTTCGGAATCTCTAGGCTAACACACAGTGTCCCAATTTCTACAAGAAGGCTACAACCCCTAGTTCTTTTAAATAGTGCCATTCCCAGTTGATTAAACATTCAAGTTGCTAAGCCTATGGGGAAATTTTTATTCAAACAACTAGAAAAACATATATCAAAATTCATAAGTTAGAAAAGTATTAAGAAATGCTTTTTATTTTTCAATTAAATACTAAGTATATAATGTAAATATATGGTAAATTCAATATTATAGAGTAGTATAAAAACACAGAGCAAAATAAAAATATCATCTTCTTACTCATTGGCAATAATTTAGTTCACTTAGTACATTTTATACATAAGTGTAATTTTACCTTTATGGAATATTTTATGTAAATTAGTTATGTCTGAATAGAAGTTCATACTGTGTTTTTAATATAAGTGCATAATTTAATCATAATGAATTATGTCCTAATTTTTAAATAATATTTGATTTAGTTTACATACCTTCCCCCAAAATATCTCTCATACTATATATACTCTCATTAATGTTACTAGTGTAGATATTTCAACAAGGAGCAAAGTGTTATTATTAGCACTTGTAAGAAGTTATTGAAATTTTCTTTTCCTGGAACAGGAAAAAATAATATTCTCTTATTAAATTATTTTAATTTTAATTTTAATTATCCTGATACTTGTTTTATTTCAATTGTTTGCAGATAATCAAGATTATAATAAGAATAAATGGGATATTGGTTTATTTTAAATAATCACTGCTAATTTATTAGAGTATTGAACATGGAAATCACAGGTAAATACACCTAACTCCTTAAGTCCAATAAACTGTAATCATTAGATATTAATATAGAAGATGAAATGCTATTTTTACAGAATGGTAGGTAGAAAGCTACAAAGATTATTTTACAAGGCATAATATCTTTCTTTAACAAAGTAACCATATTCTTTATTAACTGTTATATAAACATTACCATATGTAAATCTTTGTTTTTCTCAAGGGTTATGGACTTGTTAACTCACAAGCCATTTTCAGATTGCATGTGCAATGTCATTTTTTTAAACAAGTGCAAGTATACTTTGATTGGTTAATAATTGTCCCATTAATATTATAACTGAAGTATAATGTATTTAATAAATTGAAAAGCAAGAAAAATGATCTTCAAGGATGCATTAAATCAATGTTAATAAAATAATATATATTTTATATATTATAAAAATATATTATATATTATAAAATTATATATATATATATATATATATATATATATATATATATATATATATATATTGCTTGTGGTCTAAATCAAATCAAATTATAGAGAGCATAAGGGTATTGTGCTTTTAATCACTAATATTAAGGTAGCCTATTTAGATTATAAGTAGGCTGATGTAATTAAAAAAATAAGCAAGCAGCAGAGAGAAAATTCCACATGATAAAAACAGAGAGCCCAGTGTGTGGGAGTAATAATGAGACAGTAGCCAGGGAATCATCTGTGACTCAGGGAAGAGCAGTAGGATCGCAAAACCAAATTTAGAGGCAGGGATGACTCCCACTGCAAGTGTTCAGTCAGATGCCAGACAAAATTAGCCTTTCTCTCGAAATAAACTATTATAAAGCGCTGTGCTGGATAATGAATGTTTAGAAATAGGGAGATCTTAATTTTTCAATTTGGTTTTTCTTCTATCATTTAAATATCTTACTCTCAACTATTTTTGTTTGTTTTAGTGTGTAAATCTTCTCAAGTGTCCCATAGCTTTTATGGAAGATTTTTAATAACTGTTTAAGGTCAGGGATATCTCTCAAACTATCTAAAACAAAATTTTAAGTAACTGTTTCCAAAATATTTCTGTTTCCACTCTGGCTCAGTATTCAGTTCAGGTTGTCAAAATGAAAAGACTCACTAATTGTCTACAAATGATCCTATTTGTTATTATTTTATGATACTACACTAGAAAAGTGTATTTTCAGAAAGTAGATTATTATTCCCTAACAGTCATTTTAGGCAGTGGGCACATCATGCCACACAGGGTGTCATGAAGGTGAGAGCATTGATGTCTTTTCACCTCTAGCAACCAGATAGCACTCTCCACAACCACAAAATTAGGACAGTGGGACAAAATCTACTGGTTGGTTAGACATTGATTTCATCTATATGCTGTGACCAGAATGAGTGGTAGCTTAAGTAATAGCCTTAAAGATCATGTAGATCCTTCCCAGGGTCCGCTGCACACTCTGGAGCTGATATAAGTTGATAGTGCTGGGGTAGAGAGAATCCTTCTCTTTTGCGATTTGCCAGGTGCCAGAGTCCTCCAGCTTTGTGGATGGACCCACACCTATGCATGTAATAAAAATAAGACTTGTCAAAAAAAAATGAATGTTAAGATAATTTAAACTTTTCATCCATAGATAACTTTTAAAATAGCTTTGCCTGTTACACAGAACAACCAATAAAATTGTTGTAAACATTACAATGATGTATCAGATCTTTAGTCTACATAAGCTTGAAACAATCTGAATTTACCTCTGAGGCATGAGTCATTTGGATTGCACAGACAGATTATTCTGTGTTATGATCATCACATTACTCTTACCAGATGATTGCTCATGGTGAATACAAGCCCCGCATCTGTGCAGTGTCACAGACATGGTACAATGCTTTTGTATTTCAAAATATAGCAAAACATGATTCAGTCTGTTACATAATTGATGGCCCTCAACTTGATTACATAATAAATGTGGATGATATCTCTTAGGCTTCCCCCCATATAAAGTTACCTTTTGTCTCCATCTCTAATTACTTACTTTGTAAAAAAGTAGTCAGTTTTATTAATATCATGTTCTTTTCATTTCAATGAGTTCATTATTCCAAGAGATTCATGATTTCTTTTTTATAAATCAAGTCATCTTTATTTTAATGTTTAAAATATAGAGTAGTATCTTTTCAGTTTTCTATATTTACTAATTATTTTAATCATTTTGGGAGTACTATATAAAAATATTAGACAACTGTGTACATATTTTATATAGATTCTAGAATTAGTTTATCCCAAGGAGCCAGAGCTCTTGATCCTGTGTTTATGAAGATTTTAAATTCATTGCTCCTTGACCTTCTTCCAGGTTATTGGATATCTTAATAGAAACAGAAACATATTCATATGCTTATATTTTTCTCAATAAAAATTTGTATTTACCTTTGCATACTAATAAAATTAAACTAACAGTCATATTACAAATTCCAATTTAATGTGTTCCAAATTACTTATTGTTTTCCATCCCTTTTTAACAAAATTATGTAAGATAATATTTTTAACATATTAGTGTGTATTTATATGTGTGTGTGCTCTGTGTGAGTATAGACATTAGTGTGGATACCTGTGAAGGTCAGGAGACAGCACCATGTAACATGGAGCTGTAATTTCCAATTTCAAGCCTCCTACCACGCTTATTGGAATTGGAACTAGAGTTCACTGGAAGACAACAAACCTATGCTAATATTATTCTTTCAAAAATGATTTATACTCAAAGGATTTCGTATTAATTATTTTATATTCTCTCACTGTGGAGGGCATAGATAGATACACACAGGATGGAATATGGATATGAAGGAGCAAATACTGGGGAAAAGAACTAAAATTAAAGGTTATTTGAGGGATTATATGAAAGTCTAATATACTAGAAGCTCTAAACTATATACATACTTGAGAGCAGTTTAATGAATCGCCAACTAATATGAAAGACAGAGTCCAACTGGTTATCTTTTAACATCAAATAAA
Organism: Tokudaia tokunoshimensis; assembly: GCA_036184795.1. NCBI lineage: Eukaryota > Metazoa > Chordata > Mammalia > Rodentia > Muridae > Tokudaia > Tokudaia tokunoshimensis. The sequence goes on from BTHU01000011.1 coordinate 17,578,330, forward strand.
GCCTCCAGCACTAGGATTGGGTACCATCCAATTTTGTTGTTGGACACAGGGCTTATATGAGGATCTTCAACCAACACAGTCTGTGCTATCATCTCAGAGAACCATTTGTGTGCAATATGACATTGTAGACATCACTTCTGGATAGATCCCACCAGTTCAGCTCAGATTTTGATATGTTAAGCTCGATTATATTGTGTGTACAAGCATCCTGTCTAGAACTGAGACTGGTGCCTGGGAATATCATTTTTATGGTAGATTGCTTGGCTATTGCAAACAAACAAACAACAACAAAACCTCTTGAACTTAATTCCATGTCTGCATAAGGTAAGTGGGCACTAGCCTGTAATTTCAACTTTCCATGATAGAATCAGGGATATTAAAAGTTCACTAGCATGGTTAGCTGTACATCATCATGTTACACCCTCATTTATCTCATGTTAGACTCTCAATATTTAAATAAGGAGGGTCTGTGAATTTAGCTCAGTTTTACGATTATAAGATCACTGTGACATTATGGATGTGGAGATACAACAATAAGTCTCTGAATATTCAAATACTTGTCAGTCAAAAGAAGGCAGTTTTGTTCCATAGTCAATTGCTATCTAAGCCTCAATTCCCATGGATAAATTCGTTTGAACATTATATAAGCAGTGGGTTTCCTTAAAAGAAGTAACATGAAACAAGAATTCTCTCCTTATTGGATGAAAACAAGTGTTACCAAAGACAATAAATGAACTCATCAGTAAGAAGCTAATTATTAAAAAGAAATGAAACTATTACTTCCTTTCTTTAGTCCTTCCTTTCTTTAAATATCATTAGATATAAAAGATGTGCATTTTGTGATATCTGTAAAATTCTCTATGCCCATTGTTGAATGTTCCTTTGCTAACAATAACCTGAAAAACCATACTTGATTCTATATACCCTTATTGGATATTTTTCTGCTATTACCCTAATAGATGTCTCTGTGTTTTCTAATATATCTAGTGGTGGGTAAAAATTATAGCCCTTTCTTCCTATATACCCAGGTGAAATTTCTGACACCTGTGAATGCTACCTCTACCTCCAAGAATCATGAACTAGATTGATAACAAAAAGAAATACACAAAGTATTTTTTCCCAAGTTCCTAATCCCTGTAAGTTTCATGAAGTTTCCATAGGCTTATGTACTTCTCTATTCTTTCAGCCAGTCAACATTTCAGTTTGATGGAAATTCTACATGTCTATTTCCTTAAAAATAGTACATTTTGACTTGGCAAATATTATTTTCCTGCATAAAATGGGGTCTTGCTGCATGTGGTCTGTTTAATCAATGTATGAGTAAATGCTTGAAATTTATAGCCATTCTGAGATAGAATTAGTTTTATCAGAAATCAATCTAAAGTTTATTGATAATTGCATATAAAGAAAAAATACTAATTTAATATAAGTAACAGTGACATTCTGTAGAAACAAAGCAAGCAAAATGAAATTGATTTCATTTGCACGTTCAAAAATTTTTTGAATTTTTATTAGAGATTTCCTTTGTTTACATTTCAAATATTATCTCCTTTCCTGTTTTCCTCTCTGAAAATCCCCATCCCATCCCTCATCCCCCATCAAATTTTGCTTTACTAAAGTTTTCCCTACTGATATAAATATGTAATCATTTTATATAGTGCTGCATTACATATGGGGATTTTTATACATATATATTTTATGTATAAAATATTTTGATGATATGAGTATCTGGTTCACAATCTAAATAAAAATATAAACATTATTTTAGTTCTAGTTATAATTTTTATGGACTTTTTTAAAATTAAGATGCATGTGAAAGTTTCATGAAATGTTTAATGATAAATTTGAAAATTGAATATTTAGTTCTTAAAATGGAGACAAGTATGCAGTTTTCAGTCAGGAAGCAACAGGAAAGCTTAAAGCAAGGATAAATTCCCACATCTATTGCAACATAAAAACAGAGCATGTGTATATGCTTGGCTTGTCACTCTGCGGAAAGAATGTCCATTCATTTTCACTTGTAAAATTGTGAAAAATGTTCTCTTCTAAGGAAAAGGTACAGGGATGGGTTTACAAAAGATATCTGATTATATTAGTTCTACTATAGCAGTGGACATATAATTTACTCAAAATGCTAGGGGTATTTCAATTTATATCACTCTCCATATTTTATAAACAATATACTTACTAGTATTAGTTTATATTAATAACCAGACAAGCAAAAGAAAAATATTTAATTTATAAAGTGGAGGTAAAACCCTAATATATAGTCCAAATATATAATATATAAAACCAAATTATTATGACTACTTAGTTAAATTTTTATAGAGTATTTGACTTTTTCCAACCCCATGACACACAAATATATATGTCCTTACACACACACGGACACATACAAACTTACACTCATGCAACGCAAACAACATAGTTAAATAGATCTCAATAATGGATTTGATATTAGATTCAAAATTGCTGATACTTCAATATAGAAAATATCACTCTTTTCTATTACCTTAATTTATTATGTTTGTCTTATTTTTCTGAGTATATTATTAACATACTAAGCTCTTATAATAAATAAGCTTTAAAATATTTTGTTTGCCCACATGTTGTAGAGAATTGGAAACTATTGATCTATTTAGGAAGATGAAAAGTTGCTGCTAGTTCAATTTTTGCTCTTGTGATAAGCTAGCATGAAGAATGAAGAGGCAAGTCACCTTTTGTACCTCTGCTGTTCCCATGTGAGTTGGGAATATCCCATCACTGACTCATTCTGTCAAATCTCTCTCCAATTTATCACTTTGCCCCCAATTAAACAACATTTTAGGGATTAAATGTGTCTCTATATTAGCCATAGGAATTAAATGTGTCTGTACTCTAGCCAAAGGGAATAAATGTATGTATTTGAGGCAGAGCGATTAAAGGTGTGTCACACAGATCTAGGAGTTATTTGTAAGTTATCCCTTGCCAGATCACCTGTGTTCCTAAATTAAGAGACCTTTGTAGTTTGGTTTATGATTCTAGTGGAGTAAAAGTCTGTCTTGATAGGGAGACATGGAACCAAGTAGGCATGGCAGCTGAAACAGGAAACTGAAAGCTCATATCCTTAACTGCAAGCACAAAGCCAAGAAATAGAACTGGATATGATGTCAGAAAATGACCACCCAAAGTTTAACCCTTTGGGCACAGTTTCTTTGGCAAGGGTTTAATGTCTAAATTTCTAAAACTATGCCAAAAATTGAACCTATGAAGGACATTCTAATTCCAGTCACCTTGTTTACCAAAAGAAACTAATAGAGAATTGCTTGAGCCAGTAGTAAGATATTCTAAAATATTTTGCTTATAGAAAGATAACCCGAATATCGCTTGGGTCTCTGGCGGCTTGTGTATACGCGGCTCCCAAGAGCTGGGCAGATCTGCAGTAACTAGCACGCCAGCTCTGCTGTGGGACTTCTGCCTGGCAGAGGGACCCCGCACTGGGCGGGAGCCTACCAGCTTCCCTTCCGCGACCTCTGTTCCGGGAGACTGCACTGAAGAGACAGGTATCCAGGTTCTCCCCAATATAACATCACTTGGGACACGGCCTGTTGGGGCTTCCGCCTGCTCCCAAGAACGGGACAGCGCTGTGGTCATCTGGGCGCCAGATCTGCTGTAGGCCATCGCCTCTACAGGGTGACCAGCGCCACAGAGAGACTGCAGAGTGCACTCCACCATCTCTGCTCCAGTGGCCAGGAAGATGGGACTGCCAGGTTCGGAGACAGACAGGCATAATATCGCTTGGGTCTTGGGCAGCTTGTGTGTACACGGCTCCCAAAAGCTGGGCAGATCTGCAGTAACCAGCGTGCCAGCTCTTCTGTGGGACTTCCGCCTGGCAGAGGGACACCCCCTCCCCCTCCCCACTCTAGGAGAGATCACACACCCCTGCACAGGGCAGGAGCCTAACAGCCTCCCTTTGGTGACATCTGCCTCAGGAATCTACTACGCTGAGCCTTTGGATGTGCAAGGACTCCCCAATATAACATCACTTGGGGCAAGGCACATCAGGGTTTCAAAGTCACCCAGGAGCAGGGCAGGCCCCAGAAATCTGTGCCAGGGGAATCCTGGTAATCCAGGGGGGTCAGAAATAGCTTTGAAGGCTCACAGGAAGTCCAACCAACAGCCAGTGAAAGCAGGACCAACTAACATCAGAGTTAACCAGATGGCAAAAGGCAAACGTAGGAACTTTACTAACAGAAATCAAAGTAATAGGGGCCATCCGAAACCAACTCTCCAACAGCAGCAAGTCCTGGATACCCCACCACACCCAAAAGACAAGATCTGGATTTAAAATCACTTCTCATGATGCTATTAGAGGATCACAAGAAGGACACAAATAAATCTAATAAAGAATTACAGGAGACCATGAATCAACGGTTAGAAGCCCTTACAGAGGAAACAGAAAAATCGCTTAGAGAAATGCAAGAGAACATGGATCAAAAGATGGAGGCCCACAAGGAGACAACACAAAAATCGCTTAACGAGATGAATCAATGGATGGATGCACTCAAAAAGGAATCTCAAAAATTGCATAAAGAAATGCAGAAGAATATGGGTCAACAGACGGATGCCCATAAGGAGGCAACACAAAAATTGCTTAAAGAAATGAATCAACGGTTAGATGCCCTTACAAAGGAAACACGAGAACTGCTTAAAGAAATGCAGGAGACTATGGATCAACAGATGGATTCCCATGAGGAGGAAACACAAAAATCGCTCAGAGAAATGCAGGAGAACGTGGGTCAACAGGCAGAAATCCTAAAAGAGGTAATGCAAAAATACCTTAAAGAAATACAGGAAAATACAAAAAAACAAGTAGAGGATCTCAGCAAATCCATCCAGGATCTAAAAAAGGAAGTAGAAACAACTAAGAAATCACAAAGGGAGACAACTTTGGAGATAGAAAACCTTGGGAAGAAATCAGGAGTCATAGATGCAAACATCAACAATAGAATACAAGAGATGGAAGAAAGAATCTCAGGTGCTGAAGATTCCATAGAAAACATCGACTCAACAGTCAAAGAAAATGCAAAATGCAAAAAGCGTGTAGCCCAAAACATCCAGGAAATCCAGGACACAATGAGAAGACCAAACCTAAGGATTATAGGTATAGATGAGAGTGAAGATTTGCAACTTAAAGGGCCAGTAAACATCTTCAACAAAATTATGGAGGAAAACTTCCCTAACCTAAAGAGAGAGATGCTGATGAACGTACAAGAAGCCTACAGAACTCCAAATAGACTGGACCAGAACAGAAATACCTCCCATCACATAATAATCAAAACACCAAAGGTTGTAAACAAAGAAAGAATAGTAAAAGCAGTAAGAGAAAAGGGCCAAGTAACATACAAAGGAAGACCTATCCGAATTACATCAGATTTCTCACCAGAGACTATGAAAGCCAGAAGATCCTGGGCAGATCTCATGCAGACACTAAAAGAACACAAATGCCAGCCTAGACTACTATACCCAGCAAAATTCTCAATCACCATAGATGGAGAGACCAAGATATTCCATGATAAAACCAAATTTTCACAATATCTTTCCATAAATCCAGCCCTGCAATGGATAAGAGGTGGAAACCACCAATACAGTAAGAGAAACAACACCCTGGAAAAAATGAGATAATAACCTTCTTGAATCAAACCCAAAAGTAGATAACCACTCAAACATAAAGATAGCGTCAAGAATGGCAGGTGGCAATAATCACTATGCCTTAATCTCTCTTAATATCAATGGTCTCAATTCCCCAATTAAAAGACATAGACTTACAGACTGGATACGTAAACAGGACCCAGCATTTTGCTGCATGCAGGAAACGCACCCCAGTGTCAAAGACAAACACTACCTTAGAGTAAAAGGCTGGAAAACAATTTTACAAGCAAATGGCCCCAAGAAACGAGGCGGAGTAGCCGTCCTAATATCAGATAAAATTGATTTTCAACCTAAAGTCATCAAAAAAGACACAGAAGAACACTACATACTGATCAAGGGAAAAATCCACCAAGAAGAACTCTCAATTCTGAATATCTATGCTCCCAATGCAAGGGAACCCCCATTCATAAAAGAAACTTTACTAAAGCTCAAAGCACACATCGCACCGCACACAATAATAGTGGGTGACTTCAACACCCCGCTCTCTGAAATGGAACGTTCAGGAAAGCAGAAACTAAATGGGGACACAGTGAATCTAATTGAAGCCTTGAACCAAATGGAACTAACAGATACATAGAGAACATTTCATCCTAGAGCTAAAGAATACACCTTCTTCTCAGCACCTCATGGTATCTTTTGCAAAATTGACCGTATAATTGGTCACAAATCAGACCTCAACAGATATAAGAAGATAGAACTAATCCCATGCCTCCTATCAGATCACTATGGAATAAGGGTGGTCTTCAATGGCAACAAAAACAAAAGAAAACCCACGTACACATGGAGGCTGAACAATGCTCTACTCAATGATAACTGGTCAAGGTGGAAATAAAGCAAGAAATCAAAGACTTTTTGAAGTTCAATGAAAATGAAGGCACAACATATCCAAATTTATGGGACACAATGAAAGCAGTGCTAAGAGGAAAATTCACAGCCCTGAGTGCCGCCAAAAAGAAACGGCAGACAGCATACACTAACAGCTTAATGGCACACCTGAAAGCCCTGGAACAAAAAGAAGCAAACACACCAAAGAGGAGTAGAAGGCAGGAAATCATCAAACTCAGGGCTGAAATCAATCAAGTAGAAACAAAAAAAAACCGTACAAAGAATCAACAAAACGAGGAGTTGGTTCTTTGAGAAAATCAACAAGATAGATAAGCCCTTAGCCAGACTAACCAGAGTGCACAGAGACAGTATCCAAATTAATAAAATCAGAAACAAAAAGGGAGAGATAACAACAGAAACTGAGAAAATTTAAAAAATCATCAGATCCTACTACAAAAACCTGCATTCAACACAAATAGAAAATCTCGAGGAAATGGACAATTTCCTTGACAGATACCAAGTACCAAAATTAAATCAGGATCAAATAGACCATCTAAACCGTCCTATAACCCCTGAAGTAATAGAAGTTGTCATTGGAAGTCTTCCAACCAAAAAAAGCACAGGTCCACATGGTTTTAGTGCAGAATTCTATCAGACCTTCAAAGAAGACCTAACACCAATACTCTTCAAACTGTTCCGCAAAATAGAAACAGAAGGAACACTACCCAACTCGTTCTATGAAGCCACAATTACACTAATACCAAAAGCACACAAAGATCCGACAAAGAAAGAGAATCTCAGGCCAATCTCTCTTATGAATATCGATGCAAAAATACTCAATAAAATTCTTGCCAACCGAATCCAAGAACACATCATAACGATCATTGACTACGATCAAGTAGGTTTCATCCCACGGATGCAGGGATGGTTCAATATAAGGAAATCCATCAATGTAATCCACTATATAAACAACCTCAAAAAAAACCACATGGTCATCTCATTAGATGCTGAGAAAGCATTTGACAAAATTCAGCATCCTTTCATGCTAAAGGTCTTGGAAAGATCAGGAATTCGATGCCCATATCTAAACATAGTAAAAGCAATTTACAGCAAACCAGTAGCCAGCATCAATCTAAATGGAGAGAAACTTGAAGCAATCCCACTAAAATCAGGGACTAGACAAGGCTGCCCTCTCTCTCCATATCTTTTACATATAGTACTTGAAGTTCTAGCTAGAGCAATTAGAAAACAAAAGGAGGTCAAAGGGATACAAATTGGAAAGGAAGAAGTCAAACTATCACTATTTGCAGACGATATGATAGTATACTTAAGCGACCCAAAGAACTCCACCAGAGAACTCCTATAGCTGATAAACGACTTCAGCAAAGTGGCCGGATATAAAATCAACTCAAGCAGGGCAATAGCTTTCCTATTCTCAACGGATAAGCAGGCTGAGAAAGAAGTAAGAGAAATAACACCCTTCACGATAGCCACAAATCATATAAAGTATCTTGGCGTGACTCTAACCAAACAAGTGAAAGATATGTATGACAAGAACTTCAAGTCTCTGAAGAAAGAAATTGAAGAAGACCTCAGAAGATGGAAAAATCTGCCATGCTCATGGATTGGCAGGATTAATATAGTCAAAATGACCATCTTACCAAAAGTAATATACAGATTCAATGCAATCCCCATCAAAATCCCAGCTCAATTCTTCATAGAGTTAGAAAGAGCAATTCAAAAATTCATCTGGAATAACAGAAAACCCAGAATAGCTAAAACTATTCTCAAGAGTAAAAGAACCTCTGGGGAATCAGTATCCTGGACCTCAAGCTGTACTACAGAGCAATAGTGTTAAAAACCGCATGGTATTGGTACAGTGACAGGCATGTAGATCAATGGAACAGAATTGAAGGCCCAGAAATGAATCCACACTCCTATGGTCACTTGATCTTTGACAAAGGAGCTAAAACCATCCAGTGGAAAAAAGATAGCCTTTTCAACAAATGATGCTGGCTCAACTGGAGGTCAACATGCAGAAGAAAGCAAATTGACCCATTCTTTTCTCCTTGCACTAAGCTCAATTCCAAGTGGATCAAGGACCTCCACATAAAACCAGACACACTGAAACTAATAGAAAGGAAACTAGGGAAGAACCTTGAACATATGGGCACAGGGGAAAATTTCCTGAACATAACTCCAATAGCTTATGCTCTAAGATCAAGAATAGACAAATGGGACCTCATTAAATTACAATGTTTTTGCAAGGCAAAAGACACTGTCAAAAAGACAAAGCGGCAACCAACTAACTGCGAAATGATCTTTACCAACCCTACATCCTACAGAGGCTAATATCCAATATATACAATGAACTCAAGAAGTTAAACTCCAGAGAGGCAAGTAACCCTATTAAAAAATGGGGTACAGAGCTAAACAAAGAGTTCTCACCTGAAGAATATCCAATGGCTGAGAAGCACCTAAAGAGATGTTCATGATCCTTAGTCATTAGGGAAATTCAAATCAAAACAACCCTGAGATTCCATCTCACACCAGTCAGGATGGCTAAGATCAAAAACACAGGAGACAGCAGTTGTTGGCGAGGATGTGGAGAAAGAGGAACAGTCTTCCACTGCTGGTGGAATTGCAAGCTGATACAACCACTCCGGAAAGCAGTCTGGCGGTTCCTCAGAAAACTGGGCATGACACTCCCGGAGGATCCGGCTATACCACTCCTGGGCATATACCCAGAGGCTTTACCTGCATGCAATAAGGACACATGCTACACTATGTTCATAGCAGCCTTATTTATAATAGCCAGAAGCTGGAAAGATCCCAAATGTCCCTCAACGGAGGAATGGATTCAGAAGATGTGGTATATCTACACAATGGAATACTACTCTGCAATTAAAAACAATGAATTCACGAAATTCCTAGGCAAATGGTCAGAACTTGAAAATATCATCCTTAGTGAGGTAACCCAATCACAAAAGAACACACATGGCATGCAGTCACTGATAAGGGGATATTAACCCAGAATCTCGGAATACCCTAGACACAATTCACATATCAATAGATTTCTAAGAAGATTGAAGGAGAGACCCCTGGTCCTGGAAAGACTGGATATAGGGGAACCCCAGGACAGAGAAACGAGAGGGGGTTGAATGGAGAAAAGAGGGATGGAAAGGGGCTTATGGGACTTTCGGGGAGGGAGGAAACGGGAAAGGGGAAATGATTTGGAATGTAAATAAAAAAAACTTAGAAAATAAAAACAATAAATATATAAATAAATAAAAAGAAAAATAAAGAAATATAACCCAAGAGATTATTTAATGTTTCCATATATTAAAATTGTTTCATTTTCAAGTTATTTCATATTTATTTTGTGATTACCTAGAGCCATGTTTAAATCCAAAATATTAAAAAGACAACTCTTTTATTTTTCCATTGTTTATTTTTCACGTCAAAATCAATAAAAACCTCTTCCAATTCCTGATGTGTAAATATGAACATTGTTCCAATACGTTAAAAAAACACACATTCAATTAGTAAACTTCTTAACCTTTAAATTCTGTAGAATATAAAATTTTCTTCCTTTTTAACTGGTAAGGAACATTATAAGGAATCTCTTCATGTTTACAAGGGCATTTTGTTTCTGTTTGCAGTAGGAAACACAAAACATATAAGGAGATAAAAGACCTCAGAACACAATAAGAGCAAGTATTGCCATGAAGTTGAACAATATTAGTAGAAATAGAAAAAGTTGAACATATCTAGGAAATACAGTAAAGAGAACTACATATAATTAGAAATTGGTTTCACTAATACTTAATAATTTGTAAATTTTAATTCTTGAACTTTATTCAAAGACAAAATCAGCTTAAAATCCTCAAAGCTCTTTATTATTCAATAGCTATGTTGAGGAGAACTGAAGATCAAAACTGAAATCCTTTGGCTTATCAGCATCATCAGTTGCTATGTATGTTACTTTACACTGTGCCTATAGTGAGACAGAATCTACCACATTACAATATATGTCTGATAATTCTTAGTGTATTATATCAATAAGTACAAAGTAGGTTAATGATCTTGGCATAAATAGAAGCTTCGGTGACGTATATACCTTGATTGCATGTCCCTGTGTAGATGACACTACTGGAAAATTTAAAAAGACATATGGAGAATGAGACTCATGGCACTGAGCCCATATGCCTAAGCAGATGCTAACCCACCTTCAGGATTAGGATAATACACATAAATTAAAACTGAATCATACATGTGGGAACATATTTAAAGGGGAGAAATTGCACAGCTGAACCTTGTATAAATAGATAAGTACAGATTTATGATATAAATAATTGACTGTTTCGTTAGAACTCTAAATTTTAATGTGTTTTTTATGGTGTAATAACAAGTTTGTATTTATAAAGTAAAATGTAGAATTAATAAAAATGTATGAGTTGGAAATTTATTTTAATACTTGAACTTGTACTAAATAGTTCACTGAATGTCATAATCATTTGAAAATCAGTTTGGTAATAACTTACAGAGTTACAAGACCATTGTAAAAACTTATAATGGTAGCTTTATTTTAACTACCCCCCTTATGAACATTATATATATCTCTTGGTCATAGAATATTACATTCTTTTAAGTAGGAAATGAGTAATGCCAACACAAAATTAAATGCACCAACAGAAAATAACCAAGTATTCTTTGGCCATATATTTTCATATCACCAGTATAAGTAGAAAAAATTCAGTGGAGATTAGGTTTCTAGTATTAGTCATGAGGCTATCTCTACTTCTAGGAGAAGGAGGGTTATGGAACTTTCACCTAGGATCCAAGTGTCATTACTTGGGCCTACCAGCTGTACTCCTGGGGCTGGAGCTGTGGAAGAGGAGAAAGCCTAAGAGAACGTGAGACAGCAGCAGTGAAGGGTTTCTGAGATCGAAACACATTACTTAGCAGGATGGGGTAGGAGTTACGGGGAGAAATTTAGTGATGCAGCTGGATTGTGCATTTGAAACTTTCACAGTTGTATACAATGCCTTTTGATCTAGTCTATCCTGACCTCTTCTCTATCAATCTTTTCCATAACCTCATACTTTGCCTTCCAAAAAATTCTCTTCTTTATATGATTTTTGAGAATTTTATACATTTGTGTCTTGTGATTATATAACTTGTACCCCTCCCTTTCATATATTCATACATATATATATATATATATATATATATATATATATATATATATATGATTTTCAATGTCCCCAGAATAAATTCATTTATAATGTCCTCTAAATAGAACCGCTGAGGCTATTTAGTGCTGATATTGTGAGCATGGTTAGCACGGCTAGGCACTAGAGAACAGACAATGATGCCAGGGTCAGTAGCTCTGAAGTAAGCAGATTATTCCTTTTCTATGGGCTGTTACCTGCCAATGGTCATTCATTACTTCAGTTTTCCATCCCATGGTGTAATTTCTTCATCCTCCATGCTGAGATATTTTCACTGTCTTTGTTTTGTACATGTGTTCTGGATACAGTCATTATCCATGCACATTCTTATAATGAAGTGATTGTAGCATCTGAATAACACTCTTTTTCTATTACTGATGAGTCACTGAGACTCCTGTAAGCAATCATTTATCCAACACTAAGATCAGAACCCCTTTGATTCACAAAGTGGATTTTGAGTAAATGATGTCATTGGTATAAAGATAATTTTACAAAGTTGTTTTAAGCAAGCGTTACAGAACATCTTTCCAATTGTATGGTTTTATTGTAAGGCATATTTTTGTTTAATAATTCAATGTTATCAATATTTAGATGACTATTTAGAAATTTTTTCTTTTGTTGTATTTGTTAAATTTGATTTTGTTTCTGAATTTGCATTTTTGCATGCCCCATTATACATTAATATATCTGTTCCTATAAAAGATATCATTTGAGTATGTGCATGGTGAAAAATAACATATTTATGATTTCTCCCTTTTCTAGCTCTTGACACTTTTATACATCTTGACTATGTTAAATATGGTTATTTTAATTTGAGGACATAAATCACATTCATAGTCTCCTATGTCCAATTATTCCTTCCCACATTCTTGTGGTGTTTAGGGTATTCACTAGGACATGGATATTCAAATGCACCTCAGTTAGGAGTAGGGTCTTGCCAAAGCCTATATTAGAAATTTTATGAGGATTTATCTTGTAAGTGTTCTGTGCTTGTAACTGCACTCTTATAAGCTCATTTTTTACAGCTAAAGTATGTCCAAAAAAAGGATATATACTGTGTGTGTGAGCATGTGTGTGTGTGTGTGTGTGTGTACCTATGAGTATGTATTTTCAGTTTTGTTAAATGTCTCGATTTGTAACACATTTTAAAACGCACTTATTTAGTATTTTAACACTGACTTAATTATATGTTTTTTATGCAACTATTCTGCTTCACTGAGCTCTATTTGATGTGCATTTTATAGTTCAAAAACAGAAAAAGAGAATCTTTAGAACTTACTCAAATTTCCTAAAATTTCCCAAACTTTTAAAAATGGGTTTATGTTTTACATCATTTTCCAATATTATAACCTTTAATTATTTAAAGATATGAATATACTCTTCAATTATTCGTTTTTATCCACATCTATTCAACAAAATTATAAATCAAATTGTATATGCAGCAGAAATACCCTTTTTCACTTTCTTGATAAATCAATTATTAGAACGTGGATGTTCCCATTCCTCTATGTGAGATATGCTTTATTTAACTGATTTTCAAGAGAACTGACTTTATTGAGCTAAATATTGAATATTAATTATTAAAAAACAGTGAACTTATTTAAAATTTCCAATTAGAAATATAGCACATTTTAAAAAATCATATGGAAGCATCAATAATCAAATAGGATATATTAGCAAATTTGACATATTTTCATGCTAAAATTTTACTAATTATAATTAGGAAAAACTACATTTCATTCTTAAATAAGTAAATGGTGTAGTCAGCCATTTCATGCCATTTCAAATTTTGGGGGTATGTATTATACACAGAAAGAAAAGAACACAAAACCTCGTCCTTTACAAGACTTTGGAAATGTAAAGTCTGGAAAAGATCAGGTCTACTGTATTTAAGAACAACTTATAATTCTATTTATTTATAGGTATCTATAAACTTATTTCCAGTGATTTAAAAACATGAGTTATTATCAATAATGTACCAGTATCCTTCCGATTAATATGTATTCAGCAACTATAATTTTCTACTACTTGTAATTTATTCAAGTGATTGATTATGGAATATGAGGTGCTTAACATACATTGAATAAAAATTATGTTGTGCTGATATTTAAAGAATAAGAAGAAAAATTTAGAATAAACTCCATGCAATGAAAAAATCAACTATAATGCCTTAAAGTATTAATTTTGTTTGAAGTAGTAGCATTAATAGACAGGCTGATTTTTTGCACACATATTTTATTTATAAAATATGAAATTTTTTGTGTCCTGCTCTCTGCACCTCAAGTAACAAAAATAAATATAAACATAGCTTTCAGAATTCACACTATTTTCTAGAAACTATTTGACTGCCATTAGCAATTGAAAAAATATACTGCTGAGAGTGTCCCCTTCTGTATTTGTCATGCACTAGGAGAGTCCTCCAGGTCATTTCTATATCCAGCTCCGGTCAGCCAGCACTTGTGGGCATCCACAATAATGTCTGGGTTTTGTAACTGTATATAGGATGGATCCCTGGGTTGGGTAGTTTCTGGATCATCTTTCCCTCAGACTCTTCTCCACCTTTTTTCTCTGTATCTCCTTCTGTGGGCACTTTTTCCCCTTTCTACAAAGGACCCAAGGATCCACACTTTGTTCTTCCTCCTTCTAGGGTATCATTTGATATGTGAAATGTGTCTTAGGTATTCCAAGCTTCTGTGCTAATATCTACTTATCAGTGAGTACATGCCATGTGTGTTTTCTTGTGATTGGGTTACCTTACTTAGGATGATATTTTCACTGAGCACAGGGTCCCCAGTGGGGGGAGCTAGAGAAAGGACCCAAGGAGCTAAAGGGGTTTGCAACACCACAGGAGGAACAACAATATGAGTCACCCAGTACTCCCAGAACTTCCAGGTACAAAACCATTAACCAAAGAATACACATGGAGTTATCCATGGCTCTAGACACATAGGCAGCAGAGGATGGTCTTGTTAGACACCAAAGAGAGGAGAGGCTTTTGGTCCTGGAACGACTTGATGATGTAATGTAGAGGAATACCAGGACAGGGAAGCGGGGGAGGTTTGATTGGGGAAGGGGTGATGGCTTACGGGATTTTCTGGAGAGGAGGGAACCAGAAAAGGGAACAACATTTGAAATGTAAATAAAGAGTATATCTAATTTAAAAAAAGGAAAAAAAGAAAAGAAAAAAGAGAAGAATACTGCACACAAATGACTTTTTTGTTTAGTCACTTAAAATACATGTAATGAATACATGTAAGATATATCAATATTTCACTATACAAATATCATTATAAACATAAGTGCTTCCTATAACCTATAGCTACAAAATGAGATTAATAAATCAATCTTATAATAATTTGAAATGTGTGATTATTGGAAAATATCAGGTCAAGTCTTTAATTATAAAATAGTAATTGCAAAAAATCTATCAATGATTTAAAAACAAAATGTTTTGTATATGAACTACTGATTTGACCCATACAGATCCTGGCATTTTCTTCTATTACTATTTATGTACTTGATACAATATTTTATATATTTAATAAGTAGAGAAAATTTGGAACAATTACTGGTGACCCTTTTCATTCCATTATAACAAATTAAAAATATAGTGGTATTGAAAGATTATTCCAGTGCAAGTATCCTGAGAGATTGATCCTAGTCATTTGAAATACAGAAGTGAGAAATCTTCTGTTCGGCAAACTACCTCCAAACATACTTTTATTCAAACAAAATGTGCATATGTGACACATGTCACCTCACGTTTGACAAGGAAGGAATTTAGAAGACTGGATTGTACATTATAACTCTTTTTGATAAAACTCATGCTAGAGCTGTTAGAAATTTTAATATGTAATATCTATTTTAGATAAAAGATGCTATATTTGGTAAGTAAAAATAATATTAGCAGTCACAATTTAAAGTAGGCCATGGGAGAAAAAGAAAATTGTCACATTAACTTTACTCTGACAGAAAAATTTATGACAGATAATTTAAATTCAACAGTCATTTTATTTCCAAAGTAAGTCAATCAAAAAATAATGGATTCAAAGTTGTTAAAATATTTTATATAATGCTGACTAACACTTGAAAACCTGTGCATATTTTGCTCTAAATAAGTCAAAGTAAATGATGTGCGGTTTCCATTTTGCCTTAAAATACACCTTTTGAATATCTACTGAAATAGATGATTACCAAACCCCTTTCATTTTGTGCATTGCATATTTTCTAAAACATCTCTTTATCATGTCTTAATCTTACAATCTGTTTGCCTCCTCTTCTCTATAGATCATGGAGCCATGAAGGGAGGGATTTGAAGACATCCCATTTGAGATGTCCAAAGTCTATCAATCCCTGAAGTGGGGAGGATGTGAGAGGAATTGGAGAAAGGAAAAAGTCGACTCAGAGAACAATGTATTAAAATCTGTTCTTTATTGAACACAAATATCACACAAATGCTGGTAATGGGAAAAATATAACCATAAAATATGCTTTAGATGCAACAAACTCTTTGTAAAAACTTCTATGTGATTCGTTTTGACAAAGACATAAAGCTATCAAATTCTTACATAACAGAAAGGTACCTCATGCTGAATTACATAGTAGTATCAGTTATTATCTGCTGTTAATGTTAATTATTCACTTGTTATTGAGAATAGTCTGCTCCTGAAAGATTTCCTTGTCTTGAATTCAAAGAAGAAATTGAGCATCTAAGAGTTATTCCAGTTGTGGCGTGACAGCCACTAGGCAAGAACTGCCTCATTTCATCAATAGACATAATACTGTCCAAAGAAAGGACACAATTACAGGTTTTGTACAAGCTTGATTCTGCAGAGACAAAGTAAGCTAGTCATTAACATCCTGTTTCTCTAGGTCTGTCAGATAACCCTGGCCAGAAGGCTGAAGACCAATGCTCCAATGCTTTGAAGTAAGGGACTGTCCAGGTGTTCAGCAGTCTCTATCAATTGGCTAAGTTTTGGAAGCTCTGTTAGGCTTCCTATATATTTTCAGCTAATACCAATCATTCTTGGATTTCTGACAGAGTTGAAGACTTATAGTCTCATAGCCAAGCAGTCTATTTACTTTGAGAAGAACAGATTTGAGAGGATGGCTTTCAAATCACATACAATCTAAAGTCAGGATATAAGTCAGATGCAGAACTATAGTCTTTTGAGTTAGGATAGAGGAAAGTGTTCAATTTTATTGGCAAAAATGTTGAACTGGGTGTTATGTCTATCTTAAACCATATAATTTACAAAATGGTAATAGTTGTGCTCAATTTATATTTTGAGAGAAAGTTTTTTTTTTTTTAATTAAGCAGAAAGGGTGATGTGTTGCAGAATTTTCCCTGTCCAATTAAATTAGTGCTGAAGAGGCCTGTGATTGGAAAGGGAAAAGGGAGGCAGCGCTCAGAGTTGCAAGGACAGAGAGTGACTCAGGAGAGAGAGGAGAATGGAGGTTGAAGTGATGATTTCATGAGGTTAGAATAATTGGGATAAATCTTTTATTATTATCAATTGGCTCTGAAATTATTGTATTGGCATCTTTCAAATTGTGATTTTACTGTTACATAAAAACTGTTTGGTTAATTAAACATTAAGATTGATGAGTCTACCAGATTACTGGGTATTGTGTTAGGCAACCAGAAGGTTGGCAGTTCCATTTAGTTACTAGAATGTGGGATCACCTACTACATGGGTATATGGCTGAGGAAGAACTAGCAGATCCAAGGACAAGTGAATGAGAGATGGAAATGCAGCAATTGGGCACAGTGGAGGCTAGCTCAGCAAGAAAACGCCAGTGCCAGCAGGAGTACAGAAGCATAGACTGGCAGTGTGGAGAGTTGGCAGGCACATTATTTACTGTTTACCACAATTATCTATTGCTCTGAAAAATACCATGAGAAAGATGACTTATAAAAGAAATGACTAATTTGTCTTATAGCTCCAGAGTGCTATGAAACCATCAGGTCTAGGAAACAAAGTAGAGGACAGGTAAGGTGATGAGATCATTTAAGGAAGAACTCTCATCCTCAACTATAAGTTGGAAGCAACAAAACCATGCAATCTTAATATATGTACATGTGTATGTGTGTATATATATATATATATATATATATATATATATATATATATATATATATATGGTGTGTGTAAATAGTTATATATATATATATATTTATGACTACATGTATATGTATGTATATATACATAACTATGATAAATATAACATTTATGTTTGAGAGGATGGATCTGTATACAGAGTCAAAGACACAGAAGTAGGAGGGAGGGGGGGAATACTCCAAACATAAGGAATATTTCCTGATCAAGTCACTACATATATTATATTGTTTTGGATAAATGATGATAGAAATTAATTCTATTTATTATCTCTCTTAGCCTGGATATAGTCATTGGACACACAGTATTGTGTGTGTTATTTGTTTGTATCTTTTTTGATATTCTGAGAAAGGACGTGTTCATTTAAATATAGGATACCAGGTACTCAGTTTGCTACATTCTTGATTAAGTTTTCCTAGTATTGTGATTAGAGACATTCATGTGCATCATTGACTTCTGTTTATCCATTTTAATAATTTTGCAAAGAAGCATTACCAGGGTTATTTAATAATTCTTCATTCTTTTACATTTTTCATTTGGTAATATGCACACAGGAATATATTTTCATTCAATATTAAGGATTAATTGTATATAAAAATCGACATTGGTTGGATAATAACAGAAAAAAATAACTTTTGATGGGAATTTTTTAAATAATTCCAAATTGTACTCCTTCATTTTCAAAGACAAATAAGCAATATTTAACCCTAAGCACATAATAGGGAAGTGATAAAGGAAACTTTTAGAGAAAAGCAAGTTTTTTGCATTATTATCAGTCTTAATTCCAGGTTATGAATTAATTATTTTAATAATCAAGTTTAACTCATTAGTTCGTTAATCAAGGACTAAAGTACATCTTACTATGTACTAATTTTTTTCCTAAGTTTTTTTTTTTACATTCCAAATGACTTCCCCTTTCCAGTTTCCTCCCTCCCTGAAAGTCCCATAAGCCCCCTTCCCTCCCTCTGTTCCCGATTCAACCCCCTTTCGCTTCTCTGTACTAGCATTCCCCTACATCCAGTCTTTCCGGGACCAGGGGTCTCTCCTTCCATCTTATTGGAAATCTATTGATATGCGAATTGTGTCTAGGGTATTCCGAGACTCTGGGTTAATATCCACTTATAAGTGACTGCATACCATGTGTGTTCTTTTGTGATTGGGTTACCTCACTAATGTTGATATTTTCCAGTTCTGACCATTTGCCTAGGAATTCCGTGAATTCATTGCTTTTAATTGCAGAGGAGTATTCCATTATGTAAATATTCCACATCTTCTGAATCCATTCCTCCGTTGAGGGACATCGGGGTTATTTCCAGCTTCTGGCTATTATAAACAAGGCTACTATGAACATAGTGGAGCATGTGTCCTTATTGCATGCAGGGGAAGTCTCTGGGTATATGCACAGGAGTGGTTTAACAGGATCCTCCGGGAGTGTCATGCCCAGTTTTCTGAGGAAACATCAGATTGCTTTCAAGAGTGGTTGTACCAGCTTGCAATCCCACCAGCAGTGGAGGAGTATTCCTCTTTCTCCACATCCTCACCAACAACTGCTGTCTCCTGTGTTTTGGATCTTAGCCATTCTGACTGGTGTGAGATGGAATCTTAGGGTTCTTTTGATTTGCATTTCCCTAATGACGAAGGATGTTGAACATTTCGTTAGGTGCTTCTCAACCATTAGATATTCTTCAGGTGAGAACTCTTTGTTTAGTTCTGTACCCCATTTTTAATAGGGTTACTTGCCTCTCTGGAGTTTAACTTCTTGAGTTCATTGTATATATTGGATATTAGCCCTCTGTAGGATGTAGGGTTGGTAAAGATCATTTCCCAGTTAGTTGATTGCCGCTTTGTCTTTTTGACAGTGTCTTTTGCCTTGCAAAAACATTGTAATTTAATGAGGTCCCATTTGTCTATTCTTGATCTTAGAGCATAAGCTATTGGAGTTCTGTTCAGGAAATTTTCCCCTGTGCCCATATGTTCAAGGTTCTTCCCTAGTTTCCTTTCTATTAGTTTCAGTGTGTCTGGTTTTATGTGGAGATTGGAATTGAGCTTAGTGCAAGGAGATAAGAATGGATCAATTTGCATTCTTCTGTATGTTGACCTCTAGTTGAACCAGCACCATTTGTTGAAAAGGCTATCTTTTTTCCACTGGATGGTTTTAGCTCCTTTGTCAAAGATCAAGTGACCATAGGAGTGTGGATTCATTTCTGGGTCTTCAATTCTGTTCCATTTATCTACATGCCTGTCACTGTACCAATAACATGCAGTTTTTAACACTATTGCTCTGTAGTCCAGCTTGAGGTCCGGGATACTGATTCCCGAAGAAGTTCTTTTACTCTTGAGAATAGTTTTAGGTATCCTGGGTTTTCTGTTATTCCAGATGAATTTTTGAATTGCTCTTTCTAACTCTATGAAGAATTGAGTTGGAATTTTGATGGGGATTGCATTGAATCTGTATATTGCTCTTGGCAAGATGGTCATTTTTACTATATTAATCCTGCCAATCCATGAGCATGGCAGATTTTTCTATCTTCTGAGGTCTTCTTCAATTTCTTTCTTCAGAGACTTGAAGTCCTTGTAATACAGATCTTTCACTTGTTTCCTTAGAGTCACAGCAAGATACTTTATATTGTTTGTGGCTATTGTTAAGGGTACTATTTCTCCTACTTCTTTCTCAGCCTGCTTATCCTTTGAGTATAGGAAGGCTACTGACTTGCTTGAGTGATTTTATATCCGGCCACTTTGCTGAAGTTGTTTTTCAGTTGTAGGGGTTCTCCGGTGGAGTTCTTTGGGTCGCTTAAGTATACTATCATATCGTCTGCAAATTGTGATAGTTTGACTTCTTCCTTTATAATATGTATCCCTTTGACCTCCTTTTGTTGTCTAATTGCTCTAGCTAGAACTTCAAGTACTATATTGAAAAGATATGGAGAGAGAGGGCAGCCTTGTCTAGTCCCTGATTTTAATGGGATTGCTTCAAGTTTCTCTCCATTTAGATTGATGTTGGCTACAGGTTTACTGTAAATTGCTTTTACTATGTTTAGATATGTGCCACGAATTCCTGATCTTTCTAAGACCTTTAACATAAAAGGATGCTGAATTTTGTCAAATGCTTTCTCAACATCTAATGAAATGACCATGTGGTTTTTTTCTTTGAGATTGTTTATGTAGTGGATTACATTGATGGACTTCCTTATATTGAAACATCACTGCATCCCTGGGATGAAGCCTACTTGATCGTGGTGAATGATCATTTTGATGTGTTCTTGGATTCAGTTGGCAAGAATTTTATTGAATATTTTTGCATTGATATTCATAAGAGAGATTGGCCTGAGATTCTCTTTCTTTGTCAGATCTTTGTGTGATTTTGATATTCGCATAATTTTGGCTTCATAGAATGAGTTGGTAGTGTTCCTTCTGTTTCTATTTTGTGGAATAATTTGAAGAGTATTGATGTTAGATCTTCTTTGAAGGTCTGATAGAATTCTGCACTAAAACCATCTGGACCTGTGCTTTTTTTGGTTGGAAGACTTCCAATGACGACTTCTATTTCTTCAGAGGTTATAGGACGGTTTAGATGGTCTATTTGATCCTGATTTAATTTTGGTATTTGATATCTGTCTAGGAAATTGTCCATTTCCTCCAGATTTTCTAGTTGTGTTGAATACAGGATTCTGTAGTAGGATCTGATGATTTTTGAATTTCCTACGTTTCTGTTGTTATTTCTACCTTTTCGTTTCTGATTTTGTTAATTTAGATACTGTCCCTGTGCCCTCTGGCTAGTCTGGCTAATGGCTTATCTATCTACCTTGTTGATTTTCTCAAAGAACCAACTCCTAGTTTTGTTGATTCTTTGTATGGTTTTATTTGTTTCTACTTGATTGATTTCAGCCCTGAGTTTCATGATTTCCTGTCTTCTACTCCTCTTGGGTGTATTTGCTTCTTTCTGTTCCAGGGCTTTCAGGTGTGCCATTAAGCTGCTAGTGTATGCTGTCTCCTGTTTCTTTTTGGCGGCACTCAGGGCTATGAATTTTCCTCTTAGCACTGCTTTCATTGTATCCCATAAATTCGGGTATGTTGTGCCTTCATTTTCATTAAATTTTAAAAAAGTCTTTGATTTCTTTCTTTCCTTCCTCCTTGACCAAGTTATCATTGAGTAGAGCATTGTTCAGCTTATATGTGTATGTGGGCTTTCTGTTGTTTTGGTAGCTATTGAAGACCACCCTTATTCCATAGTGATCTGATAGGAGGCATGGGATTATTTCGATCTTATATCTGTTGAGGTCTATGTTGTGACCAATTATATGGTCAATTTTGAAGAAGGTACCATGAGGAGCTGAGAAGAAGGTATATTCTTTTGCTTCAGGATGCAATGTTAGTTCCATTTGGTCCAAGGCTTCAATTAGATTCACTGTTTCCCTGTTTAGTTTCTGCTTTCCTGAAAGATCCATTTCAGAGTATGGCGTGTTGAAGTCACCCACTATTATTGTGAGAGGTGGGATGTGTGCTTTGAGCTTTAGTAAAGTTTCTTTTACGAACGAGGGTGCCCTTGCGTTTGGAGCATAGATATTCAGAATTGAGAGTTCTTCTTCGTGGATTTTTTCCTTTGATCAGTATGTAGTGTCCTTCTGTGTCTTTTTTGATGACTTTAGGTTGAAAGTCAATTTTATCTGATATTAGGATGACTACTCCAACTCATTTTCTGGGACCCTTTGCTTATAAAATTGTTTTCCAGCCTTTTACTCTGAGGTAGTGTTTGTCTTTGACACTGAGGTGCATTTCCTGCATGCAGCAAAATGCTGGGTCCTGTTTATGTATCCAGTCTGTTAGTCTACGTCTTTTTATTGGGGAATTGAGACCATTGATATTAAGAGAGATTAAGGCATAGTGATATTGCCACCTGATATTCTTGACCCTATCTTTATGTTTGAGTGCTTATCTACTTTTGGGTTTGATGCAAGAAGGTTACTATCTCGTTTTTTCCAGGGTGTAGTTTCTCTCCTTGTAATTGGGGTTTCTACCTATTATCCTTTGTAGGGCTGGGTTTGTGGAAAGATATTGTGTAAATTTGGTTTTATCATGGAATTTCTTGGTCTCTCCATCTATGGTGATTGAGAGTTTTGCTGGTATAATTGTCTAGGCTGGCATTTGTGTTCTCTTAAAGTCTGCATGAGATGTGCCCAGGATCTTCTGGCTTTCATAGTCTCTGGTGAGAAGTCTGATATGATTCAGATAGGTCTTCCTTTATATGCTACTTGACCTTTTTCTCTTACTGCTTTTAATATTCTTTCTTTGTTTAGTACATTTGGTGTTTTGATTATTATGTGATGGGAGGTATTTCTGTTCTGGTCCAGTCTGTTTGGAATTCTGTAGGCTTCTTGTACATTCATCGGCATCACTCTCTTTAGGTTAGGGTAGTTTTCCTCCATAATTTTGTTGAAGATATTTACTGGCCCTTTAAGTTGCAAATCTTCACTTTCATCTATACCTATAATCCTTAGGTTTGGTCTTCTCATTGTGCCCTGGATTTCCTGGATGTTTTGGGTTACACGTTTTTTGCATTTTGCATTTTCTTTGACTGTTGAGTAGATGCTTTCTATGGTATCTCCAGCACCTGGCATTCTTTCTTTCATCTCTTGTATTCTATTGTTGATGTTTGCATCTATGACTCCTGATTTCTTCCCAAGGTTTTCTATCTCCAAAGTTGTCTCCCTTTGTGATTTCTTAGTTGTTTCTACTTCCTTTTTTAGATCCTGGATGGATTTGCTGAGATCCTTCACTTGTTTGTTTGTATTTTCCTGTATTTCTTTAAGATATTTTTGCATTTCCTCTTTCAGGATTTCTGTCTGTTGACCCAGTTCTCCTGTATTTCTCTGAGCGATTTTCGTGTTTCCTCCTCCTGGGCTTCCATCTGTTGATCCATATTCTACTGCATTTCTTTAAGCGATTCTTGTGTTTCCTTTGTAAGGGCATCTACCCGTTGATTCATTTCTTTAAGCGATTTTTGTGTTGCCTCCTTATGGGCCTCCATCAGTTGACCCATATTCTCTTGCATTTCTCTAAGCAATTTTTGTGTTCCCTTGTAAGGACGTCTACCCGTTGATTCATGTTCTCCTCTATTTCTTTATGAGATTTATTTGTGTCCTTCTTGAAATCCTCTAATAGTATCATGAGAAGTGATTTTAAATCCTGAGCTTGCCTTTCGGGTGTGATGGGGTATCCGGGACTTGCTGCTGTTGGAGAGTTGGTTTAGGATGGTGTTATATTGCCTTGATTTCTGTTAGTAACCTTCCTACATTTGCCTTTTGCCATCTGGTTACCTCTGGTGTTAGTTGGTCCTGCTATTACTGACTGTTGGTTGGATCTCCTGTGAGCCTGCAAGACTATTTCTGCCCCCCCTGGATTACCAGGATTCCCCTGTCACCGATTGCTGAGGCCTGCACTGCTCCTGAGTGACTTTGGAGCCCTGATGTGCATTGCTCCAAGTGATGTTATATTGGGGAATCCCTGCACATCCAAAGGCTCAGCATAGTCTATCCCTGGAGCAGAGGTAGCCAAGGGGAGGCTGGTTTGTCCCGCCCTGTGCGGGTGTACTCTCTCCCAGTGTTTGAGTCCCTCTGCAGGGCAGATGTCCCACAGGAGAGCTGGCCCATAGGTGACCGCAGAACTGCCCAGTTTTGGGAGCAGGGAGCACACAAGCTGGCTGAGACCCAAGCGATATTATGCTTTTTTGTCCCTGCATTTGGAGGTCCCAGTCGCTCTGTTGCTGGAGCAAAGATGGCGGACCTATGTACCAATTTTAAAGTAGTTATTCTAGGCTTTGTGTTTTAATAATTTTAATTAAATTAAGAGTGTCAATGATAAAGGGACCTAACATGACTGCACTCTGGAAGACCCAACAAGCAACTGAATCAGATGCAGATATTTGTACCCAACCAATGGACAGAAGCAGCTGACCCCTGTTGTTGAACTAGTGAAGGCTCATAGATGCTGAGGAGAAGAAAAAACCCATAGGAAGACCAGCAGTCTCAATCAATCTGAACCCACAAGTTCTCTCTAATACTGGACCACCAAACAGGCAGCATACACCAGCTGATATGAGGCCCCCAACATATATACAGCAGAGGACTTCTGGGTTGTGTTCATTCAGAGATGATGCACCTAACCCTCAAGAGACTGGAGATCCCATGGAGTTTAGAGGTCAGGTGGGGTATGGGGCTGGGGCATACACGTGGTGACAGGGGGATGGGCAGGATGTATGGAATGTGGAAAAGTCAGAGGGTGGAATGGAGTGAGCTATAAAATATGGAGTGTAAAAAGAATAAATAATTTTTAAAACAAAACACAAATCACAAAACAAAAATAAATAAACAAGATTTTCTATCTCCAAAGTTGTCTCCCTTTGTGATTTCTTAGTTGCTTATGCTCTAAGATCAAGAATTGACAAGTGGGACCTCATAAAATTGCAAAGTTTCTGTAAGGCAAAGGACACTGTCAAAAGGACAAAGCGGCAACCCACTAACTGGGAAAAAAAGATCTTTACCAAACCTACATCTGACAGAGGGCTAATATCCAATATATGCAATGAACTCAAGAAGTTAGACTTCAGAGAGTCAAATAACCCTATTACAAAATGGGGTACAGATCTAAACAAAGAGTTCTTACCTGAAGAATATCTAATGGCTGAGAAGCACCTAAAAAAATGTTCAACATCCTTCGTCATTAGGGAAATGCAAATCAAAACAACCCTGACATTCCACCTCACACCAGTCAGAATAGCTAAGATCAAAAACACAGGAGACAGCAGTTGTTGGTGAGGATGTGGGGAAAGAAGAACACTCCTCCACTGCTGGTGGGATTGCAAGCTGGTACAACCACTGTGGAAAGCAGTCTGGCGGTTACTCAGAAAACTGGGCATGACACTCCCGGAGGATCCGGCTATACCACTCCTGGGCATATACCCAGAGGCTTCCCCTGCATGCAATAAGGACACATGCTCTACTATGTTCCTAGCAGCCTTATTTATAATAGCCAGAAGCTGGAAAGAACCCCAATGTCCCTCAACGGAGGAATGGATTTAGAAGATGTAGTATATTTACACAATGGTATACTACTCTGCAATTAAAAACAATGAATTCACGAAATTCCTAGGCAAATGGTCAGAACTGGAAAATATCAACCTTAGTGAGGTAACCCAATCACAAAAGAACACACATGGTATGCAGTCACTGATAAGGGGATATTAACCCAGAATCTCGGAATACCCAAGACACAATTCACATATCAATAGATTTCCAAGAAGATGGAAGGAGAGATTCCTGGTCCTGGAAAGACTGGATGTATGGTAATATCAGAACAGAGAAGCGAGAGGGGGTTGAATAGGGAACCAGGGGATTGAAGGGGACTTATGGGACTTTCGGGGAGGGAGGAAACGGGAAAGGGGAAATCATTTGGAATGTAAATAGAAAAAATATAGAAAATAAAAACAAACAAACAAACAAAAGAATGTCAATGATACTCTCTAGGTCCTGATTCCTGAAACTGCACAACACTTGCATTTTATCAATCCTATAATAACTGCATTACTTATTCATGAAATATGTGGCACTTAGTGTATTTTTTCAATTGTTTATGTGACTGTTGACAACTTCTTTTCAGAATTTATTGATATTACTTCTTTAGTGCTGAGAGCCTCCCAGCCTTGAGAGTGTAGAGACAGGGCACACATTAGGACTCTGGTGTGCATTTAAATTCTGAGGGTCTCAGAATATTCTAGCTCTCTAACTAAACTGAAATTCTGGTGATAACTTCTAAAAAGTCCAAAAAACTTTCTTGCTCTTTCTGATGGTAAAAAGCTGCTGGTTTTGGAGACTAACACCTGTAGCCTAACAGTGGAAGATTAATCTGGCCTTTGTTGTTTCTCAGCAGGAACTGCATGGCTCAAAATTTCAGCCTGCTACTAGAAGAAAAATGGACACTTTGAAAAGTGATTACAGGAGCTTATGGGACTTTCGGGGAGGGAGGAAACGGGAAAGGGGAAGTGATTTGGAATGTAAATTAAAAAATAAAATAAAAAAAAAAATTTCCTATGGAAGTTATCTAAGGGGGAAAACGGAAAGATCCTAAGCGGGGAAAGGGAAAATTTTTTCTTGTCGCTTTGTCTTCAGAGCTTATACATCTTTCAGAATACATAATTACATGTCAAAAGTTCATCACAAGTTCACACATAAAATCAAATCATAAATTGAAATAGAAGTTTACACTTGATTAGAGAATGTTTACATGCAGATTCATTAGAGATAATTCTCTGGCTAAACATCCATCACCTGTCACAGCTCCACAGGTTCATTGAAAGTAAAAAAAAACATAACTAAGTTATTAGTGAAGTTTGGTACAGATAAAGACAGTCAATATTTTATCTTCTGTCCTAGCACCTATAATAAATCATTAGTTCCCCTTGTATGACCTTTGGTTAGTTGTTTTGCAACCTTTTAGAATGTGCTCTGTGTAGTAGAAAGTCTGGTTACTATCTAGAAGCAATTACTGGTGATACATGGGAGACAGACTGAGTTCTCCTTGCAGTTTTGACTATCAGAAAAGGAACTAATAGAAGTCCCACTATAAAAGAACTTGACTCATACTGATATAATTTTAGGAATTCTTATAGGATCTTCATTAAGAATTTAGACAGTACATCTTTTTATATCTGTAGAGATCTGATCAAAAGGGGTGGGCTAATACCTAGTGATTGTTACATATGTTTAATAATATCAGGAAAAGCATATTAATATCAGGAATCTTTCCTAAAATGAATTTCTCCTGGACCTTGCCAATAGGAACAAATTTGTTGTGGATTATACTCCGAAGCTGACCATGTTAGGAAATTCGCCTGCTAGTTATTAACTTGTCCTTTGATGGCTCCTGACACTATACAATGCTTCAACCACAAGAAATGGATATTGGACATTATAAAATAAATTTTCATAGAGCACATACTTTTTTCCCTCACACTAGAATGAAAATGGATGATGGCCCTTTTTCTTACTTTTATTATGTACTACAAAATGATACATAACTAAGGTCATGCAGTCATGATTTTATCCTTGCTTAAATTTATCAGGACAATAATAATTTTAGTATATAATTTTCTAGTTCACCATATGTTTAATTTTTTTAGAATCTGGTAACTAAAAATTGATTAAAATCATCTTAACGTATTTTAATTTGTTATGTATCAAATAAATAATTTGTTATGAATTTGTTACATGTGGTAATATTCTGTATTGGCACCACTCAAAACAAAACAAAACAAAATATAATGATGTAAATGTTATCAAAGGTTTTCTGGGGTCAGATCTCCTGCAGGAAGAAACAATGAAGAAAGTCTCTTCAGGTTGAAGGACTACAGGTGTGTGCCTCTTCAGCTCCTTTGACTGATTGAATTAATGAGAGGATAGGACTTCAGTTACTTAAAGAAATAGTTTCAGGCTCCTTGCGGTAGGACTTCATAAACAAAGAGATTGGCTAAAGAACAAGCTTGAAACTTAAAAGTCCTAAAGAGCATAGCCTCTTTATTACCTTTGAAAGATATTACATTATGACATTGATTTGATTAGACCTCTCTCTTATACTCCATCAACAACTCTTGAAACATTTCCTTATATCCAATGATTAGGTAAAGTGGAATTTTCCTTTTCTTCCAAGGAAGATTTGATTATATCATGATAACTGGGTTTCTCTTCCTATTTACAAGGGAGGCTTCTAACTATCCAGTTCTTTATAAATGGCATGATCCTGTATAGGAACCTGACACTGTGTTTCTCAAGGTCATTCCAGAAGGAGAAGAATTAGAGTAAGGGACATCCAATAGGTCATTGCTGAAAACAATCAGAAATTGAGTTGGTTCTGAAACTTTCCATTTCCATTCCTAGTAGCACAAATACACACAGATATGAAAGCTTTCAGTTAATACATATCTAACCCCAGGTTGTCAAATGAATATGGATCATTATAATACTTTACACAACAAAAAACATAAAATAATTACAAACTTTAGAGTGAAATTGGGGTAACTAGATTTTTATCTAGTGAAAGAAGACAAATAGAAGGTGAAAGAATTTTTTTCTTTTCTTTTCTTCTTTTCTTCCGTTCTTTCTTTTTTATTTTTTTTTCTGTTTTTCAACACTGGATTTCTCTGTGTATCCCTCATTGTTCTATAACACTTTTGGTAGAGCAGGCTACTATCCTTAAATTCCCAGGTCTGCTGGTATTAAATATCTGTGCAATTACCACCCAGCTGGTAAAGAAGTTTTAAAGTAAATTAACCAGAGCTTTCAAAGTAGGTGTAAACAGTGCTATATTGAATTCTTTAAATTTAAATATTCTAGCTCTTTCAATTAATTTTGGTTAAAAGTCTAGTTTATTAGATATTAGAATAGTGCTATGTTGAATTCTTTTCTTTAAATTTAAATATTCTAGCTCTTTCAATTAATTTTGGTTAAAAGTCTAGTTTATTAGATATTAAAATAGCTACTACAGCTTGCTTCTTGTATCTGTTTGCTTAGAAATCTTTTTCCAGCTCAATCAAATCAAGGTAGGATAATAGTTTGGTTCAAAAGATTTTATGAAGAGGAGTATGTAACCAACTATAAAGAACATGTACAAGAAAGATGAGGCAAGAACAGCAAATGGAGCAAAATATCAGGAATGCAAAACCTTTAGCATATGACGTCACTTTAAACACAATAGCAAGGAATTGCAAATATTATAAAGAAGCATACCACACATGGTAAAGTAAGAAATGAAAGAAGATAACTAAGTTTTAGGATCATTGGGAGCTTAATGCAAATGTATCTGTGTGACCAAGTTTCAAATACAGAAATTGGATATTAGCAGCATTCAAATTGCCACTTCATGCCCTTAAAAGCCATTAACCTCCCTTATGTCCACATGCACACACTTGAATGATTCATGACTCTATTAATTAATTTTTGCAAACGTTGAACTTATGGAGATTTCCACTTCGGGCTTCTTGCTTAGCTTTATCTTTAATTAATGTAGCTAAATGATAGTTCTTAACATATTAGTTAGAATTTCACTCATTGTTATCCATTTGAGATGCCTTGGCATATAATTTCTACAAAATCATTTTTAATCCACTCCATATGGTACTATTTATCACTGAAATTATAATTAATATTCAGGTAAACATAAGATAAATTAATATCAAGAAATTGTTCATCTTCTAGACTGTAATAAATTCTTCACACAATGTTGAATTCCCTTGATTTATCTTGATTATGCTTTGCATTTTTTAAAACTTTTGCCCAATTGCCAAAATTATTTCAAGCTTTAGAAAGCTTATCTTATGATTTGAATGTAAAATGTTACCCTGTATTTGATATTTTTAGCGAGCTACAGAAGCTGTTTCAGAAGGTTTAGGAAGTTTTGGAGAGTAGGGATTGGCCAATGATTATGAGTCCCCAAGGTTCACCTTTAGGGTTGTAGTCTGCCTTGTTTCCTGTACTACATCTGCCTCCTAGACATTACCTTCAGAATAAGTCACTGCAAGTTCTCACAGGTACAACTATGCTGCTGCCTCCCCCATGCCTTGTTGGCATGATGGACAGTGCACTCTGGAACTGTGAGCCAAAATGGACATCTCCTCTAAGAAGTTGCTCCTGTCAAGTGTTTCATCACACCAAAGAAAATATAATTAAAGCATATTACACACAAATCTAAGTGGAGTCTTCAAAGTTCATATTCTGCTTTGCATATAGTCTGGGATTATTTTCTCTTAATGCATGCATATTTTTGTGAATAATAATAGTTTCTACTTTCATATTTATTTCTCCATTTTTTTAACTTTTCATATATGTAGATGTTAAAGGGTAAAGATAGCACAATACCATCTGCAATCCCTTTGCTTGCCTCTCCTCTTTTGTTCCCTAAGCAGTTTTCTTTCTACTTTCAAGTAAATATACTGTTATAGTTAGGGTGTCTATTGCTATGAAGAGACGCTATTGCCATGACAACTCTTTTAAAGGAAATCATTTAATTGGGGATGGCTTACAGTTTCAGAAGTTTGTTCCTTGACTACCACAGTGGGATTATGGAGGCATGCAGGCAGATATGGCGTTGGAGAAGGAATTGAAGTTTCTACAACTCTATTAGCAAGCAGAAGGAAGAGTGAGTAACACTGGGCCTGCCTTGAGATTGTAAGAACTCAAAACCCACCTCCAGTCACATGTGTCTTCCAACAGGACCACACCTACTCCAACAAGGCCATGAAACCTAAATAATGCCTCTCCCTAAGGGGGTAAGGTGGCTATTTTCACTCAAACCACCACATATACACAAAATTAGGAGGATTATGTAGCTGAAGGTATGACTTAGGCCTTTCTAGCACACGTTGCTTTTGCAGCAAACCTGGGTTTGATTTTCAGGATCAACAAGTTACAGCCATCAGTAATTCAGTACAGAGAATGCTGGGAGTTATCTCGACTTTCTTTTATCTGTTAAGACTTTCTTAGTGTCTTGAGTATGTACTGAATTTTGGTGAAGTTTGGGATGCTGAGAATAAAGTATATTATTTGTGTTTGGGAAAAAGTTCTTTTAGTATCTCTTAGGTCCTTTGGTTTATAATATCTATTAGCTCCATCACTTTTCTGTTTAGAGCTTGCCATCGGGACTTGTCCATTATTGAGAGTGATTTATTAATGGCTCTCACTATCAGTGTAAGAGGGATTTAAGCTCTAATAGTGTTTCTTTTACAAATGTGGGTACCCTTTTGTTGCACCATATAAGTTAAGAATTAAGATATAATCTTGGTATATTTTTCTATTGGTTAGTATTTAGCGTATTTAGCATTATTTCTCATAGCTGTTGATTACTTTGAATCAATTTTGCTAGGTCTTAGAATGGCTATATCAGCTTGCTTCTTATGTCTTTTAGCTTGAGATACCTTTTTCCAATCCATTACCCTGAGGTAATGTCTTTCCTTGATTTTGCCCTGTGTTTCTTGGATGCAACAGAGGCCTAGATCCTGTGTTCACATCCATTCTGATAGTGTCTTTTTATTTGAGAATTGTTTCCATTGATATTCAGAGATATCAGTAAGCACTGATTATTGATTCCTATTATTCAGTTGTTGTTATTGGTGCTAGTGCTGTGGGCTATGTTGGTATGTGTGTGTTGCTTCTTTTTTTCCCCCTGGAATGAGATATTTATTTCCTTTGTTTTCAGGGGTGTGATTAACTACCTTGAGTTGGAGGGTTTTTCCATAGCATCTTCTGTAGGGCTGGATTTGTAGATAATTATTGTTTGACTTTATCATGGAATGTTATTTCATTTATCTATGGTGATTGGAAGTTTTGCTAGACATAGTAACTTTGGCTGGCACCCCGTGGTCTTTTAGAATCTGCAGCATATATGTGCAAGCCCTCCCGATTTTCCATTGAGAAGTTGGCTGTAATTCTAACAGGTCTAACTTTACATGTTACTTGATTTTTGCCTTTGAAGCTATTAATATGTTTCTTTATTCTGTGTGTTTAGTGTTTGATTATTATGTGGCATTTTTTTCTGCAACCATCTATTGAGTGATAAGTAAGCTTCTTTTAGTTTTATTGGCATCTCCTTCTTTAGTTGGAAACGCCTCTTCTATAATTTTGTAAAAAATATTTTCTGGATTTTTGAGCTAGGATTCTTCTCCTTCCTTTGTTGTTATTCATAGGTTTTGCCTTTTCACATCATCCAGGATTTTTAGGATATTTTATGATAGAAATATTTTAGATGTAATATTTTCTTTAACCTATGCCTTCTTCTATGGTATCTTTAATGCATGAGATTCTCTCTTGCATTTCTTGTATTCCATTGGCAAAGCTTACCTTAGTTCCTCTTTGAATTCCTAAATTTTTCATTTCCAGATTCCCTGTTTGTGATTTCTTTGTTGCCTTTATTTCCTCCTTCAGGTCTTGAACAGTTTTGTTTCCTTTTCCTGTTAATTTTTTCTTGGCTCTTTAAAAGGAGTTTGTTCATTTCTGCCATTACTAGTGTTTTCCTGTCTTTCTTGAAGTGATTTATTTATTTTCAAAGATCACCTGCTTTTTTCCTATATTTCTTTAAGGTTTTTATTCATTTCCTCTTTAAGGACCTCTATCATCTTTATCTTGTTGATTTTTAGGTCGTCTTGGGCTTCAGCTATGTTGGAATATTCAAGACTTGCTATAGTAGCATATCTAGGCTCAAATCCAGACTTATGGTCCTGGCTGTTTTTGATTGTGTTATTAGGCTGGTGTCTGCACATCTGATTTGGGGTGATTGTAGGTCTAAGTGCTTAGTTCTGGGTTTGTTGTTTCTGGTTACATGTTCCTTGGTATTTGTTTCCACTCTGAAATTTCAGAGAATGTCATGACTGGTTCCTGTTTTCTGAGCTACATAGCTGGTGTGTTTTCAGGGATTGCAAGTTCGGATGTAGTAACTAAGAGAAGGGACAGCATGAGGGTACAGTCAGCAGAATCCACAGTAGGTCACTATATCAGTCAAGGGTGGTTGCAGCTGGTATTCTGTTGAATCCCTAGAGACAAGCCTGAAAGTTTGGTTCTGGGGTTACAGAGAGAGTAGAGAAGGTCTATGAGCAGACTGCCTAGTCTTCTATCAGGCATAGCCTTTGGATAAGCAGGGCATGTCCACCTGATTTGGGGACCTAGCAATGCATTGGGGAGGGAGAGAAAGGAGTAATGGGAAAAATGGAATGGGAGATTCCCAGGATGCACAAACAAGAGTGAAGGGAGGCTGCAGAATTGGAGCCTTTCAGTCAGTTTGTGGAAAGCTGCTCTGGCAATAGGCTGGATTATTTCAAGGTTTTTTGGAACCTCTTTGGCCAACAACTCAATTAGATGTATCCCTATGCTGGTACTGGAGGCTTTGTTTGGTGACAGAAGATGTCCAATTGGGAATATATGTTCTCTAATATTTCTTTTAGATTACTTTCACATATGCGTTTAATTTGAAAACTTTCTTCTGTGTTCGCTTTCCATATAACCCCTCAAAAATGCTCCTTAATTTTATGTCTCCATATTCCCTTCAACATAGCCTCTCCCCTTTTTTCTACTTAATGATCCCATTCAAATTCCCTGCCTTCCATTGATATTGAATACATTACTCTTCCTTAAAGAGATCTGTTTCTTCAAATACCTTACTCAATACCTTCCTTAACTTTGTTATCATTGATGTAAGGGCTAATATCCACACATAAGAAAATAATGTGATATGTGTCTTTCTGGATCTGGGATACTTCACTCAGGATGAATTTTTTTCTAGATCCATACATAAGCCTTCAAATTTCACAAAGGGTTTCTGTGTGTTTGTATGTGTGAGGGTGTGTGTGTGTGTGTGTGTGTGTGTGTGTGTGTGTGTTTATTTGTGAGTGTGCAGGTGTGTGTGTTTTCTTTTTTCTTTTTTTTAGCTTTGATGTTTTATTATTAAGAAAATAGAAAGAGAAAAGAGATAGAGAGACAAAGGAAGAGGAAAAATTAGATAAGGAAAGCCATGACCACGTGGAAAGGGGAGAAAATGGAGAGACAGAGAGATAGACAAAGAAGAGGGCCTGAGGAGAACAAGAGGGAGAGAGCTGTGTGTGTTTTCTTAACTGCTGACTAATACTAAATGTGTAAATATACCACATTTTCTTTATTCTTTTGTTAGGGACATCTAAATTGTTTTCGGTTTCTCCTTATGATTATTTCAAATTTTGTATCAATATACAAAGATCCTTTTCAATTAAAACCTTAAATCTGTATTAATATATAAATTCTGTATCAATGTCAGAAATTATAACTTCAATTTTGAATCAATTATAAAGATTTCTACCAATGTAAGATTAATAATATTTTGTTTAAGAATAAATTTAATATCCTTTCCCTATTTGTCTATTTCTCTCAGCTAATGGCTGGGCATAGAGATAGAGACAGACCTTCAGGATTCCCAGGCATTTTGGAAACCCAAATAACATAATACAATAATTAAACCAAATCCACAATACTTATATGTAAAAATATAAATTCTTTGGAGAAAGAAAATGAAGAAAATAAAAGAAGGTGTAAAGATCTCACATATTCATAAATTTATGCAATCAATATAGAAAAATAGTGATTTTACAAAAAGCAATTTACATGTTAAATGCCATACCAGTCAAGATTCCAGCACAGTTCTTCCTAGATATTGAATGGACAATTATCAGCTTATATGAACACACACCACACACACGTGCACACACACACACACACACACACACGCACACACACACACACACACACACATACACACACAATAACTAAAACAATTCAAAGTAACAAAAGAAGCACTGGAGGTGTCATCATCCCTGATTAAGTGTTGTACTACAAAGCTGTAGTCATGAACACAGTAAATAGTATTGGCAGAAAAACTGACCCATACATCAATGAATTGAATTGAAGACTCACACATCTATGGACACTTGACATTTTTATATAAAATGTTTTTTAAAATGACATTTTCACCGGAAAATGGCAGCATCTTCAACAAATGGTTCTCATCAAATTGGATAACTACATAAAGAAGACTCTTAATAGATCCACACTTATCACCCTGCATGAACTCTACCCCAAATGGATCAAATACCGCAACAAAAAACTAGACATGCTAAACTTGATAGAAGAGAAGAGGTGGAATATCCTTGTACTCACTGGCAGAAGAGAAGACTTTTTGAGCAGAACACCACTAATAGTCACCACAATAAACAATAAATGGGACCTCATTTAACTGAGATGCTTCTGCACTGCAAAGGATACCTTATTTGGAAAAGACAACTTACTAATATGGGAAGTATTTTGACATATCCTATACAGGACTAATATATGAAATATATGAATAACTCAAGCAATTAAATAACAAGAAATCAAATATCTCAATTTAAAAATGGGATAAAGATCTTTCTCCTTCAGAGAAATGCAAATAAAAGTACTATGAGATTTCACTTTAAACATGACAGAATTGCTTAGATCTAAAAGTAAGTGACAGCTCATGGTGTCAAGTATTGGATAAGGATAACATTCACCAATTGCTGATGGCAATTACTAAGGAAAATAATAATTGATGTACTTTAACTTGCCTATGCAACTCATTTAAGAATATAAAGCTTAGACCAAGTCTTATAGCTGCTATTACAAACTGTGTTGGATGATTATGTAACACAAGGACCATATAGTAAACTCAAGGTTATATTAGATTCTGATTTAATTATAATAAAGTATTTTCAATATTATTCAAATAGAAATAACTAAGAGTAGTGTCTTTCATTTCAGGAACTCAGAACACTGGGGTGGGTAGGGAGGATCTTGCACTGCCACCCTCTGGAAATTAGAGCAGATTAACCTGTACAGCTACATGTAAGTATTTTTAATTGATTGGCTAGAGATATCCAAAGATATTGCACAATATTTGATGCTATTATGAAAGATGTTTCCCTTCAATTTCTTTTTCAGACCATTTGTCATTTGTATACAGAAGGGCTACTTATGAACAGGGATGGGCCAAAAGTCTGGAGGGTGGAAGCAGGGTATCCCACCAGGATATGCTTAGTCCCCTGGGAATGGGCAGATAATGAAGAGAGGCAACAGAAGAAGGTTTTTATAGAGTTAGAGATGAATTTGTGCATTAGACTTGGAGGAATGAAGAAAAAGATGAAAGTCTGCAGTTAGCAGACTTGATTCTCTGGTCAGAGTGACCTGTGGATTTCCAGGGAGTGCATCTAGTGCTTCTGAGCTGGGGTAAAGCAAAGAGAGGTGGTGGGGAGTTTAGGAGGAGATCTGAGGGATCTACTAGAGATGAGGTTTCAGAAGTGCTTTCTCAGAGATTCTGTTACAGTGCTAGGGGTGGGACTAAGGGATTTTGGCCTTAGAAGAACAGAGGTAGAGGTAAGGATGTGCAGTTAGTGAACCTGTCTCCACAGATGGAGTGGCCCAGGGAATGCTTGCTGGAGTTGTGGACTAGAAAAAGGAAGGAGTGATGGTGGGGGGGATCAGGAGGAGGGAAAGATCTGTTAGATCGTCTGGTGATGGGGGAGGGAGGAACTGCTGGAGTTTTTTTGTGACAAAGATATAAATTAGACTGGGTGATTTAATTTGGAGGAAGGTAGGAGAGGTGAAGGTCTGAAGTTACTCTCTCTGCTTCCCTGGCCATAGTGCTTGTGGATTTGCAGAGTGTGGGGGCAGGGAGAGGGTGTTGAGGAGTGACATAAAATAATGATCTGGGGAAAGAAGGTCTGGAGGGTGAGAGATGTGTGATACCCTGGACTGGAAGCAGGAGGGAAGAGGAAGCCTCCTAGAGGTCTGCTGAAAGATGGGAGTGGGCACTGAATTTGGAGGAGCTAAGGGAGATGTGACGATCTGGTGTTCATTAGCCTACCTGTTTAGCCTAGCAGAATCTATTGTGCTTCCTAGGGAGTATCTGGTGGAGTAGGTGCCTAGATAAAGAAGATTTGGGGGAGTAAATTTGGAGGAGATTGTCTGTGGAATTACTAAAATTGAGGTGTGGGGAGGTCTAAGAGATAGGCATGAGACAAGGGGGATCAAAGATATGCCATTGATATTCCTGTTTCTCTGAAAAGAGTGATCTATGGTTCCTGGGGAATGATTGCTGGAGTTGGTGGCTAGGTGAACCAAGGAGTGAGAAGAAACCTTGGAGGGGAAGTTCTTGGGATCTATTGAAGATGGGTGCAGGAGCCAAAGTGAGCCTGCAGCAGGTGTGTAGCTGCAGAGCTGAGTATGAGAATGGTGGAGTCATCTTGGATGATCAGAGGGAGACGTGAAGATCTACAGAGAGTTTACCTGCTTCCATGCCCAGCATTTCACTAAATGCTATTATTCCACCATTTTGCTACATATTCAGATCTATTCCACAACTAATATGCTGCAAATAGTGCTACAGTAACTATTGATGTGCAGATATCTCTGGCATAAACTAACTTGAAAATCTTTTAGACAAATACTTAGTAGTCTTATGGGTGGCAATATGCACAGCCTATCTTGCAATGAGCTAAGTCTTTATTACAATGTTTAGTATTTTTTGAAGCTATAAATTTGTTGTTACTTTAACTCTTAGCTATTCAGTAATTTGTTATTCAAGTTAATCTCTACTGTATGTAATTTTAAAACACCTTTACCATCATTTCTTTTAATGATGTGTCAAATTTTATTAGATAGGTAACATGGCCTAAAGGAATCAAAATTGTCCAGTCTTACTATAACACAGTTGTACTTTATTATTTAATTATTCAAAGGACTTAACTGCCATTTGGAAATGGAATTTTGGATTTTAAATACTGAATTTATATTTTAATAATTATGTGACTATATATACATGTATATGTACATACATATGAATATATATATATGATGTTTTAAGAGAGGGTCTCACAATTTAATATTAATATTAAAATGTTAATATAAAATATTAACATTATGCTTTAAAATGAAATGGAATATAATTTCATAGCACAGCATTAATAGAATGTAGATAATTTAATTCTATCAGTATTTAAATAAAAGAAAGCATAAACATAAAATTTATAGGTAATCATTGTTTATTTGCAGTATGATTTCATCTGAGTTAGTTTTTGTTAAATCAAAATACAGTAATCTGTAGAGTTTTTCCTAGTAATTGTTAAAGTAACTCTTAAATAACTCTTAATAATTCTTAATGTTTGTGGATAACTAGAAACACTAACATTTAGGAACATTTAACAATATCCTGGCATCAAAAATATACTTAAATATATACATGAATTATATTTCTCCTATTGAATGAAACAGGACACTGCGTGTACAATGCGTATAAATGAGAGAGGTTAGGGTAGAAACCAAGAAAGAGATAATTTCAAATATTTATTCTGAGTGATTCATAAGACAAAATAGAGCTCTTTGCATATTGTAGAAACAAAATGTAGAGAAAAAATAGTATAAGAAATTATTGTCAGATTCAGTAAGCAAAATATGAACAGATGTTAGCAAAGTGTTGTCATCATTTAAAAAAGGAAAAACCTGATGTGTTTTCCCTTATTTGGCTACATAAATAATTCAGATATCTGTTATTCTCTGCTTTATAGTTCTCACAGATTTCTTTAACTGTCCTGAGTCTTCCTCCTACTGCATTTCTATATTTGTTGTTACTCCTACTTGATAAACCATGTTGGCTCCCAAGTACTTCAGCATTTGTGCATTAGCTATTTTGCTGCTATCCACTAAGTTCTCTTTCTTCTTTGTGCATGTAAAATCATTTAGAGATATTGTGTTTTTCTAGACTCTAAACTGAGGTAGGCTGGAAAACAGCCAACTCAGTTTTAACCAAATTCTCAAGACAAAATAATGCTTCCTTAAAGTGAAAGCTTTTGAATACCACAAGTGTGTATTAAATTAAAGAGTTTTTGTTTTTTTTTTCCTCTGAGATGTTTTAATTAGATTAGGAGATTGGATGTGTTTTTCTCAGTCCTTCATTAGGTGCAATTTTTTTGCACACAACTCCATGGCATATACAATAAAACCTAGTTACTATTGGTATGCCAATGATATTTACAATTATAAAAGAATGAGAGGATGTAGAAATATCAGAAGAAAAAATAGAAACACCATGCCAAAAATGTCCCAATAAAAATAAATATAAAAGTAAAATTGTAGTTTGTTGTTGCTAACCTTAGAGGAATCCAGATAATTCTGCAACATATTTCCTGAACAATTAGCAATGAAGCGTGTTGAATGTATGCCAGTCTCCTGTTTGATTTTATTTTTGTTTAGAGTAGGTAAGTAGGAAATATGTATGTAAACTACTAACTCGGCTTATTTATTATAAAAACTAGGTGAACGTACTGAACAATTGTTTATTATGTAGGAAGACAGATTTAAAAACATGGATAACTTTCATTTAAGTTGATCAATCATTGTCATCAAAAATGTTACACACAATTATTTTCTTAGAAAAGATCAGTGTAAGAGTGATGTAGCATGTGGAATGGTATGGAGTATCTCATGCCAAATGCATTTCTAATCAGTCATGTTACATCATGGTTTAACACAATTTTGTGAAAAAAATTTTCATCCATGTATTAAACATCCTGCCATCTTTTGACAATTATAACTTGTTTATGTACTTCAGGTTTAAAATTAATCTTATGGAATTCATGGAAAACACGATTAAAATATTGACTCCTTTTCCAGGTGTGAATTTGAAATTTTCTGGATTATATATTTTCAGATTAAATTAATCTTCATCCAAGTGTTCTTTTGGAGAATGATGTAAATTATGAGGATGTTAGAATGTATATATTGCACAATAGTATACCTACAGACTAGTTGATCAAAATTTTATTATTTAATTTAGTACAAGTTATCTCTTTTTGTGAAATATTTACCATATCAGATTTACTTCAAGTAGAAACACTACCCTGTCATTACTACAATTTCCAAAGCACAACAGTATATGTTTCATCACTTGTCAAAATTTATGACAACTATAAATAATACATGAATAAATATTTAATCTATTTCAGTATTAAATTAGAAATAAATTTTTAAAGCTGTAAAAGTCAAATAATTAGCTGAAAATGACTGGTTATTATCTTAGTTGACTCTAGTAAAATATCATTAAGGCATAAATATTTCTCTTAAATTTCAAAGCTTTGAGTCTTTTTATTGCCTCATAGTTCACTAGAATTTCTAGTAATAATAGTAAGAAAAAAACTTTTTCCTGTTTCTTATTTCAAATTTTAAAATATCTTAGCTTCCTACTATTTTAAAAGACTGTATTTGTGCTTTCACAAGCATGGCCATGGTTATTTAAAACACATTGCTTTTATACTTGATTTCTTGAAAGACTGTAGCATAACTGGTTGTCACCATTATCAAATTCAATAAATTTTCCACACGTCTTTTGATAATGCTATACTATTACTTTTTCTCAATGTTATATGTCACATTTTCTTATTGAAATACACAATGTAATGTTTGCCTCTTAGAAATTAACTGATTACCTTTTAATGTGATACAAAATAACCTCATAATGTCCCTCAGACATTGGCAGAAATAGATATCTAATGACAGACATCTCCATGTACAAGAAAAACTATTTGAAAATGAAATTTAAAAAATTATACCTATACAACAGCATGAAAATAAAAACCAAGGAGGGAATTTTTCTTCGGACATATAAGATCTGAGCTCGTGCAGGTGAAGGGTAAAGTAAGTAGCAAAGGACAAAAAGGAGCAAGAACAAAAGTGAATAAAAATGTTTTGGTTCAAGGTACAAATCATAATGAACCTACATTTATGGTTTAGAAAAAATAATTCAGAATTTTAGCATTATTGATGTCTTTATAGTCCTCACACATAATTTTAAGGTACAGTGGCATTCTTATGAAATTAAAATGAAGTACTATTTTTACAGTTCAAGATGATTAGAGCAAGATTTCTATGACTCTATAAATAATCTGCAAGGGCCAAGTCACCTTCAACAAGGAGAACAGAGCAAGAAGCTCCAGAATATATGAACTTATAACACATTCGAAGTAGAGAAACAATGCACAGAAATGTAGATCTATAGATAAAGTGGAGAGTCTATAAATAAACTTATTCATGTTATGAATTTCTATTTAATAAAGGCAACAAAAAACTAATTGTTTTTTTTTTTTTGTTTTTTGTTTTTTTTTTTTTTTTTTGGTTTTTCGAGACAGGGTTTCTCTGTATAGCCCTGGCTGTCCTGGAACTCACTCTGTAGACCAGGCTGGCCTCGAACTCAGAAATCCCTCTGCCTCTGCCTCCCAAGTGCTGGGATTAAAGGCGTGCGCCACCACCGCCCGGCAGAAAAATCAGTTTTATAAGAAAACAAATAATAGTGTATATGCATCTGCAGAAGCATAAACTGAGTCCCCCTCGTTCCCATTTTATAAATCACCACACATCAAGATTTATGTGTAAGAAAATAAAATGCAAGTTATACAAGAAGAAGACTGGAAAGATAATTGTCAAAACTGATACTGGCAAATTCTGTGAATGTGAGCACAAATGGGTAGGCAGCAAACTCAAATATTGATAAATAAGATTACATTAAACTCAAAAGTCCTGTCTATAATAGTTAAAAAGCTTCACTGCAATCATTTTGTTTGGTTTCAGTTTTTACCTGTTTGTTTTCTGAGAAAAAGAAAAGGAAGGTATGGATCAGTGAAGGAGTAGGAGGGTCTGGGACAAGATGCTGGAGGAAAGTCCACGATCAAAATATATAGCATGAAAATAATTCATTTTTGTTAAAAAGAAGAAAAAGAAACTTCCCAATTCCATTCTTTCTAGAAAATGGCTTTGGTGTAAAGAACCACTGTTCCCTGAAATGAATTTAAATAAGTCAAGTGAGAAAACAAAACAAAACAAATCATTTCGTTTGTCATGTATAGCAGCAACAGATATCTCATAAATGAGAATAAATAGCTTTGGGAGCTTCTTATTACTAAGCAATAAATACAGTTCAAGTTTTCTTGTAGTAAGTAACATGCTCTTTCCAGAATCAATTGCAAAACCATGCTGCTTTTCTCATTGCATTATATATATTGACACAAAATTTTATACAAGGTTGGTGTTTAGGAACATACATTTATGTACTGTTTAATTTAATGATAAATGATTGTTTAACAGACTGTGCATAGACTGTCAGAGAGTTTTATTTGTTCTGAGTATCCACAATATCATCCGCTATGTAAATAAATCATATAGTCATCAACATATACAGTAATGAATACATTATGTATTACCATAATATGAAATTAAATACAATTGTTAGCGACCTTTTCTAAAAGAATAGCTTATTTTATGAGGGGAAGATCACTTGAACATATTTAGATGTTGTTGCCACATTGCATTTTTCTACCACATGACAAAGATAAAAGCTTTATAGTGAATCTAAGAAAATCAACATGGTTTTATATTATGAATGCATTACTTTTATTTTCTCATTTAAGCCCAGTATTACTAAATTGTTATTAAATGTTTTGCCTCGTTTTCCATTCTAATGAGAACTGGAGTGTCTTCTGCCAGCATAGATTCTAAGTCTTGGCAAAACATGACTTAACTTGCAGGGCTTACATGTTTTCTTAAAAATCTTCCTATGATGGGGGAACTCAGGTTCTTCAGCTTTGCTTAGTCCCTGTTTTCACCTTGTTCCTTATCTCTATCATTTGACTCGAGCATCCCCTACTAATTCTTCAGCTACCCTTTTGTCATGATTGTTACAGCTAATGCTAACATGATAGCTTTGGCCACCTTCCTGTCTTCATATCACCAGCTAAGCTCACCCTCCTCCAATAAATGTCATATGACAAAAAGAGCAGGATACTTGTGACTAAGACTATAAGATTAAACTATATATAACAGCAATGCCGTGTCTGGTGAGTTTCTTTTTCCCTGCCAATTACATGATACTTGAATACTTATACTCTAGAAGCAATGACAATTGTCTGACTATGAAAAAGAAGACTTAGTTCAGAAAGGATACATGTATGATTCAATGTCTTTCACAGATGATTGAAATTATGTATGTTTGACATTCCTTTACTGCTTATAATCTTATGATTTAATGTATCTTTATAAGTATGTATCATGGAAAAACTCCTATATTTTACTAATCTTACCATGAGATATTTCTTTTTTTTTTTATAAATTTTATTTTCTAAGTTTTTTTATTTACATTCCAAATCATTTCCCCTTTCCCGTTTCCTCCCTCCCCGAAACTCCCATAAGCCCCCTTCCTTC
The DNA here is from genome assembly GCA_036184795.1 of Tokudaia tokunoshimensis. Taxonomy (NCBI): domain Eukaryota; kingdom Metazoa; phylum Chordata; class Mammalia; order Rodentia; family Muridae; genus Tokudaia; species Tokudaia tokunoshimensis. Next base: position 17,622,019 of record BTHU01000011.1, read on the forward strand.
CCTCTTTTCCCCATTCAACCCCCTCTCCTTTCTCTGTCCTGGCATTTCCCTACATCCAGTCGTTCCAGGACCAGGGGTCTCTCCTTCCATCTTCTTGGAAATCTATTGATATGCGAATTGTGTCTAAGGTATTCCGAGATTCTGGGTTAATATTCCTTTATCAGTGACTGCATATCATGTGTGTTCTTTTGTGATTGGGTTACCTCACTAAGGATGATATTTTCAAGTTCTGACCATTTGTCTAGGAATTTCGTGAATTCATTGTTTCTAATTGCAGAGTAGTATTCCATTGTGTAAATATACCACATCTTCTGAATCCATTCCTCCATTGAGGGACATCTGGGTTCTTTCCAGCTTCTGGCTATTATAAATAAAGCTGCTATGAACATAGTGGAGCATGTGTCCTTATTGCATGCAGGTAAAGCCTCTGGGTATATGCCCAGGAGTGGTATAGCCAGATCCTCCGGGAGTGTCATGCCCAGTTTTCTGAGGAACCGCCAGACTGCTTTCCAGAGTGGTTGTACCAGCTTGCAATTCCACCAGCAGATATTTCTTAATAGATATTTTATTTAATAATTAATGTGCTTCAAATGACTTCATATAATAATTAACCATAGATAAAATATCCCAAAGTATTAATTCCCTTTCCCTATTTCCACATAATACTTTTCTTTGTTTCACATAATACTAAAATGTATCAAAGATCAAAATATGGTTATCCAGTGAGCTAAGAAGCAAAAACCACAATATAAGGAATAGTTTTTGTGTAAACATTTTATTATTTTAAGGTTTAAAATGTTTTATATTGCATATAATATTAATTTATTAACTTATTACCATGTCAAGCCAGATGGTGGATGCAGAGGTAGGTAGATATCTGAGTTTGTTACCAGAACAGCTTTGAAAAGTGAGATCCAGGACAGCTAAGAGTACATACTGTGTTAAAACAAAAAAAAAAAATGTTACCATGTCATATTAAATATACACATACTGTTGTGGAGTAATAATTTTTATCATATAGGCATATAAGCAGATTCAAATATATACATATATATATGTACACACAAATATATATTTACACATGTGCATATGTGCTATAAATATGTGTGCATATATAGAGATATATAGTGATAAACTGACTCTTTTAAGAAAACATTTGCACAATTATGACAATGTAAATGTATATCAAAATTTTTGAATCACATTTTTAAATTTTAAATTTTTTATTTCTCTGTTTTTGGCTGGGTGTGTTTGTCCCATGACCAATCCTGTCATAGTATATATCTGAGTTCCAGAAGAAAATTAGTGATAGTTTTCTTCTTCTACACCAAGTGTTCCAAGGGTACAGTACAGTTTGACAGGATTGAAGGCTGGCATCTATATCTGCTGAGCCATCTTGTTGCTCCAACACTCACAATTTTAGAGAGTAGATAATTTAATAGATGATCAATATATTTTAACTACAGGTGAATTTAGTAATAAAAGATACATGTAAAAGCCAGAATTTGTATAAAAACTAGCAGTAATTAATTTTTTAATTTTAATAATTAATTTTCCAATACCAGATCAGGTTCCCCTCCCCCACCCACTTCACCTCACCTATCCACTTTCCCTTCCAGGTCCCTCCCTCCCTTCCCACTTGTGATTGATCTCTTCTCCCTCCCATGCGGGACTGGGGTGTCCTCACTTTGGCACTTCAGCTTGGTGCACATTTTGAGTTCTGTCGACTGTATCTTGCGTATTCTGTACTTTTTATTATTATTTTTTTGCTAATATCTACTTAATAGTGAGTACATACCGTGCATGTTCTTTTGGGTCTGAATTACCTCATTCAGGATGATATTTTCTAGTTCCATCCTCTTGCCTGCAAAATTCAGGATGTCCTTGTTCTTAACAGCTGAGTAGTATTCCATTGTGTAAATGAACCATATTTTCTGTATCCACGTGGTTCATTTTTATTTTTTTAAAAGCAAACATCTACTTAAATTTATACACATGGAATGGAAATGCTTTGGGACAACTAATGATTTCTACAATATCAACATAGTTCTAATGGGAGAACAGAAAGGATAAATGTCGCCTTATCTAAAGAGAACATGAGATCTTATCATTTTGATTCATACTTTTATTAATAAAATGAGTTAAACAAAAGCATAATAATATTTTTAGAAGATCTGAAAATCAAAACATTTTTCTCTATTTACATGTTAAATTGTTCAGAATACGGCTCTCATGAGATGAAAAATATAGTGTTCAAATACTGCAGGAAAAATTTAAAGCAAAGTTGTGTAACTTTAGCTAAAATGAACTTATAAATTGGAGTTACACTATCTACTGCCACTGACAGACAATTTATTATTATGAATATATTGTTAATATCAGCTCTCAAGGCAAAAAAGCTATAGCATTTAAAAAGTAAATAGAAACTAATTTTACTCATCAGGTTTAGCTTCTTAGATGCAATGTGAGGGGCATATTGACTTTCCTAAAGCCTTTGAGCTGATCCTACTTTTTTCTTCATAATTCTTTATATTTTTCTTTTCAGCCCTAATCTAAATTAATTTAAGCCTGCTCTGCTTCAAATTTCTAAGGAAGAAGGCCCAACATCCACATATCACTTCAGTGCTTTAAAGTAAAAAATGTATAAGCACAAAAAATCTTATGTCCATTTAAAACGACAAAGCAAAGTCATTCAATAATTGAATTCAGATGTAGAAAATATTCATGCCTTTTATTATCATCTCAAAGATGGTTATTGTTTCACTCATGAGAGCTGTTATGTAAATAGAGGTTTGTAACAAAGTTAAAAAGAAAAGATAATATAATGACCAGAGCATAGAAGTATGAAGCTGAAGTAGGTAGGAAACTATGTTATTATAGGACCGTGAAAATTGCTGGCAATTAAGACAGTACAAAAGTGATTTTTAATATATTTCAATAATATTTTAGAAGATCTCTGAATCAAAATATTTTTTCTGTATTTATATATTTAGTTGTTTAGAACAGGAATCTCATGAGGTAAAAAATGTAGTATTCAAATACTATAAGTATATTACCTAAGACTGTAGAAATTCAAATGGCCTAGAAAATCCTATCCACCCTAGTAATTACCCATGCACTGAGGCTAGTCACCTCTTGAACAAGAGCAGGAGGCTGGATCTGTTCAGTGAGTCATTAGCAGTGATAAAATAAGCAAAAGATCTAACAGATTTGAGAAAAAAACAGATAGTTTTAATAAACTGAATTAGATTAAAGTTTGCATGAAAAAGGCCAGGACAGAGACAGAGAAGCGTCCTAGGAAGCAGAGGACCATGGATGGAAACTAAGCAACTTTCACAAAAGCACTCACAGATAACATTGCAATTTGAAAGTGAGGTTGTCTACAATTTGCAGAGGAAGAAACCAGGAGAACTTCTTCGTATATTTATGTCACTGTGTTCAGTCTATGATTCCCTTCTTTTCTCCTACAACTTGATCCACAGGTAAGAAAAACAAAGAGAGCAGAGGCCTGAAAAATCACACTAGGGAAACCAGAAATATAGTGAAACACATATATGAATATTATACTTAAACAATGTTGGGGTATTTGAAAACTAATTAGGAATATAATTAAAATATCAAGGGTTCAAGTATTAAAAAAACATGCAATTATCTCATTTTGTTGTGGCAATTAACAATTACTTTATTTTGCACTTTTGGCATGAAATCATCTCTTGACACTGCCCTTAAATGCTATGAAAATAGATTTATAGCTGTGCAGGCATGGTGGGCACATAATGTAGTTGTGCTAATAATACTGAGAGGATTTATACTGATGTCAAAACACATTTATTTTGATATTTTGTTTCTAATGTGACAGAATCTACTGATTTTTGCTTCTACTTTTATATTGTGTTTTAATTTTCGATAAATAAACTTTAGAGATCATACTGAAGTTTTATATGTGTTTGGTGCTTGCAGTCATGTTTCTAGTAAAATAATTGTGAAAAAAGGCGACAGTCTCTGTGACAATTCCAGAAATTCCTATTATTTTTCCTCACAGTGCATTGAACAATCAATATTGAATATTTACAGATAAAAATGGAGATTAATATTTAAAGTAACTAAAAATTCTAAATTTGACTCAATACTACTGAACAAGTCTAATTTGATAGGTTTTAAATAAGTTTGGAGAATAAAAGCAAGCGATCTCATTAAAACTCATCTTGACATTGGAGAGAAGGGTAAAGCCCTGGACACACAAACCTGAGGACCTGACTTTGAATTCTAAGAACCATGGAAAGCCAAGGGAAAGTGTGCAATACCCATGTTTCTTTGACAAATCACAAGCAGGGCAAAGACGCAGGAAAGTGAAGTTCCAACCAGATTGCCTGTGGAATACACAGCTGTAAACAACAACTCCCCTGTGGCAAGCAAGTAGGAAGTTACACAAGGACAGATGAGGTAATTCTGACCACTATCCATAGACAACGACATGGGAGTGCCTACACATTCAGCTAATCAAACTGGCAAATACATATCCCATGCAAGTACATGCCCACTCACAAATAGATTAAAAGTAAAAAATAATTTTGCAAGTTTTGCCCAAATATTTCATTGTATAGATGTACTCGTTAAAAATAGTGTACAAAATGTTTTAATGGCTTAGCTTGAAAATTTTATGAAATGTGAACACAATACTTTGAATATTTAGAGTTTGAAATCACATGAAGTAGGGGGTTAGAAACATTAAAGGCTATATTAATTATACTTTCCCAAGCTCATATTATAAAAAATTTTGGACCTAACATACCTAGTTGTAACAAACAGAAAACAAAACACATAGTGTTTTTGAGAATTCTATTTTTTCATAACCATTTCATTCATTGTATTGTGTCCACTTCAATGTTGTATAATTATTAATTCCAATAATAAATTGGTTTTTAATTATTGATGGAAATCACAGAAAGTTAGTAAATATTAAGCAACCATTTCATATTAAAGAAAAATGTCTTAGAATTTTGAAGGCAGTAATCATTTTTATCATTTGATTTACGTTTTCCTAAATTATCAGTGTAAGCATAAAAGGGTTAGTAAAATATTATTAGATCATTTGATACTAATTCTCAGTTGTGAGTCAAGACAGAGAGATATTGTCATGGATTGCATAGTGCTCCATTAATATAGATTTTAGATTTTTTCACAAGAATATATAAAATGTAAAATATTAAAAGGGTTATTTTAAATATGAATGTGACTAATAATAACACAATATCCTCATGTGATTTCGAATATGGCATCATAGTGTCAGCGAATAAGCCCCTCAGTATTCAAGACTCCATAAATTCAAGTAATTTAGTTTCAAGGTGTTTAGTGACTAGTCTGCTAGAGACCCGGCTTGGGTCTTGTTTTATGGATTTTCAAATATGTTCAAACTGTGAAACTAAGCTTAGGAAGAATTTAGTATCACCGAATATTTATTATCTATTGTCTGATTTGCAGTATATTTTATCAGAATCAATTTAAAAACAATAATCATACATTAACCTGACAGGAATCAATGCGGTGTAGAACAAAAGGAAATTACCATAGTGCTATAGAGTTAGTTCAGCAGTTAAAAGTTTGGGTTGCACTTCCAGAGGACCCAGTTCATTTCTAAAGTACAACTGTCAGTAACTCCAGTTCCTGGGTATTTGGACTGTCTAGAAACTGCCTTACACTTGTTACATATATGTGCATGCAGACAAAAAAATGTAAAATATTCAAATGTACATGCAGATAAACAAATGTAAAAATGTAAATTAAAAAGAGAAGTTACCAACATATATTTATCCATTTACTATTTCATAAATTATCAAGATACTACCTTTAACTTTGAATGAAGTGTTAGTCATTAATTTTAATACATAGTATTTAATCATTCTCCTAGTGTTTCTGTTCTGGTGAATAAAAACCAAGACAATGGCAACTGTTATAAAGAAAAACATTTAATTGTGACTGACTTATAAGTTCAGGCCATTGTCATCATGACAGGAAGCATGGTGGAACACAAACAGACTAGGTACTAGAGAAGGAGCCAAGAGTTCTATCTGTATGAGCAGGAAGTGAAAGTAACTGGGTGAGGCCTAAGCATTTGAAACCTGAACATATCTAAAACCATCTGGTCCTGTGCTTTTTTTGGTTGGAAGATAGGGAAATTTAAATCAAAACAACCCTGAGATTTCACCTCACACTTGTCAGAATGGCTAAGATAAAAAACTCAGGAGACAGCAGGTGCTGGAGAGGTTGTGGAGGAAAAGGAACACTCCACCTCTGCTGGTGGGATTGCAAGCTGGTACAACCATTCTGGAAATCAGTTTGGTGGTTCCTCAGAAAACTGGGCGTAATACTACAGGAGGACCCTGCTATACCACTTCTGGGTATATACCCAGAGAATTCTCCAGCATTTAATAAGGACACATGCTCCACTATGTTCATAGCACTATGTTCATAGCTATTTATAATAGCCAGAAGCTGGAAAGAACCCAGATGTCCCTAAACGGAAGAATGGATACAGAAAATGTAGTATGTATACATAACGGAGTACTCTTCATCCATTAAAAACAATGAATTCATGAAATTCTTAGACAAATGAATGGAACTAGAGAATATCATGCTGAGTGAGGTAACCCAATCACAAAAGAGCACACATGGTATGCATTCGCTGATAAGTGGATATTAGCCTAGAAACTTGGAATACCCAAGACACAAGTCATATATCAAATGATGCCCAAGAAGGAGGAAGAACAAAGTATGGATCCTTGGATCCTTTGTAGAAAGGGGAAAAAATACCCACAGAAGAAGATACAAAGACAAAAGTCTGAGCAGAGTCTGAGGGAAAGACCATCCAGAGACTACCCCACCCAGGGAGGCATCCTATATACAGTTACAGAACCCAAACACTATTGTGGATGCCCACAAGTGCTGGCTGACCAGAGCTGGATATAGCTATCACCTGGGAGGCTCTCCTAGTGCATGACAAATACAGAGGGAGACACTCTCAGCCAGCCATTGAACTGAGCACAGGGTTCCCAATTGGGGAGCTAGAGAAAGGACCCACGGAGCTGAGGGGCTTTGCCGTAACACAAGAGGAACAACAATATGGGTCACCCAGTACTCCCATAGATTCCAGGGATAAAACCATCAACCAAAGAGTACACATGGAGTTACCCGTGTCTATAGACACATAGGCAGCAGAGGATGGCCTTGTTAGACACCAAAGGGAGGAGAGGCCCTTGGTCCTGGAAAGACTTGATGCCATAGTGTAGAGGAACACCAGGACAGGGAAGTGGAGGAGGGTTGCCTGGGGAAGGGAAGATGGCTTATGGGATTTTCGGGGGAGGGGTGAACCAGGAAAGGGGACAACATTTGAAATGGAAATAGGGAATATACTTAAAAAAAAATAAACTGAGTGCAGCGTCCCCAATGGAGGAGTCAGAGAAAGGACTAAAGGAGCTGAAGGGTTTGCAACCCCATAGGAAGAACAACAATATCAACCAACCAGACTCCCGAGGGACTAAGCCACCAACCAAGGAGTACATGTGGCTCCAGCTGCATATGTAGCAGAGGATTGCCTTGTTAGGCATCAATGGGAAGAGATGTCCTTGGTCCTAAGAAAGATAGATAGATGCCCCAACCTAGGGGAATTGAGTGCGGGGAGGCAGGAGTGTGTAGGTGGGTGGAGGAACACCCTCATAGAAGTAGAAACATGTGGAGGGGGGAGGTGATAGGGGATTTCTGGGAAGGGGGGAAACCGGGGTAAGGAGATAACACTTGAAATGTAAATAAATTTTAAAAAATTAATAAAAAGAAAATGTTAACTGAAAAAAAAAAGAGAAAAGAAAAGAAGCCTCCACATCCACCTCTTAGTGACTCACTTCCTACCACAAGGCAATTCCTTGAAGAACAAACCTCCTAGTAGTAGAGAACAAAGCTAATAGTAACACATCATATGAAGCTAAGGGGGCTATTTTCATTCAAACCTCGGTGTTCTAGTCCCCAGCACCCATTGGCTTGTAGCCAGATCATAATATGGGAATGTATTCAGTCTCACATCAAAAGTTTCCAAGCCTTTTCTAAGCCCAAAATCTCTTCAGGGACTCATGGAAATTGTTTAACTGTAACTTCTGAGAAATTAAAAAATGCAAAAGCAGATTACATATTTTCAGCATAAAATGGAATAGAATAGATATTAACTTTTCAAAAGGGAGAACATTTAGTAAATGAAGTATAGTGAAAATATACTGGACTAGACAAGAGTGAAAACGAGTTGGCCAGACTCTAGACTCTGCATCTCTGTGTGTGATAGTCAAAGTGCTCTTCAGATCTTCAAGTCCTTCTAGCTTTTTTAACTGCAGCATACTTCTTTCTGTTGGGCTATTTTCACTTTCTGTTAGTAGCTTTCCTCCACAGACAGCCTACAACTCTGGCACATCTAGCATCTTAAGGTCTGCCCAGCAATCAGGCTTCTCTTTCATAGCTTCACAAAATGGCCTCTGAGACTCCATGAAGGGATATTCCTGACACACATGCCCAGTTCCAGAGGATCATGGAGGGATTTTATATAACTCCTTTCCTGTATCCTTGACAAAGCCATATGACCAAATCAGCCAAGTTCTGCTGCTTGCTGGGGCTACAACATGACCTAACATTCAAATACAATTTCACAGCTTTTTGTTTTTAATGGCTTCCTTGTTGTATAAGTTTGGCTGCAGTAGAACTCACTGTAGATCAAGCTGGCCTTGAACTTGGAGATCCACCAGCCTCAGTATTCTGAGTGCTGGGATCAAAAGTATATACCACTATGTCTTCCTCTAAACTTTTCTTCCTTTTCTTTTCACTTTTCTTTAATTCCTTTGTACAAATTGGAAGCTTAGCTGGGTGGGAGCTTGCTCTGAGGTCACCAGCCCCTCTACTTAGCATCAAGCTTTTCTTGAATCTCTTTACAGATGTTCTCTTTTTTATCTCACACTGTACATTTTGTATTTTTTTCTTGCTCAGCTTGCTTTATAAAATTGTAGATCTGCATAAGACGGTCCACTAATAACCATATGACAAAACCTAAAAATAGGCAGTATCATAGTCAATACTAGAGTGTTTGAAGTCTCTGCAAATGCAATTAATTCAAAACTCATCAATTTAGCCTCAGACAGACTTTTCAGACAAGGGCAAATATCACCCAAAATATCACAAGAATGATCTCTAGGTCACATACTAATATTATTCTCCTCTGAAAGGTCTTGAGCCTGGCATTCATTGTTCACACATTTCCCAGCAACACTGTCTTCTTTGTTTCTCCTTGGACGGGTCATTAAGCACTGCTTAAAATATTCCGCTGCTTCTTAATCCAAAGTTAAAAATTCAGCATTCTTCTAAACAAAAGCATGGGCAGGCCTAGCACACTAACATACCAGTTATCTTAGGATTTCTATAGCTGTGAAGAGATAACATGACCATGGCAATTCTTATAAAGGAAAACATTTATTTGGGGGCTGACTTACAGTTTCAGAGGTTTAGTCTATTATCATCATGGCAGGAAGCATGGATGAGCATAGGCAGACATGGATTGGAAAAGGAGTCAAGTATATCTGGATCATCAGGAAGAATAAAGAATTTAAAAGCTCAAAGCGTATCCCCAGTGACATACTTTCTCTCATAAGGCCACAAGTACTCCAGTGCACCTAATCATCTAACAGTGCCACTGTCTAGGAGCCTATTGGGGCCATTTTCATTCAAACCACCACAATCATGCATAATTCAGCCTATTTAAGTTGTTTGATTAAGCAAAAATTGTTACACTTTGAGAACAAATTTCTATAATGTGAACTTCACTTTTCTTCTGTCATAATTACAAATTTATTGTGGTCCTGACACAAAATTCAAATAAAAGTGATAGATTTATTTTTGTTAATTTGTTTTTAAATAAAGCATTAAAAAAATTTCAAAAAGCATAAAAATGATCTCATATAAGTACAAATAATATCACGTGATTGATTGGCTTCAACACAGTTATGAATGGTATTTAAAGAATAATTGACAGTTGATCTGATTTGACTTTTTCTTTAAAGTGACCAGGTAAAAACCTTTACCCAGTGAGAAAATACTATTTATTTGTGGAATATAAGATTGATTTTATTATGTTGTTTGTAATAGTAAATTCCTAAAACACATTGTATACATATATGGTATAACATAAATCCACTTACTGTTTACTATTTCTCTCTGTGTGGGTCTCTCTCTCGTAGATGTCATGCTCATTTTCAACAACAACAAAACTGACTAGGAACTTTAAAGGACAAGAGGACCATAGAGAAAAGGAAAGGAAAGAAGTCACCTTTGATACAGTTTTTATGACCATGAGAAATTAAAAATAAATATGACTAACATGCCAATGACCTGTAATGATAAACACAATCCCTAAAGCAGACAGAGAGATGAAAAACACTCTTGAATAAAATGGGAATAAAATACACTTTATCAGATATAAAGTAGATGAATCGTTTTTGTTACAGGCTTAAATTGTAACAAACAATATATTTTTCTTAAATCTTTCTTTGAGACACCATGGAAAACTTACGAGTACACATGGAGAACATATGATCACAAAATGGACACAACACAGAAGCATCAATGTCCACAGCTAATGCTGGAGCTGGAGTTCTGTGCTTGACATGATACAGGGGCTGGAGGAAGGGACTAGAATTCTTCTCCTTCTTCCTCACCTTTACTTTCAACAGAATCCAGACCAACCTCCTCAAAATCCTTCTCTAGGGAAGCCATGTCCTTATGGGCATGTGAGGACTCCCCTTCCTCCATGCCCTCATCTACACACCAGTGCACAAAGGCCCACGTGGCATACAACAGATCAAACTTGTAATCTGGGAAAGTCGTGGCCTTAGCAAGGCCTGCAGAATTGCTCAGCATGCATACAGCTCTGAGGACCTTGGTCAGCACACCAACAGGTACCAGAATGAGAGGCTGGTAATTAATGCCAACCTTGAAGCCAGAACCTTGATGCTGTGCTTGGTCTTGATGGTGGCAATAGCAGAATTGACATCTTTGGGAACCACATTACCATGGTACAGGAGTCAGCAAGCCATGTATTTAAGATGAAGAGGGTCACCTTTCACTATCTCGTTGGCTGACTCTAAGTAGGTGTTGGTAATCTCTGCTACAGAAAGCTATTCATGGTGTGTTTTCTCAGCAGATGAAAGACAAAATTTGGTAAATAAGTTGGTTAATATTAGTATAAGTTGATCACTCAATTTCAAGATTTCTTCAACAGATGTCAAAGATGGTCTCATTTTCTACAATGAAGGCACAATCAGAATACCCCAGTGTGGTATGGGTGGGGAGGATAGAATTGTTGTACTCAGCCACAGTTGTGGAAACCTGGGGTGGTCAAGGGGGCTGGGGAAATTGAGAAATCCATCTTGAATTTCTTTCTGTAGTTAACAGAGAGATGCTCTATCAAAAGGGAGATGAACCCAGTTCCCCAGCCAAAGATCTGGAGAATCAAGAAGCATTGAAGACCTATGTACTGGTCAGCAGCTTGAGAAATCAGTCCAAGCCAAAGTCAATAATCTATTTGCAAATGGTGTAGTGGCTACGGGCGTAGTTATTGGCAGCATCTTCCTTGCTTGTGATGAGCTACTCAGGGTGGAAGAACTGGCAATAGGTACCAATATGAACTACATCAATATGTGTGGGTTTCGGGTCTACGAGCACTGTCCGGGGAACATGCTTGCCAGCTCTTGTCTCACAGAAAAAGTTGTTGAAACAGACAGCTCCTATTTCAATGATATTGACATTTGGCATCTGGCCATCAGGCTGGACGCCATGTTCCAGGCAGTAGAGCTCCCAGCAGGCATTGCTGATCTCTGGACACAAGCCTGGCCAAAGTGAATGGAGATGCACTCATTCATTATAGCTACAGGTTATAAAGCTGTGGATGACAGAAGCAGAAACCAGGTCCTGGTTATTGTTCCAACAACTAAGAGTCAAGGTAATTAACACAACGAAGTCAACTGCAACAAATACTAATCAAATTTCTTTCTTGGGACCAGAAATAGGAATAAAACTTAGAGCAACAATAAGGAGATGGAGTAGAGAAAAAGATGATTACTGAGTACATTAAGTTACCTGCAGATACAGGGTTGGTACAACTTTAATATGTCTTAGATCCTTATATGGATTAGCAACAACTTAATGAAATCTAGAGTTACAAAATATCTGAATGCTATAGATAAATTCATATCAAAAACAGTTGAAAATATATATTCACACAGAGTTTGAAAACAAATATTGATTACATAATTATCATGGTAGACAAAAGGTGAGAAAATAAAATAAAATATACTAAAATAATGAATTCTAAATGAAGTTTAACTATATAAAATAGTTTATACATAATTACATATTTAATATATATAATATAGCTCATATGTAGTTGTATATAACATTAATTATAAAATATATTAAAATGAAGGATTCTCAAGGTAGTTTATGATATCTAGATCAGCAGGCAGTAATAACAAATTTGTTAAAATACATTGAATACATGCACAGCATAAATAAATTCACTCACTATTTACTATTTATCTGTGTGTGGTATGTCTGTCTTTACAATGTAGTTTGAATTTGTGCTGACTTAGTAAAATGGTAATTGTAATTTTGGTCAACCACAAGAGGAATGAATATGAATTATATACTACATTATTTATAAATAAAATATTAAAGTTGTAGGACTTGTGTTACCAAGTCATCAGTTGGTGGTGAGCATTACATGGTCACTTGTTGTCTGCGTTTTCCTTGGTTGTGGTTTCCTGTAAAGGCCTTTTTCCGATGCAAAAAGTTGCTTCTTTGATGAGGTGTAAAGCCTATATTATCTGAAGGTATACAAATAAATATTTACAAAGTAGTTGGAATTCATGCTGGCTTAGTAAATGGTAATCATAAATTCTCCTTCAAGATCCTGACTAGGCTTCTATTTTTACTTATGAAGAAATTCAAGTTTATCTAGATTTTATAAATATACTATGTCTGAATGTGCAAAATTAAAAATTATATGGGGTATTGTAGATTAAATTTTTGAAGTCAAGCAAACCACAAATCACAAATTTAATATTTGTTGAATGATGACATAAAATATGTTAAGTAATAATAGGATTTGCATTATTTGACTAGCAAAACATTCTTTTAATGACAAGTACTGACTAAATTAAACAAGAAAAGATTCAAAACATTTCTAAGTTCTTTATGTAAATCAGAGCAGGGCTAAGAGCTCAATAACTACAACAACTAGTTTGTAAGATATTTGTTAAAAAGTAAAGTTCTGTGGCCAGGTATGGAGAACTTTCCAGTAAAATTCAAACAAAGAAAGGTCAGTTTTTAAAAGGTAGCAAAACTGTCTCATATGGCCTTGTGAATTGCCATCTGTAGTTTGCTGGATACTGTCTACATCAATGGGACAGAAGCTGGAGTGGTCTGAGAAGAGGAAACCTCAACTGAAAAATAAATGTCTCTATAAGATCAGGCTATAGGTAAGCCAGCAGGATATTTTCTTAATTAAAGACTGATATGAGAAGGTCCACTTTATTGTGAGTAGTGACACCCCTGAGTTGATAATCCTGAGTCCTATATGAAAGCAGGCTTAGCATACCATAAGGACAAAGCCAGTAACAACACTCCATTCTCCATGGTCTTTGCATCAGGTTCTACCTCCAGGTTTCTGTTTGAGTTACTGCCCTAATTATGTTTGATGAAGGGCTGTGTCTTAGAGTATCCATTGCTGTGAAGAATAATTATAACCAAGGCAACTCTTACAAGGGACAACATTTAATGGTGGCTGGCTTAAAGTTTCAGAGGTTGAGTCCATTATCTTTATGGCAGAAATCATGGCAGCATCCATGCAGATATGGTGTTGAGAAGGAATTGAAGAGTTCTGCATCCTAATTCAAAGGCAGCCAGAAGGAGACTATCTTCCATGCAGCTGGGAGAAGAGTCTCAAAGCCCATCTCCACAGTGACACACTTCCTGCAACAAAGGTCAAGCATATTCAAACCACGTAAATAAATGGGAAAAAAAAAGTCCATTCTAAAAATCGCAGTCAGAGAAATCCTAAGTAACAAAAATAGTAAAAAAAAAAAAAAATTGAAATAAGAAAGTGTGTGTGTGAATTCGCATATCAATAGATTTCCAAGAAGATGGAAGGAGAGACTCCTGGTCCTGGAAAGACTGGATGTAGGGGAATGCCAGGACAGAGAAGCGAGAGGGGGTTGAATGGGGAAAAGAGGGAGGGAAGGGGGTTTATGGGACTTTCGGGGAGGGAGGAAACAGGAAAGGGGAAATGATTTTGAATGTAAATAAAAAAAAACTTAGAAAATAAAATTAAATTAAAAAAAGAAAGAAAGTTTGTGTGTGTGTGTGTGTGTGTGTGTGTATGTGTATGTGTGTGTGTACATACCTAGAATCACTTAGAATCTAGTCAGATGATGTGCTGGATAGTGATGCATTTTATAGAATTAAGATTCATATTAGAAACAAAGCTTTTCCTGCATCTGTGAGGGTAAGTCTTTCCCGGGAGATTTAACTAAGATGAATTGAAAACTGCACGTCAACTAAAATGGATTATCTAGAAACAAATATCTTCTAGTGCTGTAATATCTCCAAATTTTCTGTAGACAAGCCTGTGAGGCATTTCTCAGTTAATGATTGATTTGGAAGGATCTAGACAACAGCAGGTGGTACCACCTCTGGACAGATCATCCTTGGTTATAGGAAAAAACTAGCTGAACAAGTCAGGCAAAGTAAACCTGTAATCAATATTCTCCCATGGCCTCTTCATCAGGATTTTCCTCTAGGCCCTTGCCTTGAGTTGCTGACATGGTTTTCTTCAATGATCTATATAACCAAAAATAAGCAAGCCAAATTAATTTTCTATGCCAAAAATTAGATTTATGTTATTATCTGTATCATACTAACAGAAAATAAACTAAAATAGACCTTAGTACCTGGATCGTGGGCATTACTGTGATAGACCCAATCAGGTTGCTTTGGGAGAATTGTAGAAAAAGTTTGTACCTTTGGGCTCTAAGAATCATTAAGTGCTTAAGCTTACTTGGCTGTTTTGAGAACTTAGACAATAATGCTGACGGTAGTTGAGATAATGGAGTACTGGGATTTAATGTTTAAATTTGAAGTTTTAGAGTCCCTGAAAATCCCTGTCAGAGTCATTCCTCTAATGGTCTCAATTAAAAATTGTAGGCTTAGATTTTTGAAATCTACTTTTAATAAGGGTTCTCAAATATATTGTTCCCCCTTTTATACCAAAGGTAGAAAGAAAAATCCAAAGGTAGGGGAGGAAAGATGGTAAAGATCGGACAAGGGGCTGTGGCCCTGTTTAGAAGTAGTTCCTTGGGGTGATTCCGATCTCCATTTGTCAGAATACCAGCAGTCCAGTTCATTAGTGTCAGGATACGAAAACACAAATCAGCAGTGGTGGTACAATTTAAAAGAAACCACCAGGTCTCCTCCAAATCAGCACAAGTCACCAGGAGCAACCAGAACTACCTGGGAAGCCAGGAGAAGTTCTCTGCTGTGCCTCTCTCAATGAAAGGAAGATTAGTGAACATAAAGACTCTAGAGCATATGCCCTCACACTCCTCTGAGTCCTATTTCTACTCTTTCCAAACATGATATGTCCTCCCATGGATCTTGTCGCAGCAAAGCACAACGTGAGTCTTAGCAAAACACCATGTGAATCTGCATCACATGGCAGACACCTCCAGAAACTTCCACTTCAAAAAATATTGTTCTTGTCAACTGTGACTGAAGAATCAGTTGTGATTAAGAAGAGACAAGCACCACTGGTACAAATGAACTAGTTTATTGTGGCTAAAGAACTGGCTAAGATTAAGAGTCGAAACCTGTACCAGTGATGTTACGTCTTCTCAGTGTCAACACTAAGAAGTAGTGGAACAGAGTGATCCAGGGTTGTATCTCATAATTTCAACCAAACTGGGTAATCTGTGTGTGTACTCATGTTGGCAGTGTGCAGACTACTGCACTGAATAATTATAGAAAGAACTGCAACCGTGAAACCCACAAAAGCCCATTGAAAAAGGTAGTGTCTCAAGTGCTGGTGAGCTACAATAGATCTGAGAGGCTAGAACTGAAGGATAATAATGAAAAGAGGGGTAGTGATGGAATGATCTAGCTTAGGAGAGAATTTATGTGTCCTAGAAATGGGATTTGATGAGCTTCATGTGTGTGTGCGTGTGTGTGTGTGTGTGTGTGTGTGTGTGTGTAATGTCAAACAGCAAAGAGTTACAGAATTTGGTAGTGTATAATGGTAGTGAACAGAGTTTCTGAGTGAGTAAAAATTCAGTAGTCTTTCAAAGACAGAGATAAAAGAGAAAAAGCATTAGTATGAAACTTTATAGGTACAGTGTTTTATTTAGAGAAATCTTAGTCCCTGTCAATTTCACAGCTGGTTTTCTTGGACCTTTTATTCCAATCTTCTGAACAGCAGGGTATTATTTTAAAATCCAGATAAATTTTTACTTCTTCAATAAGTATAGTGCCTTCCCCACACATATTTTTAAAACTAAAAGGGGAAATAGTTCTCAGTTAAAGTATATCATCTTCCTGAATGTTTGGTATATCCACTTAAAGCTACAGAGTTCTAAAATTCTCATATGAATTAAAGAAATGTAACAAATTTTACTAAATATATTGTATTTATAGATATAAGTGTGTCCATAAATAAATAGACATACATATTTATCAAAAAGCTCTGTATATGTAAATAAGTATAGGAAGGAAGTAAAGTAAAATATTAAAGTTCCTTAAATAAAGGAATATCATAACAATAGGTCAAAAATAAAGTGTTTGTAATGAATCCACATCAATAATAATGAAAGTATAAATAGCATTTCCATGGTTTTGACTAGTATGTGTAACTTAAATTTTTTTAAATGCCTATTTTTTCTCATGTTTTATTTTTTTCTTTTGTTGGACATTTCCTTTATTTACATTTATAATGTTATCCCTTTCCAGATCTCCCCTCTGAAAACACCCTATCTCATCCCCCCTTCACTTGCTTCTCTGAGGGTTCTTCCCCACCTACCTACATACTCCCACATTCCTGCCTTGGCATTCCCCTATACTGGGGCAATGAATACCCTCAGGTCCAAGGGTCACTCCTTCCAGTGATGTCCAACAAGACCATCCTCTGCTAGATATGCAGCTGGAGCTCTGGGTCCCTCATTGTGTATTCTTTGGTTGGTAGTCCAGTCCCTTGGAGATCCTGGGACTCTGTTTGATGGACACTGTTGTTCCACCCATGAGGTTGCAAACCCCTTCTGCTTCCTCAGTCCTTTCTCTAACTTCTCCATTGGGGACACCATGCTCAGTCCAATGTTTGGCTTTGAACATCCACCTCTGCACTTGTCAGGCTCTGGCAGAGCCTCTCAGGAGATAACTATATCAGGCTCCTGTCAGCAAGCACTTATTGGTATCCACAATAGTGTCTAGGTTTGGTGACTGTATTTAGGATGGATCCCCAGGTGGGGCAGTCTCTGGATGGCCTTTCATTCAGTCTCTGTTCCACACTTTGTCTCTACATTCCTCCTGTGAGTATTTTTGTACCACTACCATTCACCCCCTTCTAAGAAGCACTGAAACATCCACACTTTGGTCCTCCTCTTTCTTGAGCTTCAAGTGGTCTATGAATTATATCTTGGGTATTCTGAACTTTTGGGCTAATATTCATTTATTAGTGAGTACATACCTTGTCTGTTCTTCTGTGACTGGATTACCTCACTCAGTATGATATTTTCAAGTTCCACCCATTTGTCTACAAATTTCATGACATGATTGTTTTTAATAGCTGAGTAGTACTCCATTGTGTAAATGTATAACATTTTCTGTATCCATTCCTATGTTGAGGGACATCTGGCCATCATAAATATGGCTGCTATGAACATAGTGAAGAATGTGTCCTTATTACATGTCGGTGCATCTTCTGGGTATATGCCCAGGTGTGGTATAGCTAAGTCCTCAGGTAGTACTATGTCCAATTTTCTGAGGAACCATCAGACCAATTTCCTGAGTGGTTGTACCAACTTGAAATCCCACCAACAATGGAGGAGTGTTACTTTTTCTCTACATCCTCTCCAGCATCTACTGTCACTTGAGTTTTTGATCTTAGTAGTTCTGACTGGTGTGAATTGGAATCCCAGTTTCGTTTTTATTTGCATTTCCTTGATGACTAAGGATCATGCATATTTATTTAGGTGCTTCTCAGCTTTTCGAGTTTGCTCCTTTGATAATTCTCTGTTAAGCTCTTTCCCCATTTTTTTTATTATTTATTTTATTTTATTTTTTTAATTTACATTCCAAATCACTTCCCCTTTCCCTTTTCCTCCCTCCCCGAAAGTCCCATAAGCCCCCTTCCCTCCCTCTTTTCTCCATTCAACCCCCTCTTGTTACTCTGTCCTGGCGTTCCCCTACATCCAGTCTTTCCAGGACCAGGGGTCTCTCCTACCATCTTTTTAGAAATCTATTGATATGCGGATTGTGTCTAGGGTATTCCGAGATTCTGGGTCAATATCCCCTTATCAGTGACTGCATACCATGTGTGTTCTTTTGTGATTGGGTTACCTCACTAAGGATGATATTTTCAAGATGTGACCATTTGCCTAGGAATTTCGTGAATTCATTGTTTTTAATTGCAGAGTAGTATTCCATTGTGTAGATATACCACATCTTCTGAATCCATTCCTCCGTTGAGGGACATCTGGGTTCTTTCCAACTTCTGGCTATTATAAATAAGGCTGCTATGAACATAGTGGAGCATGTGTCCTTATTGCATGCAGGTAAAGTCTCTGGGTATATGCCCAGGAGTGGTATAGCCGGATCCTCCGAGTGTCATGTCCAGTTTTCTGAGGAACCGCCAGACTGCTTTCCAGAGTGGTTGTACCAGCTTGCAATTCCACCAGCAGTGGAGGAGTGTTCCTCTTTCTCCACATCCTCGCCAACAACTGCTGTCTCCTGTGTTTTTGATCTTAGCCATCCTGACTGGTGTGAGATGGAATCTCAGGGTTGTTTTGATTTGCATTTCCCTAATGACTAAGGATGATGAACATCTTTTTAGGTGCTTCTCAGCCATTAGATATTCTTCAGGTGAGAACTCTTTGTTTAGCTCTGTACCCCATTTTTTAATAGGGTTATTTAACTCTCTGTAGTCAAACTTCTTGAGTTCTTTTTATATATTGGATATTAGCCCTTTATCGGATGAAGGATTGGTTAAGATCTTTTCCCACTCTGTTCCTTGTCGTTTTGTCCTATTCAAAGTGTCCTTTGCTTTATAAAAGCTTTGCAATTTTATGAAGCCCCATTTGTTGATTTTTGATCTTAGAGCATAAGCCCTCAGTGTTCTGTTCAGGAAATTTTCCTTGTGCCCATGTGTGTGAGATTTTTCCCTACTTTCTCTTCTATTAGGATCATTTTATCTGTTTTTTTTTAATATGTAGATCTTTGATCCACGTGAACTTGAGCTTTGTACAGGGAGATAAGAATGAGTCAGGGGTGCAGGGAAGAAAACTACTGGAGAGAAAACTACTCACTAGGAGAGCCAAAGACAGGGTTGTGCCTTACCTCAGGAGCCACCCAAGCACCCCACCTCTGGCAGTCAGCAGCTTGCTCTGCCCTCCTGAGAGCTGCATTGTCCCCATCCCAAGAACACAGAAGGGTGAAAAAGTAATCCACTTAACAGGAAAGACAAGTAGGGCAAACCCGATGGCTACCCTCCTACCCATCCATGCCTCTCATTGGGACAGACCATCACCCACTGGCCCATGTGAAGTGCCAATGCCCTCCCCACCCACAGTCAAGCCCCCACCCTTCCCAGGCCCACAAGTGAGATTGCACATTAACTACTCTACAGAAAGGAGAGGTGTTGAGAAATGTGAACCCTGAGAGTCAGTGATGCTGATAAAAGTAAACAAGATACCTTTGTAACAGTCAAAAAAATGAGAGTCAATTTGCATTCTTCTACATGTTGACTGCCATGTACCCTTTGTTGAAAATGCTGTCTTTTTTCCACTAGATGGTTTTAACCCCTTTGTCAAGTGACCATAGGTATGTGGGTTCATTTCTGGGTCTTCAATTCTATTCCATTTACCTACCTGCCTGTCACTGTACCAATACTATACAGTTATTATTACTATTACTCTATAGTATAGAGTGAGGTCAGGGATGATGCTTCCCCTAGAAGTTCTTTTATTGTTGAGAATAGTTTTTCCAATTCTTAGCTTTTTTTGTTATTCCAAATGAATTTGAGAATTACTTTTTCTAACTCTATGAAGTTTTGAGTTGGAATTTTGATGTGGATTGCACTGAATCTGTAGATTGCTTTCAGCAAGATGGCCATTTTCACTATATTAATCCTGCCAATCTATGAGCATGGGAGATCTTTTCATCTTCTGATGTCTTCTTCAATTTTTTTCTTCGGAGACTTGAAGTACTTGTCATACAGATCTTTCACTTATTTGATTAGAGTCACACAAATTTATTTTATATTATTTGTGACTTTTGTGAAGGGTGTCATTTCCTTAAAATCTTTCTCAGCCCATTTATCCTTTGAGTACAGGAAGGCTACTGATTTGTTTGAGTTAATTTTTATATCCAGCCACTTTGCTGAAGCTATTTATCAGCTGTAGGAGTTCTCTTGTGGAATTTTGGGGGTCACTTATATCATGTGCAAATAGTGATATTTTGACTTCTTCCTCTCCAATTTATATCCCTTTGACCTTGTCTTGTTGTCTAATTGCTATAGCTAGAACTTTAAGTTCTGTACTTAATTGATAGGGAGAAAGTGGGCAGCCTTGTCTAGTCCCTGATTTTGGTGGGATTGCTTCAAATTTTTCTCAGTTTACTTGATTTTGGCTACTGGTTTGCTGTATATTGCTTTTACTATGTTTGGTATGGGATTCGAATTCCTGATATTTCCAAGACTTTTACCATGAAGGGGTATTGAATTTTGTCAAAGGTTTTCTCAGCATCTAATGATGTGATCATGTGGTTTTTCTCTTTGAGTTTATGTTTATAGTGGATTAAGTTGATGAATTTTCATATATTGAACCATCCCTGCATCCCTGGGATGAAGTCTACTTGATCTTGGTGAATGATCATTTTGATATGTTCTTGAATTTGATTTGCAAGAATTTTATTGAGTATTTTTGCTTCAATATTCATAAGGGAAATTGGTCTGAAGTTCTCTTTCTTTGTTGTGTCTTTGTGTGATTTTTGTATCAGTGTAACTCTGGCTTCATAGAAGGAATTTGGTAGTGTTCTTTATGTTTCTATTTTGTGGAATAGTTTGAAGAGTGTTGGTATTAGGTCTTCTTTGAAGATCTGATAGAACTCTGTACTAAACCCATTTGGTCCTGAGGGGTTTTTTTTGTTTTTTGTTTGTTTGTTTGTTTGTTTGTTTTGATTTTTGGTGTTTAATGATGGTTCTTAAGTGCTTTAACCTCTCTTTTAGCTGACCACCCACAAGAGGTATAGGGAAAGAAAGCATACAGAGGAAGTGTGGACTTGTGTTGAAAGATTCTTTAGAGCAACTCCTGTATGTGTTTTCTGGAAATCATCTGTTCAATTTACAGCTCAGCAGCGGCAGCAGGACCCACTGGAAAACACTTTACAGATACACAAACAGTCTAGTTCAGTAGAGTCAGAAAAGCAAACATGAATCAGCAGCAGAGAGAGACACTACTTAGCAGAGACAGCCAGGCCTCAGCCTGGGCATGGCTCAGCAGGAGGGACCAGGAAGAACACCAGGAGAAGCTCTCACCTGTGCATCTCAGGGAAGTAAAAATCAAGATCAGTGAAGACTGGAGACCTACAAGTGTTGCATAGCTAGGTCTATATGCATGTCAAGTTTAGCTTCCATTACTGTCTGTCAAGTCGTATTTATACCCATCAAATATCATGTGTCCTCCACAGGTTTTGCCTTTCATCTGTGTCTGCTTCAGCTAAATATTCCTTCACATGTTTTCCCTGGCAAAAAACCATCCAAAGAACCCTTAAATTTCCACTACAAGTATATCACTTAATGAAAATTTTGATAAAAATAATACAGAAAATTGTTATGTTATCTGTTTACTTTGTGTAACTTGTGTAAATTACTGAGTATCTAAAACAATAAGGTACAGAGGAATCTTAATCCAGTGACATGTCTGCTCTGGCAAGGAATCATAACAAAAGAAAGAATCCCTGACGGACTGAATACACACCAACTTTAATCCCTATGCTGGAAAACAGACATGCTAATTGAGAGGCAAACAAACTGACAAGTCAGAGAAAGATTTAACAGGATGAGGCAGAGATAGATGATGTCCATCTCTCATGAGAACGGAAATGAAAGAGAGGCTACTTAAAGAGCAATGAGGGAGAGAGAGTTGGTCAGTTTGATTTAGTTTAGTAGACTTGAGTCTGGTTTGGAGAAATACAGTTTAGCTAAGTTCAGTTGTTTCAGTTCAGTTCTTAGAATTTAGTGGGAGTCTTTCTAAGCTGAGAAATTCATTCAGACTTCAAAAGGAGCCAATTTGAAGCAGTCAGCTTGGAGAGGAGTTTGGGCCAGAGCAGCTGAGATGAACCAATCTCCAAACGTCAGAAATGCCTAGAAAGAGTACGCTTATTCAACAGTAAGTCTCAGGCACTGAAACATTCTAAGCCTAGATTAACAGATGAAGGTTGGAAGCTGAAGTCTTCAAGGTATAGTCTTGTAGAAGTTTCCATTCTACAAGACTAGAGGCTAGAGGTTCCCAGACCTAGGCCTGAGCACAGATAGGAACATTCTATTGCAAGCTAAGGGCATGCATTTGCACAGCTTGAATAGGGATCTCATCTTGTCATTTCATCTGAGGAAATAACAGCAACATTTACATGTATATTTAGTAGACATATGCCAAGCACGTTAATAACCTTAAAATTGTTATATAAAAATAATTTACAATTGAAATTTAGAATTTTTCACACTGAGAACTCAGAAATAAAAATTCAATGGCAGAATTAAAATTTGTATTGCTGGTAAGATAAAATGATTGAGACAAATCTACTGATTTTAAGAAACAACCTTCAGTTACTCCAGATCTGAGATATCCAGCATCTTCAACTGGTAGGTGAAGGTACCAGACACACACACACACGCACACACACACCAGAGAGAGAGAGAGAGAGAGAGAGAGAGAGAGAGAGAGAGAGAGAGAGAGAGAGAGAGAGAAAGGGAGGGAATGAGGGAATAAGGGAGGGAGGGATGAAACATAAAAACCAAAAAATTGCTAGGTAGTATTTGCGCATGCCTTTAATCCCAACACTTGGGAGGCAGACGCAGGTGAATTTCTGAGTTTGAGGCCAGCCTGGTCTACAGAGTGAGTTCCAGGACAGCCAGGGCTATACAGAGAAACCCTGAATCGAGAAAACCAAAAAAAAAAAAAGGTGGGAAATGTATATACAAAAGAGATAAAATCAAAAAGTTTATTTGAAAGTCTACTAAATATAACTGACCTCTTCAGAGGAATTTTTAAAAAAATGTGAAAAATGAAACACATGAAAAAAGCACAAGAAAAAGCCATGAGAAATAATGAAAAAGATGATGTATTTCAAAATTCATTTTTGTTATTCATTTTAATAAATTTATCCAATGTTTTGAGTCATATATAAATTGGGAACTTATTAAATAATTCTACTTAATAAAATAATGATTTATCCATTAGTGTAATAAGTAACATTGTTTGGACAGCCATTAAAAATTTAAGTCTAAGTAGTGCATTTTTACTAATATTAATATTTCTACATAAAATGAAGTATGAAAGGTTGACTTCAAGAAATATAAAAATTTTAGTTTATAATTACAAGAAAATCTCACATACAGAACATGTAGAAAAAAGCTGACATTTCATTAGCATTTCAAAAGATAAAGTGTCAACTATATTTGCATGTAATCCAAAAATTTAAATAGATTTTTTTCTCATTCTAAGTGTTAAAAATTTAAATACATTCTTAATACTATGTTTCTGAAGACTTAAATTAGGTTATTTTATACAGTTCTGGCAAAAAGACAAATTGACAGGAAAGCATTTATATGCTTTAAAGAAGAATTATACTAATTAAAATTAGAAAGAGAAAGATACAATAGTATATTATGCAGATTTAAAACATGAAAGTCCACCATAGTTTACTTTGTCTTAATAGCTTGAAAACAAATATTTCAAAATATTTATGAAAAAGTGTAATTTATAATGCTCAAAGAATTTTAAATAACTTTATAATCAAAACATTTTGGAAGAAAACACAATTACTGTTAAGTATATGCCACATTTAGAGCCTACAATTTAGCTGAGTGGTACATCCTACAAGGTCTAGCTAGGTTCAGTCTTCAGCTAATTTCAAAATAATAAATAATTTTTATATTAACTTTAAAGAAAATTTGAGCAAACTTTATGAAGTGGAGTAATTTGACTCATGTCATTAGCATGTCAAAGTTTCTTTTTTAAAAATTTCAATTTAATATACATCAAAGTTGTAAGATACTTATATAACCAAATAGCTGTTATTATATGATAAAATACATTCCTACTCCATTTTAAATGGATATTATGATTGATGAACACTTCTAATCATCAAACCATACTATATGATTTGGTGTTTTGGGAAGCAAGTGATTACTAGAAGTGACAAGAGTCAAGATGAAGGAACTAACTAGATGGGTAATAATGTATCTGGCCCTATTAGTTAAATCCCCAGAAGCCAGTCAGGCAGAGGTGACACAAGCCTTTAATCCCAGCACTTGGGAGGCAGAGACAGGTGGATTTCTGAGTTTGAGGCCAGTCTGGTCTAGAGAGTGAGTTCCAGGACAGCCAGGGCTACACAGAGAAACCCTGTCTTGAAAAAAAAAGAAAAGGAAAAAAAATCCCTGGAAGCCATGTGAAATCAGAAGTGAAACTGGTACTTCTGTCTCCCAATCCTCCTAAAGGTGGGATGTAGAGGCAGAGGTATCCCCTGAAGTTCATGGGACAACTTCATTGGCAGAAAGAACAGTGAAAAAATACTGACTGCACCACATGTGATGTGAGCACCAACAAATTAGATTTCTTCTGATTGCTCCATGCATCCTGTGGCTCAATGTACAGTACACACGAATATAAAGACACAAAAGTTATAAGCTACATTTGAATGGTTATAACAAAGTTATTAACTAATTTTGCTCTTATTTTATGTAATAAGCTGCATTCTTATTGTTATATATCTGCAATTTTATTAAGTTTTATTAAGCATAACAATATTCACTATTATTATAAACCTATTTTATATTTTTAAGAATTTCCCCTAAACTTTATTCTAATTGTTCTTTTTTTTTTTTTGTTGGTTTTTTTGAGACAGGGTTTCTCTGTGTAGCCCTGGCTGTCCTGGAACTCACTGTGTAGACCAGGCTGGCCTCGAACTCAGAAATCCTCCTGCCTCTGCCTCCCAAATGCTGGGATTAAAGGCGTGTGCTGCCACCGTCCAGCTAAACTTTATTCTAAAACAATAGATATTTTTACCTATTCAACACTAACTATTAAATATATTAAGACAGCCATATGTATTATATATAAGCAGCTAAATGCAATTATATATAATGTTCAAATTTAATTATATATACCATAATCATAAACAAAGGAAACATACAAAACCTCCTTTCTCCTTTTTCAAAAATGGATGAGGTAAAATATATTTGAAGTAAAAATAGATGAAGTAAAATACATAGTGATAAAGCATATCATATGTATAACATATTGTATCATATGCATTATTGATAATTTATATGTTCTACATAATTGCCTGCTAAAAATGACCTACACTAAAAACAATATGAATCTAGATGGCTAAACATAGCCTTTCCATTAACATTCCTGAGTTCACCTTATGCCCTGACCTTTTCTCTATCTCCTTGACATGAATTGTAACAGCTGTACAGGGAATATTACCATGCTTCTCATGATTGACCCTTGACTCATCCTTTTCTGTACTGGAATTAGGTTTCCAAACTGTATCAGCAAAGGTCATACCTGGGCAGGAAAGAACAAATTGGAACAACTCCTTTCTAATGGAACTATAACACCAAACAAGTCTGAAAACAGAGTTTTTCCTACAAAAAAGATATTTTTCAATAGATTCACCAGCAAGAAAAATCAAACTGTTAATCAACCACTTTGATCTTCAATAGGCTGCAGTGACCACAGACACAGCCTTTCATGTTCAAAAGTAAGATGTTTGCATATTTGCAAAGTTGTGATAATTAATTTCTCTTTAGCATTTATTCTTTCTGTTTCTGATATAACCTAAGTTTCCCACCATAGACAACTGTGACTTAAAGTGATTCTAATTACCATTATATTTATACCACTCTTGTATTCCTAACCCAAGCAAACTAATGCTTGTAAAATTATACACACAAATACAAGAACTAAAAGACACAAAAGTTTCCCATTAGTTTTATTCATGGTAACTAATATTCATTTTGAGGAGATTTTGTAGATGCTAAGTGTTAACTATCACTTCTAAGAGAGAAATTTTAATTTTTAAATATATATATATATATATATAGCCCAGTGTTTAGGATCTTACCTATAACAGGTGAAGCCTTGGTTTCAATTATAGTAAAAAAATAAAAATTTGGCTAGTGAAGAAGCAAAGACATTAAAATATGCCTTTGTAGAAATATTTCGATAATATTAAAATGGTAGCATATAAATTTCTTACCTACTTTTAATTAATTAATTATAGTTGGACCAAACTCAGGTTAGGTTAAAGAGGAAAACATCCTGTCATTGAACTTTATTACCTGCTCTGGATTCTTTTGACAATTAATCTTTATATGCAATCTTGTCTGGACTGTTACCTTAGATCTTTCTTCCTCAAAAGCGTATGTTATGAATATAAGAATGTGCTATTACATCTGGAATATGGGTCTCTTATGGGTTGTCAGCCAGTGTAATCCATCAGGGCAGTGCTAGCAAGCTTGGGGAGGGGGTTGATGGTGGCATGAGGGATTTCATATGCTCTATGAGTACGTGTGGTGAAAGACCACACCAGGACCAGCTGTCAGCAGACAGATTAACCTTAGTTAGTGTGATTTAAGGTTTAAAACATTTGGGGGGAATGAGGGCATGAACATCCAGAATGGGCAAAGGTCACTGGTTGGGTGCTTATCTACCTGGAAGGCCTCATTAGCATGGGGAAACCTTTCAAAAATCTCAGGTGCTGGATAAACAGGCTTCATCAGGAGAAAGGAAATTGATCCTGTAATCAAACTAAGACTTTGTGATATCCCTTAGGTAGGGGTTTTCAATTCCCCCAACAAGGTAAGACAAGGAGAAACCAGCTAATGAAGGGAGTCTCCCCTTTTGTGCTGAGCCCAGAGGCTATCCAGTCATGGTGTACTTCGACTTTTATTAGCAAGGTTTTTGCACACTAGAGTTCTTCTCTCTAAGAGAAGTCTCTTGAAAAGTTGAAG
This sequence comes from Tokudaia tokunoshimensis, assembly GCA_036184795.1. NCBI lineage: Eukaryota > Metazoa > Chordata > Mammalia > Rodentia > Muridae > Tokudaia > Tokudaia tokunoshimensis. The sequence continues at coordinate 17,649,599 of BTHU01000011.1, forward strand.
GCAAACTTTAGGTGTCACGGAATCCAATCAAAGTGTTTATAAACTGTGAACCCACAATAGTGCAACTAAAAGATTCTAATAAATATAACTCAAGATTGGCTACTTAAAACTAAATGACAGACACCTCTCGTAGCCCCAGCTTCATCAAAACAATGAGGGCTTGCTTATCAAAATTCTCAAACCCAACTCCTTTTGTCTTATTTATTTATTTATTTATTTATTTATTTATTTGTTTATTTATTTATTTCAGTTTACATCCTGATCAAACCACTCCTCCCACTCTCCCAGTCCCACCTTTACAAGCCCCGTGTCTCATTACCCCTCCTCCTTCTCTGAGAATCAGCTGCTTGAAGAAGCCTCTCCGAATACAGTTCCGCTAGTCTCCTGCCTGCAAGCAAAGAAGACTACCATTAATAGTGTCAGGGGTCAGCTCTCTCCCATAGAATGTGTAGCCACTTCAGTCTCCATATCCCCTACTGCTGGGAGTCTCAGAGTTATGAAAATTAAGAAATTTCTTACAAAAGTCTAAAGAATGTATAATCAAAAAATAAAGTGATACTAGAGATGGGAGTAGTAGGGAAAGTAACTGATTTGTCATTTTAACTAAACCTCTTCCATCTTTAGATCAGTTGTAAGGAAGCTTTTTGGTTTCTGTTGTTTTACTTCTGGCCACCCCTTCTTTCTAAATGAAGTATGTCAATCCATTATGGGATTTTGTGCTTAAAAGTCCATTTCATGAAAAGCTTGGGACTTCACTCATGTCCCTAACACCTATGGTAATAAACAGCTGGGTAATAAAGATATTCTATCGTCTTGAATCCCAACTAGACATCTTACGCAACCAAGTTAAGTCACAAAGTACCAGGAATAGGTTACATCTCCTTGAACAACATGCCAATGGAACCCACCCTCCCATATATCACAGGTCATTTGCAAAGCTATTGGTTTATCTCTACAATATGATGGTAAAGATCCATTGATAAAGACACAATTTTTTATGTCATAAGACACAGAAATCAAATCAGGGACAAACCGGGACCTTTATTCCTAGTAACATGGTATTGAAAGTTACACTTTAACAACTTACTATCATGAATAGTACTGGAATGTACTCAGTACACTATGGTAGGAGATGAATCCTAATTATTAATCCATGAGATTGAATCGTACTTGACACTATTGAGGTGAACAAATATTTGAGACTAGATAGGTCATGGGCCTACAGTAAAACCTAATATTATTCAGCTAATGGAAAATAGTAATGAAACAACTCTTAATACTATATACCATAGATCTCTGAGTCCCTCACTCAATGTCAGAGATCTTTTTTGTAGTAGATGGGAATAGCACAGACACTCACAACTTGACAATGTGTATAGAGTGAGATACTTTGGGGAAGTTATTACTAAATGAAATGTCTTTATCAAAACCTCCCCTTAAGGGTCCATAATACAAATGCAAGAGGATGCAGAAAGGTTTTAAGAGCTAGAGGGGTTGGATGACTCCAAGAAATCCAACTACTTTAGGACATACCAAGAATGATACACACATGAACTCAGAGAAACTGTGCTAGCACTTAAAAATCTTGACTGGTTCAGGTGAGGTGGGGCCATAGCTCTGAGTTAGTGATGTAGACAGACGGTCTCAGCTCTATCCTAGAAACTATTTTCAATTAATATTCACTAGTACTTCAGTGATTTTTAGAAGGGTGAAATTACTCACAGGAGAAAATATGGAGATAAAGTGTAGAGCAGAAACTGAAAGAAAGGCTATCCAGAGACAGCCCTACCATCCATCTCATATACAGTCACCAAATCTGGATGCTATTATGGATGCCAGGAAGTACTTGCTGATGGAAGCCTGACATGACTGTCTCTTGCGAGGCTCTGTCAGAGTCTGACAAATACAGAGGCAGATGCTTGAAGCCAACCATTGGACTGAGCAGAAGGGTCCCCCCCATGGAGGAGTTGGAGAAGGGACTGAAGGAGTAGAGGGGGTTTGCCGCCCCATGGAGGGAGCAACAGTGTCAACAGGCCAGATCACCCGGAGCTCCCGGGGACTGGACCACTAACCAAAGAATACATGTGGAGGGACCCATGGTGCTGGCCACTTATGTGGCAGAGGATGGCCTTGTTGTACATCAGTGGGATGAGAGGCCCTTGGGCCTGAGGGTGTTCAATGCCTCAATATAGGGGAATGCCAGGGCAGGAAGATGGGAGTGGGTAGGTGAGTGGGGGAGCACCCTCATAGAAGCAAGGGAAGGGGTATGGAATAGGGAGTTTCTGAAGAGGAGAACTGGAAAGGGAAAACATTTGAAATGTAAATAAAGAAAATATCCAATATAGTGGCACTGGATGTAGCAACCAGGGCAGTCCCATGCATAGGAATAGTTGGCTAGCACAAAATAAACTTATTTATTTTTATTTAGTGTGAGCAAGAGACAAAGAGACAAAGAGGGAGACGCAGAGACAGAGAAACAAAAAGACAGAGAAAAAGAGAGACAGAGAACACAAGACACAGAGAATATTCTTTATTTCATTTTGTTTTGTTTTGGTATTTTTTTCTTTTCTATTTTACATTGGCCTTTTGCTTTAATATTTTGATTTTCATTTTTGTAAGACCAGGGTTTTGTTCCTTTATGTCTAACAAGGGCTAATACACAATGCCCTGGAAATTTCCCAGGAGACAAAGAGAAGAATGCATGTTCTCAAGATTTGTTAAGAGTATATAAATATAAGTTCTATGTATATTTATGAATCTTCTTGGTTGTTAGTTTGTTGATATTTCTTATTGGTATTCTTGACCAAGGTTACATCATTATGCCTGACAGTCCTTAAAATTTCTCCTTATCAGTAATTTATCTATTTCTACCCTGTCTGTTGTCAGTTTTGTCTTCCATATTTTTATTTATATTACCAGCTGAATTTATGCCAATTTATAAACCTTAGTGTATTTTCCTGTTGAACTTGCCATTATATATTGTTAGATATTTCCTATTTTATACTGCCCCAATACTTTTCTAGTAGAATCAGGAGGCATTAACTTTAACAAGCTGTGGAATGAGTCTCATTTTTCTCATTGAGGTCTCATTCACTAATTAATATTTCAACCAATGTTATAAAATAGAACTGTTTGATAGATGTACTAAAGACAATATTCTATACTGTGTAGGAAATGCATTTAAGTGCAATATAATTTAAATAGTTCTTAATTCTACACATCACTAAAACTTAAAAGATTTATTTGTCTCTTCTGATATATTTCATTAAGATTTTAAATTAAAATCTTAAACATAAAATGATTCTAGTCACTAACGTATTCACTCAGTAAATAAAAAAATACATAGCAAATGTTTAAGTGCTAGATAGTTCTTCCAACACAGTGAAATAGCAAGAGTAATGTTTAGCTTCACATCCATAGAATACAAGCATTAGATATATATTTGTAAAACTGACATTTCAAATAATTCATATTGGGCAATAAAGAGTGGCATAGCCATAAATATGAAAACCCCAAATTAAATGAACAGTGACTCCATCCATTTATATACTTGTATGTTTCCAAGAAGCATTCGATCATAAGTGAACAATTAATACCCATCCTAATTCCTTGGGTTGAATACAATGGAGACATAAAGAATAATAGAAGAGCCAGAGTTCTTGGAACAGGATTTATATATCAAGAAAAAGAATGAAAGAACAGTCAAGGAAGGATAATATTCTTAAGAATATATATCTGCACAAGACATCTTTGAGACATTTTCATAGTCAAAATTAATTTCTATCTTCCCTTCTATTACAGTACCACATTTTTATTATTCTACCATGCAGATTTTAGTATATATCCTTTTAAAATATTGCTTATGAAACATTTATAATTGTGTTTTTTCCTTCAGGTTTTACTTCATGTAAAAGCATACATATATTGTATATTGTATCTATCAAAGCACATAATAGGGATATTAAATTAAAGTTAATACTAATACAATAATATATATTCCTGATCCTATCTATAACATGTGACCTTATAAGAGTTACTGAAGAATTGATTAATTAATATAGAAATTTGTTAAGATATGTATTGAGACTCAATTTAGATGTAATATGTATATATATTAATAAATTGTGCTATAATAATTGAATATATTTTATACAAAAATGCTTCATTGCACATTGTATCTATAAATGTGTGCAATGAAAGAATCTATTATGTTTAATTTTCATCAGGAGTAATAGACATAGGCCACAAAATGGCAAATTTATCTCTTAAAATTTGTGAGAATCTTTAGAAATATTAACCTCCAAGATACTCAGTATCTACAGATTTACCTTTATTTCAAATATTTGGATGTCATATAACATCAAGAGATGCTGTGTGAGTGAAGTTAGCAGCCTTTTCAGGACTCCACTGGGCTAGTTTACAAACTCATCATGTCTTCTGTTAGATAACAGTTAACCAGGAAATTTATCTCCATTCCTCCTCATATGAGGTAATTATTTTCAATATATCTCTTAAATTTAGGGCAAGACATCAAAATTTCTTCAGAGGCATCTATTTTCACGAGACCTTTCTTTTATCTTTCATGTGTACACTTTTATATTTCATTTGCCATTTGTCTTCAATAGTCAGGGATTATAATACTGCATACTTGCCCTGTTTTCCATTTGAGACCCAGAGGTCAATGAAGCAGACATAAAGGCAACATTGAATGCCAAAGCATTTTCTGATGATAATAGTTTTATCCAGACAAATAAACATGACTCCAAAAAATAAAAAGTTTCCCCTTTTTCATTATATGAGTAGCACTCATTTATCAAACTATTTCTTCATCAAAGTTTCAGAGTTTATACTTTGCAAACTAAATCTTGCTAGTTTTATAATAGCAATAAGACAGAAACTGAGACAAAAATTAGGACCAGGAGCTAAGTGCTAAAAATTTTATACACCTTGGAATAGAACATATGTACTTAAAAATATTATAAGATCCTGCAGTTGAGAGATTCTGAATTTGAATGTGATATTTTAAAGAATCTGAAATTTTAGAGAAAATTTAGATAATTTGGAGAAACTTTAAATCTTAAAAGAGAATTTGGATATTATTAAAATAGAAAACTTAAGTGTTCAGATTTATTAATGACTGTGTCTTTAGACATAAATTTATATATGCATGTGACAAAAAAAAGTAAATGAAAAAGACAATGCCATGAATTTGAAAGACAACAAGACAGGTTATGTAGGAGGCTTCGAGGGAGGGGATAAAAGAAGAAATGGTGTAATTATAATACATTATTAAAATGAAAGATAAAAAATTAAAAGTAACAAAATGAATAATGTAGGCTTAATGTTATAATGGTTTATATAGTGTTGATGATACTAATATGAGGCTTTTTCATTCAACAGGAAAGAAAGGATTATGTAGCTTAACACATATATTTATGCCAGGTTGAGATGGGGTTGATTATGTTGGTGAGTTTTATGTTATCTTTTCACACAATAGAGTCAATTGGGAGGAGCAGTTCTCAATTTACAAAAATGATTAAAATTTAGCTGTAGCCAAGTCTGTTGTGCATTTTCTTGATTAAGGAATGATGTGCTCAATCCAGCTGGTCAAGGGTACTAGAATACAAGCCATTAAAGAGCAAATTAAACAAACCAATGAATTTTGTTTTATATAAAGTCAATATTTTATATATAGGCAAAATTAATCAAAAATTAAAATGTATTTTATTTTTGTGACTTAGTCATTAAACTGGAAAAGAAGGAGACACTTGTAAAAGAAAAAATGAATTGTCTCCTCTGATTCAAAATAATTTTATTTTTGGAATAATTCAAATCTAAGAAATTGTGCTTCAAACAGTATAGCAGTTATGTATTATAAAGTTATCATAATTGTGGAAATTCGGGATTTTTACCATTATTAGATTTTCCTCCTCCACTAACTTCACAGTTTCTCAAAAAGGTAAAATGCTAAGGTCATAGCTGTAATAATCATATATCCATTGTCATACATCCACAAAAACATGAGATCTGTGTGTGTGTGTAGATATCTATGAACAGTAGCATGCTACATTTAGAAATAAACTTTGAATTTGGGATATATATATATATATATATATATATATATATAAATTAGAATATATATATATATCATTATATATATACAGATATATATATATATATATATATATATATATATATTCTAATTGATTTCTCTTCCCTATACCCTAACGTTTTACTTCCTAATGTTTTCTCATTTTTCTTATAATATGTAGTGAACTCAACCCCAATTTGAGCTATTACATGAAGAGTATGCAACATATTCCTAATAGTCATTTCTTAGGAACTTAGGAGAAGAATTATCTGTCTCAGCACATGGAAATGAATTGCCTAACTGTAAGTTGTAAACACCTTCAACTTATGTACTTACTTTATTATCTAAGTATGATGCACTTGTCCCAGTTTACCTTCCCTCATAACCTTGTTAGACAATTCTTCCAGGAACAAGCTTCATATAACATTTCAATTTCACTTAATATAATTGATTAATAATTGTTAGAGCTATTACCAAGATTCCAGGGCTTCTACAATGCCACTTATACTTTGAAATTTGGATTCTATATATTGACCAAACATGTAAACACCGGCCAATCATTTTAAATTTTAATATTGAAAAGGTTAAAAAATACTAATGCTAAAATGGTTTACTGTCCATGAGAAAATGGCAACGTTTTATTTCTACTTGACATGAGATAAAATTAATTTTGTATGTGTTAAAATTTAATATTAAGCTGAAAAATCTTGAAATAAACAGAAATGGATTAAAGAATGTCTTTTTGTCATTTAGGTGTAAAATATTTCCTATGATAAACTGAAATTCTAACTCTAAAGTTAAATAATTAGCAGAATTGAAGTAATTACAAAACAGTGGCAAAAACAAAAACTAAAAACAAAAAAAAAACCCTCTATATTAGGAAGAATGGAAAATAATTTACCTGCTATGCATCTGGCAGCATTGATGTCAAGAAAAATACAGTTTAGATAAGGACATTTACAGGTTAATTATACTCAAACACTAAAAGCTGAAAATAGAATTGAAAGTATGAAAGGGAGTATATAAAAATAAGAAAGCATGTATACATTTATATTTGTTAAATATTACTTCAGCAAATTAATAGAAATCTTTGCCACATTAATATAATAAAATATTGATTTGTGAATTTCATCAAAATTTTGTTTATCATTTTCATATTCATTCTCCATAATTTTACTTAGAATTACAAATAAGTCATTGAGCATACCAAATATTTTTTCAATATTTTAAAATATTTTGTTTATTCAAATTACATATTATATATTATAATAATATATTTACATTTATCTTAAACATTTCTGTAAATTTATACAATTTATCTTGATCATATTAAATTTTTGTACTGAGCAAAATTGTAAGGATACGATTATAGTCTATAACATGGCAATAAAAACTTGAAATTAGAATAACACAATATTTCTACTCTAAGCTCTTAGTGCTAAGTCATCCTAAGTGTTCAATCAATTGAGTGAGTTCCATTGACAAAATGAATACTCTTAAGATTGGAAGGGAAAGATTTTTTTAGTAGAAACATTCGTGCGTGAATGTAATACTAAACAAGAATTATCCTACATATTAAAAACATGTAGATTCACACTAGCTCTTCAATATTGCAACACAATATAAATTCATCCTACTCTATATAACATCTTCAAATAATAAGAAAGTGGTCTTAGATGATATTTTAACTCAGTCTTCTAAGAAAGAACACAATTCATACAGGGCTCATAGGAGCTCACAGAGACTGAAGAAGCAAGCACACACCTTGCAGTGATCTGTAGCAGGTCTTCTCTACATGTTATATATTATAACTGTTTGCCTTGTCATTATCGTGGAACTACTAGATGTGAGAATGTGTGTGTTTCTGATTTTTGCCTGCCTTTGAGACTCTTATAGTCCCATTTGTTTGCCTGTTCCCTTGTCCAGCTTTGATGGAAGGGCTTTTGCCTTCTCTTATTTTAACCTGTTTTGTCATTTTTGTTTGTTTTGTCTAGGGGGCCTGATCTTTTTGGAAGGGGATCAATTGAAGGAGAACTGAATCTTGGGAAATGGGGAGGTATAGATGTGCCGGAAGGAGTGGAGGGAGAAGAAACTGTGGCTGGGATGTATTCTATGAGAGAAGAATCTATTTTCAATATTATAAAAACTGGATATACAAATCATCAAATGGGATATTTACCAGCAAAACAGAACTAAATGAGCCTATTACCCCAGTTTAATAATATCTTAAATGCAATTAGGAAAATATTTAAAACACAAGCATATAAAGAGGGAAGATATTGTAATAATAATTAAAATTAAAATGGAAATTGCTGTGTGCGTAAGATGAAACTCAAAGACCTAGAAAAATACTGTGATAAATACTCAAATATTAAATTTTAGGAATAAAAATATCATCAATATATGAAAATATATATAATAATAATCTATTGAAAACTGGCATTACTCATGAAACCTTTCAACATACAGTGAGTATATAAGATCATGTAAGGAATTAGCATTTGAATATAGATTCATACTCAATTTTAAGATTTGTGACTGGCACACAGGAAAATCCATGAGCTTAATCTATTATATTACTAAAGGAATAAAATAATAAGAGAAAAATAATGTTGTATGAGTCACATAAATAGTAAAATAAATAAAATGTACAATTTACCATTTTTATTACTCAGATTAAAAACAATTGTACTTATTTGCCTGATGTAATTGTCCTTTCCTCTCCAAGGATTATTGCTAAATAACATCACTTTTTCTAGTTCTTTCTGCTCTCTGGCTTGCTGGTACATCTCAGCTGTTCTGGCTCAAACTCCTCTCTAAACTGATTGATTCAAACTGACTTCTCTCAGCTTCTAACTGTATTATTCTGCTTGGCCTCAAACTAACTCTATCTACCTGTTCTAATCTTCTGGCTCCTTCTCTTTCTCTGGCTCATTCTGGCTCTACCTGTATCTGCAAAACTGCCTCAGAACTCCACAAACAGAACTACCACAAATTGAACTGCCCTGCCTCTCAATTAACTCATAAGTGCTGGGATTAAAGGCATGACGCATCATGCCTGGACCTAAGTTTTTCTGTACCTGGAACTCGCTCTGTATCAGACTTGCCTTGAACTCAGAGATCTGCTTGCCTCTGTCATTTGGGACTGATTGTGTCTCTATTCCAGCCAGAGTAGCCTTGCTGTTGGATGAAAATTCTTCTACATAATTGCCTTGGGCTGTGGTAATGATATACTATCTTATTTAGTCTAAGTCCTTAAATATTTTTGAGAATATATTACAGTTGCATCATTTTCTCTTCACATTCCTCCCTAGAAACCCTCTCATGCATCCTTTTTTTTTTCTTTCTATTTTATGGCCTCATAAGACAATGAAGGGATCTTAAAAGAAGAAATAGTCTTTCATAAGGAAGAGTATACAAACTGGCAATCCAATCACATTGATTCAACTACATTCATGCATTCTTTGTGGAAATTGCACAAGGATATTTTAATAGTAGTACTGAAGTTAATCCAAACAGATTACTTGAGCTAAATAGTAATATACTACAGCAGCATTTATAAAATTATTCTGATAAATTTTACAAAATTGAAATATGATTGTTAAAGTTTTATACAGGGCAATTAAATAGGGATTAATATTACAAAAATCTTCAGATTTAATAGCTGCTTTCAAGGCCACACATTTTGGAACCGAAAGAACTTAATGATGGATTTTTCTTTATAAAAATAGTGGGTTAGAAAGGATTATACAATTGATAGTAGGTTGCACACTAATAAAGAAAATTAATAGCAATTATAGATTTTTCTATTGAGTAATAAGGAAAATGATCACAGTATGAGTGATTATATGAACTTAAGAAGCAAAATATTATTCTCTCATCAGTGAAAACTATAAATTTTGTAATCCTAAAATGCTTGAAATTGTTTCACCTGCATAGTAATCAAATATTCCTTTAGGATGATGTCACATTTTCCATCCTGGAAATGAACATATCATAGGGAAACTAGGCTGTGGAGATAACTCAGACACATTTTTCTGTGGCTATTGTGTGCTCGTTGGCACCAATAATGAAAGACACCACAGATTGTAACATGTACCTATAACACAGAGCTGAGAATTGGAGACAAAAGAATCCCAGAAACTTCATACAATCCAAGTGAGCCCAGTCAGTGAACTCAAGACACAGTTAAAGGTTCTGCCTCAAAAGAAAGGTGTAACAACAGCTCAAGATATTTAACACCATCTTCTGGGCTCTATAGGAACCTGCTCTCATTTGCACAAATATATAATTTAAAATAAATCTTTGAAATATTAAAAAATGTATGTATAGCCAATTATCCTAAGTATGCAAAGGTGTGTCTATCTTAAGAAACCTTATGAAACAACTTTTTTTCAGAACTCCCTGGTTATACCTGCTTCCAAAAAGGTAAAGGGTTTATATTGACCTTAAAGGTTACCAGAAAAGTGTTTTGAAATGTTTTATGAATTGGTATGAAAAAATGAGAACTCTTTGACCCTGTCAACTCATCTCAGATTGTACAGTTATTTTAATTTAGCAACATGGCTGCTCTGCCAAGGGATCACATCCAAATAATTTCTAAGTCTGTATGATCTGGCTGGAATGACTTATCTTCAATATCTCTGGTTGGTATATAGATACACTGTTAGTACACATCTTTAAACCTAAACCATAAAGGTAAAGTTAGTTTTTGAATAAGTAACCACCTTTGAAGTGATTTTTAGTTGAGTGGCAGACTGAGCAACAAGTCTGAGAAAGACTTGACATAATGAGTCAGAGATAAGATATGCCCAACTCACAAGGACAACAAGCATAGAGAAAGAGAGAGATGGGGCAGTTTTCCTAGAACAGATTTACAGAGAAAGGTTGCAGGTAAAGACAGAACTAGACAGAGAATGAGAAGGAGCCAGAAGATTAGAATAATTTGACAAAATTAGTTTGAAGCCAAGCAGAGCAATTCAGTCAGAATCCCTAAGAAGCCAGTTTGAAACATCCAACTTGAAGAAGAATTTGGGCCAGAACAGGGGAGTTATACTAGCCAGTCAGAGTTCAGGAATAGCTGAAAAGGGTGAGCTTATTCAGCAGTAAATCGACAATTATATCTGATAAATAAAAATTACTTTTACAAAAGATCATTATCTTGCATGACTTTCTTCACTCATATTGTGCAAATTGTACTGAAATCTTTTGCTTTGAGTGTTTATTTTGTATCCAAAGGAAATGAAAGATTGACTTGGAGCTCTAATCAAGTAAGTATGATCTCCCTCCTCCAATTCCTTATCTCCTCACCTTGTCCTCTCTACTGTAATCCTATAAGTTTTGGTTCTTTTTTTTTTCAAAGATTACAAAGTGACCAAGCTAAGAGAATTTCTACCAGAAGAAAAGTTAAAATGTATACATGTTCTTAATATCTCTGTATATAAAATGCAACCTAAAAGAGTCTTGACCGTGAATGAGAAATCAAAAGATCTTAGACATACACTACTTTGATCATGAAATTTTCCTGTGTAATAAGTTTCCAAGAAATAAACACAGATTTTCAATATCATAGACAAGGACTGAATCTTCTTTTATTTTAAACATAAAACAAATTATATTATTGCTAAGGTATCAATGTTTTGTGTGAACCTGGCACACAAAAATTTAGTCTAAACATTTGAAATTCTCTTATATGGATTTTTTTATTATTAATTTTCTATCACCTCTCAAAACTAAGTATTGAGGAGTTCAGTAGATGACTCTTCAGGGAAGAGGCCTAGCTACTCTTACAAAGATCCAAGGTTCCATGCCAAGCACATACATGCCAGCTCACAACCATCTGTAATGTGACTCCAGTCCTGGTAGGTATGACCCCTCTTCTGCTTCCCCACATGCAGTACAGTTGCAGAACAATTGTTCTTTGCTCTTTAGTGAATGTTTTTCTAAAAGTATATATATATATATATATATATATGAAAGTATATATGTATAAAATATATATAAGTATATATATAAATATATAAGTATATATGAATATATATACATACATACAATACATATATATTATATATATATATATATATATATAATATATATGTAAAATCTTCAGACTGAGTTCAAACATTGAGATGTGGTAAGTGAGCACATACTCCCATTATTAACCAAGATGCTATCTCCAATTGACATCTGCCTACAAAAGAAGAATTTGTTGTGTCCAATGGAGTCTCACTGGCATATTAATCATCTTTAAGGGGAGGCTCCATGTCAAGAAGTAGAAATCCAACACAAGTAAACTCAGTGTGGTTTTGTGGACTTTCATCTCATTTACTTTGGGCATTTTTGTACTTTCTCTTATTGTTCTTTTGGTTGTCTGTTGATGATTTCTAATTTTGTTGCACTTATGGATTCTGCTTGTGTGTGTTGATGTGGGTTTCTTGTGTATGTGGGGGGGATTGTTATATTTTGTTGTTTTGCTTTCTACAGAGAAAAATAAAGGTAATGAAGTTAGTTGAGGGGACATGTGAGAAGGTTCTGGGAAAAGTTGTGAGAGGAGAAACGATGATCAGAATATATTGTATGTAAAAATATTTTAAAAGAAAGAAAAGAAAAAATCAGAGATATGCTGTCATCTTAATCCGGATTTCTTTTCCTTCACAAACATCATGACCAAGAAGCAAGTGGAGGAGGAAAGGGTTTATTCAGCTTACATTTCCACATTGTAGTTCATCACTAAAGGAAGTCAAGACTGGAACTCAAGCAGGTCAATAAGCAGGAGCTGATGCAGAGGCCATGAAGGGGTGCTGCTTATTGACTTGCTTCCCCTGGCTTGTTCAGTTTTCTTTCTTATAGAACCCAAGAATACTAGCCCAGAGATGGCACCACCTACAAGGAACCCTCTGCCCTTGATCACTAATTGAGAAAATGTCTTACTACTGGATCTCGTGGAGACATTTCCTCAACTGAAGCTCCATTCTCTGTGATAACTCCAGCTTGTGTCAAGTTGAAACACAAAACCAGCCAGTACAGCTGGCTAGCAATGTTGGTTGAGACGGACCTCTATAATTACTTACAGAGAAAGGAGGAGTCCTCATTTGCATAATAATAGAGGCAGAATTGATTTTATTAAATTTTAACAATAATTTCTTTAATGTATGTTCTCTAAAGAACAAAATTCTTATTTTAGAGTCTTCTTTCCTAGTAAGTTACCTTTTGCCAAATACTTTTACCCAATTAAAAGAATGTATCTCCTATTTATAGTTTTGATAATAATAGGGACATGAAAATAAAAATACCTTGGGATAAAATAAATGATAACATTGCTACTTTTCCATGCACCTTCTCTGGATTCTCATTGATTCATCTTCTGTTTAATTCCCACATCATTCACACACATTTATGTCCCAAAAGATCCTTAGTTATCAATAATACAAGCATACATCTGTATAGACCTAAAAAATAGAAAATCTATGAGTAGATTTAAAAATCTAAACAGATAGAGGATGCATATGTGTAGATCTAAAATCTCACACTACATAAGGGATGCTTTAATGAATCATTTCACCCGAGTAGTCTTAATTCTCTGTTTCTCATAATTACTAAAATCTAAAAATTTTAAACCTAAATGGAAACATGTATGGGGACACTTACTGAAAAGAATGCTGGCTACATCTTGAAATTAAATTACCCAATAAAGAAGAAAATGGTACTCCGTTCTCATTTAATTAGAAAAAGAACATTTTATTTTTATCTCCTATATCACAACTTACAAAATAGGGTCTTTTATAGCCCTACTCAATTATGTCAACAATTAAGACAATGTTAAGCACTGCACTATAACTTGTCTTGTTGCATTTGATTCATTTCGCTGGACTATTGTGTTACCAGAGATGTTTTGAAGCATAGGAAATGAAATAAATGGAATTTCACTAATTTGATTGGATAAGGTTTAATTGTTTTAAGTGTAATGATGAAAGTAAGAACCAAAACGAATAAAAGGATTTAAAGTAAAAGCAAGAGGAAAGAAAGTTTTATTAAAAGTAATCCATAATTTATATATATTATATTGGTTTTAATCATATTACATATAATTTTAATGATTCAAATGTATCATATTGAATTGGATTCTTATTCTTAGGCAGGTGTTATTTGAGTGCTAGATCTGTCACTAATAAGTGCAATGTCATTAGATATTTTCTTAATGTGTCTAAACCATAATGTCACCATTACTAAAAGAGGGATTGATTATATAGTAAAATCTCTAATTTAAATTTATGTTCTAATTTAATGAGATTAAACACATTAATTAGATGAAACCCATAATATGCTTAGGGTGACAATTTCTTTACTTAAATTTAAGTATAATAATATTAGCTTTTTATCTTTTCCTTTGGCCATAATTTAGCATTTCCTTTGCATCTAGAAATTATTCATAGGAGTCTACAATTGTCAAACACTCAGGTTAATGTGATTTCTCACTGCTTGCCCTTCTCTTCAAAATTCATATCCACATATTCCTATATTTATTATGTTTTTAATGAACCTATAACTATATTACAATATTTCAAACTTCTTTAGTTTTTTCAATGTTTACAGCACCATATGCATATAGTTTTTACCTTATTAAAAAAATTTCACTTTCAGGTTTCTACTTTATCTCATTTTGTTACATATTACAATCAATGTCATAGACAATTACAAATAATAATGTTTATTATGTTTTTATAAGCTAAAATTAGTTCAGACAGTATTTGGCAATAGAATATTGAATTTTTCTTTTAATAATTCTATTATTTTTCTACTAATAATAGTATTAGTACCTTCTTGACTCCTTTATTTTGAGTTGTTACAATTTATGAAGAGATAGGAGCCTCATTATATATGCTCAAATCATTAATTAAGATACAAATGTACAAATATACACATTAAAAATGAAAGGAATATAAAATTTTTGTTTCTTTTATTATCATTTAGTTATTTGTGTGCATTTCTTCTATCTGTAAGACATATACATTTATAAAAATGCCTGATTAATGAATACATACTTCATTGCACATTGCAATATTGTAATTTTTAATATGCAGTATGTCATGAACTAAAAACTAGAATTTTCTGCTTTTTCAGTTGTGTTTTGGAACTGCCTAACTTTTTCAATACAATAAACTGACACTGATTACATTTCTAGACATAATATTAGTCTACTAGAATTTTCATTTTAATAACAGCTTGTTAATTTCCTCTTTCTTTTCCTTCTTTCCTTTTATCCTTCTTTCCTTTCTCTCTTTCTCTTTCATTCTGTCTTCCTTTCTCTCTCTCTCTCTCTCTCTCTCTCTCTCTCTCTCTCTCTCTCTCTCTCTCTCTCTCTCTCCTTTTCTTCAGTTTCTCCGGTTCTCCAGGTCTTCCTCAAGCCTTTGATGTATCTCAGGATACATCGAAGCTTCATCGATTTAAGCTTCATATCTTATTCCTCAACATCTGACTTATTGCCATTATAGACATGTACTACCATGCCTAGTTAAGATAGTCCTGATGACTGAATGCAATCCTTTGAGGATACTAGGAAAGCAAACTACCATTTGAGTATCACATATGGTGTCAAGAGGAGTAATTTGATGGAGACAATATATTTAGGACTGAATATTTTAAGGTTTCTCACACTATGCATAATATCTGACTGTGTATCCTTTTGTTTACTACCATGTGCTCCAGAATGAAGCTTCTCTGATGATGGCTAAGCAACAATAATGCTATATATTAGAACAGCAGAATGTTATAGGGGTCATTTTATTGTATCGCTATGTTTTTAAAGAGTAGTATTTAATTTTACTCTAGGTCTATACAATATAGAGTCTTAGGTTCTCTAGTTCTTATTCACTTAAGCAGTGTTAGGCATGGGTGCCATAGCATGGAGTGTGTCTTAAGTTAAACCAGACTTTGGTTGGTTACTGCCAGAAGTTTCGTGCCACAATTTTACAAGCATGTGTTGCCAGTAGGGCACCATTGTAGATCTGGTTTATGACTGCTTAGAATTTATTTCTCTTTTGGTAGCCTGCAGAGTAACTTCCTGTGCCAAAGATACTAGAAAGTAGGACTGAATCCTCTGTATAGACAGCACTGCTTCTCAGTATTCAATGAATTGTGTAGGTGTTGTCTTCAACAATGCAGATCTACTGTCATTTTTCGGAGAAAACTCCATAGTTTTGAAAGCAGTCTGGGTTGTTTGGGGATACCTATAAGTTCTGGTGGTAGCCAGTGCTCTATTTCTGTAAAGAGACACCATGACCACAGAAACTCTTACAATCTAATTGGGACTTATTTCTAGTTTCAGAGGTTTAGTCCATTATCATCATATCAGGAAACACAGTGGCATGCAGGCAGATATCATGCAGAAGAAGTAGATGAGAGGCCAGTAGCCATAGGCAAAAGTAGATGAGATCAGGATCCTTAGGCAGAAGGAAGAGAGGCAATTGGTTTCCTAAAGCTTTTGAAACCTCAGATGGTCTGGTTTGGGCTTTTGGAATCTGAAATACCAACCCCAGTGACACACTTCATCAAACAAGGCCACAGTTCCTAAACCTTTAAAATAGTGCCACTCCTTAAGTATTAAAATGTATAAACCTTCAGGAGCTATTTCTGAAGGAATTTGCTATCATTCATTAGCTATAATTAAGATTTATTTTCTGACAAAATAAAATCGGGGTTGTTTTATTTGAAAAAGAATTCCAATATAATTTTAAAAGCATATTAGCATATATAATAAAATATCAAACATCATGTATATAATAAACCATATATAGCCTCATATTTATTAATTACATTTTATAAGCCTTAATATATTTATGGTGTACTGATTACTGTATTGAAGTAGACACATTCTTATTATACAATTCAAAAAAAATGTGTCTTTCTGGAAATAGCAGTAATTTATGCAAAGGCAATTAGGAAAGATGCATTTTAGACTTGAAAAAATACACTAATTACTTTGCCTTGCTTTCATGAAATTGTAGGTGAATCTATTGGCTAATGTTGAAAGAATGAGGAAATTGTCAGAAGCTTTGAAACACAGTGTTGTCTCTGAAATTCCCTTGAGCAGAGAGAGTTAGCTATGCAGATGATAGGAAGCTAACTGGAGATCTAGAAAATATGAACATGTCATCTCCCAAGACATACTTTAAATTGTTTTGCATGTGGAAAACAAGAGATCATTTAAAAGGGGTGTGGGTAAGAAGTAAAAACTTACACATTAGTTAAATTAATTCATATATATAAACCAATACACAGAAGCAGGGTACTGTTTGGTTTTGTGTGTCTACTTGACACAAGCTACTGTCATCAGAGAAGAAGGAGCCTCAGTTGAGGAAATGCCTCCATGAGATCAAGCTCCAGATATTCTTTCTTTTTTTACCTTATTATTATTATTTTCTTTTTTTTGAATATTTTCTTAATTTACATTTCAAATGTTTTCCCCTTTCCATGTCTCCCTTTCAGAAATTTCCTATCACATTCCCCCCCACCCTTTCCTGCCTCTATGAAGGTGCTCCCCCACTCACCGACCCACTCCTGTCTTCATGCCCTGGCATTCCCCTACCCTGGGGCATTGAACACCCTCAGGCCCAAGGGCCTCTCCTTCCACTGATGTCCAACAAGGCCATCCTCTGTCACATATGCGACCAGCACCTTGGTCCCTCCATGTGTACTCTTTGGTTGGTGGTCCAGTCCCCAGGAGCTCTCAGGGGTCTGTCCTGTTGACACTGTTGCTCCTTCCATGGTGCTGCAACCACCCTCAGCTTTTCATTTCGTGATGAATGGAGGAGCTCCCAGAATATTATGGGTTGTGCCATCCCTAGGCTGGTAGTTCTTGGTTTTATAAGAAAGCAGGATGAACAAGCCATGAGGAGCAAGCTATTAAACACCACTCTTTCATAGCCTCTGCCTCCACGGTCCTGCACTGCTTGAGTTGCTGTCCTGACTTCTATCAGTGAAGAACAACACTGGAAAGTGTAAACTGAACAAACCCTTTCATATTCAACTTGCTTTTCATTCATAGTGTTTCTTTGCAGCAATAGAATCACTAAAACAAACAAGCAAAATAAAGTAAGATTAAAAAATAGTGTTAGAGCATATACAGATAGAAACAAGTGAAAGAAATTAGATAGGCAGCTTAGGTCATAGGCCATCAGAGCAAAGGTTGCAGGGATATAGCTTATCTCTGCTTCAGAAATGCCAAAAAAAAAAAAAGAAGAAGAAGAAGAAGAAGAAGAAAAAAAAAGAAAAAAATCCTGTTTCTTTTTCTTTGTTCTGTATTTTGAAATTATCATAATGTATGCAATCAATTTCTCTTGTACCCACTCCCTCCCTAATTCAAACTCCTCCTTCACCCTAATGCATCTCCTCAACTTCATTTCCTCTTTTCTTCTTCTGTTTGAAAGTATCCCGCTGAGTCTAATTATTACTTCACATACATGCCTTGGTGTAAGCTTATCCTCTGGAATATGTGAAATCCACTACCAGATACCCCAACAGAAGAAAAGTATTTCTTCATCCTTCAGCAGCTAACAACCTCCAATCATTCCTCAGTTAGATGTGAGACATTAGGAATCCTTCCTGTTTTAATGCTGGTAATTTTAACTTGCTCAGTTTTGAACAGATAATCGCACGTGAACTGAATTCATATAGTACTCAGGTCACATCCAGAGACCAGGCTTTTGCATACTCTTCCCTATCCTCTGACTCTTAGACTTTTTCTACCTCCAATTCCATGATGTTTCCTCAGCCTTAATGTGAAGGTGGGGTTGATATAGATATTGCATATTTGTATGAGCAATCAGAGTTGCATATTCTCAGCACTTGTAGCAATATGCTCTTCACTATTCTCTGCAGAAAGAAGCTCTCCTGAGCAAGATTGGAAGCAGAAGAAAATTTTATTTAGAGGATTCTTTGACAATATGTTTATTTCACAAATGAACAAGGAAAACAATAGCAACAACAAAACCCTCAGAGTTTCTCCAGAAGAACATACAACTTCCTAGCTATGGGCTTTGAACTGGTTTGCAGTATCAGGTATGAAATCCTTCCTGTTCAGCAAGCCTCAAATTCAATCATTAGAATTGATATACCCTAGGCAATAATTGAAATAAAATGTATATTTTGTTATAATTCCCTCTTTCTGTAATGTGTTAAACAGTTGGATTTCAGGAAAATACCATAAGTATGCATTTTTACAGTACATAGTTTAGAGTATAATGACCATGTGAATTTGATGATGATTCGAAATTATCAATAACTGCTTATCGGTTTTTCAGCACTATCTCTTTAAAAAAAATGTAGTGTGTTGTTCTTTGAAGTCTCAGACAGTGTATTTATTTTAAGAAGACAAGGCATAGAGGAAACAGTTTCATTATTTCTTAATTTAAAATTCATAATCTTTAAAAACTGTTTCAGATCACATAGATTTAAATCAAGTTTTCCTTACCTACTGTCTCAGTAAGGTTTATCTTATCACTATAATAGTTAAACAATGTTTATCTTTAGGAAAGGCTGAACATTTGTTGTTGACCTTTGGCCAAGATAAAAATGAAATATGTGGCTTAATAGAAATGATAAGAAAGAAGAAAAACAACTGTGTGTTCAAAGTATGGAAAAATGTAGTAACTTGTGTTTATGAACAGCTCTTCGGATTCTCTTCCTTCTCTCATGATGGCACTATTGTTATCATGCCTTCCCACCTCATAGGCTAATGTAACTCTAATCACCACCAATGACCCTACTGTTAACCCATTGCATTTGAATTTTTGGATTAACTTTCAGGAACATGAGTTATCATCATCCATAAGAGCATTATGGCTTGGAGGTAAGGGGAACCAGATCTGTTATTTTCAGTGGATTTGGCAGAATGCAATATCTTGACATGAAATTTTCAAAGGATAAACTGAGCAAAACCGTCCAAAGAATAGATGATATGATTTTCTTTAATAATTATTAAAGGCAAATTTGTTTTGAAGTAGAATGAGAAAGTAACCATGAATAGGTTTTCTCCTCTGAAGAATTAAGTCAGTGCGTGTGTGTGTGTGTGTGTGTGTGTGTGTGTGTGTGTGTGTGTTTTGGAGGATTACTTGGATGGATAGCCCCTGACTTCAGGTGGGGGTGGGAGGGTTTAGACTGCTGTCAGGAATGTCAGGAATGCAGAACAGGGCTTCTTAGTACCTTTTTGTGTTGGAGAGAGAGGGTCTAATGGAATTGCCTGGACTGTGTGGGGGAGGGGATCAAGCTAGGGACTCTACAACTGAACAAAGACAAAATATGAATAGATACAAAAGCAGAATGTCAGTAAACAACTCTTTCAATAAGTTTAGAGCTGACTGAGAAAAGATTATGTAATTAATAAAAGTTCTGCAAGTGATTCATTTGAGAGTGTTAGAGAGCTTGGTTATTTCATGGTTTCTTCATTATAAATATGATTATTAAAGAAAACTGGGTCTTCCCAGCAACAGGAATGCTTAATTTTTCTTACTTTGGTTGATATTGTGTTGTTATATAAAACATTTGTCTTTAAACTATTTTAGTAACTTTAAATAGTAGATGAGCTAAGTGTGAACTTGTTAAAGATTAAAATATTAAACATTTAAACATTGGCATTTTAGACAGATTAAAATACTTCAGAAATCTAGAGATAGAAGTTATCCAAAAATATCTAGGTGTGTCTCAACAGAAAATTCTTAGATTGATTTCTAAATCTCCAGACATTTAAAAGTTCCATGCTTGGTACAGCATGAAAAATTTCACATATCTAATGTGAATGCTTGGTTTTTATCTTGGTTTAAATTGAAATGTATAACAACACCACAAGTTAAAAAACTGTTTTATAAGTTTTGTGATCAAAAATAAGAAATAGATGTGGGGGAGGTATGGGGGAAAGGGGTGCCTCTGTGGGCCCATGCCAATAGGCAGAAAGGCATCCCTTCCCCCTGAGGGACCAACCACAAGATGGTATAGTATAGAATAGAGTTTATTTAAGGCATGGGGAGGGTAGTTAAGAGAGTAGTAGAGGCAGAGAAAGGCAGAAAGAAGGAGAGAGTAGAGAAGTAGAGTCAGGCCATGACCACCCATGTGGAAAGAGGTGGGGAAAGGAAAGGAGAAGGGAAGAGCCTCAGAGGGTAAGAGAACAAGAGAGCAAGAGAGCCAAGAGGAAAGAGAGAAAGGAGGAGCCAAGCAGCCTCTCTTATAGTGGGCCAGGACTCCCTGACTGTTGACAGGTAACTGTGGAGGTGGATAAGACAGAGTACCAACATTCAATGTAGAGTAACTACATTTTGGTGTAGTTAAAAAAGAAAAATTAGAAAGAGGTGATGGCAAAGCAGGAATAGGGTTGTCCTGATATTTGGCTGCTTCATGCTGACATTGGGGCCATGTGTGTCTGGGGAACCTAGAGGAATCGGTATGGGGGATGTTTGTCCAGTCGTAGGAGAGTTAGCTGTTCCCGTGCTGTCCAGGGTCTGTGTAGCCACCTGAGGACAGGTCAGAAGAAAAGGTCCATTATAACCTGTCTGTCTCTGAGAGAAGATTGGAACATCTGAAGGTTGCATTGTAAGAGTCCAGAGAGCCTTGGCTTTCCAGAGACCCCTGAGTAAACAAGACAGAGCAGAGAAGTGATGCAAAAAGCAAGAGGAATTTATTATTCCAACACGCATTTCGGGTCATCTTGCACGCGAATGAGAAATGGCAACCACCCCCCCACACACACACACCTAAGCCTGTTTGTCCTGTGGAATATGGTTACCTGCTCCAGACCTTCCCCACTCCCAAGAAGCTGTGTTTACCAGCTCCAGACCTCCCCGACCCCTAGGATGCCATGTTTGCTGACTCCAGACCTTCCCCCCACTCCCAGGAGGCCATGTTTACTGGCTCCAGACCTTTCCTTTCTGGAAGGGGGGGTCTCTTTAGGGTCACTCCTCTGCAGTCACCTGGGGATGGTTCCTGAACACTTTAGCTAATGTCCTGCCAGTTCCCAAACCTCAGATGCTTCAGTCCCTTATGAAGTAAACTATCCTTGTATTTGCATGTAGCCAACACACATCCTGATGCACACACATATGATCTCTAAATAGCTCCTTTCATTCCCCCATTTTCATTGTGCATGCTTCAGTCTTGAAGCTATTGTGTATATGCAGCTCATATCCCTGGTCCTCTGTACTTAGCTCTTGATATCTTTGTCTCAGGACCATCAATTGTACTGTATCTATGTGATCTTTAATAAAAGCAACTAAGTGATTTAGAATGTAAGGGCCAAAGGTCAGAAGCAGGAACAAAATGATCAGAGGTCCTAGCAATGTAGAAATTAAAGTAGTGAAGCAGGGGGAGCTGTTGAACCAAGACTCAAACCATCCTTGGACTTGTTCGTATCTCTCTTGCTCTTGGCTTGCCCTTCTCATACCTTTGCTGTAGAATCTTTAACCACCCCTGAGTAGTAGAGGTAAAAGCAACCGTCTTCCCTTAGGGTTGCCCAGAGCCCTCCCTGTTGTAAAAAGAGCAAATCTAGACCACGGAGGTTCTGTAAGCCTACTTCAGAGAGGAAGGTTAGGGATTCTTGAAGGCAGGTGATTGATTCTTTCATCCTTTCTATGTCTAAGTCTATGGCAGTCCTGAGCTCTTGGTAGCTTTTACCTTGTAATACCAGGGAAGAAGTTCCTGTCCCTACCTCTGCTGCACTCAGTCTAAGTAAGAGAGACACTGTCAGGTTTCCTGTTTGGTATGGTAGTCGCCACCCCATCTATCTAACATCTCTTCATAAGGATGGTAAACCAGCCTGGGCACCAACTTAACTAATCTCTAGATATATTCAGGACACTGAGGTGTACACAGGGAATGAGCCCAGTCAAGCAAGCCCACCATTCATTCTCATTCTCAGGTAGAATGGCATAGGAAGCAGTCTGGGTAGGAGAGTACGAAGTATTGCAAAGGGACAGGTGGGAGGAGGGGACATGACCCAGGCAGAGTCCCATGCCAGTAACTGCCTGTAGGGTGAGTCCTACACCCAACTTCTGGGCCCATCGGCAGGAAGAAGACTTGTTAGACAGGCTAATATTGGGGGAAATGAAGGCAATCCCTTCATAATATGGGGGAGCTATATAGTAGTAAAGCCAGCAAGAAAGAGTAGTTTCAGGCATGGATTCGTTGAACACTAGGAAGGTCTTACTGATAAGCTCAGGCAGTGTGGCCAGTTATGAGGGACCAGTAGGGGATGTTCCTTGGATCTTGTGGGTCATGACAGTAGTTGACCCTACCTGGGTTGGTGTCAGAGGCTTGGGCTTAGGTAGCTTATGGGGGACACCCATAACCTCCTTATTGGGTCCTACAGAGACTGTAGGGGCTTCTATCTTAAGTTTGGTGGTAAAAAGGAGTCCATCATCATATCCTTCCTGGTATAGTCTGAGGCCCTATGTCCTACCCCTTAGCCATCTATCTTTGGCCTCTCTCTCTTTCTAGGTAAACTGCACAGTGATCAGGTTACAAGAAAAGTTGAGGCATTGACCTTCTCCTACCAACGTCCCTGAGGGCTGTTGGTTTCCCCAGGAGACATCAGGACATGCCCCTGAATGAATGTTCCCCAATGAGCTGATATGCCCCACAATTGCCTCGCGTGAGTCCCCTTCCTCTAGAGGATCTGCTCACTGTCATTTAATTCCAGCTTGAGCTCGGGTTCCAGTAGGTGTCTTCCAAGGTCTCACTGCCCTAGGCAGCACAGTAGAAGCTTTCCAGGGACCCCCGCACTGATGGACTAAGGACCTGGACCTCTGATCTCGGGGGCATACATAAATTGGGACTTCAAACAGGTAGCCTCTTAATTAGGGGTGTCCGCATCCTATGCCCCTTCCTCCCAGTCCCTTTCCTGGGCATGACATTGGTGACCATAAGGCTTTCCCATGACATTCTGGCAAGCCCCCCTTTACCTCTTGGTTTGGGATGTCCCAGGTGTCCAACCCAGCCGCCAGGTCACACAGGTCGAAAGTGGGGGGCCACCAGGTGAAAGTGGGTGGTCTTGGATTACCCTAGCCACCTCGTCACCCGTTAGAGTTGATGATACAATCCAAGTCAGTCTGACAGGTTGATGAGGACTAGATCTAGCACTCAGCCCCTTATGCCTTATCAGAGTCAGAACCCCCATCAGGGTCAGGAAATTCTTCATCCGTGGTGGCTCGCTGAGTGATCTTGAGCTTCAAAGAGTTGCTTTCCTTCTTCATGCTCCAAGACGGGTGGTTGGCAGGAGGTGGACTAGTCGCTGGTTTCACATGAAAAGCATGTATCCAGGCAGCTATTCCGTTCATCTTTATGGCCATAGGGGTCGTCAGCAACACCATTTAGAGGCCCTTCCAGTGGGTTCCAGGAACTGGGTCCGATGTGGGCGAACACAGACAGCATCACCAACCTGGAACAATAAATGTGACACCTCAGTCATTCCTGAAGCATTAAGGGCAGACAGCTGGGGCCATATTTCTCTCTGAACTGCCTCAAGGGCCACCAGTCTTTTGACAAGGTCTTGGTGTCCTCCTTGGGAGATCTCTAGGTTAGATCCGGTGGCCACCAGTGAAGCCAGACCTCCATAATGGATCTCAAAAGGTGTTAGGCTGAAATGATATGGGGTGTTCTGGGCTCAGAACAAGGCCAAGGAAAAGAGGACCAATCAGTCTCTGCCAGTTTCTAAGGTTAATTTAGTTAAGGTTTCCTTTAAGGTCCTAATGATCCTTTTTACCTGGCCTGAACTCTGCGGACAGTATACACAATGAAGTTTTCAATCTGTCCCCAATACTTTAGCCAACCCCTGGCTTACCTGAGAGATGAAGGCAGGTCCATTATCAAACCCAATTACCTTGGGTACCACAAACATGGGAAAAATCTCTTCTAGGATCTTCTTGGCCATGACCAGAGCCGTCTCCTGTTTTGTGGGAAAAGCCTCTACCCATCCTGAAAATGTATCAACAAAGACTAGTAAATATTTATAACCATATTTTCCAGGTTTTACTTCTGTAACATCTACCTCCTAGAAAACTCCTGGCCTATTTGCTCTAGGTCTTTTTCCTGCACCTACCTTGGTGCAGCAGGCGTTCACCTGTTGACAGACTTAACAGCTCTCTACTATTTCTTCTACCAAATATCTTAGGTCCATGATGAACATCCTGGATCCCTTAATGGCTTCTATCAGCTTTCTGCTGCCCAGGTGAGTCCATCTATGCATCTCTCATAGCAAATCTCCGGCCTCATCCTGAGGGAGGATGGCTTTTCCCTCTTGGGTTTTCCATTGACTTTCACTCTTGAGATACTAGTTTGTAGGGTAGCTGGAGATCTGGGCCTCCTCTTCCTTAGTATAGACAAGGTGGGGCCAACCCATGGCCCAATGGGGCCCTTTGGTTGGTTTCTTAGACTTCTTCTGTTGGATCAGCAGAGGTATAGTGTCTTTAAGGGCTATATCCTTGGCTGCTTTATCAGCTAGGTTATTCCCTCTAGCTATGTGAATCTCCCCTTTCTGGTGGCTGGAACAGTGGATAATGCTCACCTTGTTTGGCCACAGGAGAGCTCTTAGGAAGGCCTTGATTTCAGCCTTTCTTTTTAATTAGATATATTCTTTATTTACAGTTCAAATGATTTCCCCTTTCCTGGTTCCCTCTCCTGAAAAGTCCCAGCAGCCCTCTTTTCTCTCCCTGTTCCCCAATCAACCCCCTCCTGCTTGCTTGTCCTGGTATTCCCCTATACTGCTGCTCGAGCCTTTCCAGGACCAGGGCCCTCTCCTTCCTTCTTCTTGGGCATCATTTGATATGTGAATTTTGTCTTGGGTATTCTGAGCTTCTGGACTAATATCCACTTATCAGTGAGTGCATACTATGTGTGTTATTTTGTGATTGGGTTACCTCACTTAGGATGATATTTTCTAGTTCCACCCATTTGCCTAAGAATTTCATGAATTCATTGTTTTTAGCTGAGTAGTATTCCATAGTATAAATTTTCTGTATCCATTCCTCCACTGATGGACATCTGCGTTCTTTCTAGCTTCTGGCTATTATAAATAGGGCTGCTATGAACATAGTGGAGCATGTGCCCTTATTACATTCTGGGGAATCCTCTGGGTATATGCCCAGAAGAGGTATAATGGGGTCCTCCAGTAGTATCATGCCCAGTTTTCTGAGGAGCTACCAGACTGATTTCCAGAGTGGTTGTACCAGCTTGCAAT
Source organism: Tokudaia tokunoshimensis (assembly GCA_036184795.1). Lineage (NCBI taxonomy): Eukaryota > Metazoa > Chordata > Mammalia > Rodentia > Muridae > Tokudaia > Tokudaia tokunoshimensis. Next base: position 17,675,905 of record BTHU01000011.1, read on the forward strand.
CCCACCAGCAGTGGAGGAGTGTTCCTCTTTCTCCACATCCTTGCCAACACTTGTTGTCTCCTGAGTTTTTGATCTCAGTCATTTTGACTGGTGTGAGGTGAAATCTTAGGGTTGTTTTGATTTGCATTTCCCTAAGGACTAAGAATGTTGAACATTTCTTTAGGTGCTTCTCATGAAAAAATTATTTGTTAGCTCTGTACCCCATTTTTAATAGGGTTATTTGGCTCTCTGGAGTCTAATTTGTTGAGTTCTTTGTATATTTTGGATATAAGCCCTCTGTCCGATATTGGGTTGTTAAAGGTCTTTTCCCAATTTGTTGGTTGCCATTTTGTCCAATTGACAGTGTCCTTTGTCTTGTAGAAACTTTGTAATTTTATGAGGTCCCATTTGTCAATTCTTGAGCTTAGAGTATAAGCATGATCTGTTCAGGAAATTTTCCCCTGTGTCCATGTGCTCAAGGCTCTTACCCAGTTTCTTTTCCATTAGTTTCAGTGTGTCTGGTTTTATGTGGAGGTTCTTGATCCATTTGGATTTGAGCTTAGTACAAGGAAATAAGAATAGATTGGCTTGCATTCTTCTGCATGTTGATCTCCAGTTGAACCAGCACCATTTGTTGAAAAGGCTATCTTTTTTCCATTGGATGATTTTAGTTCCTTTGTCAAAGATCAAGTGACCATAGGAGTATGGGTTCGTTTCTGGGTCTTCAATAACTTCTTTTCCATTTGATGTTAAAAGTCCCCTCTGTTGGTAAATTGCCCCATGTACATGTGAGGTGGTGAAGGCATACCTGCTGTCAGTGTAGATGTTGATCATTTTGCCTGCTCCCAGGTCCAGGGCTTTGGTCAGAGCTATTAGCATTGCCTTCTGTTCTAGGAGGAAACTATTCTGCCTAGACCACCCTGCGCCCATCCAGGATAGCAGCCTGCCGTGCGTTTCCCTCTACTAGGTAGCTGCTGCCATCAGTGAAGCAGGTTGCCTTGGCATCAGGGAGTGGCTGATCCAACAGATCCTTTCACCATCCCTGGTCCTCAGCTAGAATCTGCTGGCAATCGTGAACTGGCAGATTGAGGTCAGGACCAGGTAGTAGAAAGGCCTGGTTGAGGGCCATTGGTGACATGAAGTTTACCTGATCTGAGTTTAACAACAGAGTCTGATAATCCTTGGTCAGCCATCAATCCGGGGGCTGGAGAGCAACACTCTCCAAAGCATGTGGAGCTGTCATTGTCAGAGTTTTCCCCTGAGTTAATTTATCAGCATCTTTAACTAAATCCGCTACCATCGCCACTATCAGTAGACAAGCTGGCCACCCAGCTGGGACAGGATCTCATTTCTTTAGACAGATAGGCAACTGGTCACTTCCAAGGGCCCAGCCTCTGAGTGAACACTTCCTTGGCTATCCCCCTGTTCTCTGCCACATAAGGGTGGAAAGTTCTGTTGGCACTGAGCAGTCCTAGAGCAGGGACCGAGAGCAGAGGGAGCCTGCTTCATCACATCAAAAGCCTGTTGCTCTTCTTTCGCCCAATGTAAGGGCTGTCCGTTTTTTAGTCAGGGGATAGAGGGGAAGACCTAATTCAGCAAATCCTGGAATCCATAGCTGACAGAACCTGGCTGTGCCCAGGAATTCCCATACCCGCTTTGTGGAGAAGGGATGTGCAGGATGGTCTCTTTTCAAGCATTGGAGAGCCAGCACTGGCCGTCTTTCAGCAGGTAGCCCTGATAACTTATTTTTCTTTGGCAGATTTGGTCCTTCTTGGCTGAGGCTCTGCATCCCAATTCTCCAAGCTCCTCTAAGAGGCGTTTAGTCCCTTCTAGACAGTCCTCCTTGGTCTCAGCCACAATCAAAAGGTCATCTATATACTGGGCAAGTGTCACTTGTGGATTGGACTCATGGTAGATGGCAAGGTCCTGGTGTAGGGCCTTGTCAAAGAGGGTGGGTGAGTTCTTGAATCCTTGGGACAGTCTGGTCCATGTGAGTTGCCCAGTCACCCCCTGCTTAGGATCCTTCCCCTCAAATGCAAAGTAGTCCTGACACTCGGGAGTCAATGTTAGGCAAAAGAAGGTGTCCTTGAGGCCATCCAACATCGAAGGTGGGCCATTCGAATGAGCATAATGTCCGGAGCTACTTTTTCTTTACCTCCAGTGACAGACTATGTACCCACCCCTGGAAATCATCAGGGCAATTTTCAGTAGAGTGGAGTTTTGCTGTCCAATATCCAAAATTTCATCAGTCCCAGTCCAAGAACACACAGAAAGACAATCAAGACACAGACAGTTAACCAGGTGACAAGGCCGACTTACACCAGGGCCAGATCAAATGGTAGGGAGTCCTCCCGACTGACTTCCTTCCTACAGGGGACCTGAAGTGTCCTTCAGGCTTCCTGAAGTCACATTACAGTACATCTGCCTGTCGTTCTTGACCACCCCAAATGCTGTGGGCTGTCCAAGCCCCCCTCTTCCAGATGCTTGCAAGCAAATCAAAAAGTTCAGACAGGTTTACAGACTCAGACTTTGACGAAGAGCGAGACAGACAGAAAGAAAAAAACAAACAGAGGTACCTTCTTGAAACCCCTCCAATTCACGGCTCGGGTGTTCTCACAGGAGGTCTTTCCAGGCCAATTCACCAAATGTAAGACTCGATATGGAGCTTAGGCTTTCCAGGTACCCTCTGAGTAAACAAGACGGATTGAACAATCAATGCAAAAAGCAAAAGGAATTTATTATTCCAATGCTCATTGGGGTTGTCCTGCACTCAAAGGAGAAATGACTACTCCCCCAGCCTGTTTGATCAGTCTTTATACAGTGTTTCTGTGGAATGTGTTTACCTGCTCCAGACCTCCCCCACCTTCAGGAAGCCATGTTACCAGCTCTGGACCCCCCACCCCTAAGAGGTTGACTCCAGAACTTCCCCCACTCCCAGAAGGTCAGCTCCAGACCTTCCTCCACTTCCAGGAGGCCATGTTTACTGGCTCCAGACCTTTCCTTTCTGGAAGGGGGGGTCTCTTTAGAGTCACTCCTCTACAGAGACCTGGGGATGGTTCCTGAACACGTTAGCTAATGTCCTGCCAGTTCTCAAACCTCAGATGCTTCAGTCCCTTTTGTGATCTACCCTAATATTTGCATGTAGCCAACACACATCCTGATGCACACACATATGATCTCTAAACAGCTCTTTTCAGCTTCTCTGGAACTCTCCTGGGTGCAGTAAGCACCTGAACTTACAAGATTTTGAAACATATTAATACAAGTAAAGAATAGGCAAATTTGGGAGAAAAAAAATTTAAGTTGTATAATTTGTTTGGTACAGCATGAAAAAGTTCATATACCTGGCATGAATGCTTGATTTTTATCTTTTCACATTGAAATTTATAACTTAACTACACAAGGTTAAAAATAATGTTTCAAAAGGAAGAATAAAATTATCTAACTAATTTTATTTTACAAAACTGTAACAAGAGGGTTCTTTGAGTAGGGGTGCATCTTTGTTTTTCCTTTGCTGTGAAGAGACTCGATGACCATGTAGTACCAGAGAAATGTAGTGATGCTCCACCAGAAAGAAAGGATCTGATCTGACGTAACTCACAGCAGGGTCTTTATTTTAATTGAGCTAACTTGAGCCACTCCAATGCACCACAGGACAGTTTTGGTGGTGGGGAACCCCAAATATTTATCAGAGCTAGGCTTTATAGTAAGCAGCAAGCAAATGTGGGGGGTGGGGGAGGTAAGCATGCAGTCATCTAATTTGAAAGTTATTGTGGCCTTTAACATAATAGTCTGGTGCTGGGAGTCAAATCATAGCCTTAATTTCTGCTTCCTTCTGCATTTTGTGGTTGTTAGGCTGGAAGAAGTTGGGCTTGTAACCTGGGGGTGTAGGTTTTTTTTGGGGGGGGATGACCTGGAGATGCTGGTTTTGTTGATGGTGTAACCTGGAGATGCTGGTCTTGTTGGGGATTAGCTTAGAGACTAGAAATAGGCTAGGGTTTTATTGGGGGGAAACTTAGAAACTAATGCTACATACCAGCCTGTTAGTTTTCCTGAGTTTAAACTTGGCTCAGGTACTCTAATATGGAGTCTTACTTAAACGTTTGGCCTCTCAACCAAAGCAACTTTTATAAAGGATAGCATTTAATTGGGGCTGACTTACAGGTTCAGAGATTCAGTCCATTTCATCAAGGTAGGAACATGGCAGCATCCAGGAATGCATGGTTAAAGAGGAGCTGAGAGTTCTACATTGTCATCAGAAGGTTGCTAGGAAAAGACTGGTTTCCAGATAACTAGGACAAGGGTTGTAAAGCCCACTCCCACAATGATACACCTACTCCAACAAGGCTACCCCTACTTTAACATGGCCACAGCTCCAAATAGTGCCATTCCCTGGGCCAACCATACTCAAACTACCACAGGGTTGTAGGTATACATACCTATGAGATGATTTAGAATATAGTAAGGTATTACACTGTTTTAGTAAAAATGATAGTTAATTTTCTAACTAGTCATGAGAAGCTGGATAGGTTTCCTGTACTTGCAACGATTTTCTTCTTTCGAATGGTTCCTCAATTCAAGCAGATAGCTGTTGGTTACTATATGATATAGATACCTTTCCAGGATGACCATTGATTTGGTTCACAAACAACAAAAATGGACACAACAATTTGCATTTATATATTTGTGCATGAACATATGTGTGGGTGTGTTTCTGTAAAACAACAAAAATTTTAAAAAAAGTGGCTATCAAATTAAGTGGGGAAAGGGAAGGATTGCAGGAAGAATATTTGGGAGAAGCTAGAAAAATGAAAAGAAGAGGAGAATGTAGTATAATTCTACTTCAATTTTCCTGAGTGAGAGAATCCAAGCATCAAGACAAACATATGTATTTACTTATTGTCTTAGGGATACTATTGTTGCAATAAAACACCATGACCAAAAAGCAAGTTGTATAGGAAAGGGTTTATTCACTTAACACTTCCATATTATTATTTGTCACTGGAAGAAGCTAGAACAGGAACTCAAGCAGAGCAGGAAGCTAGAATCAGGAGCTGAAGCAGAGGCCATGGAAGAATGCTACTTACTGGCTTGTTTCCCCTGATTTGTTTCTCTTGCTGTCTTATAGAATCCAGGACCACCATCCCAGGAACGGCACCACCCATAATGGCCTGGGCACTCCTGCATTGATCACTAATTGAAAAGCTGTTTTACAGCTGGATCTCATGGAGGCATTTCCTTAACTGAGACTTCTTTCTCTGTGTTGACTCTAGCTTGTGTCAATAAACACACACAACCAGCCAGCACAGCTGATGACTTGTCTGCTTGATACACAAACAGGTTACTATTATGATGTAAGATATTTGACCACATTACAAACCCTGAAATGTATTATTTATTAAAAATTTCTGTTTCTAGTTGTTCTGTGGCTCAGTCCTTAGCATGTACATTTACTCTCTCTGGCAGGAATTAGACTGTATGGTGGCTAGAAGTTTCCAGGTGTAGGCCTAGGCTAGCAGTCTTGGTCAGAAAAGATGACAATTATTTCAGGCAAATATAAGTTACTTTTGTACTATTAAGTCACAGCCTTTCTTTGTTATTTGTTCTCAATATCTCTCATTAAAAAAAAACAAACAAAAAGCAAAAATTAAATACATTTATAAGTCCCACAGTCTTTATAAATTCTAACACATTAAAAATTCAGTCCCTTTAAAATAAACAATCTCTTTTAAAAGAGAGTCTTTTAAAACTCAAATTCTCGATCCTCTGCCACAGGGCTCCATATCCAGGTGGCAAAGGCAGATAGCTAGCCTCCCAGAAGTGCAAACAAGCCTGGAAATGCAGGTAGGACCACCCTTGCTGCTCAGAGGAACCCACCCAGGAAACCTCAAGACACAGGAACTCAGGGACAGCCTGGGACAGGAGTCTTCTGATTTCCTTCTGCACCCAGAGCTGATCCTCAGCCACAAAGTTACATACACAAATTCGGCTATGAGAGCTGCTCTCACAGAAGTGCCTAGACACCTGCATGCACAGGAAAGACCACAACTTCTCTTCAAACTCCTGGTCCATAAGGGACCTACTCAAAGTCATCAGGACACAGGAACCAAAGATTACCTGGGGACAGGATCCTTCTGGTTTCTGTCTACACCCTTGAGCTGACACTGTATCACAGTTCTCCACACCTAAATTTCTCCCAGAGAGAATGGGTACCTCAGGAGTATAGATACATAGGCTTGAAGGACAGATAAGCCAAAATCAGAGACAGCAAGACCAGCTAACACCAGCGATAACCAGATGGCAAAGGCAAATGCAAGAACATTACAAACAGAAAGAAAGAGAATATGGCATCATCCAAACTCAGTTCTCTCACAGAAGCAAGTCCTGGATACACCCAACACATCAGAAAAGTAAGATTTGAATTTAAAATCACATCTTATGATGCTGATAAAGGACCTCAAGAAAGAAAGAAATAACTCCCTTAAAAAAAAATACAGGAGAACAGGAAGAAGTCCTTAAAGAGGAAACACAAAAATTTCTTAAAGGATTACAGGAAAACACAAGCAAACAAGTAAAGGAACTGAAGAAAGCCATCCAGGATTTAAAAATGGAAGTAGAAACAATAAAGAAATCACAAAGGGAGACAACTCTGGAGATAGAAAACCTAGGAAAGAAATCAGGAGTCATAGACGCAAGCATCAACAACAGAATACAAGAGATAGATGAGAGAATCTCAGGTGCAAAAGATATCACAGTAAGCATTGGTACAACAGTCAAAGAAAATGCAAAATGCAAAAAGCTTCTAATCCCAAACATCCAAGAAATCCAGGACACAATGAGAAGATAAAACCTAAGGATTATAAGCATAGAAGAGAGAGGTTTCCAGGTTAAAGGGCCAGTGAATATCTTCAACAAAATTATATAAGAAAACTAACTAATGGGGCTAGAGAGATGGCTCAGAGGTTAAGAGCACCGTCTGCTCTTCCAGAGGTCCTGAGTTCAATTCCCAGCACCCACATGGTGGCTCACAACCATCTGTAATAGTATCTGGCGGCCTCTTCAGGTGTGTCTGAAGATAGCGACAGTGTACTCATACATAAAATAAATAAATAAATCTTTAAAAAAAAGAAAGAAAACTACCCAAACCTAAAGAAAGGGATGCCCATGACCATATAAGAAACCTACAAAATTCCAAACAGACTGTACAAGAACAGAAATTCTTCCAGTCACAAAATAGTGGAAGCTGAACAAGGATTTACTCAATGATAACTTGGTCAAGGAAGAAATCAAGGACTTTTTAGAATGTAATGAAAATGAAGGTACACAAAACCAAACTTATAAGACACAATGAAAGCAGTGCTAAGAGGAAAACTCACAGCTCTGAGTGCCTACAAAAAGAAATTGGGGAGAACATACACTAGCAACTTTATGGCACATCTGAAAGCTCTAGAACAAAGAGAAGCTAATACACCCAAGAGGAGTGGTTAACAGGAAATAAAATCAGGGCTGAAATCAACCAAGTACAAGCAAAAAGAACTATACAAAGAATCAACCAAACCAGGAGCTGGTTCTTTGAGAAAATCAAGATAGATAAACCCTAAGCCAGACTAAACAGAGGGCACAGAGACAGTATCCAAATTAACAAAATCAGAAATGAAAAGGGAGATATAATAACAGAAACTGAGGAAATTCAAAAAATCATCAGATCCTATTGCAAAAGCCTATACTCAACACAACTAGAAAATCTGGATGAAATGGACAATTTTCTAGAGAGATACCAAATACCAAAGTTAAATCAGGATCAGATAAACCACATAAACAGTCCCATAACCCCTAAAAAAAATAGAAGCATTCATTGAAATTCTCCCAACAAAACAAGTACAGGACAAGATGTTTTTAGTGGAGAATTCTATCAGACCTTCAAAGAAAACCTAATGCCAATACTCTTCAAACTGTTCAACAAAGTAGAAACAGAAGGAACACTACCCAACTTGTTCTATGAAGCCACATTGGTACCAAAACCACACAAAGATCCAAAAAAGAAAGAAAACCTCAGACCAATTTCCCTTATGAATATCTGTGCAAAAAATCTCTATAAAATTCTTGCCAACTGAATCCAAGAACACATCAAAACAATCATTCATGAAGATTAAGTAGGCTTCATCCCAGGAATATAGGGATGGTTCAATATAATGAAATCCGTCAATGTAATCTAATATATAAACAAATCAAAGGGAAAAAGCATATAGTCATTTCATTAGGTACTGAAAAAGCATTTGACAAAATTCAGCATCCCTTCATGTTAAAAGTCTTGGAAAATTAGGAATTCAAGGCCCATACATAAACATAGTAAACATACAGCAAATGAATAGCCAAAATCAAACTAAATAGAGAGAAACTGGAAGCAATACCACTAAAGTCAGGACCTAGGCAAGCCTTCCCTTTCTCCCTATATGTATTCAATAAAGTACTTGAAATTCTATCTAGAGCAATTAGACAACAAAAGGAGATCAAAGGGATACAACTTGGAAAGGTAGAGTCAAACTATCACTGTTTTCAGATGATATGATAGTATACTTAAGTGCTGCCAAAAATTCCACCAGAGAACTCCTACAGCTGATAAACAGCTTCAACAAAGTGGCCAGATATAAAATTAACTCAAATAAATCAGTAGCCTTCCTATACTCAAAGGATAAACAAGCTGAGAAGAAATTATGGAAATGATACCCTTCACAACAGTCAAAAACAATATAAAGTATCTCGGTGTGTCTCTAACCAAACAAGTAAAAGATCTCTATGACAAGAACTTCAAGTCTCTGAAAAAAGAAATCCAAGAAGACCTCAGAAGATGGAAAGATCTCCCATGCTTGTGGAATGACAGAATTAATATAGTAAAAATGGCCATATACAGCCAAAAGCAATATATAGATGTAGCGCAATCCCCAACAAAATCCCAACTCAATTCTTCATAGAGTTAGAAAGAACAAGTCTCAAATTCATCTGGAATAACAAAAAACCCAGGATAGCTAAAACTATTCTCAACAATAAAAGAACTTCTGCAGGAACCAACATCCCAAATCTCAAGCAGTACTACAGAACAATTGTGATAAAAACTTCATGGTATTGGTACAGTGACAGGCAAGTAGATCAATGGAATAGAATTGAAGACACAGAAATGAACCCACACAGCTATGGTCAGTTGATCTTTGACAAAGAAGCTAAAACCATTCAGCAGAAAAAAGATAGTCTTTTCAACTCATGGTGCTGGTTCAATTGGAGGTCAGCATGCAGAAGAATGCAAATCAATCCATTCTTATCTCCTTGTACACAGCTCAATTCCAAGTGGATAAAGGACCTCCACATAAAACCAGACACATTGAAACTAAGAAAAAAGAAAGTGGGAAGAACCTCGAGCACATGGGCACAGGAGGAAATTTCCTGAACAGAACAGGAATAGCTTATATGCTAAGATCAAGAATAGATAAATGGAACCTCATAAAATTACAAAGTTTCTGTAAGGCACAGGACACTGTCAATAGGACAAAATGACAATTAACAAATTGGGAAAAGATCTTTACCAACCCTACGTTCAACATAGGGATAATATCCAATATATACAAAGAACTCAAAAAGTTATACTCCAGAGAACCAAATAACCCTATTGAAAAATGGGGTACAGAGCTAAACAAAGAATTCTCAATTGAGTAATATGGAACAACTGAGAAACCCTTAAAGAAATAGTCAACATCCTTAGTCAACAGGGAAATTCAAATTAAAACAACCCTGAGATTCCACCTCACACCAGTCAGAATGACTCAGATCAAAAACTCAGGTGACAGCACAGCTGGTGAGGATATGGAGAAGGAGGAACACTCCTCTACTGCTGGTGGGAATGCAAACTGGTATGACAACGACTCTAGAAATCAATTTGGAGGTTCCTCACAAAATTTGACATAATACTACCAGAGGATCCAGCTTTACCACTCCTGGGCATATATCCAGAAGATTCACCAACATGTATTCAGGACACATGCCCCACAATGTTTATAGCAGTCTCATTTATAATAGCTAGAAGCTTGAAAGAACTCAGATGTCCCTCAACAGAGGAATGGATACAGAAATTGTGATACATTTATACAATGGAATGCTACTCAGCTCTTAAAAACAATGAATTCATAAAATTCTTAGGCAAATGGGTAGAACTAGAAAAATATCATCCTGAGTGGGGTAACACAATCACAAAAGAACACACACTCACTGATAAGTGGATATTAGCCCAGAAGCTTGGAATACCCACGATACAACTCACAGAACAAATGAAGATCAAGAAAAAGGGAGACCAAAATGTGGATACTTTGATCCTTCTTAGAAGGGGAATCATAATACCCATGGGAGGACATACAGAGACAAAATATGGGTTAGAGACTCAAGGAAAGACCATCCAGAGTCTGTCCCACCTGGGGATCCATCCCATACACAATCACCAAACCCAGATATTATTGTGGATGCCAACAAGAACTTTCTGACCGGAGCCTCACATAGCTGTCTCCTGAGATGCTCCGCCAGTACATGACAAATACAGAGGTATGTTCTCTAAGCCAGCCATTGGACTGAGCACGAGGTCTCCAATGGAGGAGCTAGAGAAAGGAATCTAGGAGCTGAAGGAGCCTCCAGCTCGATAGGAGCAACAGCTATATGAACCAGCCAGTATGACCAGAGCTCCCGGGGACTGATCCACCAACCAAAGGGTACATATGGAGGGACCCATGGCTCCAGTTGCATATTTAGCAGAGGATGGCCTTGTTGGACAGTAAAGTGAGGAGAGGCCCTTGGTTCTGAGAAGGCTGGATGCCCCAGTATAGGGAAATGCCAGGACAGGGAAGTGGGAGTGGGTGGATTGGTGAGCAGGAGGGGAGTATGCAATAGGGTGTTTTTGGAGGAGAAACCAGGAAAGGGTATAACATTTGAAATTGAAATGTAAATAAAGAAAATATCTAAAAAAAAATGAATCCCAATTAGGGATTCTGTGGCTTTTGGCTAAGACCATCGGGAATAGGCTAAATATTATTCCTGATCTCCATGCTCAGAACTGAAGCTCCATAGATCTGTGTTTTCCCTGTGTCTGTACACACATGTACATGTCTGTACATTGTGAAGGCCTACCTCACTCCAGTGAATTGACAAACCCTAATCTCACTTTTGAACTTCTAGGTTTCCTTTGGTGATCCCTGTTATTGGTACTTATTAAAAACAGTTGATGGTAAATCAGACTGTATTCATAGCATGATTAAAAGGATAATGTGTACTTTGATTTAAAAATCAAAGTATTTAAAAAAAAAAAACCTCAAATTCCTTCATCTATGGGCTCTAGTAAAATACTTTTTTCTTCTAGAGGGCAAAATCAAAGCACTATCGTAAGCAAATCAAATAAAAACAAATTCTGACTCTTTAATGTTTAGCATCCATTCATAAAGTGAGAGACCTTGAGATACACAGTCCTAAATTGGATGTCTTCATTAAATTTTTCTTCTCCAGAATCAAGGGACACTTAAGAATATGAGACAGCGAGAGCATTAGAGCCAGAAGGTATGAAGGATACCAAGGAAACAAGACATTCTAAACACACCATGACTGATATACCTATGAATTCACAGAGACTGAGTTAGCATAAGCAGGTCCTGCACAGATCTAGGCCACATGCAATTCCAGAACTGAGAAGCAGTGAAGTGCACACAAAGCTCTGTCTCTAATCTAGAAGCTATCTTTATTTGATAACTATTAGCAAATAAAACTTGCTTCTCTTCTATGGAGTCCCACTGAGTATACAAACACTCCTAATGGCAGGCCTCATGCCCAGGAGTAAAATTAACCCAATTACATTTATGGAGGATCTTAGTCCCATAATGTTTTGTCTGGTATATTTTAATCTTACAAGTCCTTTGCATATATATTATGGGGTTTTATGGGATTTATCTGTGTGCAAATGTATGTGCCTTTGCATGTGTATATCTTTCTTGTGTGTTTTTTGGCTGTTTTATGTATTATTATTATTATTATTATTATTTGTTTCCATTTATCTTTTTAGATGTCTATTTGTATTCTAATGTATGTATGTATGTGTATGTGTGTGTGTGTGTGTGAGAGAGAGAGAGAGAGACAGAGACAGAGACAGAGACAGAGACAGAGAGACAGAGAGAGACAGAGAGAGACAGAGAGAGGAGAAAGTGAGAGACAATGGAATAGTCAATCCTAAATGGGATGTCTCCATAAAGCTCCTCCTCTCAAAGATCAAGTGATTTAATGAAAGAGATGCTTGGAAGATTGTAAAAGCCAGTGGGAATTGAAGACACCAAAAGAATGAAGTCTTCTAGACAGAAGAAAGCTGACATACATGGGAAGTCACAGCAAATTTGACACATTTCTAAGACAGCTGTAGTCCCAGTTCTGAGAACGGAAGTAGACTCAATCCCCCATACTTAACCCAGAAACTATCTCTAATTAATAACAATTCTCCAAAAAAAATTAGTTTTTCCTCCAAAGAACTTTTATTGGAAGCACAAAGCAAACTTAAGGCCTAGCCCCATGACCAGCAATAGGTGTTCAACACAAAATTAACTCAATGGTCCATAGTCATCTTCTTCTCCTCCTTCTCCTCCTCCTCCTTTTCATCCCCTTCTTCCTCCTTCTCCTTCTTCTCCTCCTCCTCCTTCTCCTCTTCCTCCTCTTCCTCCTGCTCCTCCCCATTCTTCCTGTACCTTACAAGTCATCTGCTTATATATTGTAGTTTCTGATTTTGTTTTTGTATGTATACAACATTTTATACTTTGTGTTTATATATACTTCTACTTTTTCTTTAGTTCTTATTATTGTGGTTTTTTGGTGTTTTGAATTTATTTTTGTTTGTTTGTTTTGTTTTGCCTGTTTATTTTCTAATGAGAGAAAATAAGAAACTGGGTGTAGTTGGTTGTGTTGGTGGGATGGGGGAGATGAAAAAATCTTTGAGGAGTTGGTGGAGGAGAAAATGTGATTAAACTATATTTTATGATAATAATGTATTTTCAACAAAAATATGATTATAAATATAATTAAAACACTTTTAAAAACAAATAAATAAGATGGAGTGACTATGCAGAAAAATATTGTTCAGTGAGGAGTGTATCATACACTGCAAATTAAAATTAATTATACAGCCTTTTGTTTCATTTATCCATGGTTTGTTTTCAATGTACTTCAGTTTCCTTTTTTTTTTAAATGTTTTAAAATTTTTGTTATTATGTGCAGGTATACAATGTGCATTTGTGCTGGTGGAGACCCTAGGGTCTCCTCTGGAACAAGACTTACATGCATTTTTGATCTGTCAAGTGTATATGGTAGACATTGAACTCCATTCCTCTTGGGGAGGAGCAAGCACTTCTAACTGCTGAGATCTCTGTCTAGCCAATTGTACCCATTTTTTCAGTTAACTACCATATTGTATATCTCTTATAAAATCTCTAATTCATTATGGCTCCTTAAATGTCTGAATACATTTTCAATAAAATATTTCCAATATTTCTTGAATTTACATTAAGTTTTTGAAAGCTAAACATGAATAGCCAGGACCATTTAAGGAATTAAGTCATACTGTAAAATTCATATTTTTTGGCATTTTTGGGTCAATTTCCCACAAAAATCAAAGTATACTCATGAATGATGAAGTCAGTTTGCAGGAAAAGTCAAAGAACTATTTAGCAGATCAAAGTATGTATACTCAGCTTTTATAGTTATGGATATACATATACATATATGTATATATATATTGATTTATAGGGATAAAACATTATTAATGACTTAGTAAAGAACCATGGCTTTTCTTGAGATTTTTCATTTCTTCTTGGCTTGTCTGTTCTTACTTTCTTAATTTTTACAAAAGCCTTATGTTTATAAACATTAGAACCTATACACACATTCAGTTTCTTAGTCTATTTTAATGGTAATCTCTTCCCCAAATTCATTCAAAACATATTTCTCTTTGTCTGAGACATTGATGACACACATATATTGGGATAGAATGATCTTCAATACATCTTGGTGCACCCATGTAGAATAACAAACTTATGCTGAAAAATCCAGGTGAAGAAAGAAAGGCTTCTAATGACATATTTGAAATCACATCAGGTAAAAGCAGATGTAACTGCAAAGTCTAATTCTGTTCCCATCATAAATTCTATATTTAAAATATTGCTGAAAATCATTAGCCTGAGACTGATGTTATGCTCATGACAACTGGAAATTCTTTAATTTTTTTAAATTAAGTAATTTCTGTGTTAAAGCATTATGGAAGGCTCTGAACTTAATCATCAGTTTCCAGAGTTAATGCCTGCAGTCTCCCTGTTAAAGATTATTTATCAATTATTGTACTTATGTGACAGGAATATATTTGCTTAGCTTTTATGTTAATTATTTTATTAGACTTTTATACTGTACTAATGAGAATGCTGTATATATAGAGAGACTGCTTTATTTACTTCCTCTAAAATGCTGTGTTTAATAAAAGCCATTTTAAATAATGTTATTTTTACTTTTTGATGTCAAAAGTTTAACTCTCAAAATTGATTTTTCTTAGTCATATCATGACTGTTTGACCTCGACAAAAGTGGATTTGTTTAATACAATGTGGGGTCATTGCTGTAGTAATAGCCTAGAGCCAGTTTAATATGAGTTTGTGTCTTGAAATATGAAGTCACATTGCATCAAAATATGTTAGAACATTAATTATATCTATTTCCACTGTTCAAACTGCTTTAGTTGCATTTTATAATGAGTAAATTATGCTGAAAAAAGCATTGCCTGTAACTATTCTGATTTCCTGGGTCACTCTAGGGTTGCATTTTTCTTGTTATGCAACAAAAATATTTTAACTGTTTAAAAATGAACAAACAAACAAAAGCTAATTTCTCTTAACAGTCTATTGGAGTAATTTAAAAATGGCTTTCTTTTGCTAAATTCAGTACAAATTAGCACATATCTAAAGAGCACTTAACATAGAAAAATTTGTTAAAGATGAATTATTGCACCAAATACTCCATGAATCTCACATGGTTCTTCCAGAGGAAATCTTTGTTTCTATTTAGGTTTAATGTCTGAACTGTATTTTTAGTTTGCTATTAGTGCAATTTACAGTACAGATAGGTTAAGATTACTTGAAGTATCACTGTTTAAATGTGAGTAATGAGCATTAAAATGTCAGACTCTCTAGAGTTTTCAGAATTTTGTTACAAGAAATGCCAGTATCACTCATCTTGTCTCAGAGGTACCTGGAAATGTAACTCAACAACAACAACAAAAAAAGACAGAAATAATTCAGAAGGCATTATCTACACCAATTTGTAATTAAGTAATTGCTCTAGATTTTTAGGAAGATATACCTACTCACCTCAGTCCCTGAGGAATTTCCAGTTTTCCTAGGTACTGGTCTCTGCTACACAACTTTCCCCCATATGGTGCTTTGCTCTGTGAGTATGGCATTAAGTTTTACAAAATCTTGTAGACTCTAGGAAAAATAAAACAAACAAAAACTAAGCACCACAACTCCACTCTGCCACAGTAAATTTAAATTTCTTAGAAAATGAAATTTTAAAATTCTAGTTATTACTAAATATTAAACACTGATAAAGAATCTAAATTTTTAAAAAGAGGCCAGAACTACTTGAAGCTCTTCAGATGCTGATAAATTTTGATGTGTTAAAGCTGCTAAAGAGTTAAATAGGCGAAACTCTAACCTCCAAATCCACCATGATGCTGTCACCAAAACTATACAAGAGTTTATGTCTCATATGTGCAATGTCTTATATTCATTTATCAACTCCCCCCAAAAGAGAAAGGGGCAGGGCAGGGAGAGAGAAAGGAAATGAGATGGGAGAGAAGGAGAGTGAAAGAGAGAGAAGAGAATTCTTTCTTGCCACCATGATTAGTTATAGATGGTTTCAACATGAGTAAAGAAATAAATATATTTCATGTTTTCCTAGTAAATGACAATACCCATATGATTGTTTTTATAGATTCAGAAGAGTCATTTGCCAAAATATAGTATTTTAATGTTTCAATATATCAACAAATTACATCAATTACAAATGTACACCAACATAGGCAGATCATTTTTAACAATTAATAAATGACATGGTGAATAAAATAACTGATAGTTTCTCCTCTATTAAGGACCTCCAATTCCCAGGTCCCAGAATTTCTGGTAAAGACAGGGCTAGTGTTAGATGCTTAACAAGAAAAGACAAAGAACTGAAATCCATACTTATAAGAAAACAAAAAGTAAAATTGTCCATATTTGGGGGTTATTGATTATTAATATAATCAATAGAGTTGATATAACCCTAGAGTCTCTCTTGACTCACTATAAGAGAACGTGAACAGATTCTGTAAAAGAGCAGCATAGAAAGCAACATGTAAAATTAGTATCCTTTGTATCTATTAATAGTTGTTTATATGAAATTATCAGAAAATATCTGTATACACTCACTATAAAAACAAAACTTGGGAATAAATTTATCTATGAAATCAGAGAATTCTACAATAAACTATATATATAACACTAAGGTGGAGTAGAGAACATAGCTCACTGTGTAAAAGCAATAGCTTCCCTTGTAAAGAACCCTGTTTCAGTTCTCAGAATTCACATCCTGTCACTCACAATTGCTTTTTTTACTTAAAAATTCATGACTTCATTTTAATTGCCATCATGAGTAACAAAATTGTTTTTCTCCATTACTTTATTTATTTACTTTATATCCTGATCACAGCCCTGCTCACTCCTCTCCCTTCAATGCCACCCCTAGAAACCTTCCCCAACCCCTTCCACTTTTCCTCAGAGAAGGGAAGACCCCATGGGTACCATCCAACCCTGGTATATCAAGTCAAATCAGGACTAAGCATATCTTTTCCCACTGACATCAGACAAGGCATCCCAGCTAGGGGAATTGTCATCCAAAAGTGCATAAGAAGATCAGAGACAGCCTGCTCCTATTGTTAGGGGACCTGGATGAGGAACAAGCTGCACATCTGTGAGGTATGCATAAGAGGCAGAGGTCTAGGCCATGCATACACTCTGGTGGTTCTGGCTTTGTGAGTCTCCATGGGCCCAGTTTAGTTTACTCTGTGATCTTCTTGTGATGTCATTGACTATTCTGGCTCCCTCATTCCTTCTCTGCACTAATCCACAAGACTCCTTTTTTTTTGTCTGTGTGTCTCTGCATCTGTTTTCATCAGCTACAATAGTCAGTTCTTATTTTTACATTTTTACATGCTTTTGTAAAAATGACACAGTGGTAGTATTTTCTTTAAGGAAACAGTTATACTTGTTCAGATTGATACTGACTCTGGGTGTAAGAGATCAAGAAATATTTCAGAAGACTCATGAACGGTCTTAGACAGGACATTTAAGAGAAAGAGATAAGTTAAAGGCTATTTTATATTCTCATTATTTACAGAAAAACAAGTGGTCAGGGAGGAAAGACAAAGTTATCTCCTGTCTCAGAAAGTAAGGACTGGCTGAAGTCTTATTTCATCTTTATCCCTTGTGAATGACTTAACAATGTGCCTAACATTGATTCTTTCACTTCTGTGGAAATTTGATAGCTTCTTATTCTTCTCCTTTTCCCTTCACTTCAATTTGCTAACTCTCAAGATTTTGTACAGCACATTTCTGAGAGACTACAACTTTAATGATTTTCTACATCATGTTAGCCATAGATTTTCTTCTGAGTAACTTAAAATACTTTGAATTTTAATGGAAGCACACCTAATAATAAAACTGGTAACAGGTAACATCAGTGTAATATTAATGATATAAAAAGTGGTTACTGAATATCTCTCCAAATTCACTTTTCCTTTTTTTCCCATAGGGCTGTTTATTACTGTACATGAGCATGGTATGTGTGAATTTGTGCCTGCATATGTATATATGCTGGTACATGCTGTAAGACCAGAGGAAAGAACTGATGTCTGATGGATCACTCTTTGCCATATTCCTTTAAGTCACTGTACCAAAAAATAAGCTGATCTCCATCAAGAGATCATTGACTATTTTCTGTTATATATTTCCTGGGATAATTTCCTTAAGTACTTATAATCATTTGATATTTTACGAGCTAAATATTAATTTAACTAAATTAAAAAGTGCTGAAATTCTGAGAGCCTATCCAAAACTGACTAAGCAAATATTTCTTCTCATGGAAAGTCATTGACTGACTCTGAAAAAAGACTTTATAGTAAAGGTAACTTTACTTTTTTCAAACATACAAAAAGTAATATGCATTTATTTTGAATATTTTGTATAATATTAAGCATAGTAGATGTTTCCATTGTATTTTCCATTGTCTGCCTTCTCATTCAGATTTGATTTTGTATTGATATTGTAACAACAGAGCTATATTTGAAGTTTCAATTCTAAAGTCATATTCTAGTTTTTAATGTGTAAGAATAATAACTAAAATATAAAAGTATTTCTTTTTATGTATGTGATATTTATCTGCAAGTGCTTGTGAATGTGCACGTGAATGTGCATGCGTGTGTGTGTGTGTGTGTGTGTGTGTTTGTGTGTGTGGGTGTGGGCATGTCATGCTCACAGAGAACAAATGAAGATGTCAATCATCTTTATTATTCACTCTCACTCCTCCTCTATTAAGAATAGGGCTTTATCACTGAAATTGAACCTTGGGGCCTGACCAACAAGAATCCTGGATCTGCCTGTCTCAGCCCAACCAACAACTATGACTAAAACTAGTGTTACAGTAATCTATGGTTATTTGTGATTTTTATATGGCTCCTGAGTTTTATACACAAGTTCTCATGCTTTTAGAACAAAGTATCTTCCTCATTGAGCTTCTTCTCAGGACTGAAAACTAATGTATACATTAAATATAATATTTTCACCATAATCTACAAGTCTAATATTTTAGATGTTTCACACTGAAGAAATCATTTTAATTTCATGAAACTGAAGAAATCATTTTAATTTCATGAAACTGAAGAAATCATTTTAATTTCATGAAAACTTGTTATTAGGATGATTCAAACTATAATGACAATTAGACTGAGATCTGAACTACACCATGACTCAAACACACACACACACACACACACACACACACACACACATGCATTATTATAATATATATATAATGCTTGTATATGATATTCAATACTTAAAACACAACTAGTGAGTAAGAAATATGAAACAGCATGTTTGAATATTATAATAGAAATGAAAGTAATCAGCTTTAAATAGCAGTGTTTTACTCCTTAATCAGGAGAAAAAAATACAGCCAATATAATTAAGAAAATGTTGCACTCTCTCTCAATAGTTGGGAAATACTCCAGAGCACAAAAAGAGTAATACAGTTAAATGAAGCACAGAGCTTAATTTGTGGATGCCATTTTTATTGGGTTTTGATCTGTTTTTTATTTTAATGATAAAAGAATTACCTTAAACAATTCAAAATGAGGGAAACATTTGCATATTAGTTTGTTGGTTTAAGTCACTATGCTATTATTTTGAAGTGTTAATATGGTTCTTGATGGGATTAATCCAGATCACATTGAGAAGAATAAAGCAAACCATTTAAAATGTTCACTTATTAATTTAACACACACACACACACACACACACACACACACACACACACACAATCTATATAAATAAATCTGTAATTGGCATACATTCTATCTTCCAATAGAAAATAATGAAGGGTCACATTTCCAGTTAAGAAATTGTCTGATAAATGTTATTAGCTAAGACTAGAGAAGACTATTTCTCATCACTGACAAATAGTAAACTCCGTGGGAAGAAAGGAATATGTCAACTAGAGAAGAGAGAAAAATAGGTTAACAAATTTTAGGAGGTAGAATCTGAATTAGAATTAGAAAGGCAACACTTTCATGGAAATATCCATAGGAGGTTCACTCTTCACAGCCAAAATGTAGCAATTTCCCAATGCCTAATGAACACTGAGTAAGTAATAGGTGATGATTCCATATAGCACATAACTGTTCTAAAATGACACAAACAGGAAGATCTGTACATGATACCAAAAGATCAATACTTAGGCCAATATGCTAAAAGAAGTAAGCACAAAGATCACAAATTGTTTCATATTCTTTATATATAATTGCCAGAATATGTATGTCTATAGACACTGAATTAGTTGTTTCCTACCTCTGTGGATTGAAACATTAGTGAAAGACAGTTAATAATAATGGGAAGAATTATAATAAAAATAATAAATAAATATAAAAATATATTTATAAAAATATAATAAAATATATTATAAAATATAATAAAACTGATAGAGAAAAGGATTGTGAAACTCAGAAGATATATCAAAAGATACTTAAACCTTAATTTGAGAATTCTATTATTTGTGATTTGTATTTTAGTGAAAGTGGCTTTCCACTGATGTATGATTGACTGATCAGTGGCTAGACTTTAATTAATAATTAGCTCTCCCTCTCATCATCTGTTGATTGCCAATAACCCTCATGTCTATGCACAGAACTTCATGTCCAAATTCCCTCTACATAAAGGAATTTGATGTGTCTTGTGCTTACACAGGTCTCCTTCATGCAGTCACAATGACTGTGAGTTATTACATGCAATCTATTATCTCTATGTCTTAATAACAGTGAACCTTAAACCTTAAAAAAAGATTATGTGATATATACAAACACGTATACACATATATGTATAATACTATAGATCATAAATATATTATTAATACATGCATATGTGTATGCACACCCATCCAAGAATGTATCAATAGACTTAATTTGTTTTAATATGTTAAAAGAAAATGTACACATTATAAAGAAAAGGATTGTGGGTAGAGACTGGGGAATTAATCTAGGAAGAACTGGGGGATAAGGAGGATGAGTATGATGTGGAAATTTAAAAGTTGTATTGTGTTTCCTATTATGATATTAACATTAGACATTTGGGGCAAACGAAAAATGAAAAGGTATGGCTTATAGTGGATTGTTTGTGTATCAAGTTGGCAAGGGATAGTTAGGGTTTGTTGTCAATTTGACAAAACCTAGAGTTGCCTAGAAAGAGGCGACCTCTTCCACCCTCAGCACTGTCTCCATCAGACTGTGCTGTGAGTATCTGTGGAGCATAGTCTTGATTGCTGATTGCTACAGAAAGGTTCATTCCACTGTGGGCTCTGCTACCTTCTGACAGGTGGTCCTGGGTTGTATAAAAATGTTAATTGAGTATGACCCAGAAAAAGTGCATCCTAGTAAAGTAAGACTTCCTTTATGGCTTCTTCTTCAATTCGAGTTGAGCTCCAATATTGAGGCCCTCAATGATGGATTTGACCTGGAAGTGGAAGATGAAATAAACCATTTCCAACCCCCTAAAAAAGGGAGAAAAAAATTCTTAATAAGATCTCATAAACATGCTGGATAGTCCTGCCTGAAATAATGTGGGAACTGAATATAAATTTGAGGGATTAAATAAAGGTTTAGAATTGCTGTGAACAAAGAAAATAAATTATCAAGGAAATAATAAATTTTTTTTCAAAAAGGAAAACAAAATCCATTGCTTGTTATACTCAGTATACATTAAAAGTTTTAAATAAAAGAAAAAAAAATAAAAGAGAATGTTTTGAAATAAATTTACTGGACATGATTATAAAATCCAATAATATTTATTAATTAATATGTTTTAATATATACACTTAATATATGTAAATATACACATAAATATGTATGTAAACATTCCTTATAGATTTTTATAATATTTTCATAATTCATAAACTTATATTATATACAGGAAAACATTAATTCCTGGCTCCCTGTCATCCTCCTCTCATCTTCTCCTTTCCAGTTAGCCCTGCTTCCAGTGTTGGTACCATGTGGACATGTGTGCATGTGTGTTTGTGTGCACTTGTGTGTGTGTGTATGAGAACCCTCCCTCCTTCCTTGAGCAGTAAAGGCAGGTGTGCCATTATGTTCATAGTGGCCTTATTTATGATAGCCAGAAACAGGAAAAAACCTAGATATCCCATGACAGAAGAACAGGTACAGAAAATGTGGTTCATTTGCACAATGGAATACTACTCAGCTATTAAGTATGAGGACATCCTAAGTTTTGCAGGCAAATGGATAGAACAAGAAAATATTTTGAGTGATGTAACTGAGACCCAAAAGCATATGCATGATATGTACTAACTAGTAAGAGAATATTAGTCAAAAAAGTACAGAATACCTAGGATACAATCTACAGACCTCAAATAGATTAATAAAAAGAAGCACTCAAGTGAGGATGCTTCAATTCCACTTGGGAGGGAGAAGAAAGTAATCACCTAAGATTCCATCTTACACTCATCAGAATAGCTAAGTTCAAAACTTCAAGCAATAGCAACAGCACATGCTGACCAAGATGTGGAGCAAGGGAAACATTCCTCCATTTCTGGTGAGAATGCAGACTTCAAAATCCACTCTGGAAATAAATTTTGAGTTGTTTCAGGTACTTTGGAATTATTTTACCTAAATGCCCAGCTGTACTGCACATAGGCTCTACCATATCACAAGGACACACACTCCACTGTGTTCATAGTAGCTTTATTAGAAATAGCCAAAAACTGAAAAGAATTCAGATACTCCTCAGCCAAAGAATAGTTGTGGAAAATGTGGATTATTTGCACAATGGAATGCTACTCAGCTCTTAAAACAATAGGCATCATGAAGTTTGTAGGCAAATTAATGGAAGTAGAAAATATTGTCCTGAGGGTGGTAACCTAGACCAAAAAGCATATGTGTGATATGTATTCACTGATAAGTGGATATTAACAAGGTACAGGATACACACACTCCACTCCACATAAGGAGGAAGGACCAAGAGAGGATCCTTGAATTTCAATTAGTAGGGATGATAGTCTTATTCTGGAGGGAGTGAAATGGGTGGAAACTTTATGGAGAGGGGAATGGGGTGGGTTCACAATTAGGTGTGGGAAGAGACAGGAGAGAGGGCCAGAGAACCAGGAGAATGAATGGAAACCTGAAGCTGACAGGGTTTGCAGGGTTGGGGAGAATCTTTAGTATGTGCCAGAAACCTGGGATGAGGAGGTTCCCAGAAGTCTATGTGGGTGATGTTGGCTGAGACTCACAGCAATGCGGATATGGAACCTGAAGAAGGCATCTACTGTAGCCAGACAGGATCCAGGATGAGGATACCAACTCATTCAGAAAACCTTCAACCCCAAATTTGTCCTGTCAATAGGAAATGCAGGAACAAAAAGGGAGTAGAGACAGAGGGAATGGGCACCCATTAATTGGCTTAACTTTGAGACCCATCCCATGTGTAAACACCAATTCCTGACCTGATTAATAATACTTTTTTATGCTTGCAGAAAGGTGCCTCCCAAAGCTGTCCTCTGACAGGCTCCACACTGCAGCTGCCTGAAACCAATGCAGAGACCCACTGTCAAACCTTGAACATAGCTCAGAGACTCTTATGGAAGATTTGGGGGACCTATTGAGGGCCCCGAAGGGGATAGGAACTCCACAGATTAACAGAGTCGACTTACCTTGGGGGCTGAAAGAGACTGAACTGCCATTCAAAGAACATACATGGCTGGACCTAGGGCCCCATGCATATCTAAAAAAATGCAATTTGGTCTTCCTGTGGGTCCACTAAAAACTGGAGCAAGGACTGTCCCTAAAGCTGCTGCCTTTAGGGTCTGTAGAATCCATTCCCATAATTGGAAATCCTTCTTTCTACTCAGCAGGAGAGGAAGAATCTAGCCCTGCAGAGACTTGACATACAGGGGGTACCTATACCCTCTTAAGGAGAAGGTGAATTGAGCATGGAGGTAGGGACTGTGTACAGGGGGAAATGGAGGGGGAGGGCCTTGATCATGATGCAAAGTGAATAAATCAATTAATTAATTAATGAAAATATAACAAATATCTGAAAAAAAAAACTGGTACAGGTCAAAAATATCTAAAGAAAATTTGTGTTATGATAGGAATATTCTTTTTCCAGTCTGCTAATACGTGAATACACAGATCTTTTAAAGTTGTGTATTATGATTCACTGTGAATAGAATTTTTATTTAAAGATGAAGCATATGGTGCATGCAGAAGGAGAAACAGAATGCAGGCAAGTATGGGGCTCAGAAAAGCATCTCCTGTGCCAGGTCCCTGGGGCTTCTATTTGTACATGACTGTGCTCTATCACTGCATTTAACTGCAGTACTCGGTCAGACTATGAGAAATTCTGGCTGCCTATGAACTCAAAGCCAAATTCTACAGAATTGCTTTCACTTCCTGTAGACTTTTGCAATTCAATGTTGAAAATGATAAGCCAATTAGAAACCATTAACTAAATGTAATAATAAATACATCAAACCTAAAATCTACGCTGGTCTTTGTCATGGTCATAGTAGCATGAGGATACTAAATCTACTTCAGACTTTTATCTTGTTTTTATATTTTATTATTTTTATTAAGCAGTGTATTTGATTCATTTTTATGTATTTCATGAAAGTTTCAGATTAATTTTAACTACTTGATTTCCATAATCAGTAACATAGATTTTGTTTTTAGATTAGTCAGATTAATCTGAGAAAACATGTAGCATTTCTCAAAATGTAAATAATAATTTTGGTTAAGTGAGTGTTCATCTACAATATTTATCCCTCTCTCCTAACAGTATCCAGGAAAGTTTGTTCAATAACGTCCATATTCTATTAAATTGTTTTGTTGCATATTTAGTTTTTGGTGGCATTAGTAAGACATGTCAAAGTTGTCACAAGTACCTAAGAAGGACTATTTAAAGAAGAAGGATAAAATTTGCCTATATTTTAGACATTTTTACTCCTTTATTTTAATATGGTATTGTGGGACCTTAACGAGACGTGTGGCCACGCCCCAGGTTCTAGCCTGGCTCCACCTCTACAGTCACCTGCCTGCAGCCATGCTCTCTCTGCCTCTTGGTTACCTGACCACTCAACTCACTATGAATAGCACCCCTCAGCGAGTGCTCTCTCTCTCTCTCTCTCTCTCTCTCTCTCTCTCTCTCTCTCTCTCTCTCTCTCTCTCTCTCTCTCTCTCTTCCTCTCTCTCTCTCCTGCTTATTCTCTCCTGGCCCTCTTTTTATCTATCTCTCTGTCTCTCCATTTTCTCCCCTTTCCACGTGGTCATGACTTTTCTTATCTATTTTCTCTTTTTCTTCTGTCTTTCTATCTCTTTTCTCTTTCTATTTTCTTAATAATAAAACATTAAAGCTATGGGTCGTCTCTTATTAAATTCGCCATACAGAGCTAGCTACTATGCGCTGTCAGAGACTCAGAGATTCAGCCACGCAACCAGACAGTCTGCGAGCACAGGCAATAGGCAGAGAAATCCACACCAGAATGACCCTGCCTTCTGTGTGAGATTTCTCTGCCCGCCAGTGTGCTAGCATGCAGAGACAAGCTGGTGGCGTGACTGCCCACTCCCCGTAGCACTGAGGCAGGCATGCATCTTGCCTGCTTCACCAAAAACCCCACGCAGGCTCCGTGTCTGCCTGTGTCCTCTGCAAGATGCACGCTACCTTGGCCCGAGAGCAAGGCCCATGGGCCGCCAGTCCGGCCGGGCGCACGTCCAGCCCTGCGCTTTTCTTTTTTTTCCCACATGGTATAGACAAGTAAAATAGCTCATCTTATAATGGACAAGGCTCAAAGTAAAGACAATGTAGTAGCCTAGGAAATTACAGAACCTCAACTCAGTAGAAGACCACTACACCACTAATGGCACAAAACTCTAATGTTCTCATCACTTCCTATCACGCCATCAAAATATCAAGAATTTATCTCTTGCCTATAACAAATCCTTCAATTCCTATTTGTTCCTCAAAAGTCTATGGTGCTCTAGCAAGTTCTAAACATTTAATCTGCTATGAGATAATTGGATGAAAGCCACTGTTTTCATCTTCTAGCCTCTCAGGCTAATTGTCTCAAATTGCAGGATGTCTTGTGTTCTGTGACATTTTCTTAGAACATGTGAACAAATGTCTGTTGATAATAGATATGGTTCTAGTGATGCAAAAGATGCAATGACAGCATGCAAATCTTGATATAGAAATCAGTCTATTAATGTGGTTTACAAGACCTAAGATGAAGGTGTTAGCAAGAGTGTATATTACTCAACAGCAGTCTCCGTTACTGAAAAGTCACTCTATCATAGGTACAAATTCAGTAAGGATCACTATTGAAGCTCTCAGTCAAGATGGGAGGAAGCCTTTCTTTTAACAATTGTTCACTGCTTGTGCCCTTCCCCCCAGCCTTTGAGTGGGGGAAATTCAGACCTTGGTGCTAGCCAAAGCCTCCCACCTAGGGTGGAGCTCTCAGACCAAGGTGAAGTCTATTGTTCTTCCAGATCTGCAGTTTCCTGCACTAAGCTGGTGACCCACCAAGTAATGGAGCCGGCCCCCTGCTGAGCAGCCCCTGGAATTTTGGGGGAAAGGTTTCTTGGCCACCTTTAAATTCTGAGGCAACCATTAAAATTTGGGCCTTATCGCTTCTCGGCCTTTTGGCTAAGATCAAGTGTAAAATTTGGGCCTTGATCATCAATGTTGTCTTGGTCTTAATCTTTTCTTGTCTGTTTTCCCCATCCATCCCTAGCTCCCTCTCCAGGTAACTCGTTTGATATAGCTGTGGGCAGCTAGAACTGCTTATATATAAAAGCTCAGCAGGTGCTTGCAAAGTATGTCTTAAAAGTCATCTTCTTCCATCCAGGATGGAACATTTCAGTTCAGAAGTATTAACTGCATAACAAATGTAATCCATCTTCAAAAGCCATATCCTTCATCCAGGATAGAACATTTCAACACTTACTTCTTAACTGAATAACAAATACAATCCATTTTCAAGGTTTCCCATAGTTTTATTATTGATTCATTGATTGACTCATGGTGATTGTTTTATTTTAGTTTGAGAAAATACGGTATTTATCCATTTTATAGAAAGTACTTATTCATATATCTGTGGACATGCAAGTAGTGGGATCTTTTTAGAAAGCAGGATTAGTAACAGTAACCAAAATTCTTAACTAATCTTTGCCTTGACCAACACCTTTTGAGAGGTGCAGTTGGCATGTTCACAGGGTTGTACTTTTGTAATTTTATGGTAGGAATACTTTAACACGCTATAGAGTTGTGTGAGTGTTGCTGCATGATTTTCCATAGTTTTAACAGGCCTATCATTGTTTAAATGTTAAGGCATAATATGCAAACAGAATCAAAACAAATTCATATCTTTTAGCTCATATAGAGTATATTATAAATCATATAGAGTATATTATAAATCATATAGAGTATATTATAAATCATACTACCAAATACAATGACAGTGCAAATATTTCCAAAAGGAAGAAATAGTGTAGTGAAGGAGAAAGGATCACATAAAGTCGAGAACAAAGAACTGAATGTGATGGGGAGGCTTATATATAAAGAGGATTCAGGGACTTGGCATAACCTCTTATTCCTCCTCTAGTTTAGACAATTAATTGGATCTTGTAAAATTAACCTTTATTCACAAGATGTAATTGTCATCTCTGAGACTTACTGCTCAATAAACTCAACCTACCTACCTCTTTCTCTCTTTCTCTCTCCCTCTTTCCCTCCCTCTCTCCCTCCCTCCTGCTCTCCTAAGTTCTATCCTATCCGCTCTTGGGAGAATATCATCACTGTGATCCAGTCTGTCAAATCTTTCTCTGATTCACCACATGACTGCTTCCTTCTACAAACTAATTTTACCTACATTGCTTGGGATTAAAAGTGTATACTAAGGATTCATCTATACTCCGGTCAGAGGGATTAAAAGGGTGTCATTCCAGCTAGACCGCACAGAACAAGATGTTTTGTGGACATGATCCTTTGTCAGAGCAGCCATGTTGCTGGAATAAAATTCCTCTACACTATCTATGCTTAATTTCTCACAAAAATTAGTGACTAAACAATTTATAACAATAATTGCCACAAACTAAGAAATATCTAGTCTTTATCTATCTGTGAGTATGTGGCTTCTTCCAATGTATATTTTAAGAAACAAAATCTACATATAGTTTTGCAGAAGCTAACACTGAAATAATGGATACATAACAAGCACATAATCCATTGACATTCTTTTAATTAATCATTCCATTCATATACATCTCAAATGATATCCCACTTTCTGGTTTCTCCTCCACAAGTTCCCCATCCAACAACCTCCTTCTCCTCTCTCCATTTTGTCTCTATGAGGGTGCTCCCCCAACCACCCATCCTCTCCTGCCTCCACCCCTCCAGCATTCCCCTGTCCTGGGGCATCAAACCTCCACAGGACCAAGGGCATCTAAACACATTGATGTTAGACTAGGCCTTTCTTTGCTACCTATGTATCTGGAGCCATGAATCCCAACCTGTACACTCCTTGGTTGGTGGTCTAGGCTCTGGGAGTACTGGATGGTCCAGCCAGCTGATGTTGTTCTTCTGATGGGGTTGTACTTCCCCTCAGCTCCTCTAGTCCTTTCACCAGCTCCTCCTCCAGGGTCTCTGAGTTGTCCCTCATCAAAAGAATGGATTCAGAAATTGTGATACATTTACACAATGGAGTGCTACTCAGCTATTAAAACAATGATTTCATGAAGTTCCCAGGCAAGTAGATGGAAGTAGAAAATATCCTGAGTGAGGTAACTCAATCACAAAAGAACACACATGGAATTGAATCCATTGAAAAGTGGATATTAGCCCAAAAACTCACAATACCCATGATACAACCCATAGGCTATATGGAGGTTAGGAGGAAGGAAGATCAGTGTATGGATGCTTCAGTCCCACCTTGATGGAAAGGGGCAGGATCATTGTGGGAGATGGAGGGAGGGGTACCTGGGAAGAAGAGAGGAGTGGGAGGAAATAAGGAGGCACTATTATATACTGGAGAAGAAAAAGAGAGAGGTACAGAGGGTCATGAAATCAAATAAAAATGTGAAGAGTGGGTGTGTGAAGAAATAAGGATAACCAATTGAAGGGTCCCAGATGCCAGGTAAATGAGAGACTTCACAGACCCTAAAGAGATAATTTTAGCAGAGAAGGGGAGATAGAACCTATAGAGATGACCTCCAGTAGATAGACACAACTCCAGGTTGAGGGATGGGGTCACACACCCATCTCAAAGTTTTTAACCCAGAAATGTTCCTATCAAAAGGAAAAACCAGGAGAAAAAATAGAGCAGAGACTGAAGGAAGGACCATACAGACACTGTCCCACCAGAAGATCCATCCGATCTGCAAACCCACAAAACCCTGACACCGTGTCTGTTGACAAGAGTCACTTGCTGACAGGAACCTGATGTGGCTGTTCCCAGGGATATTCAGCTAGCAACTGGCCAATACAGATGTGCATGCTTGGAGTCAACCACCAATCCATCGACAATTTAAGTGTAAAGTAAAAAGGAAATGTGAATATATTAGAAAAAAGTCAAATTACTTGTTTGCCTTTTAAAAATTGTTCTGCAAAATAACCATATTTCCTTTCTATGGCATTTGCCTCTATGGACTTATTAATTATTCTAAAAAATAAAATATTGTTTCCCAGAATAAAAATAAAAGTTTTGATGGGTCACCCTTTGAAAGCAAGTAAGTCCTGATTTTATGTTAGATAATTTTCACATTTTCTACTCGCTTCTGAAAGCAGCTCTGATTTTCAAAATTTTCAATAATGCTTTCAGCATATTTATTTACATGGCTAAGTGCTTCTGAAGTTGATTTGCATTTATAAGGTGTCAGAACTCCCTCCACAAATAATAAAGGACGAATTAGAAAAGTGCATTAAACACCCTCACAGTCATTATCTTACCAATACTAAGTAATCAGCCCTATTTTTAACTACATAATTAGTAGTAAAAGCCAATTTTTTTTTTATGAAAGCCAAAATGAATGTTAAAGTAGGGGCAAGAGAAAAAGATATCAGAGGAATCAAATAACAAATGCAAATAAAATAACAATGGGTAGATATATTAATGTTTTATCCAGAAAAGTCCATAAGGGTATATTTTAACGTTTACAAAAGAAAATGTACTAATTCACATTTCATTCACCATTGTTGAATTTGTAGTAATGAAGGATAAATTAAATTTTACCTTTGTTTGTCCCAAGGCTTTTTGAAATTAAACCATTAATTACCAAATGATAATTCATTTTATGTTTATGTTTATATTATGTTCCTGTTTGCTTATTTATTGGTGGTAAGAATGAATAGCAGCTTTTTAAACTGGTTACTTTGGTTTCTTATTTTAGAATTCATGGGGCATGGTGGCATCCACCCCTCCCCAACACACACACACACACACACACACACACACACACACACACATTTAAACGTTATTCTTTCCTTTGTTGTTACCATTGAGAAAATATGTGTTCTTACTGAGTTATATTTGATATAGAACTACCACTAAAACATTTACAAAAACTCAAGTGACACATTTCATTGCATATGATATTATAGTACAATTGTATAAACAGAAGATCCCTATATCTCAAAATTTCATGAACTTCAGAAAGCTGATATTGTAATAATTAATTCTCTCTCAATAGCAAATTCTTTCTCAATACCAAAGTGTGATATTGTCAGAAGTCCCACATAGATGAGGACACATTTAATCCAGGGCTTGAAAATGAACAGTTGGAGAAGATCATTGTGAAATCTAAGAAGTGATAGGAATGGCCATAACATATCCATTCAGCAAGATAATTGTGTCCTATGTTGAAAAGAGGAAGAGTGAGATGAAGGTATTTGTCCAAGATAAATTAATATACTTGCTCTTTGTCATAATGTTCATAAATTTAGCTCAGTTTACATAATATCTTGATCACACAAATTTCCCTCAATTAAAACACATGAAAATATAAGAAGTTATCATATCATTCTGGTTGAATTTGTGATAGTTTTGTCTTAAAAGTCAATGTCCCTTTCATAAAAAAAAAACAGCAAACATAAGGTCTGATCTTTTCAAGGAATCCATAGAAATATTAGCACAGGGAAGTTGGTGAAGATAATTTGATTTTGCCTTTTCATGAACAACTCATTTCTCTTTGACTGTATGATAATAATCATGCCACCCATTAATTAAATCATTTTCCCTTGTCAAGCCTTTGGTACAGCGCATGGTTCAGAGATTAGTAAATTTTTTTCAGGCAAAGAAAACTCTCAAATGTGAAAATATAGAGGTAAGTTTGAAATATTTGTGTACTTGTTTGTTTAATAACAGCTAAGATTTAGTTTTTTAACTTGAAAAGAAAACCTCCAAGACACATGAAATATGAAAATATACTTAGAGACTGCTAACAAGAAAAAAAATTACTCAAGTCAGTTTTATTGAAGAAGAATACATCAAGTACAGGAAGATCAGTTCATGCATTGCGTCCTTTTCATGCAATAAGTAATTTCAAGGATTGTCCCCTGCCAGGCACACAACTGAGTTTCGCATTACAGAGAAGAACAGATAGATCCTTGTTGTTTTGAATTCTTGCATCCAACCTTGAGGTAGTACAATACACCAATCCATAAATTAAAATGTGTCAGATGACTCCTAGTAAATAATACATAACAAATCCAAAGGGTTGCCATTGTAGTGGTTGTGACAATGTTCAGGAAATATTCAGTGAAGGAGCCAAATGAAGAGGTCAAATGAGAAAGAGAAACATTTGATGTGTTGAGACAGAAAGATTTGTGCTTATCTAAGGAGAAGGAATGTGGCAGTGCAACTCCCATTTAAATCAACTTCCATTCAAGACAAATTATAGTCATTATGGTTTCATTTCTAAAGAGGATCAGAATAACAATGGAGCAAGATATTGTGGATTAGTGAACTCATCAAACATCTGTGTCTGATAGACTTTGGGACATGCTTGTTAGAGTGTGAGGAGACTGATGTTTTCCAGTGTCTTTTTTTCTATTCGCTAAAGTTGAAAGCTAAAGAAAAACACAGCTTATATGAGACCCAAGATTCTCAGAGGAGAAATCTTAGAGGAACAATATCTAAGGAGATTGCTAACACATTTTTGCCAAGTGATTCACATTATGCATGTATGTGTATGTGCATGTATATATATTTATAAACTGCTCTAAATTATGCCTAAGTAGTGTGTACATATGTATACATGACACATACAGTAGATAAATTATAAATGCAGCTACATCTGGCATTTACTACCCAATCCTAAATATCTTGACTGCATGAGTCAAGAAAGTGAGAAATATAGCAGCATTCATTGACAAAATCAGGCACCATCTCATCTATCTTGCTATCGACCAAAATATATCTCCTGTTGATTTTTATTTATTTGATATTTTCAGCATTCTGGGCTTCTGTCACTGTATTTTGAATTAAAATTTCTATTAGAATGTTTTATTACCTATTTAGTATTCCATTTCTATTAGCTCATGAGGAATATACTATAATGCTTCATAGTTTATACTGTGGCAGAGTTTAGATATGTCAATTTTTGAACTATTTCCAAAGTTACTTACTTTATTTTAAAAACGATTTCTAAAGTAGAACACAAAATAATTTGAACTAAATTGAGAACCATAAATGTAACTTCTAAGTGTAAGTGTGTGTGTGTGTGTGTGTGTGTGTGTGTGTGTGTGTGTGTGCCTATGTGTAAGGTCTCTTTATATATAGTGTTTGTGATATGCAAATATATATGCACGCATGCGCAGGATAACCATGTAGTGTACATAAGCAAAGGTCACAGAGAGGCACTAGGTATTCTTCTCTGTAACTTAACTGCTTGTTATTGTGAGTCAGAGCAAGAGACTCTAACTCATACATTCAAATTTTTTGTTTTTGTTGTTTTGGGGGCATTCATTTCTTTTCTGTCTTCTTTCGCTCCTTTCTTTCTCCCACCCCTTTTCTCTTTTCTATTTTCTTTCTTTCTTTCTTTCTTTCTTTCTTTCTTTCTTTCTTTCTTTCTTTCTTTCTTTCTTTCTTCCTTCCTTTCTTTCTTTCTTTGTAGACTTACAGAGAACCCGTAGTGATCTTCCTGTTCTGACATCCTCACTTTTGGGGACTACATGCTACATGTGTACAGTATTACAATCTGACTTTCTTTGGGTTCAGGGATTCAAAAGCTGTTGCTCAGGTTTAAACAATAGATGCTCAAAATTTCCTTGCCATTTTCTCCATCCCCACCTTCTGTGTTCTTGAATCTTGAATATATGATACAATTGCTGAAGCATAATTTCACTAACCTTAGTGCTAATATATTGAGGAGATACTTCTAAGAGTATAAGGTAACTGTACTTTTCTTTCCCTAACTTAATGCCACTTGATAAATGATGAACTTATAGATAAATATTGAGGTATGCCCTTAAAATTCAGTGTAGTATTTTTGTTGTTGTCATTATTTGTTCTTATTTTATTTTGTATTGTTTTTGTTTAATTTTAGATTCACTCTCACTCTTTAGATACCAGTATACTGGTTTTCACACAGAGAAATCCTGTCTGAAAAAACAGCAAACAAACCATCAAAAGAATTTCCCAACAAAATAGAAATGTGAATTTTCTTGCATTCTGCAAACAACAGAGAAATCCATATCTCAACCACTCAACAAACTAGGAAGTTATATATCAGAGCAATATCAAATATTTTCCAGCAAAAAAGCAAAAGAAGGTGTGGGACTTCTGCCTTGCAGAGGTACCCCCGCACTGGGCAGGAGCCTACCAGCTTCCCTTTGGCGACCTCTGTTCCGGGATCTACCGCACTGAGGAGACAGGTACCCAGGTTCTCCCCAATATAACTTCACTTGGGACACGGCCTGTTGGGGCTTCCATCTGCTCCCAAGAACTGGACAGCGCTGTGGTCATCTGGGTGCCAGATCTGCTGTAGGGATCCCGCTGCCAAGAGAGTGCAGAGTGCACTCCGCCATCCTTGCACCAGTGTCCAGGTAGTTGGGACAGCCAGGCTCGGAGACAGACAGGCATAATATCGCTTGGGCCTCAGGCAACTTGTGTGCAACCTGCTCCAAGAGCTGGGCAGGTCTGCAGTAATCGACTCACCAGCCGTGCTGTGGGACTTCTGCCCTGCAGAGGGACGCCCCCTCGCCCCCCCCAGAGAGATCACACACCCCTGCACAGGGCAGGAGCCTACCAGCCTCCCTTTGGTGACGTCTGCTCCGGGAATCCACTACACTGAGCCTTTGGATGTGCAGGGACTCCCCAATATAACATCACTTGGGGCAAGGCACATCAGGGCTCCAAAGTCACTCAGGAGCAGGGCAGACCCCAGAAATCGGTGCCAGGGGAATCCCGGTAATCCAGGGGGGCCAGAAATAGCTTTGGAGTCTCACAGGAGGTCCAACCAACAGCCAGTGACAGCAGGACCAACTAACACCAGAGGTAACCAGATGGCAAAAGGCAAACGTAGGAAAGTTATTAACAGAAATCAAAGTAATATAGCACCATCAGAACCCAACTCTCCAACAGCAGCAATTCCTGGATACACCACCACACCCAAAAGACAAGATCTGGATTTAAAATCACTTCTCATGATGCTATTAGAGGATCACAAGAAGGACACAAATAAATCTAATAAAGAATTACAGTAGACCATGAATCAAGGGTTGGAAGCCCTTACAAAGGAAACACAAAAATTGCTTAGAGAAATGCAGGAGAACATGGATCAAAAGATGGAGGCCCACAAGGAGACAACACAAAAATTGCTTAAAGAAAAGAATCAACGGTTAGATGCACTTTCAAAGGAATCACAAAAATTGCATAAAGAAATGCAGAGAATATGGTTCAACAGATGGATGCCCATAGGGAGGCAACACAAAAAGTGTTTAAGGAAATGAATCAACGGATAGATGCCCATAAGAAGGAAACAAGAGAATTGCTTAAAGAAATGCAGGAGGCGATGGATCAACAGATGGAATCCCATGAAGAGGAAGCACAAAAATCGCTTAGAGAAATACAGGAGAACTTGGGTCAACAGGCAGAAATCCTGAAAGAGGAAATGCAAAAATACCTTAAAGAAATACAGAAAAATACAAACAAACAAGTGAAGGATCTCAGCAAATCCATCCAGGATCTAAAAAAGGAAGTAGAAACAACTAAGAAATCACAAAGGGAGACAACTTTGCAGATAGAAAACCTTGGGAAGAAATCAGGAGTCATAGATGCAAACATCAACAGTAGAATACAAGAGATGGAAGAAAGAATCTCGGGTGCTGAAGATACCATAGAAAGCATCAACTCAACAGTCAGAGAAAATGCAAAATGCAAAAAACTTGTAACCCAAAATATCCAGGAAATCCAGGACACAATGAGAAGACCAAACCTAAGGATTATAGGTATAGATGAGAGTGAAGATTTGCAACTTAAAGGACCAGTAAACATCTTCAACAAAATTATGGAGGAAAACTTCCCTAACCTAAAGAGAGAGATGCCGATGAACTTACAAGAAGCCTACAGAACTCCAAACAGACATCACATAATAATCAAAACATCAAATGTATTAAACAAAGAAAGAATATTAAAAGCAGTAATAGAAAAGAGCCAAGTAACATACAAAGGAAGACCTATCTGAATCACATCAGACTTCTCTCCATAGACTATGAAAGCCAGAAGATCCTGGGCAGATCTCATTCAGATGCTAAGAGAGCACAAATGCCAGCCTAGACTACTCTACCCAGCAAAACTCTCAATCACCATAGATGGAGAGACCAAAATATTCCATGATAAAACCAAATTTTCACAATATCTTTCCACAAACCCAGCCCTGCAAGGGATAATATGTGGAAACCTCCAATACAAGGAGAGAAACAAAACCCTGGAAAAAATGAGATAGTAACTTTCTTGCATCAAATCCGAAAGTAGATAACCACTCAAACATAAAGATAGCATCAAGAATGGCAGGTGGCAATAATCAATATTCCTTAATCTCTCTTAATATCAATGGTCTCAATTCCCCAATAAAAAGACATAGACTAACAGACTGGATACGTAAACAGGATCCAGCATTTTGCTGCATGCAGGAAATGCACCTCAGTTTCAAAAACAAACACTACCTCAGAGTAAAAGGCTGGAAAACAATTTTACAAGCAAATGGTCCCAAGAAACGAGCCAGAGTAGCCATCCTAATATCAGATAAAATTGACTTCCCACCTAAAGTCATCAAAAAAGACACAGAAGGACACTACATACTGATCAAGGGAAAAATCCACAAAGAAGAACTCTCAATTCTGAATATCTATGCTCCAAATGCAAGGGCACCCTCATTCTTAAAAGAAACTTTACTAAAGCTCAAATCACACATCGCACCTCACAAAATAATAGTGGGCGACTTCAACACCCCACTCTCTGAAATGGATCGTTCAGGAAAGCAGAAACTAAATAGGGACACAGTGAATCTAATTGAAGCCTTGAACCAAATGGAACTAACAGATATATATATAGAACATTTCATCCCAGAGCTAAAAAATACAACTTTCTTCTCAGCACGTCTTGGTACCTTCTCCAAAATCGACCATATAATTGGTCACAAATCAGACCTCAACAGATATAAGAAGATAGAACTAATCCCATGCCTCCTATCAGATCACTATGGAATAAGGGTGGTCTTCAATGGCAACAAAAACAAAAGAAAACCCACATACACATGGAGGCTGAACAATGCTCTACTCAATGATAACTTGGTGAAGGTGGAAATAAAGAAAGAAATCAAAGACTTCTTGAAATTTAATGAAAATGAAGGCACAATATACCCTAATTTATGGGACGCAATGAAAGCAGTGCTAAGAGGAAAATTCATAGCCCTGAGTGCCGCCAAAAAGAAACAGGAGACAGCATACACTAGCAGCTTAATGGCACACCTGAAAGCCATGGAACAAAAAGAAGCAAATACACCAAAGAGGAGTAGAAGGCAGGAAATCATCAAACTCAGGGCTGAAATCAATCAAGTAGAAACAAATAAAACCATACAAAGAATTAACAAAACAAGGAGTTGGTTCTTTGAGAAAATCAACAAGATAGATAAGCCCTTAGCCAGACTAACCAGAGGGCACAGAGACAGTATCCAAATTAATAAAATCAGAAACGAAAAGGGAGAGATAACAACAGAAACTGAGGAAATTCAAAAAATCATCAGATCCTACTACAAAAGCCTGTATTCAACACAACTAGAAAATCTTGAGGAAATGGACAGTTTCCTTGACAGATACCAAATACCAAAATTAAATCAGGATCAAATAGACCATCTAAACCGTCCTATAACCCCTGAAGAAATAGAAGTCGTCATTGGAAGACTTCCAACCAAAAAAAGCACAGGTCCAGATGGTTTTAGTGCAGAATTCTATCAGACCTTCAAAGAAGACCTAACACCAATACTCTTCAAATTGTTCCACCAAATAGAAACAGAAAGAACAATACCCAACTCGTTCTATGAAGCCTCAATTACGCTAATACCAAAAGCACACAAAGATTCGACAAAGAAAGAGAATCTCAGGCCAATCTCTCTTATGAATATCGATGCAAAAATACTCAATAAATTTCTTGCCAACCGAATCCAAGAGCACATCAAAACGATCATTCACCACGATCATGTAGGCTTCATCCCAGGGATACAGGGATGGGTCAATATGAGGAAATCCATCAATGTAATCCACTATATAAACAATCTCAAAGAAAAAAACCACATGGTCATCTCATTAGATGCTGAGAAAGCATTTGACAAAATTTAGCATCCTTTCTTGCTAAAGGTCTTGGAAAGATCAGGAATTCGAGGCCCATATCTAAACATAGTAAAAGGAATTTACAGCAAACCGGTAGCCAGCATCAATCTAAATGGAGAGAAACTTGAAGCGATCCCACTAAAATCAGGGACTAGACAAGGCTGCCCTCTCTCTCCATATCTTTTCAATATAGTACTTGAAGTTCTAGCTAGAGCAATTAGACAACAAAAGGAGGTCAAAGGGATACATATTGGAAAGGAAGAAGTCAAACTATCACTATTTGCAGACGATATGATAGTATACTTAAGCGACCCAAAGAACTCCACCAGAGAACTCCTACAGCTGATAAACAGCTTCAGCAAAGTGGCCGGATATAAAATCAACTCAAGCAAGTCAGTAGCCTTCCTATACTCAAAGGATAAGCAGGCTAAGAAAGAAGTAAGAGAAATGATACCTTTCACGATAGCCACAAACCATATAAAGTATCTTGGTGTGACTCTAACCAAACAAGTGAAAGATCTGTATGACAAGAACTTCAAGTCTCTGAAGAAAGAAATTGAAAAAGACTGCAGAAGATGGAAAAATCTGCCCTGCTCATGGATTGGCAGGATTAATATAGTCAAAATGACCATCTTGCCAAAAGCAATATACAGATTCAATGCAATCCTCATCAAAATCCCAACTCAATTCTTCATAGAGTTAGAAAGAGCAATTCAAAAAATTATCTGGAATAACAGAAAACCCAGGATAGCTAAAACTATTCTCAAGAGTAAAAGAACCTCTGGGGGAATCAGTATCCCAGACCTCAAGCTATACTGCAGAGCAGTAGTGTTAAAAACTGCATGGTATTGGTACAGTGACAGGCATGTAGATCAATGGAACAGAATTGAAGACCCAGAAATGAATCCATACTCCTATGGTCACTTGATCTTTGACAAAGGAGCTAAAACCATCCAGTGGAAAAAAGATAGCCTTTTCAACAAATGGTGCTGGCTCAACTGGAGTTCAACATGCAGAAGAATGCAAATTGACCCATTCTTATCTCCTTGCACTAAGCTCAATTCCAAGTGGATCAAGGACCTCCACATAAAACCAGACACACTGAAACTAATAGAAAGGAAACTAGGGAAGAACCTTGACCATATGGGCACAGGGGAGAATTTCCTGAATAGAACTCCAATAGCTTATGCTTTAAAATCAAGAATTGACAAATGAGACCCCATTAAATTACAAAGTTTTTGCAAGGCAAAAGACACTGTCAAAAAGACAAAGCGGCAACAAAGTAACTGGGAAATGATCTTTACCCACCTTACATCCGACAGAGGGCTAATATCCAATATATACAAAGAACTCAAGAAGTTAAACTCCAGAGAGGCAAATAATCTTATTAAAAAATGGGGTACAGAGCTAAACAAAGAGTTCTCACCTGAAGAATATCTAATGGCTGAGAAGCACCTGAAGAGATGTTCATCATCCTTAGTCATTAGGGAAATGCAAATCAAAACAACCCTGAGATTCCATCTCACACCAGTCAGAATGGCTAAGATCAAAAACACAGGAGACTTAGTTGTTGGCGAGGATGTGGAGCAAAGGAATACTCCTCCACTGCTGGTGGGAGTGAAAACTGGTACAACCACTCTGGAAAGCAGTCTGGCGGTTCATCAGAAAACTGGGCATGACACTCCCGGAAGATCTGGCTATACCACTCCTGGGCATATACCCAGAGGCTTTACCTGCATGCAATAAGGACACATGCTCCACTATGTTCTTATCAGCCTTATTTATAATAGCCAGAAGCTGGAAAGAACCCAGATGTCCCTCAACGGAGTAATGGATTCAGAAGATGTGGTATATTTACACAATGGAATACTACTCTGCAATTAAAAACAATGAATTCACAAAATTCCTAGGCAAATGGTCTGAACTTGAAAATATCATCCTTAGTGAGGTAACCCAATCACAAAAGAACACACATGGTATGTAGTCATTGATAAGGGGATATTAACCCAGAATCTCTGAATACCCTAGACACAATTGGCATATCAATAGATTTCCAAGAAGATGGAAGGAGAGACCCCTGGTCCTGGAAATACTGGATGTAGGGGAATGCCAGGACAGTGAAGTGAGAGGGGGTTGAATGGGGAAAAGAGGGAGGGAAGGGGGCTTATGGGACTTTCGGGGAGAGAGGAAACATGAAAGGGGAAATGATTTTGAATGTAAGTAAAAAAAAAACTTAAAAAAATGTAAAAGAAAAACAAGTATCTACAAGTGTTCCTTATATTATTCAGAAGATACATCAAATACAGTTTTTTGAGATTTTCATGCATAAATACTCAATCTACATCATTCCAGTCTCATATCTCTGTTAATTCTTTCATACCCCCTCTCTCTATTAAATACATGAATACTTCTTTAGTTATCGTTGCAAGTATATACATATGTGAATTTCTTTTCTAGGGTGACTATGTTCATAGTCCATACCATCAAATTCCTCTCCCCTCTTCTTCTATGACATTGCTTTAGAACATTTACATTTTCCCTTTCAGTCACCATTGTTCTCTTATTCACCTAATGTTGTACCTTAACTACTATATCTTCTCTCTATCTGACTTACTCATTTATGAATTTTCAGAGTTCACAATGTCTACCTAAAACATTGTGCTTTTTATAGGTACTTGCATCCTCACCTGCTACCTTTCATATATACATATATGCATAAATTCAATATATATGTATATGTTAAACTTATGCTGACATATATCTGAAGAAAACATATTTGACATATTCCAAAAGGCATCAGCTATGAATAGCTCCTCAAATGGAGTAGAGTCTTATAAGCCTCTCTTCTATACATACTGCAATGTTTGACTGGTGACATCTAGTATGAATTGTGTTCAGACAACAATAGCTGCTTTGAGTTTATGAGTGCAATAGCAATGTTCTGTCTATGCAAACTTTTTGCAGTAGTTTTCTACCAATGCTGATGTCTTAGTCAGGGTTTCTATTCCTACACAAATATCATGACCAAGAATCAAGTTGGTGAGGAAAGGGTTTATTAAACTTCCACTTCCACATTGCTGTTCATCACCAAAGGAAGTCAGGACTGGAACTCAGGCAGGACAGGAAGCAGGAGTTGATACAGAAGTCATGGAACAATGTTACTTACTGGCTTGCTTCCCCAGGTTTGCTCAGTCAGCTTTCTCATAGAACCCAAGACTACCAGCCCAGAGATGGCACCACACACAATGGACCCTCTTAACCCTTGACCACTAATTGACAAAATGCCTTACAGCTCGATCTCATGGAGGCACTTCCTCAAGGAAAGCTCCTATCTCCTTGATAACTCCAGCTTGTGTCACTTTGACACCAAAACTATCCAGTACCGATGACTATTATTATTTTTCTTCCCTCCTTTCTATAATATTCCTAGAGCATTGGAAGCAGGGAATATGATGTAGATAATTACTTGATGCTGAAAACTCACCCTACACTTGTTTTGTGTGCTTTGTTAAATTGTAAATCTCCTCTGTAGTGATCATCATCCATTACAAATGCAGTTTCTCCAAAGATATCTGAAAGCTGTTTTAATTTGTGGACATAGAGAAAAGTTCTTAGAAGACAGTTTGATTCTATTTCAATTTAGCTTATTATAGGGTCTCATGTAGGACCTGAAAATTGATTAGCCATGGGTCCCAGGCCAAAATAGCAGCACAAGAGATGAGTTTCCTTCCGTGAAATGTCCTTTAAAAAATCAGGATGCTATTTACTATTCCTGAAGCCCTCATTCTCTCATTACAGTCATGGATATCTTGTCAGGCCAATTATTGTTATAGCTCAAAAAGTTCATAGATGGGTAAGAATTTTAATGATTCCTTCCCAACTCCATCATACCTAGCACCTTCCACTACTGTGAGTCAGTTATCAGTAAGTTAGCTGTCAACTTGTGTTCTCAATTTCTTATGACCAAAGTCTAAGTTGTCTAATTAGATTTAACAAGTCATGTTCAACATATAGTTTCAAATATAGATGGCTGTATTTTATTCTTTTGGTTTGGATGTTAATTTTGGTTAGTGAATTCCCTTTCCCTACTTATTACATGATAGGCACAGAGAAAATGTCAGAAGCAGATGAAGTAATGTAAAGAGTCCCAAGACCAGAAAATTATTGCTAGATAGCATCTTATAGAATTCTCAAGTATAAGATTGTCTAAATAAAGCCTTCATAATAACAGCACCAATTAACATGCTGATTTGGAGAAAAGACAATTTACAGTCTTCTGACTCTAGATAAAACTATAGGTAACCAATAGCTTCTAAAAAACAAAAATAATCAGTCTTCAGGAATGAGCTCTCTGATAGATTATAAGATCATAAGTGGTTGGCCCTAAACACATGTACCACATAAGCTAACTTTACTCCTTATGTTGTGTGTATTTGTGTGTGTGTGTGTGTGTGTGTAACAAAAATAATTATAAAAGTGGTCATGTGTCTTCTATTGATTTGAGCAGAGTACTCAAGGATTTGAAAGAATGAGGAGTAGAAATTATATAAAATTATATACATTAAATTATTTTTAAAAAGAAGTAAATTACTACTGCCAATATACCCAAATGGGAAAATAATTCATTTTTCCTTAGTAGATATCTATCAGTACCTAATACATATTAAACTAACGTAAATAGCCTTAAATATCTAGAAGGGTACACTTTAAGGTTATATAAGTATGGAATCTTAACACTGTAAATTATAGTTAATAAGAATCATTATAAGTAATTTTCTAGTTACCTTATTCCACTTTCAGTATTATGATTTTCCCATAAGTTAACACTCCTCTTGCTTTATTTAAGTCTTCTTGATAAAAGTAAATGGAATATTTTTCAATTTTTAAGGTCATTTATCAAACTTAAATGAAGTCTTATAATTTAATGTCTCTGTCACTGACCTGACCATAACATGGCAAGTTTAGAAAATTTATTCATAAACTTTCATGAAGAATTTATTAAATAGAAAAAAATCTGTAAGCCTTACAGAATCTGCAAATATCAAATCAATCTGGTTTTGTTATTGTGAATGGATCACAAACAATACAATTCTCTGTTTTTGTTTATTTATCTGTGTATGTGTGTGTCTCTCTACCAGTGTGTGTGTGTGTGTGTGTGTGTCTGTATGTGTGTGCATGTGTAATTTATATATTTCTAGATACATAAATAAAACTTCAGTCAGTATAATGTTAATTGCTGATATGAGTTTTCAGGGCTGATCATACAGTACTGGAAAGCTAGTTTGTGTGGTCTATTATGACAGAAATTGTTTCTCCTGCTCCCAGCATTCTTTGGTTGCCTATAGTTCATTTTTGAGCACTGAGCCTCCTACCTTTTCTTCATCCACATTAGAATATCTATAATTTTTGCCCATAATATGCTCACTTAGCCAATAATTACAGTAAGATTTTATGTGTGAAGTTTCTAACATTCCTATGAGACAAAATTTCACAATAAACTCCTTGATTTTCTGGGTTTTACAGTCTTTTGCCCACCTCTTCTGCAAAACTTACAAAGCCTTATTTGTGGAGATGATTTTTGGATATGTATCCATTAATTATGAGTGATATTTATAGAGTCCTATGTTCTTGACAATGATGTCTTAATAATTTTATAGTGACATTTAAATCTTGTGACTCTACTGGTTAGACTTTGAATATCAGTTCTTTAATAGTTAAAAATAACATTATTGTGTAATTTTGGATTCTCCCAAATTTTAAAACTCTATCTGATTAGAAATTTTGGCTAACATACGTAATCAATAAAAAACTCCATAACACAATCGACTAGATATTAGCAAAGTACACACTCAGCAATAGCTCATTGATTTGTTTTAGCGCGCGCACACACACACACACACACACACACACACACACACACATACACACACACATACTCAGACACGCACACACACACACACAAAGTAAAAGAAATAAAGGACATACATTTGAGAGTAATCAAGAAGGGTTACCAGGAGGGACAAGAGGGAACAGGAACAATGTGATTATTTCTACTATTATATTCTCAAAAAAGCATATGTCTAAGAACAACACAAAAGACAGTGATAAATAAGGTCATGAAATGTCCTCCTAGGAATTTCGTGAATTAATTGTTTTTAATTGCAGAGTAGTATTCCATTGTTTAAATATACCACATCTTCTGAATCCATTCCTCTGTTGAGGGACATCTGGGTTCTTTCCAGCTTCTGGCTATTATAAATAAGGCTGCTATGAACATAGTGGAGCATGTGTCCTTATTGCATGCAGGGGAAGCCTCTGGGTACATGCCCAGCAGTGGTATAGCAGGGTCATTCGGGAGTGTAATTCCAGTTTTCTGAGAGACCCCTGGTCCTGGAAAGACTGGATGTAGGGAAATACCAGGACAGAGAAGCAAGAGGGGGTTGAGTGGGGAACAGAGGGAGGGAAAGTGGCTTATGGGACTTTCGGAGAGGGAGGAAACGGGAAAGGGGAAATCATTTGGAATGTAAATAAAAAAACTTAGAAAATAATATATATATATATATATATATAATAAAGTCAAATATTAAGCTATGAGTTAGTTACCAAAAAAAATAAAAATAAAAAAATGAAATGTCCTCCTACTGCCTCCACATGTGTGCTATAGCCAAGCACACACAAGGTATGAATATCCATAAAAACAAGCTTCACAATTGCATAAACATTACCCAGATTGTAGAAATATGCCTCATATTTCTATCATAGTTATATTTCATAATATAAACGGTTATTAATTCAGCTCAATTGACATTATATAATTCAATTTGCAATATATGAGAAAATTATAGCATCATGAAATTGACTATTGATCAAATAACCTAAAATATGGTCATGATAAATTTATAATATCTGTTGGCTACATTTGGCATACCATGCTTTTTTAAATCTATTAAAGTATGATAGTTTCATGAACTTGAACTGCAAAGCTACCTCTGACACTCATTACCCCAAACTCACTTCCCAAGCAAGAAGCTTAGTTTTGCTAATTTACTAATAGATATTCTGCTTTTCATACTTATTTTTATCAAAGCTATATATTTACTCATTCACATAAGAAGCCTTATATACTAATATAATGCTATTAAATGCAAAATTTATAGTTCCATAT
The DNA here is from genome assembly GCA_036184795.1 of Tokudaia tokunoshimensis. NCBI lineage: Eukaryota > Metazoa > Chordata > Mammalia > Rodentia > Muridae > Tokudaia > Tokudaia tokunoshimensis. The sequence goes on from BTHU01000011.1 coordinate 17,720,793, forward strand.
GAAATACTATTTGGTTATTGTTCAGGGACCCCCTCAAGCCTTATGAACTGCAGGAAAAATATCTGCCTGAGGTGTAAAATACAACTCATTTCAGCATCACTTTTTCAGGAACTGGTTCTAAACGCCCAGCTTTTGACCTTTTGGCTTATTCTTCTTATATATTCAAATACAATAAACCTTTGTAAAATTGTTACCATTGTTACACTGAAACTCCCAATAAGGTAATAAAGTACCTGTAACATTTACAACAATGATTTCTATTGACTCATAAAGGCACAGATCTAAGGAAGATGGATTTGTAATAAGCATAGATTCTATTGATGGAGGATACGAAATACATGAGATCTCTACCACAAGGAATGGTTCTGTTCATTGATTGATAATGTTCAGGATTGGAAGCTAAATGATGCCCAAGATTTTGGGAGATTCATGAAGACTGTCTTTATAAAATAGCAAAAAGTCCGCCAATTTGTCATACACTTTCCTTCCAGCTGTCCAGGTAGCCAGCCATCAGTCATTTCTCTTCCTTTGAAGAGTCCCATGTGTTCATCAAGCCTGGTTCCTCCAATGCTTTCATTAAACTGTGCTGTCTGCAGTTATTACTGAGATTCATAGGTTCTTTCACGTTTCTCAAAGTGTTTGTTTCTGAGTGCTGCAAGCATTTTGAATGCTGTTGGCTTTCACTGTGTACCATATCACAAAAGTATTTTATGCACTGTGGAATCCTAAAAAGTAATGATGACAAAAGAAGGATATCATGATGTAAGATGTAATTTGTATTTATATATATCAAGTCAGATATATCCAGAGCAATATCAGTATGTCAAGAGCGTTAAAGCAATGGCTTTGGCATCCTGTTCCTTTGGCTTCTAAGTTGAGATTAGGCAGAGCAGCATGAAGTGATGAAATTTTATGTCTACAGTCAATAATTCTGCTAATATATTAACAAGATTCCATTACCATGGAATGCTGTGAAGGTTCTCTTTGAATGTTTATTTTCAAAGATTGCCTGGTCGAAATGCTGTCTCAGCTATGGGACAATTAATGAACAACTCCAGAAATGCTACCCTGAGGTGAAAATGTGTTACTGTATATTTAGCAACCAAAACCAACAAAACAAAACAAAAAATGTGGATAAATATACATATATATTTAGAATTATTGTGTCTTCTTTATTAAGGCAGAAAGTCTATGTTTCCTCCTGAATAACAATACCAATTTAATAAGATCTTTATTTCTAACTGGTACATAGCAACAGCATAGCACAAAATATGCTGAGTGACCAAAGGTCTTTCTTGTATTAAAATAAAGCTAGTAATCTCCTAGACGATTCCTGCTATCTGTGGGTAAAATCAAGGTCTCCATCCTGGGTCTAGAAAATTTTCTGGTGATAAAGATAATAAAAGCAATAACCCAGCCAATTTTATGACTGGAGACTTAATTAAAATGGCATATGAACATAAGTTTGAGGCCATTGTTCTCTTTTAATTTATTTTTGTTCACCCCTTTTCTTTTTCTGATGTTAAATCATAAAGCAAAGTGTGTACTGTAACATTATATGGGAAAAAAAATAAAAAAAAACGAACCTCATAGCCAGCCATCCTTATAAGAAATAAAACAGAAGCGCTAGAACTATTTGTATGAAAAATATCATGTCAAATGTCTCTTGTGAGGCAAACTTTGTCCCTAGCTTGTAGAATCCAGCAGAAGATGGGACTGGCATTTGAAGGCTATGTCTCAATCAGTGAATTAATCCTTTGATGGATGCATACACTCAATGCACGATTGTGAAAGGGTAAAAATTAGAGTGTAGAACACAATGGGAGAAAGCAATTCACTGCACATAAATTCCAAAAAGATATCATGCCACCTAGAAGCTTTATTCCTACTGACTAGCATTCACTAGACAAGCATATACTTAGCATAGCACCAAAGGAGAAACGCAATCATCAATATCACCTGGCTACAACCCGTGAGAACTACAACAGCAATATTCCTGCAAAACATACTGGTTTATTAGTGACACAAATCATTTGGGAACAACAGATTACCTTTTGATAGTATTCATGCTAACTGCCTGAGAATTAAGCCTATACCAACATTGTTAAACTAAGCAGGAACCTGGGACTAGTTAGATTATAAATCCAAGTAAAAAACTCATTATATTCTGCTAAAGGGACATAACAATAAAGTGACTATTGATTATATAATTTCATACCCACAGATCAGTATATTGCTCACCTCTCAATTAGAATAAAGCCTTCTTGTATCAGAATGACGTTATCACAGATATTCATAACAGGACAATATGCAGAGACTGAAAGATATTGGAGAACTTGGTCTTCAAGAAGATGTCTTTATATATGCTAGTGGAGATAGAATTATTATAAGAGCCAGATATGATGACTGACTCTAAGGAAATTGTATCTTCTAGATACAACAGGACTGATAACACATTTGAGCTCACAAAGGCTGTGCCTGCTCACACAACACATACCCAACTTTAAGTCAGACAAAATTTCATCAGGGGAAAGGGAATAGAAACAAGAAAATCCCATCCCTTTCCCGGAATCTATATGCAATTAATATCTGCTTAGAAAGGAGAAAACAAAACAAAACAAAAAACTGTTCCATTGTAATGCCATGGGCCATGGCACCCATCTTACTAGGCAGGCCTCATGGCCAGGAATAATTAACCAAGATACAGCAGAACTTTTTGCCCTTTTGGTTTTTTTTAATCTAGTTTTTGTTTCTTTGTTACCTTTGATTTGTTTCTTCAGAGAAAAATATCTGGTTGGTTTGAAAGAAGGGGAAAAACAGGGTATCAAACAAAACAAGATATATCTTTACCTTGGCTTTTTTCTGTCTTTCAACACCCTGGGCCCCATGAATCAAATCACTTTTCTACTATGCTCTTCTTGCTAAAATATTCTCCTCTCCATGGTCCAGAAACATCAGAAGCAGTAGATTATGAACTGAAATCTCTGAAGTAGTACATGAAAATACATCCTTTTTCCCTTAAAATTGTTTGTCTCAGAAATTAGCCTGAAACGAGACAAGTCTAACAAACAGAGATGCTGAACCAACCATCCTTTAAACTACATCTTTAAAAGTACATTGCTACCCTGACTATGAACTGTGAAGCTTTGGTAGTCCAGGCTTTGGTGCCTGAGGTATTTTACAGGAGCCTACGTACCTAGCTGTGTACTATTCCTATGTAGATCTAACATTGACTCATGATAAATCATAAGGAAACTTCATTTCAAGCAGTATGTCCTCACATACATAATATTATAATTAAAGACAAAGCAAATGTGCATACTAATGAGATGAAATGTACTGATTTATACATAAGAAATTAATCTTGACCAAATATTTAAAGCTGAAGGGCATCAAGAACCTTCATTATGTTTTGAAGATGATCAACATTTTGGCTTTTTATTCATCAACACCAACAATGATATTTTGTATAAATATATACTTTGAAATGTCATATGTAAGTCCACAGCCATCTCAGAAATCTTTGAAAACTCATTCCTAACCCACAATTTATTTAAAAGACATTTCATGAATTTCAAGTCAATAATCTCAAAGAGGAATTTTAAAGATAAAACTTTATAGTGTAACATAACTCACTGATGCAATTCTTTGATACATATATTAAGGAATGAAGATAGAAAAAAGATCTAAATTCATCTATTTTTTTGTAATTAAACCATTGGGTTTCTACAAAATCCAGTATGTTTAAATACTATAGTTCCAGTACAGTCACAAGTACAAGCACATGTATTTCCAGGAAGTTTTGTCTCTCCCTGGATGGTTTGACATCACGCACAGCAAAAAGCACCTGTGTTAACTGTTCAAAACTAAGGCTACAGGAAGCTTATTCAATACAGCCAAACCAGTTTCTGAGAGAAACTTCTCGTATTTATTATGTGTGACTTTTAGCTTATTTTTGGCATTTTAGAAGTTTGGTGCAGATCCAACCTAGTCACTGTAAAGAATCCCTATTAAATTTCTTCACTCAGTGGTTCTCAACATATGGGTTATATACCCTTCAGGGGTGGTGTCACATATCAGATATCCTACCTATCAGATATTTACAGTTCATGACAGTAGCAATCCATGTAAGAAGTGGCAACAAAATGCTGTTATGGATGGAAGTCACTGTAACATGAGGAACTATATTAAAGGGTTGCATCATTAGGAGGGTTTAGAACCAAGATTTAGTTCTATAGAATTTAGCTTACCTTTGTAAAAGACACATACAATTATTGAAAACCACAACCAATGAAAATGCAGTTGTGAATCCCAGCTGATGCATTGACAATTGGTGATCATTAGTCAGAATGATTGTAAAAGCCAAAGGATCAAGAAGTTTGTTATAGGATTGCGTCTCCAAGGAATGTCAGATGTCACACCAAAAAAATTCTCAGCAACATGGCTCCCTAAATGTGAGATGAACAAGGACAACAACAACAACAACAACAACAAACCCAAAAAACAAAAATCAACTTGCTAAAGTAGACTTGGAAAGCCAACAAGATATTAATCCTACTCAAAAAGAGTATTTGGAACCAAAGAATGTTGAGAACAGGAAAAATATTTTTTCCTAGTAAAAGTACCAAGATCAGTTTCCAAGCCATTTTTGAATGAGCAAGTAACATTTTATATAGGGTAGGTTATATCTAGGGATATATATGTACAGACATATACCCACATGATGATTATTAATAAAAACACAGGATGTTGATTTTAAAAGAAAAGGACGAGATATATAAAGGATTTAAAAGAATGAAAAGGAAAAATTATGCAATTAAACTCTACTATGAAAAACTAAAATAATTTTATGAGGACATTCAGTACAGTAAGTTTAGTCTGATGATGTTTGTATCCTAATGTTAATTTGGGTCTCCAAAATTGTTTGCCCGAGAGAGCCCACTCTTTCACAGGTAAGACACTGAGAGACACTGCCCCTAATTGGTTCTGGTTTGGTAAATAAACATGTTAGCAGCCAATGACTAGACAGGACAGACTTGAGTATTGGGTTCGGAAACAGGAGGAGAAGGAGATGAGCCCTGGCTGCAGAGTGTGGAAGGGAAGAGAACTGCCCTGTTTGAGAAGAGTGTGGGACAGACACACATGGACGTCATATGAAGGAGCCAAGGAAGCTTAGCCCTGAACAACGCCTAGTTAAGCAGCCCTCTGGGTCCCGAATAGCAAAGATAAATATAGAGTTTAGTAGGTAATAAATTGGGATTACTGGCCAGAGGTGGATTAAACATGTGGAGATTAGGCAGTGGCCCAGCTATTGTGCTGATTAAGATACATTCAAATATAAAGGCTGTGTGTCTTTCATTTGGGTACCCACAGCACTGAGCCAGGTAGCAAACTACCTCCAGGATTTTTTTTAGTAATCATTTAATTGAACAGCTCAGTGCTACTACTGGAGATATATAGCTCACAGGCTCAGAGTGCTGGCTGCTTTCACCAAGGATTTAGTTTGGTTTTCTCTACCCACATGTTGCCTCATTAACATTTGTAACTACAGTTCTAAGGTATCTATCTTATGCACACTTCTGACTTCTATTGGCAACATAAATATATGCAGGCAAAAAACTTAGTACACAAGATATATAAAATCAAATTAAAAATGTTAAGTGTGGTAGTCATATTTTTCTTAACTGACACACTCAATTAGGAAAATACCTAAGTGATCATACCAACATTAAGACAAAAACATCTTATGTAAATTTTGAGAATATCTTTATATTGTCACTCATAGTGCCAATGTCTACATGTCTTTACACTACTTATTTCATTTAAATGTAGTTGTGCCTCCATGTAAAGAATTCATGACTCTAACTCTAAAATAATCCCCATTAGTACAAAAAAAAAAGAAAATTAATTAAAACCATATCAAGCATTTCCACACAGGGACAAAGAGCCTTTTGTATCTAAGTCGGAGTCAGATAATACATTAAGCATACTAGATGCATACATATTGTTCAACACATTGAAAACTCCTCTAGACATGACTAATAGAATATGAAATGAGCTTAAATCTATGTTTAAAATTGTAGTTATATGTACACTTACAAACCATGGCAAGACTGGTCATATTTGCCTTTCTCTGGCAAGATTCGTTAGCCTCTCTCAACCAACATTTCCTAGAGTCCCTTTACTAACATTCTAGTGTTTTCTACTTTGCTTATACCAGCATTTTACAGTTTTCTAGTCAACAATATTACTTATCGTCTATTACTGGCTTTATACTTCAACAATTCTCCTATTAATGTCCTTTAAGATCAGTTGATAAATTGTATTTTTAAACTGGAAATACATGAATGTTCTTATAATTCCATAAGCTAATATTCATATAGACTTATCAATGCAACAATGAAGTAATATATATCAGTGTGTACATGTTTGAAAGAACTCAAAACTATCATAAAATCATATGTATTTGCTTTCACATTATATTTGAATTTTTGGACATCAAGTTTTGTGCAAAATTAAAACATGACTCTCTACGTAACACTTCTGAATGGTTCAGGATAAAAGGTATTTTCTGAAACTTCTCAGTATCTCATCATTGTTAATACCAAAAATTAACTTGTGTCATTATGTTCTATTCCTATTTATGGATTATGCAAATTTATCTTGAGTTGAAAACCTCCATTCTTCTTTACCCTCAGTGTTTTCTGAAGAGCCAGCAAGTGGTGTGATATGGCATTATAACATATGCTCATTCTTGTTCTTTGAAAATCACCCTTCACTCTGCAATAAGACAAAAGAACAGGCAACAGATTGGGAAAAGATCTTCCCCATCCACACATATGGCAGAGAGCTAGTATCCAAAATAAATAAAGAACTCAAAAAGGTAGATATGAACAGCCCAAATATCCCAATTAAAAAAAAATAGAATTCAGAGCTAAACAGAATTCTCAAGAGTGGAAAACATAATGGCCAAGAAACACTTAAACAATATGAACCAAACAGTACCCCAGATATCCTAGGGACTAAACCCCCAACCAAAGAGTACACATGGAGGGACCCATGGCTCCAATCACATATGTAGCAGAGAATGGCCTTCTCAGACATCAATAAGAGGAGAGGCCCTTGGTTCTGTGAAGGCTCAATGTTCCAGTGTAGGGGAATGCCACGACAGGGAAGCAGGACTGGGTGGGTTGGTGAGCAGCTTGAGGGAAGATGGGCTATGGGGTTTTTGGAGGGGAAACCATTTGAAATATAAACAAAGAAAATATCTAATAACAGAAAAAAGGAATGTTCCACCTCACTAGACATCAGAAAAATGAAGGTCAAAACAACTGTGAGTTCTACCTAAGACCCATCAGAATAACAAAGGAAAAAAGAACTCAAGGTTTAGCTCATGCTGGGTGAGGTTGTGGTTCAAAGGGAACACTCCTATATTGCTGGTGTGAGTGCAAGCTTGTACAACCACTCTGGAAACCAATTTGGTGGTTCCTCAGAAAATGGGAATAGTTCTACCTCAAAACCAATGTATAATACTACTGGGAATATACCCAAAAGATGCTCCACCATTCCACAAGGACATGGGCTCAACTATGTTCATAGCAGCTTTATCTGTAATAGCCAGAAACTAGAAAAAAATCCCAGATGTCCTTCAATGGAAGAACTGGTAAAGAAAATATGGTTCCTTTATACAATTAAATATTATTCAGCTGTTAAAAACAATGACATCATAAATTTTACAAGCAACTGAATGGAAATAGAAAATATCTCCTGAGTGAGATAACCCAGACCCAAAAGAACAAGCACAGTAGGTATTCACTGGTAAGTGGATAATAGTACAGGATAACCAGGCCACAATCCATAGGCCCAAGCAACCTAAATTAACAAGCATAACTCATATTCAGAAGCTAGAATCCTTCTCAAAAGGGGAAAAAATAGATATAAGAGGGAGGGAATTGGGTGAGAGAAGACTTGGGGAGGAGAGCAGAGCGAGCAAGGCAGAACAGGGGACAGAAAAAGGAAATCAGCAGTGGGCAAAGCAGGTGGTATCTCTACAGTGTGCCAGAAACCAGGAACAGAGTCAGGCCCCAGGAGATTATGGGGGTAACTGTGCCTAAGATGCCTAACAGTGGGGGATATGGAGGCTAAAGAGATCATGTCCTGTAACCAAGCAGGACTCCAAGGTGAGGGATAAAAATAGCAACTCATCCACAAAACCATCAACACAAACATATCCTGCCTACAAGATGTGTTAGTGTATATTATTTAGTGTCAGTCTACTGTCATAGTTTTTTGAAGTACATACATTTTTTTTTACCTATCCATATATCCATAAACTATCAGGAACTAAAATAAATAGGGGAACAGACATTTCTTCAATAATGATTTCATTTTTAGTAAAGAAAGTGCTGAACAATGTGGTATTTCTGTTCTTAAATATTTATTATTCTGTTCATAAATATTTAATATTCTTAATCATTTCATCAATAATCTGCAAAGAAGTCTCTCCTTTATTTTGACTTCCTCTTCCTATGTTTGAATTATACATAGTCACTTGTCATTTTCTGTAAACATGGTTATATTTCAAAAAACTGATTTTGATGTATAATTGTGATCTCCATACAAATTCTAATACTGTTTTTCACAGAATGAAATAAATCTTAAGTTGATAGCTAAGCAAAAATAATTTCAAAGTACAAGAAAATTTTAACAGAGTCAGTAATGCTTAAGGTGACACAATATGCGAACTGAATTAATTATGTTAAAGAACTATTAAAAAACTGTATGATTTGGATACAAGAAAAGACATACATGTCAAATAATAGAGCAGAAGACTCAAGTAATCCTATAGAGCTATAGCTACCTATTTTTTGACAAAGGTATCAAAATTTACACTGGAGAAAAAGACAGTTTGTTCAATAAACAGTATCTAAACTAGTGGGTGGCACTATAATTCTAACAATAATCTGTTGTATACATAGATGGGTGCCTAGCACAACAGTCATCAGAGAAACTTCCCTAGCAGTTGATTAGAGCAGATGCAGAGATCCACAGTTAATTATAAGGTGGAGCTCAAGGGAGGAATCATTGTAGATGCCAGATGTGTCAATGATACCAGGAGAGCACAGCCCCACAATAGACTATGTATGTATTATAAGGACTAACAGAGACTGAAGCAATGATCCTGGAGCTTTTGTGGGTCTTCACCAGGTCCTCTACATATATATTGTAGATGTATAGCCTTGCAATGGTAGAGAGACTACTAACAATATGAGTGAAGGTGTCTTTGATATATTTTTCTGCTCTTGGGTCATGTTGCCTCCTGCCTAATTGCCTCACCTAGCCTTGACAGGAATGTTTTCGCCATTTCTCATCTTATCAAATCCAGCTCAGTTGATATCCCTTGAAGACCTGTTCTTTTCTGCAGGGAAGCAGACTACTAATGGATCTTGCTCCTCAGTCAAGAAGATTGGAGTTGGCATTGCAAGACCCATTTAAGAAGCTATCTTGCATGGAAAATATCTCTGATAAAATTGAAGAAATATATAAAAAATGTGTTAAGATTGAGTATTTCATGGAAAAATTATACAGATAAAAAATGTTTATAATTTCACTTTCAATCAACTTAGAAATATTTTTATGCCTACCATTTTATCTGTATAATTTTCCATGATAATCTTCAATTTTAATGTTTTTCCATATATTTTTTCAATTTTATCAGAAATATTTTTCATGTAAATCTTCAATTTTATCAGAAAATGGTTATAATTCTACTTTCAATCAACTTAGGAATATTTTAATTCCTACCAAATTATCTGTATAAATTTCCTCAATTTTATCAGAGATATTTTCCATGTAAATCTTCAGTTTTATCAGAAAATGTTTTTACCTCGACTTTCAATCAATTTAGGAATATTTTTATGCCTACTATCTTATCTGCATAATTTTTCATGAAATAGTCAATTTTAATGTGTTTTTCTATATAGTTCTTGAATTTTACCAGAAATATTTTCCTTGTAGATTTTCAATTTTATCGGACAATGTTTATAATTGCACTTTCAACCAACTTAGGAATATTTTTATGACTACCATTTTATCTGTATAACTTTTCCACTACATAGTCAATCTTAACATGTTTTTCTATATACTTCTTCAATTTTATCAGAGATATTTTCCATGTATGTTTACATAATGGAATGCTACTCAGCAATTAAAAACAATGAATTCCTGAAATTCTTAGGCAAATGGGGAACAGGGGGAGGGAAGAGGGCTTATGGGACTTTTGGGGTGGGGGGAACTGGTAAAGGGGAAATCATTTGGAATGTAAATAAAGAATATAGAAAATAAAACTAAAAAAAATTAAAAACAAAAGAAGCTATCTTGCCTTAATAGGAGGGGAATCCCTTGGTTCTGTGGAGGCTCGTTGACCCAGCATAGGGAAAAGCTAGGCCACTGAGGCAGAAGTGGGTGGGCGCTTAGGCAAGCACCCTCATAGAGGTAGGGGTGGGAGACAGGGATGGGGTATTGTGGAGGGGAGACCGGGAAGGGGGATGACATATGAAATGTAAATGATTAAAATAGCCAATAAAAAATATTTTAAAAAAGAAGCTAACCTATCTCATTAATAATGGGAGTCTCTAAGGAATCTTATATCCTTTCCTGGCTTCTGAATGCACAGTCATGAACATGTGCCCATATACTCATATGGAGACTTTCACACATACACACTCACATAAGTATATAAATAAAATATAAATATAGATATGTTTGAAACCACTAAAGGAAATATAGATAAAATACTTAAAGACAAAGGCAGTGTACAGCAAGTCTTTCGATTTGAAAATGGTGACTCACAAATACTATTCTCATGTCAGAATCTTGATTTTAGTATTTCAATTTCACTGGACATACCTATTTCTATTAATGAACCCTATGTGCTTTACTTTCATATCCAGGAAAATATTATGAAATACAAAACCATAAAACTTTTTCTGTGTGTTTTATCTATCATTATTATCTATTCAATATTAACATTTAAATCAGTAAGGCATTTGTAATGATTGATATAACACAAACGACCTAATTCTTTTATATAATTTCAAGCAGGGTACAGTTCCATTCATTCATATTTTTATTTAAAAATGTTAACATATTTTTGACAAATGAGCTCTCCCTAAAATACAATGTTTAAGCCTAAGAAGCTTCTAATCATATTATGGTCTGAAAATTATATGTTGTTATGTATTATACACCCTAAATTACATTTTCAAAAAGTTTTGTTACATCCAAAAAATCCAAACAATATTTGGTTTATCTCTATCCCATTCAGTAATCTGTAAACATATCTAATTTGAATGATGATATAGGAATCTAAAACAATTATAGGATTTGTGTGTTAATATGCTCTTTGTCTTGCTAAACAATAAGTCTGTTATATCATTAGAATTTACTATATAGTGCTTTAAAAGTCTTTGTTGCAAAACGAGAGAAGTGATTGTATCTATTACATCCATTGGAAACACAACCAGTTCACATAAGCTACAACTTACCTATTTACTTGTCATCCTCATTCAAGGGCATCAGCCCTTGAATGATCTCTAGAACGTTCTCATCTGTTAGCCAGGGATGTCAAACAGGAAAGTCAATATGTGCCATATGGAAAACATAATAAATTCATAGATGTGACCAGTATATTGGAAGACAAAGAAGGATGAAGAAATATATGACCATTATCTTTTGCTTAGGACACGGAAATTTTTATTCAATAGGGTAAAGATTATACTCTCCATCTTGAGTAAGTGCAAAGAAAATAAATAATTAAATCTCATGCAATGAAAATAGTTCATGTCAGCAATCCTTTCATGACACTCAGCATTAATCGTAACTCAAGCATTTATACTGAATGGTAAGTAGCAATGTGTTTGTTCTCTCTGTCTCAAACTCAGCTAGCTTGAAATCATTTCTCATGCAGGGTGACAGGATGACAGACTTCTTAGATAAAGAGAAAGAAAAAAATCTAATAAATCTGTATTTTACCAAGACCTCTTGGCACCATTTCACACAGCATGCTCATCAGCATGCTTGATAAATTGTGTAGTGGGCACAAAAGGGTCATACCCAAATAGTAGTAATCAATGGCTCTGTCAGCCTCAGACAATATATTTAAAAGGTATCAACATAGTTGAACCAAGAGAGACATTATGGATATATTTCACAAGACATCTGATTAAAGAAACCAATCCAACAATGTTTACTAAATTACAGGAGGATGTCAAACAAAAGTAAAATTTTTACCTAAGACAGCAACAAAAGATTTCTAATAAATGACAGAAATTTGAATGTTAATTAATTAATGTAAACCAGTATGATTATTGAAGTGACAATATAAGTCATGTAAATGGATATTCTATTATAGAAATTATATATATGTGTGTGTATAATATTTATTTCAGTCTATATAAAATAAAAACTTACCAATTAGTATCCCTTTGCATTTTCCTACAGCATGTAGAAAATCCATATTAGTATGTACAACTAAATAAGTGTGGAGTTACAAGAAATCATAATCAAAGTGTATAACCAAGTTTTAAGGGCTGTATTTGACTGATCATTATTAATATACCTTTACCTTAATAATTGAAAATTAGCAGACTCATTTTACTCGGATAACTGTTAAGGGACTATTCCCTTACATGGATTATTTATGGCTTAGAGAAAGAACATCAATAATCCTATAAAAACTTTCTTTATATGCAAGTTGAAAATTTCTTAGCTTAACTTCCATACTTTCTGGCTGTTGTTATGCACATTTCATACTAAAAGTACTGCCTTCTAACACAAACTGGATGCCACTACTTTCTTTTAAACTGTACTATAGAGCATAGACCAAGAAATTGCAAAACAAAGTTATAAAGGTGCACATGTTTATATTAGTTTTGATTACTATTTAGTCTGCATTAGTATAAAAGGAATTAAATTCTACCTAGCCCATATAAAAGACAGACAATCCAGGTATTTTATTTACATGCTGGAAGCCTGATTGGGCAGGTTTTGAAACTATTTTAACTTACATCACAGCCACATGTCCCTTGTTACTTGCTGTTTCTCTTGCCCACATGCTCATTCTTGATCTTCTCCCACAGCTACCTCATCCTCTGTTTCCATTCTTCTTCCTCTCCTCTCTACCCATGAGTCCTAGCCAGATAACTGAAAACGTCTGTACCTCTATCCATTGCGCAGTCATAGGATTTAGTCTTTTATTGACCACTTGTCTTAGGGTGCAAGGTTCACACAATAAAGCCTGGTATACATAATGATCTCCTCCTCTTAGAGCAACCAGATCATTGGTACAGATTTTAGTATTTGAATATATAGCAGCACGAGATCAACCTACCTACGTTACCCAGCTGACAGCACCAGCTGCTCTCATGTGACAGAAGTCAAAGAAAACTGAATAGAAGAATACTTATAATTAGGGGGAAATCTTCCTTCACAATAGTTAAAAATAATATAAAATAACATGGTGTGGTTCTAACTAAACAAGTGAAAGATCTGTATGATAAGAACTTCAAGTCTCTGAAGAAAGAAATTGAAGAAGACCTCAGAAGATGGAAAGTCCTCCCATGCTCATGGATTGGCAGGATTCATACAGTAAAAATGGCCATCTTGCCAAAAGCAATCTACAGATTCAATGCAATCCCCATCGAAATTCCAACTAAATTCTTCATAGAATTAGAAAGAGCAATACTCAAATTCCTCTGGCATAATAAAAAACCCAGGATAGCTAAAACTATTCTCAACAATAAAAGAACTTCTGGGGGAATCAGCATCTCGAACCTCAAGCTGTACTACAGAGTAACAGTGATAAAAACTGCATGGTATTGGTACAGTGATAGGCAGGTAGATCAATGGAATAGAATTGAAGACCCAGAAATCAACACACATAACTACAGTTACTTGATCTTTGACAAAGGAACTAAAATCATCCATTGGGAAAAGACATTATTTTCAACAAATGGCGCTGGGTCAACTGGTGGTCAGTATGTAGAAGAATGCAAATTGATCCCTCCTTATCTCCTTGTACAAAGCTTAAGTCCAAGTGGATCAAGGACCTACACATAATACCTGATACACTGAAACGAATAGAAAAGAAACTGGGGAAGAGTCTTGAGCACATGGGCACAGGGAAAAATTTCTTGAGCAGAATACTAATAGCCTATAGTCTAATATCAAGAATTGGCAAATAGGACCTCATAAAATTGCAAAGCTTCTGTAAGGCAAAGGACACTGTCAGTAGGACAAAACAGCAACCAACAAATTGAGAAAAGATCTTTATCTACCCTACATCTGGTAGAGGGCTAATATACAATATATACAAAGAACTCAAGAAGTTTGACTCAAGAGAACCAAATAACCCTATTAAAAATGAGCTACAGAGCTTAAAAAAAAAGGAATTCTCAAAATGAGGAAAGTTGAATACCTGAGAAGCACCTAAAGAAATGTTCAACATCCTCAGTAATCAGGGAAAAGCAAATCAAAACAGCCCTGAGATTCCACCTCACACCAGTCAGGATGGCTAAGGTCAAACACTCAGGTGACAGCACATGCTGGTGAGGATGTGAAGAAAACAGAAAACTCCTCCACTGCTTGTGGAATTACAAGCTGGTACAACCGCTCTGGAAATCAGGTTGGTGGTTGCTCAGAAAATTGGGTATAATACTACTGGAGGACCCTGCTATGCCACTCCTGGTCATATACCCAGAGGATTCTCCAACATGTAATAAGGACACATGCTCCACTATATTCACAGTAACCTTATTTATAATAGCCAGAAGCTGGAAAGAACCCAGATGTCCCTCAACAGAAGAATGGATACAGAAAATACGGTACATTTACAAACAGCTATTAAAAACAATGACTTAATGAAATTCATAGGCAAATAGATGGAACTAGAAATTATCACCCTGAGTGAGGTAACACAATCTCAAAAGAACACACATGGTATACACTCAATGATAAGTGGATATTAGCTCTGAAGCTCGGAACACCCAATATACAATTCACAGACCACATGAAGCTCAAGAAGCAGGAAGAGCAAAGTGTTGGTGCTTCGTTTCTTCTTAGAAGGGGAAACAAAATAGCCATAAGAGGACACACAGAGACAAAGTGTGGATCAGAGACTGAGGGAAAGACCATCCAGAGACTGTGTCACCTGGGGATCCATCCCATATGCAGTTACCAAACCCAGACACTATTGTGGATACCAACAAGTGCTTGCTGACAGGAACCTGATATAGCTGTCTCCTGAGAGGCTCTGCCTGTACCTGAAAAATACAGAGGTGGATGCTTTTAGCCAACCATAGAACTGAGCACAGGGTTCCTAATAGAGGAGCTAGAGAAAGGACTCAAGGAGCTGAAGGGGTTTATAGTTCCATAGGAGAAACAACAATATGAACCACCCACTGCCCCCAGAGATCCCAGGGACTAAATCACCAACCAAAGAGTACCCATGGAGGAACCCATGGCTCCAGCTGCATATGTAGCAGAGGATGGTCTTGTTGGACATAAAAGGGAGAAGAGGCCCTTGGTCCTGAGAAGGCTAGAAGCCCCAGTATAGGGAAATGCCAGGACAGGGAAATGGGAGTGGGTGGATTGGTTAGCAGGGGGATGTGGGATAGGTTAGTGACTTTTCAGGGTAAACCAGGAAAGGTGACAATATTTGAAATGTAAATAAAGTATATATTTATTAAAAATAAAGAAAAAAAGAAAAAAATCATTGTAATGGTCTTTATGATTATACATTTCTTGAATTTTTTAAGCTTATTGAATGTTGGACAAACAGCTATAAATCTTTAACTTTCATGAGTAATCATTTAATTAAAGTGAGATTTTTTGATGATATGGCTGTCATTAAATCAACTACAGTCAAATAAGTAAAGGTCATGAACTTATCACTTCTCTAACTAGACTTAAGTGGAGATCCTATATTTGATCTCTGCCTGTTGTCACTCTACAACAAATAGAGAATTCATATCTCTCCAGGAAGCCGCACCTCATGGCAAGATTCCTCCTGACAGGAATTATATTTTCATTACGTGAACTAAAATCTAAATTGGGGAAAGTTTTAGAATCATAATATAACTTTTAAGGATGATATGAGAGACAGTCTAGTTTTACTTGAGTAGATCAATAGTGGCTTCTCAAACTGGAAAAAATTTATTTTATTTTTAGGAAGGTTAGCAAAAGATAGAAACTAAGAAAAACAGTGTCTGCTTTGAAGAATAAGTATATTTATCATAAATTCTTTTAATAAGGAAAATAATAAATATGTATGAAACAACTTAAAAGCTATATCAGATTTAGTAAGATCTAAATATATAAGACATTTTAATATATTTTTAGACTAGTGTATTAACCTATCATTTTAATTTTATTTTACTTATTAATATATCATTCAAATTCTTCCAAATATTCTCCTGTCAGTAAACAATTGTGTCGGGCTCAAAGTTTTTAATGTGAAGATTATCATAATACTGAAATAACCAAATCAGAATGCTGTTTCCCACAGAGAGTACTCTTTTGCATGAAGAGATCAGTACCTTGTCCAGTTGTCATCAGAGAGGCTTCCTCTAGCAGCAGATGGGATTGGGTACAGAGACCCATAAACAGAACGTATGCAGAGCAAGAGTCTAAACTGTGTGTCTCCATCAGTTTCCTCCTATTGTGGACTGGGAAACCCCACAGATGACAGGGAAGAAAGATTGTAGAAGTCACGTGTCACCAAGAGACAATGGCCCATTAAATCAATCAAGGAAGACTCAAGTGGACTCACAGAGATGAATGCAATAAGCATGTGGCCTGCAAATGTCTGCACCAGGTCCTCTGCATGTATGTTATGGCTGTTAGAATGTTTTTGTGAGACTCTTAACAGTGGTAGTGAGTGTATCCCTGAATCTTTTGCCAGCTTTGGGAAATCGTTTCCCTCCACTGGGATGCCCTGTCCAATCTCTAATACAGCTCTTCCTTTTCTTATTGCATCTTGCTTTATCCTGTTTGGCTGTTGTCTAGTAGATGTGGGGAAGCAGGAAGGTTGCAAGAGACCTGGAAGAAGTGGATGGAGGGGGAACTGTGGGTAAGATGTATGGTATAAAACAAGAATCTGTTTTCGAACAAAAAAAGAAAAAGATAAAAGAAAAAGAATCTCTTTGACCATAAATATCTCTTTAACTGATATTTATTAATGTTCTACTATGGTCCATGTTTGGGCCTATTATAGACATTTCATACCAGTCCTTTTTCTATCTATATTCCTCCAATAATCAAAAGATCATTGTCATTTATACTTAAATAAAACTGCATTGTTTATATGTAAATAAGAACATTAGTTGCAAAAGCATTGTAATGAAATTATATCAATGAATTGTCATGCACATTTTTGAGCTTATTGACAGCAGGCTCTGTCAATAAAGGGACTTTCCTGTTCAGATTTCTGCACATTTATTTTAAGTGTCTTTCAACCCCATAACTCTGTGACAGGGCATGAGAAAAACTGCCAAACAATCTGAAAATAAAAACATTATGTCATAAAGAAGGTAAACAACTCTTAACACAACACTAGTGTTTATTCTTCAATGCAAAAATGCCTTCAGTGGACACAAGATGCCAGGAGTTCAGCAGTGAGGACCTGATTCATACTCAATGATCAATGAAGAAATACCGCTAAATACCTTAAATTTTCTACTTGTTTCTGTTTGATGACCACTGATTTGATGCTGCTATGTTTGTTTGCTCTGCCAATCAGGTTACATCAGTACTCTCTGTGGGATGCTGTAGCCTCCTTATTTGTTGTGTTATTATTTATCTGCCATTTCTCTTTCTATGCTACTCTATGCTATTGCTCTATTTTTACATTTGTGATACATTTTTAATAATTAGGGGTGTCGTGTTCCTAGTGGCAAGTCCAATCTTTATCGTCAGGAGACCTCCAACCAGCAATCTAGCAAACCAGCAAACTACAAACCAGCAATTCAGAAAAGGCAGCAAGACAGCCAAAGAACAGCAGGAACCAGCAGCAGCAGGAAGGGCAGCAGCCACCACAGTCTCCCTGGGGGCTTTCACATTTATAGCTTCTACAGTCTCCAGAATTCCAAACATAAGCTATCTGTGGGTGGCAAAAATCATGCCCCCCCCCCACAGCATAAGATAAGTCACAAATAGAGGCCGTGGTCAACCTGAAGCAGCCCGATGTCCCACATTGGAATTAAAATAACAATATAATCACATAACATAACTAGGATTTTAAAGAAACCAAAATTCTCACTGCATTTCCCCCTTTTAGTCCAATGTATGGCTTTCTCTCTAACATTGACTATATACAACAAGAATAATTATGAGAACTATCAGGTAAGAATTATATTACAATATCCAGTGCATTTGTATTTGGCAACCTTGTAGAAAGTAATTCCATTACTTATCCTAACTTGATGAATGCAAAGTTCTGTAACTAAGTCATCTTCTTGTTATAATTTGAATTTATCAACCTAAAGCCACCTGTTTAGACTCTAAAATATTTCTGTACTTCCTAAACAACTTAGACTTTTATATCTTTAATCTTTAGTAAGGAAGACTATAATAACTATTTAACCTTCAACCTCATTAGAGATCTGAAAAGAATAAATATTACCAGATTAGACAGGAAGTGCAGAGGAAGAAGCTTCCAAAACTATGAAAATGACAGAGAATGTTGGCTCTGTTCAGTCACCTGAGGTTCCCTGTATTGTTGGAGCATCCAATCTTCAGCCAACAGGCCCAGAATATCTGACAGACTTATTTGTGAAGTAGAAATTTTGAAGAAATGGCCTATTTTATCTTGGCAAATTTTGGCAGCTACTTTCCCAGTGTTCTGCTTGTCCACTCTTCAGACAGCCTACTGTCAGCAGTTGTGGTAAGGGACAGTTTCTCTTGCCCAGTTGCCATCTTTACTACAATTGAAGCAACCTCCCAGCCCCACAATAAAATGAAGTTTGTTATTTGTTAGTCAACTACATCGGGTCAGACTTGAAATGTGACTGATAAATTGGATTCATAAAGATATTTATTATGAATTTAAAGTAATCAAATTAAATGAAGTTTGTTATTTGTTAATCAACTACATCGGGTCAGATCTGAAATGTGACTGACAAATTGGATTCATAAAGATATTTATTATGAATTTAAAGTAATCAAATTAAATCCTTTAAAGATATAGAATGAGTTATAGCAAATATATATATATATAAATAATATTAAAAAATGGTGACCATGTACTGTCTGCATTAGAGAAAAATGTATGTTACTCATATGTGACAGATTCTTACTGTGTGATAATGTTCAATTAGATGTATTAGAAACAATTACCCCTTCAACCCAAACCCACAGATCATTTGTTCTGTGTAATTCCCCTGTATGTTTTTCTTATTAATCCAACCTATGTTGAACTGTTAAAAAAAACTGTGCAGCTGGACAGAGTAGCTCAGCTGTAGAATAACTCAATTATGATCAGCATGAAATTATCATTCACCTTACCAAGAAGTCTATAAGAGAAAGAATAGTTGCTTGTAACACTATCTCAAGCTAGTATAGTTTATCACTAAAGGATTTCCTGTGATCTCAGTTTTCATCTATAAACAGATAAATGTATTCTGAGTAGCAAACAAGACATGGCAGGTTTACTGTCAGGAAGCAATTCTTCAATATTCAAAGAAGAAGAGTCACCTGCTTTACCTAGGCTCTGGAAAGTGAGGTCTATGTGACTGTGTTGTGATCAGGTGTAACCTCTGTCTGCCTTTGTCTTTGGTGAATTGGAGTCCTCATTGAATCTCTAAATGTTGGAAGTAGTTTCTTGACAAGGATGCTATCTATTCTTTTAGGTTTGTATTTTCTTTATTTCATAATTTAGCATGTCTTCCTACCTCAAGGTAAGGTGAGTTACATTGAAAGAACAGGTACTATGAGCATGTTTAAAGGAACACATAGAAAACAGCACTAAGCTCAGGAATAACTTACTACTCAGAGAGATTAGGAGTGGTGAAAGTGCTCTACCCTCAAGAGTAGAGGCTGAGGTAAACTGTGTCTCACCTCCTTTGCACATTTGAAAGACGGTGGTAATCTAGGGAAAATATATAAAACACTCTAATGTATGTAATTTTCCATACATTTTTCATCTGAAAAATATTCAGGATTGAAAATAAAATAACTGAAAAAATTAAAATATTTCTATTAACATTTTAATAAGTCAGTTAAAAAGCTCAAGAAATTATTTAATAAGTCACATAATGTTGTCTTAATGGATATTTATAGTCTGTGAAAAATAAGAAAAATACCTTATAACTTCCAAACTACTGCCAGCTTAATTATTCTATTCCAGAGAAAATTGCTTAATGTGATCCATTTTGCACGTTATTTTGAATAATAATGAATGCACAACTCTTGTGCCTTTTGATCTGAATAGCTATTGTTTCATATATTCCCTCAAAACATTGATGAGACTGGGTCATTTAGCTCAGTTCCTCTTTCTCTGGTTTCTATCAGTACTAGATTGCTACTCTAACATACACATACACATACACACACAGACACACACACAGAAACACACACACATATTTACACTCCACAAAGCACACTGAAAGCAAAGTCAGTATAAGATGAAGAGTCATTGAATACCAACAAGCTTATTGGTTCTAAATTTACAACTGTCCATGGGTATTTTTTCATTGCTAATAAAATAGATGTTTTTATATCTCCAGAGTTATTCATTCTTATATGAGCAGAGCTTTCAAGGTGAATTGATTTCATCCTAAGAAGACAAATACATTGCTGCTAGACATGTCTTATTAATGCCGCCTCATATGTTAGCTCAGTCCATAGAGTCTGGCCATAAATAAAATGACATGTAGCAAGCAAAAACATTTCATGGCCAATAAGTGTCCAACTAGAAGACACATTCAGAAAAGTCGCAATCCTGAAATCTCCTAAATTTACTATAAGTGCTTGAGTTTGAGACCCATTTGTATGAGGTATTGATTTATGATTCAGATAAAAAATCAATATGTACCATAAATAAAGTGTTTCTATATGAATATATTAAAATATACATAGAAATGAGAGGTTCACAAATACATATATTAAAATTATTCTACAACAGTATATAACCAACATTTGGAAATTATTTGTTTATGTTTATATGAGTCAGGGAATTTATATTGCTTACTCAGTATTTAATATACTAAAATGAATGGGGTCTTTGAACCTTTTCATACTAGCCTTTCAGAGAACTTAGTATTGAGTTTCAGTGATAATCTCTGTAAAACTGTCTTTTTTATAATTGTTCTTAGATTTACATGTGAAACACCAACTCCTGGCTCCTCCCCTCAAAATAACCCTATGGCATGATACAAACAATTGCCACTTAAATTCAAGTTTTGGTTTGATGATATAGCTCAGTGGTTAGAGCGTGTGCCAGGGTAATGGCAGACTCATGGAAACCAGGTACACTCATGCACATTTGTGATCCTAGCATTCCTCTGGCTATATTCAAGGATGAAGCAGGAGAATCTCCAGAAGCACATAGTTCAGTTACTGTAATACATGCAGGGGTGAACAGCAATGATACCCTATCTCACAGGAGCAAGAGAAAGGCTGTATCTAAACTTGACATCTCATCTCCATACACATGTCCTACTTGGTGTACACAGAGATGTGTTCATACAGATGAAAATGCATACACACATATATATTCTATACATTGTACTTAAGCACACAGACAAATTCTAAAGTTTTAGAATTGAGAAGAAATATTGATTAACATTGCCTATAGGAAATATAAAAAAAAATTAAGCAAGTCAGAAGCCTTCCTATACTCAAAGGATAAGCAGGCTGAGAAAGAAGTAAGAGAAATAATACCCTTCACAATAGCCACAAACCATATTAAGTATCTTGGCGTGACTCTAACCAAACAAGTGAAAGATCTGTATGACAAGAACTTCAAGTCTCTGAAGAAAGAAATTGAAGAAGACCTCAGAAGATGGAAAAATCTGCCATGCTCATGGATTGGCAGGATTAATATAGTAAAAATGAGCATCTTACCAAAAGTAATACACAGATTCAATGCAATCCCCATCAAAATCCCAACTCAATTCTTCATAGAGTTAGAAAGAGCAATTCAAAAATTTATCTGGAATAACAGAAAACCCAGAATAGCTAAAACTATTCTCAAGAGTAAAAGAACCTCTGGGGGAATCAGTATCCCAGACCTCAAGCTGTACTACAGAGCAATAGTGTTAAAAACTGCATGGTATTGGTACAGTAACAGACATGTAGATCAATTGAACAGAATTGAAGACCCAGAAATGAATCCACACTCCTATGGTCACTTGATCTTTGACAAAGGAGCTAAAACCATCCAGTGGAAAAAAGATAGCCTTTTCAACAAATGGTGCTGGCTCAGCTGGAGGTCAACATGCAGAAGAATGCAAATTGACCCATCCTTATCTCCTTGCACTAAGCTCAATTCTAAGTGGATCAAAGATCTCCACATAAAACCAGACACACTGAAACTAATAGAAGGGAAACTAGGGAAGAACCTTGAACATATGGGCACAGGGGAGAATTTCCTGAACAGAACTCCAATAGCTTATGCTCTAAGATCAAGAATAGATAAATGGGACCTGATTAAATTACAAAGTTTTTGCAAGGCAAAAGACACTGTCAGAAAGACAAAGCAGCAACCAACTAACTGGGAAATGATCTTTACCAACCTTACATCCGACAGAGGGCTAATATCCAAGATATACAAAGAACTCAAGAAGTTAAACTCCAGAGAGGCAAGTAACCCTATTAAAAAATGGGGTACAGAGCTACACAAAGAGTTCTCACCTGAAGAATATCTAATGGCTGAGAAGCACCTAAAGAGATGTTCATCATCCTTAGTCATTAGGGAAATGCAAATCAAAACAACCCTGAGATTCCATCTCACACCAGTCAGAATGGCTAAGATCAAAAACACAGGAGACTTAGTTGTTGGCGAGGATGTGGAGCAAAGGAATACTCCTCCACTGCTGGTGGGAGTGAAAACTGGTACAACCACTCTGGAAAGCAGTCTGCCGGTTCCTCAGAAAACTGGGCATGACACTCCCGGAGGATCCGGCTATACCACTCCTGGGCATATACCCAGAGACTTTACCTGCATGCAATAAGGACACATGCTCCACTATGTTCATAGCAGCCTTATTTATAATAGCCAGAAGCTGGAAAGAACCCAGATGTCCCTCAATGGAGGAATGGATTCAGAAGATGTGGTATATTTACACAACGGAATACTACTCTGCAATTAAAAACAATGAATTCATGAAATTCCTAGGCAAATGGTCAAAACTTGAAAATATCATCCTTAGTGAGGTAACCCAATCACAAAAGAACACACATGGTATGCAGTCACTGATAAGGGGATATTGACCCAGAATCTGGGAATACCCTAGACACAATCCGCATATCAATAGATTTCTAAAAAGATGGAAGGAGAGACCCCTGGTCCTGGAAAGACTGGATGTAGGGGAATGCCAGGACAGAGTAAAGAGAGGGGCCCGTTGAATGGAGAAAAGAGGGAGGGAAGGGGGCTTATGGGACTTTCGGGGAGGGAGGAAACGGGAAAGGGGAAGTGATTTGGAATGTAAATTAAAAAAATTAAGCAAACACATTTTAAAATGGTAGAAATTTGCCATTTTTCTTAAAAGACTGTATCCTTGAAAGCTTGGAGAAAAAGAAGTGTTTATTTTTCGAATTACATTTGAAAGTCTTATTCATAGACCATCCACTAAATGAAGGTAGAATTTGGTGCACAATGATTTGTAATGATACATAAATGTAATAAAACAATATCTGTACAATATTCTTTAATTAGTCATTAAATTTTTTAATTCTCTAAATCTTTGTGATATAAATTTTCAATATATTTGTGTAAACTTTAATATAAAATTATACATTTAATTTTTCATAGAATTATATTCAAAATTTGTGATAGGTTGGGAATAAAAATTCCTATCTAATACAGAAACTGTGGATAATAACAAGCTGAACTTGTAAAATATGAAAAATACTTCTATATTTTAGGAATGTAAATCTTGACCTACAGTGATACTGAAATAATCTGTGGTTAAATAATGATTATTGACAATGAATAATGGATGCATTTCATTTTAACCTTTCATATAACATTTTATTAAACCTCACAAAATTAGAATAAACAATTAGTTTAATTTGTACTTAATTCAGATGAGGATATGTATGTAAACTAGGAGGAAATTTCTTTTTCTCCTACACTAATACAGTCTTTTTAAAATTACAGTTGTCTGGAAAATACTTTCCTTAATTTGAATTTATAGAGCTTTCTGCTTTCACTCAGTGACTAATTATATTAATTAGTGCCACCTAGGAATGTAAATTTTGTTCTCTTGCAAGCTTGAAGTTATAAATGTGAGGTCATATTCATGATGGTTTGTGCTTAGAAATCTCTTGAAAACATTCCTGTAACTACCAGATGTTTTATTTCTACTGTTATTTTTAATGCTTATAATTTTATATTTGTCCATTCTTTTCATATACGTTATGGTGTCATGCCTTGTATTTTGGTTCAATTAATAATAAACTACAAACAAGTACAGCATCTATCGTGTTTCACATTCAATTCACTGAAGAATATTGTCTATGGATGACCATAGGACAAAGAGCTCTTATACATTTAAAAATGTTCAAATAGCCTGTGTTAGAGATGATGTATAAAAAAATGTCAGAACCACAACATACCCTTAGTAACCATCTGCAAAAGATGTGGTAACAAAGATTATGTAAGTTGAAAATTTTGTATTTTGTATTCAAATAAATCTCTTTTATGCTTATATTGAAGAAATTACAAAAATATTTTCTTCATTAATAATGTTAGATGGTTCAGTGACTTTGCAAGATAAAATGAACAATATGTTCATTGTAGATATATTTATCAGTGAACCTAAAAGACATAGAAGTATTTCAGCAGAGTCATTTAGCAATTTTTATTATACACTGGATTATAGGAAGAGTTCAGAATATACATACTTTTTGAAGAGGAAAAAGAATTGTGTGGATATTAAATTAAATGAGAGTGAAGGAAAAGAAAGATAAAAAAGGATGTCGATAGATAAACACAACAGAACAGAACATGAGATGAATATTTTCATATCAAAATATATTCTTTTGAAGGGGTCTGTAATTTTAGAAACAATTAATTATCAATTAGTTTCCAAAATGCCCATTGCGATATAATGTACTGGGGTTCATTTCAGTATATTAATATAATTTCACAAAGGACTTTTTCACCCAAATAGCTGAATGGAAATGTTCATTAATTAAGACAGATATTATAGATGAGAACTAAAAAGTTTAGTGGTTAAGAATAATTTTTGATATGCATTTATGTGAACTCTCTAGTATCAGGAACCAACTAGGAAAAGCTGAAAATTATCAGGTATTCATCCTGAGATGGTTCTTCCATGGACTATAAGTCTATAACGAATTCACTATTTTAGGCAAGGCTGAGGAGATTACATCTGAGGAAAGATAGCTGCTATTAAGTTTTCCTTGTTATTATTAATTATGTAACAATCACTAGGTATTAGCCTAGTCTTTTGAGCAGATTTCTGCAGAACAACAAAGATGTACTCTTATAGTCATGCTATATAGACAAATAGATTATTTCTTAATTATTAATAATTTTCTATAAGAATTTCCTACGATTATATCAGTAATTATTAAGCCCTTTTAGAGTAGGACTACTATTAACTCCTCTCTGATAATCAAATCTGCAATGAAAACTCTGCCAGTCTTCAGGTGTCACATAATTGCTTCTGAGATAGTAAAGAGGCATCTACAACTTCAAGCACATTCAGAGAGGTAAAATAATTAAGCATAGGTCATGAAAAGGACACTAATTATTTGCTATAGGTACAATGTGAAGATAAAATATTGATTGGGTTTGTCTATAAAAAACTTCAGTGATAATTATAGATTAACTTTCATTGAACATGTGGAGGCAGTGACAGATAATGAATGTTTAGCCAGATAACTACTCTCAATGGATATGAATGTAGACATTCTCTGTTGTAAACTTCTTATTCAATTTATGATTCAAATTTATGTGTAAATCTGTGGAGAACTTGTTCCCATGTAGTCTGAAAGATGTATAAGTGCAATTTAATATCCCTTTCGAGAAAAACAAAGATAAAAGTAAACAATTACTAGAAGATTCATCCAATCAAGAATTTTGATTGAATTGAAATTCAATCCTAACAGTTGAAAGCAAAAATGACTGTACTGTTATTTTTGTTAGTTGACAATGCCACAATTAATCCTGACTCAGCATAGTGTTTCAGTTTAAATAATGAAAACAGAGAGCTTTCAAATGTTTTAATAGTTGTGCTGGCTGGTTTTATATTTCAACTTGACAAAAGCACAGAGAAAGGAGCCTCCCTTGAGGAAATGCCCTTGAGATACAGCTGTAAGGTATTTTCTCAATTTGTGATCAATGGGGGAGGGCCCATTGTGGGTGGTGCCATCCCTGGGATGGTAGTCTTGGGTTCTATAAGAAAGCAACCTGAGCAAACAAGGGGAAGCAAGTCAGTAAGTAACATCCATCCATGAACTCTGAATAAGCTCCTGCTTCCTGACATGCTGGAGTTCCAATTCTGCCTTCTTTTGGTGATGAATAGCAATGTGGAAGTGTAAACTGAATAAACCCTTTCCTCCCCAACTTGCTTCTTGGTCATGATGCTTTGTGCAGGAATAGAAACTCTGACTAAGACAATATTGGAATGTGCTCATGTTACTAAACTTGTGATTTTCTGAAAGATGTCATTAAAAATAATCTCTATTGTACTGGGGATTCATCCCATATACAGTCACCAAACCCTGATACTATTGTGAATGCCAATAAAGGCTTGTTGAAAGGAACCTGATATGGCTGTCTCCTGAGAGACCCTGCCAGAACCTTACAAATACAGAGGCAGATTCTCACAGCTAACAATTGGACTGAGCACGGGGTCCCAAATGAAGGAGTTAGAGAAAGGACTGAAGGAGCTGAAGGGGTTTGCCAAACCATAGGAAGAACAACAATATCAACCAACCAGACCCCCCCAGAGCTCCCAAGGACTAAGTCACCAACCAAGGAGTACACATGACTCCAGCTGCATATGTAGAAGAGGATGGCCCTGTCAGACATCAGTAGGAGAAGTCCTTGTTCCTATGAAACCCCAGTGTAGGGGAATAGAAGGTGAGTAGGTGGAAGAACACCCTCATAGAAGTAGGGGGAAGGAGATGCGATAGGGAGTTTCCGGGAGGGAGGGACCAGGAAAGTGTATAACATTTGAAATGTAAATAAAGAAAATATCCAATAAGAAATAATCTCTATTCAAAGTAGAATTTATGCATAGGTTTTTGAGTCAAACTATCTAGTTTCCAAGGATTGATCTTAGTATTAGTGCTTTGATCATTCCTTTTAGAGCACCTTTAAATCTTCTAGATATATTTAAACAAACATATCCTTATTTAAGAAAAAGAAAATGATGTTTCTACTGAGAATGTTTATTGTCTCTTGATATTTACAATGTCCTATGCTTATTTCAGAGTTTTCTTTTTTGGGAATTTGATGATTGTGTTTATTTTATGGATATCAAACAATACCCAATATCTACAGTCATACAGTGTTAAGTCTCTGATAGTTTTGAACATTTTCCAAACACTTTCATTTGACTTTCTTTCTGATCTGGTCCTCCAGTCTCTGCTTATCCTTTGATCTTCCCTGACTCATTTTGGTAACCATTATCAGTGTACTTAGATGTTACCTTCCCAATGCTGTGCATCTTCAGCATTTTCTTTTTATCCAGTCATTATTTTTTTCTGGAATAAAAAAAAAATGTGTTCAGTATTATCCTAAGAGTTAAACAGCCCTGTCTAGGAAGAAACCTCATTATGAAAAAAAGATGTTATTTGATTGTTTTATATATACATATACATATACATATATATATATATATATATATGCTTATTTTATTTCTATGCATATGTGTTTTCCTTTCATGTATGTATGTATGTATGTATGCACACCAGGTGTCCACCTAATGCTCTCACAGGTCATAGGAAGGCATCACATATCTAGAGTTACAAATGGGTGTATGCTATGTGTTCCAGAGATTATCAATGATCTTCAAGAAGAACAGCAAGTATTATTAACCACTGTGCCTCTTCTCCCACCTCACGACATAGGATGTTATAAAAAGAGGTAAACCATTCTGTCGTAATAGGAAACTACTCAAAACACAGAATATTCTAAGGGGCACCATTCCATACTTCAAGAAAGCTCATTTCGACACAGCATGATTTATGGGGTTGTAAATCAATCCATTCTGCCATGTTTGTCATTCAAGTTCAAAAGAAAATAGTATAAAGTCTTGAGAAAGTCCTTGAAAGTGAATAGATACACACAACATCCAACATTTATAAGCAGAAAAGATGCCTAACTGATAGTCTCAGACTATCTAAGTTACCTAGAAGAGGCTCAGACCAACAGAACTGCCTGGAGGAAGAAAGTTTGCCATGTTACATAAAAGAGGCTCAGACTACCTAAACTGTTCCAATGAGGAACAATTTAGATTATGGTTACTTGTTCACTTCTTCAACAGATGCATTATTTTCAAAAAAACCTTAAATACAATCATATAAAGATGATAGAGGCCTTTACAGGCCTCTGTAATTAAGGGATTAATGAGTAAATCCCTTAAAAAATGCAGGAAAATACAATAAAGCAGGTGAAGGAAATAAATAAAACTGTTTGAGACCTGAAAGTAGAAATAGAAGCAATAATGAAAATACAATCTGAGGGAATCCTGGAGATGGAATACCTAGGGGAGTGAACAGGAAATACAGATGCAAGCATCACCAACAGAGTATAAGAGGTGGGAGAGAGAATCTCAGGGGTGAAGATACAAAAGGAGAAAGCGCTACATCAGTCAAAGAAAATATTAGATCTAAAAAATTACTGACAAAAAAGATCCAGGAAATCTGGGTTAGCATGAAAAGACCTAACCTAAGAATAATAGGAATAGAAGGTGAAGAGTCATAGCTCCAAGGAACAGACAATATTTTCAGCAAAATCATAGAAGAAAATGTTCCGAATATAAAGAAAGAGATATTTATAAATATACAGGAAGGTTACCGAACATCAATTAGACTAGATGAGGAAAGAAAATTTTCTTGACATAATAATCAAAATACAAAATCTACCGAACAAAGAAAGAATATTAAAATTAGCAAGGAAAAAGACCAGGCAACATACAAAGGCTGACTTCCAGAATTTTACCTGACCTGCCATAGAGACTCTAAAAGCTAAAAAGTCCTTCACAGTTATAATGCAACTTCTAAAATAACACAGAAGCCAACCTAGATTGCTATATCCTGCAAAACTCTCAGTGAATAGATGGAGGAAACAAGATATTTCAAAACAAATCCAAATTTAAACAGTATCTATTCACAAATGATGTCCTAGCAAAAAATACTTGAAGCAAATCTCCAACCCACGGAGGATAACCACATCAAAAAACCGCAGGAAATAAGTAATTCCATAGCATACATACATACATACATACATACATACGTACATACATACATACATGAAAGGAAAACACATACACACACACACACACACAAACTCCACTAACAAATGACAGACACAAAACAACCTAGAATAGCAATTCTAATATCTAATATAATAAAGTTACAACCAAAATTAATCAAAGGAGACAAGGAAGGATACTTCATACTTTTCAATGGAAAAACCTAGTAAGATGATATCTCAGTCCTAAATATCTATGACCCAAACACAAGGGAACCCACATTTGTAAAATAAAATTTCTAAAGCTTAAATTGCACATTGAATCCAATATATTAATAACTCAAGACTTCAATACGACGCTCTCACCGATGTGCAAGTCATCCAGACAAAAACTAAGCAGAGATATAGTGAAACTTAGTCATGTTATGAACTAAATGGACAGAACAGACATCTATAGAACATTCTACCCAAACACACACGCAAAAAAATACCTTCTTCTCAAAACCTCATGGATTCTACTCCAAAACTGAACAAATACTTGGTTACGAAACAAGCCTTACCAGTTACAAGAAAATTGAAATTGCACCTTATATTTTATCAGACACACATTAAAACTGAACTTCAACAAAAAGAGAAACAGCAGAAATCTACTCACTAAAGGAAACTGAAAAACTCTCTGCTTTGTTGCATGTAATTTTAAGAAGGACCGGAATTTGAAAGGAGGTGTGTAGGAGTGGGGGAGAGGGTAGTGGGATAACCACTAGAATGTCCCAGATGCCAGGAACCCAAGACGTTTCCAGGACACAATAGGGAGGACATTAGCTGAAATACCAACAAAGGGGAGATAGAACCTATCCAATGGGTAGGCATGGTCCCCAGTTGAGGGATGGGGCCACACATCCACCTCAAAAATTTTAATCCAGAATCCTCCTGTCAAAAGGAAATGCAGGGACAAATAGTGAAGCAGAGACTGAAGGAAAGGCCATCTAGAGACTGTCCTACCTGGGGATCCATCCCATAGACAGACACCAAACCCAAACACTATTGCGGATGCCAAGAAGCCCTTAGTGACAGGAGCTTGGTATAGCTGTCCCCTGAAAGACTCTGCCAGAGCCTGACCAATACAAAGCGGATGCACACAGCCAAACTTCAGAATAAACACAATGAGCACAATAGAGAAGTTAGGGCAAGGACTGAAAGAGCAGAAGCGGTTAGCAACCCCATAGTCAGAACAACAATACCAACCAACCAGAACCCCCAAAGCGTCCAGGGACTAAATCACCAACCAAAGACTACACAGGGGGTACCCATGGCTCCAGCTGGATATGTAGCAGAGGATTACCCATCACTGGGAGAGGAGCCCCTTGATCCTGCAAAGAAGGGATACCCCAGTGTAGAGGAATGCTAGGGCAAAGAAGTGGGAGTCGGTGGGTGAGTGGAGGAGCACCCTCATAGTGGCAGAAGAACAGGGGAAGGGATAAGGGATTTGTGGAGGAGAAACCAGGAAGGCAGATACCATTTGAAATGCCAAAAGAAAAATAACCAATAGAAAACAGAAAAAAGAAAAATGTGATACAACTACACAATCGAATATATTCAGCCATGAAAAACAGACATCATGAATTTCGCAGGTAAATAGATGGAACTTGAGAATATCACGCTGACTGAGGTAACCCAGACAAAAAAAGGACATGTATGGTATTTACTCACTTATAAATGAATATTAGCCATAAAGTACAGGATATCTGCCTTGTAGTCCACATATCCAAAGAAGCTAAATGAGAAGGAAGGCCTAAGCAAGGCTGCTTGAATTTAGGCCAGGGAATAAAAGAGTGATAGGAAGCAGATGAACGGAGAGCAGTAGGTGAGAGACGGGACCATGAGGGGAATGAGTGTGGGCTCAGAATCAAGTTTGGGGAGAGACTGGAGAGAGAACCAGAGGGCCCGGAGAATCACAGAAAAATTCAGTGTTTGGGAGGTGGGGGTGGCATCTCAAGGACCTTCTAAAGAACTGGGATGAGGGAAGCTTCCAGGAATCAATGGAGGTGACCATATCAGAGACTCCCAGCAGTGGGGATATGGATCCTGAAATGACCACCAAAAACAGCCTACAATAGCCACTGGAGCAATAGGCACAAAAACCTAGTCACAAATCTTTCAACTAAATTTCATCCTGTCTACGCGAAATTCAGTGACAAGGGATGGAGAAGAGACTGAAACCAATAACTGGCCTAATTTGAGACCCATCCCATGACATGTACCAATCCCTGACACTAGCTTTCTACGACATGTCTAGGATTCCTGTCTTCTTAAAGGCTCTACCCAACAGTTAATTAAAACTGATGCAGAGACCCACAGCCAAATAGTGAATGGAACTTGGGCCTTCTTAGGGCACAATAGGAAGAATGGGATAGGAACGCCACACGAAGACCAACAAAGTCAAATAACTAGGACCCTTGGGTGCTCTCAGAGACTGAACTACCAATCAAAGATCATAAATGGGCTGGACCTAACCCCCTTCTCCATATGTAGCAAATGTGCAGCTCAGTCTTCATGTTGGTCCCCCAACAACTGGAGCAGGGCACTATCATTAGGCTGTTGCCTCCCTGTGGAAAACTTTCCCCTAACTGGGTTTCCTTGTCTAGTCTCAGTGGGAAAAATGTGCCTGTCTCTGAAGAAAATTGATGTGCCAGGGTGAGGGACACCCTAGAGAGTGCCTCCACCCTCTCAGAGGAGAAGAGAAGGGGGAATGGAGAATGGACTTGTGAGGGAGGGACTGGAGAGCAGCAATCTAAATGTAAAGTGAATAAAGTATATTGTTTTAAAAGCCTGTATATTATAATTCTCATGATTAAAAAGTGTTTATATGCAAACTCAGTACAATTACACAAGGTTACTAGAGACATAATAATTAAGAAATAAGATAAAATTTCCCAGATTTGCATACAAAAAATAAATACATACTTCTAAAAATAAAACATTAATAGTTAAAAAAAGGCAATCTCACCTGAAGAATATCTAATGACTGAGAAGCACCTAAAGAGATGTTCATCATCCTTAGTCATTAGGGAAATGCAAATCAAAACAACCCTGAGATTCCACCTCACACCAGTCAGAATGGCTAAGATCAAAAACACAGGAGACAGCAGTTGTTGGCGAGGATGTGGAGAAAGAGGAACACTCCTCCACTGCTGGTGGAATTGCAAGCTGGTACAACCACTCTGGAAAGCAGAATGGCGGTTCCTCAGAAAACTGGGCATAACACTCCTGGAGGATCTGGCTATACCACTCCTGGGCATATACCCAGAGGCTTTCCTTGCATGCAATAAGAAAACATGCTCCACTATGTTCATAGCAGCCTTATTTATAATAGCCAGAAGCTGGAAAGAACTCAGATGTCCCTCAACGGAGGAATGGATTCAGAAGATGTGGTATATTTACACAATGGAATACTACTCTGCAATTAAAAACAATGAATTCACAAAATTCCTATGCAAATGGTCAGAACTTGAAAATATCATCCTTAGTGAGGTAACCCAATCACAAAAGAACACACATGGTATGCAGTCACTGATAAGGGGATATTAACCCAGAATCTCGGAATACCCTAGACACAATTCGCATATCAATAGATTTCCAAGAAGATGGAAGGAGAGACCCCTGGTCCTGGAAAGACTAGATGTAGGGGAATGCCAGGACAGAGAAGCAAGAGGGGGTTGAATGGGGAAAAGAGGGAGGGAAGGGGGCTTATGTGATTTTCAGGAAGGGAGGAAATGGGAAAGGGGAAATGATTTTGAATATAAAAAACTTAGAAAATAAAATAAAATTAAAAAAAAAAGGCAATCTCAGGAGGTAGTAGGTTGGGGAGTACCCACCATAATGCATCAGAGACCTTGGAGGTGAGAGACACTCAGGACTCAAGGGGAGGAACCTTAGATTAAATGATCTACAATAAGGAGAAGGAACTTATAGAACACACCTCCAGCAGGAAGACAGGGCATTAAGTGAGGAAGGGGTTTGCCATCCCACAGTCAAAACATTGACCCACAATTGTTTCTGTTTGAAAGAACTGCAGCCATGGAAATGGAGAGGAGCCTGAGTAAAAGAAGGTCTAGTGACATTACCAAAGTGGGATCCAGCTCAAAGGGAGGTTCCAAGGTCTGACATTATTAGTGAGGCTATGGAGCACTCATAAAAAGGGACCTATTATGACTGCCCTCTGAAACACCCAACTAGCAGCTGAAAGAGTCAGAGACAGATATTTGCACCCAACCAATGAACAGAAGCTAATGACCTCTGTGGTGGAATTAGAGAAAGGCTAGAAGAAGCTGAGGAGGAGGACCAGCAGTCTCAATTAACCTGGACCCTGAGATCTCTCAGACATTGGACGACCAAACAGGCAGCATACACCAGCTGATATGAGGCCCCCATATGATATGACTTCTGGGGTCAGGGTTCGGTCAGAGAAAATGCACCTAACCCTCAAAAGACTGAAGGCCGCAGGGAGTTTGGAACTCTGGTTGTGTGGTTGGTGGATTTTGGATGGTGGAGACAGGGGAGTAGGGAGGAGGTATGGGATGTGGAACAATCAGAGGGTGGATGGTGGGGGAAGAGTAAAATTTGGAGTGGAAAAAAATAAATCAATAAATAAAAAGGATATCAGATATAGTAACATGGAATATAGCCTATATAAAGAAAAGAAAAAAAAGAAATCAATTTCTTCTTGTAAATAAACAATGGTAGGGTATGAGATATGAAAGAACTTTAAAGGTAAGATGTTGAGAACTGAATATTAAAATATGAAAATATAAAGTGACTATGACTAAAATATACATCATAGGAACAAGCAAATGTCTAACATAGAAATTATGTTTGACTAAACGGTGTACTAGTCAAGTGAAAATATGCAAATAAGAGAGGGCCTAACAAACACAACTCTGAAACATACTGAATTCTCAGGGCTCAAAGTACCAAAATTTACACAGGTCACATTAAGACACATCCCCTATTTAAAGACAAATGTTTGAATTTTAAATATATCAAAGCTATAATCATACAATCACACAAAAAGAGTGCCAGAGATGCAATCCTTTGTCTCAATATGGAACAAATTTTACATAAACGTATATCTACTGAGCAATGAGTAAATATCCAGTCTTTACTTTGCCTTTATGCAAATAGTTCTGGTTCTTGTACTAAGTATCCATGGCTAAAGAATGAGAGGTTCTTTGGCAAAAAAAAAAACAAAAAAAAACAAAAAAAAAACCATGTATAGTTATTGTACTTAAAAACAAAATGATTTTTTTATTAGATGTATTCTTTATTTACATTTCAAATGATTTCCCCTTTCCTGGATCACCCCTCCCCAAAAAGTCCCATAAGCCCTCTTCTCTCCCTCTGTTCCCCAATCAACCCATTCTCGCTTCCCTGTCCTGGTATTCCCCTACACTGCTGCATTGAGCCTTTCCAGGACCAGGGTCCTCTCCTTCCTTCTTGGGAATCAATTGATATATGAATTGTGTCTTGGGTATTCCAAGCTTCTGGGCTAATATCTGCTTATCAGTGAGTGCATACCATGTTTGTTCTTTTGTGAATGGGTCACTTCACTCAGGATGACATTCTCCAGTCCACCCACTTGCCTAAGAATTTCATGTATTCATTGTTTTTAATATCTGAGTAGTAGTCCATAGTGTAAATATAACACATTTTCTGTATCCATTACTCCGTTGAGGGACACCTGGGTTCTTTCCAGCTTCTGGCTATTATAAATAAGGCTGCTATGAACATAGTGGAGCATGTGTCCTTACTGAATGCTGGAGAATCTTCTGGGTATATGCCCAGGGGTGGTGTATCTGGGTCCTCTGGTAGTATTATGCTGAGATTTCTGAGGAACCACCAGACTGATTTCCAGAGTGGTTGTACTAGCTTGCAATCCCATCAGCAGTGGAGGACTGTTCCTCTTTCTCCACATCTTTGCCAGCACCTGCTGTCTCCTGAGTTTTTTATCTTAGCCATTCTGATTGGTGTGAGGTGAAATCTCAGGGTTGTTTTGATTTGCGTCTCCCTGATGACTAAGGATGTTGAACATTTCTTTATGTGCTTGTTTAATGGTGATTTTAAAAATGTTATATTGCTCATGAAAATTAAAAGTATGCTTTCTAATTGGTGCTCTATTTAGCTCAGAATGTAGCACAGGAGTAACTTTCTAAACAGACTGTGTTTATTTCTTAATCACACATCTGAGCTCTCAAATGGATTTATCCTAGGATAAGGATATAAGCTAAAGTCAAGCAAAGCACCATATGCCTCACAGAGATAAACAATAAATCTGAGGTTATCAGGATGTGCAAATGGTTTAATCAACTCACATGGAACAAAAGTTTAAAGTTTAATGAGGGTTTGTATATCATAATAATTGAGTTGTACATGAGAACAATTATTTCCCACATCAAAACCACAGAAGATAAGTTGAATACTACTCTGTTCATTTAAATATTATTCTAGGCAGAAAACATACCTCATGTTCATATGAATGAGGATTTCATTAACTTTTCTCTAATTTAGAAAATTAGAAATATATAAAGTTAAATACAAAAGCCAAAGAAAAAATTCCCTTTCCTTGTATTTTGATACATTCTCTTAAAAGCTCATAGAGGAAATTTGAATTTTCCTATAAATGTTCATAATGATAAGAACATTTACCTTGTATTAGACAAGAAACTGTCTAGGCAAGAAAAGTTATGAAATTATTTTATTACATGTGAATATTAGCTTAAGTGCTACTTATACTGTGGGTTGGTTTTCTAAATTTAAATATATATTTAACATGACCATAAAATGAATCTCTCAATATCTATAAAAGGCATTATGTCTACTTTTATACTACTATTACCTAATTGAGTTGAAGTTCACTGTAAAATGTTCTTTTACTAGCAATACAGCCTAATGTTATATGAATTCTGCTTTTTCATGTGTGCTTATAATTTAAATTTGTTCCTACATATTAAGACAAAAAGTTATAATTTTATTAATTTTTATAAAGATCACTATGTTGAATATTCTTAAGTGATTAAAAGCTATCACACTACCATAATAGACAATAGCAGAACCTTAGTAAACATAATAAAATGTAACAATTTTTTAATCTTTAGGTACTTTATAAATACTGTTAAATATTTTTATATACTTATAGTTTTATATTGATACAAAGTACAACTTATTTAAAGTTTTATTTCTCTCTATATATGTGTATAAAATATAATTTATCACATATATCTGTACATACATTAAGTGCAAGAGTAATCCTCAGCCCTATTTACAAGCTTAATATATAAAAACACAACAAAGTATTATTCAAATTTTCATAATTCAGGTTGCCAGTATGTGGGGAAGGGCTTGTGACTTAAATCTTTGTTGCAGATGCATGAGGCCATCAGCTTGAATATCTAGGCCCACGTAAAAGCTGAGTACAGGGGTGGTTATCTCTCACTGCAATTTTGGGTAAAGGCAGAGACAGTTGGATGCCATCTGGTGTGGCTAAAATGGTGAGTCCCAGATTCAGTTTGCCACTGTATCTCAAAATATGCCATAGAAGAAGATAAAACAATTATGTTTGCTGAATACACATGTACTCATATTGCTTAGCACATTCACAAACATATTTGCATGCACATGCTTACATTAAACATACACACACACACACACACACACACATCATTGAAATCAAAATGAAAGAAACCATGTTGCCAAATATGTATTGGAATGAAATTTCTTCCACAGTCCCATCAGCTACAGGGCTAATTATATTTAACTTCAGGCTTCTATTTCACTACTTGTGCTGGCCAGAGGTCATATCCCATGTTCAAATGGGATGAGAGCCAATTTAGGCTTTTTGTCTATCCACATTAATACAACTAAAAATAACAAAAGGAAGTATTTTGGATAAATGTGATTCTTAAGGTTAGCATGATAAAATGAAATACCTTTGTATTCAGTATATTTATAATATGATTTTGGGATAGAACAAGAGAGTAACAGAATATATAAAAATTTACAGAAAGATTCATAGATAACAAGTTTGGTTCATATTATCAAAATGGGGGTTATATTCATAAAATCCATGTTTACATCTTCTTAGTATTTTTTAAAAAGTGTGTGAGGGGCGGTTAATGGTGAGATAATATAGGTGTGGTATATATGTGTGTGTCACATTCCCTAAAATAGTTTTTGTTCATTTTTTTTGAGATTATAATGCGATGAGATCTTTTTCCCCTCTCTTTCTTTCAAGTTGCTTTGTGTACACCCTCTTACATGCTCTCTGTTTAAAGACATACATACATACATACACACAAATATGTGTGTGTATGTATGTATATACATCTACAATATTATTTATACATATGTAATTACATATGCATTCCTAATACATAAATACAGCCTGATTTCTTTCTGAAGTAAGAAGCTCTTATCACTGGCATATGGACACAACTATAGAATATGTTCATATAAAGAGAAATCATTGGATTTCTGATAATTTTTAATATCAATCTATGAATTTTTCATCTTTCCTATGAGCTTTTTTCTACCCTCACTGTGTAAGCTAAGTTTGTTGTAATTTATTTTCAGAATTGGTTTTCATATTGACTTTATCATGAACTTTTTTATTTATTAGAACCAATTTTATATTTTAAAATCAATGTTGTTTGCAGTGGAATCTCCTCCTATATTTTATATTTTTTTATCATTACTTTGGTTAAATGGGTAACTAGCTTGTATTGCCAATACTACACACACACACACACACACACACACACACACATACACACATACACACACACATACACACACACACACGCACACACACACACGTTTGATTTATTGGGTTCCCACACTGCTGACTGGTTTAACACAAAAGCAATTATGTTATAACCCACTTGGTGCCAAGCAACTACCTCAACTGAGGTTCCTATCCCTCTGCAGAGACTGGGATATAGTTTGTATTTTTAATTGAAGATTACACTCCAAAGTCTATGACAAAGATATCCCTTGGCTATAACCTAGAATGGATCTTTAAAGATTTTCAAAGGGGTAGTGTATTAAGTATTAAGTAATGAAACACCACAACAAAGTCAAATTATAAAAGAAAGGGTTTATTTGAACTTATTCTTCCAGAGAAATAATGTTCCACCAAAATTACAGCCAAACATCTTGACAGCAGGTGGGCATGGTCACCAGCTCACATCTTAAACTACAAGCAGGAAGGTAAGATATAGAATTTGGAATAGCTATGGCTTTTGAAACCTCAAAGCCTGCCCCCAGAGACATACATCCTCTACAAAGCCACACCTCCTATACTTACCCAAACAGCAGTCCCAACTGGGAATCAAGTATTGAAATCCTGATACTATGTGGAATATTTTGTTTAAACCATGACAGACAAGAAAGGTATAAAATTGAACCTAAGATCCACAGCTTCTTAATTCTTTTCTGTTATGTCTTGTACAAAGTTTAGTCAAATCTCTTTCTTTCCTAGCTTTCCTTTATGTCTGAGCAAAGAGTTAAAAAAAAAAGAAGGTCTATTAACTACTTTAATGGTTGCAGTGAGATCTAACTGAACATAGAAAAACACTTCCTGTTAGACCACTCTATTCACTGATTCAATGGGCATTTGTTGTCTGGCTTCCCATTAAAAAATATTTTGTTCCAAAGCTTGTTTACCACATTGGCACCTTATAAAAAAAGAAAGCTTATTGATTTTTCTGAGTCTTGTAGGTTCCAGAGATTGTTTTCCTTATTGAAAATACCTTTGAAATTGAATTATATTGTTATTAAATATATATATATTTGTTTAACAGAAACTTTTATTCTTTAAAACACACAATTACTAAAGAAGATTTCCCTATAGAATTTTTTAAAATGTAAAAAAATTAAAAAATGAATCAGATTGTTCTCTTGCATTTATTCTCATGAGAGGATAGCTGTTACAACAACAACTACAAAATCTTCAATCAAATAATATGTCAATCATGAAGAACTACACAAATTGCTAGAAGATATACCTCAGCTGCTGCAATGTTGCCTAGGATACACAAAACCCTTAAATTTGTTTTACAGTTAATGTATAAAATCTCTGGCCTTTGGAGAAAATGGTGAGTAGATCAAAAGTTCAAACTTATCTTTGGTTATATAGTAAATCAAGACCAGTCACGGGGCTGGAGAGATGGCTCAGTGGTTAAGAGCGTAGACTGCTCTTCCGAAGGTCCTGAGTTCAAATCCCAGCAACCACATGGTGGCTCACAACCATCCGTAATGAGAACTGACGCCCTCTTCTGGGGTGTCTGAAGACAGCTACAGTGTACTTATATATAATAATAAATAAATCTTAAAAAAAAAAAGACCAGTCACCATTAAATGATGCCTTTTCTCAATAAATAAATAAATAAATAAATAAATAAATAAATAAATAAATGAGGATAAGAGGGTCAGGGAGTGTAAATGTAACTTTTATTCACCAGATGTAACTGTCATCTCAGAGGCTTACTGCTGAATTAGCTCACACCTTTCTTGTTCTCTCTGAATGCTGGCTATCTTGTTCAACTCCCCTGTTTTGGCTCACAGCTCTCCTCCAAGCTGACTGATTCAAGTGGTTACTCTCAACTTCTCACTGAATTATTCTGCTTGGCCTCAAACTAATTCTGGCCATCTGTTCTAATCTTCTGGCTCTTTCTTATTCTCTGACTTCATCTGCCTTTGCTGATCTCCACAGAACTGTGTGAACTCAGGAACAAACTCAACTCCACTGCACTACACTCATTGCATTGACTACCAAACCACTAACCTTATCTATATTGTTTAGGATTAAAGGTATCTATCAAGGGTATGTTTGTATTCCTGACAGATTACACAGACCTAGGAAGTCTTTCAAAATGATCCCTTGCCAGAGCATGCATCTGCTGGATTAAAATTCTTCTACAAGGAAGGATGAAAGGAGGGAAGGGAGGAAGAGAGGAAGGGGGAAGGAAAGGAGGGAGGAAGCAAAGGAAGGAGGGAGGAAGGAAGGAAGGAAAGAAGGAAGGATGGAAGGTAGGAAGAAAAGAAGCAAAAAGAAAGGAAGGACAAACATGGAGAATCATATTTTTAAGGAAAAATATGTAAGTAACATTATGTTTCTGTGTCTGTTTAAAGGTGTCCTTGCTGTTGGGTCACGGGAGCCACCAGAACTTTCAGACAATGAAAATTATTGATCTTGAGTATTAGTGGCAGAGACTTTGGCTGGAGAAAAGTTTTTCTTTCTATCCATAGTTATTAAGAATGAGGTCTCTGAACTAAAATATTTTAAGCAAGATGTTTTCTGTGAAAGAGCCAAAGCATGACTCAGCAAGACTAACTTAGAATACTAAAGACACAGTCTAAAATCTATAGCAACTACATGGGAAAATAACTGAGTTTATATAGCAGGTATGTAACTAAAGGAAATCCAAAGAGATATAGCAGAACATCAGGAATAGTTAGATAAGTGTTAAGTGTTCTTTAAATAACTGAAACACACAAAATCTAAAATTTGTGTGGTTATTTCTCCATGAAGTATTTCTTAAATTCCTTCAGAAATGGTGTTATACAAGAATGCAACCTCATTGAAATATCCTGGCATATTATGTGGGAGTAAAGATGCCTTGTATCAGGAAAAAATGAATTTAATGTTCATATTTTTAGATAAACTGGAAACATAGACATATTCTTTACTACTATAAAAGAGCCTACTTGTATTATCTTCCATCCTCCTTTTATCCTTCCTTTCTTGACTTATTTTATGTGCTAACATTCTCTTAGGTGATTTATGCTAATCTTAAGAGGACTATTTATTCAGAATTCTTATCTGACAAATGCACATTCACAGGGCATTTGTCTTTAAGCTTAGCAACATTTTAATGGAGATAAATAGAAATACTTCCAGGAGTAATTGACTGCCATTTTCTAATTACGTTTCATTCTATTACTTTGTGGAAAAGATTTTTACTGATGCATGAAAAATATTCTAAAGGCAAGAGGCATTTTTTTTATTATTATTTTATTGTCTTCTTCCAAAGGCTTAGCTTTTTGCTTCAAATCCATAATCCTGGATATTTTAGTATGTAATAGCTTTTGTTTCTTAGAAGTGATTAACATACATTTAAAAATATTCACACACAATGGTTGCATCACCAAAGTTTATATAAAATAAGTATTTAAAACTCCCACGCTACTGTGTTCACAGATGTTTTATGATGCTCATTTTCATGGGCAAGTACAAAGAGTCTAAAAATATTACATGAGGGAAAATTAATTTCAGGTGTTTGAAAACATGTTCCTGTGAATATAACAACTAAAACTAATTAAGGAATGTATATTTATATGATTTTTTCCTTGAGGCTATCTAAGATAAAATGAAATATAGCTTATATACTTACACACAAATGCTAATATATATTTAAAGATAACACTGGGCTAGTGAATGCCTTATGTCAGTGATTATCTACTCAATACATACTTAAGTAGCAGTAGAAAAAATGTAAATAGTGTTTTTTTTTTATTATTTATTTTACATTCCAAATCACTTCCCCTTTCCCGTTTCCTCCCTCCCCGAAAGTCCCATAAGCCCCCTTCCCTCCCTCTTTTCTCCATTCAACCCCCTCTCGTTACTCTGTCCTGGTGTTCCCCTACATCCAGTCTTTCCAGGACCAGGGGTCTCTCCTACCATCTTTTTAGAAATCTATTGATATGCGGATTGTGTCTAGGGTATTCCGAGATTCTGGGTCAATATCCCCTTATCAGTGACTGCATACCATGTGTGTTCTTTTGTGATTGGGTTACCTCACTAAGGATGATATTTTCAAGATCTGACCATTTGCCTAGGAATTTCGTGAATTCATTGTTTTTAATTGCAGAGTAGTATTCCATTGTGTAGATATACCACATCTTCTGAATCCATTCCTCCGTTGAGGGTCATCTGGGTTCTTTCCAGCTTCTGGCTATTATAAATAAGGCTGCTATGAACATAGTGGAGCATGTGTCCTTATTGCATGCAGGTAAAAATATCTGTTTCTCCTGGAACTGACCATTATGAAAAGGGGGTACATATAATGGCAGTGGGATGATCAGCATCACCTTCTAGGTGTCCAAACAAATTAGTTCAGTCTAGAGTAGAAGAAAAAAATTACCCAGTGTAGAAAACAAAACAACAATAGCAAAATCAGTTTGAGAATAAAGAACTCAGAGAGAACATAGTGAAAGTCTCACTTTAAAAAGATATACCATAGCTGGGACAGACTACAAGGTAGTCTGCTCCCCTGAAGATATCATATCCTGAGGAATCCCAGAAGATATACTGCACTCAGAGCATTTGGTAAGAACCCTCCTGAAGTTCCACAGCTGCCTCTGGGAGTCCAGTGGACTCAGGGACACATCACACCTCAAAATACCAGTCCACTCCTATTCTGCCTTTCTGCTGACACAAACTGCTGGGCAGGCTGCTCTCCTGAAGGTACCACATCCTGAGGCATCCCAGGAGATCCACTGCACTCAGGGCAACTGAGCAACTGATCGCCAGCTTGTCTGCTCCTCTGAAGACACACCACAGCTTGAAGCCATCCCAGACGTTCCTGTGTATACAGGTCAACTGGGCAACTGACACCACAGTCTGAAGTCCTCCCAGGGGCTCTGTTTCATGCAGGGCAACTGACCCAACAGACTGAAAACCATTCCAGAAGGTCTACTGCAGCCAGGCCAACAGATTAGCAGCTTCTCTGGTCCTCTAAAGACCTTCATGTGGAAGACCCAACAGGAGGTCTGCTACAGCCAAGGCCACAGGCCTAACAGGAAACCTGAAGCAACCCAGGCACAAAAAAGGAAGACTCTAGACAGAGTCACCCAGACCAGCAAACACCAGGGACAACCAGATGGCTAGAAGCAAGCACCAAGACCATAAGCAACAGAAGCCAATATATGTGGACATCATCAGAACCCAGTTCTCCCACCATAACAAGCCCTGAATATACCAACACCTGAAAATCAGAAAGCTGACCTAAAATCATAACTCATGAATATAAGAGTCCTTTAAAGAGGATATTAATAACTGACTTAAAGAAATACAAGAAAACACAGGTAAACAGGTAGAAGCCCTTAAAGAAGAAATAAATAAAACCCTTAAAGAAATACAGGAAAACACAATCAAACAGGTGAAGTAATTGCATAAAACTGTCCAAGACCTAAAAGTGGAAGTAGAAACAATAAAGAAAACACAGATGGATGCAAATCTGGAAATGGAAAACCTAGGAAAGAAGTCAAGAATTACAGATTAAGTATCATTAACAGAATATATGAGCTAGAAGAGAGAATCTCCTGTGTAGAAAATACCATAGAAGAGATTGATACAGCTGTAAAGAAAAATTTACAACAAAAATAACTCCTAACCCAAAATATGCAGGAAATTCAGAACACAATAAAAAGACCAAATCTAAGAATAATTGGAACAGAGGAGAACAAAGATCCCCAGCTCAAAGGACCTGAAAATGTTTTCAACAAAATTATAGAAGAAAACTACCCCAGCCTAAAGAAAGAGATAGTCATAAAGGTACAAGAAGGCTTTAGAATGCCCAATAAATGAACCAGAAAAGAAAATTCTCTTGTCACATAATAATCAAAACACTAAACATACAGAACAAAGAAAGAATATTAAAAGCTGCAAGGGAAAAGGGCTGAGTAACATACAAAGCTAGATCTAACAGAATTATACTACACTTCTGAATAGAGACAATAAAAGCCAGAAAATCTGGTCAGAGGTCATGCAAATTCTCAGAGAACACAAATGCCAGCCAAGGAAAACTCTCAATCAACATAGATGGAG
The DNA here is from genome assembly GCA_036184795.1 of Tokudaia tokunoshimensis. NCBI lineage: Eukaryota > Metazoa > Chordata > Mammalia > Rodentia > Muridae > Tokudaia > Tokudaia tokunoshimensis. The sequence continues at coordinate 17,765,342 of BTHU01000011.1, forward strand.
AAATCTAAATATTCCAGGACAAAGCCAAATATAAACAGTATCTATCTACCAATACAACCCTACAGAGTATCCTAGAAGGAAAACTTCGACAGAAGGAAGGTTCCTACACCAAAGAAATAACAAGATATTAAGCATCTCACAACAAAGACAAGAGGAGAGAACCACAAGCACATAAAGCCACCTACAAAAACAAATATAACAGGAACTAACAGTGATCTGTCTTTAACAACTCTCAATATTAATGTATTCAATTCACATATAAAAAGACATAAGCTAAGAGACTGGACATGCAAACACAATCCAGCATTTTGCTGCAGATGAGAAACACACTTCAATAAAAAAGACAGACACAATCTTAGAGTAAAAGGATAGAAAAAGGTCTTCCAAGCAAATGGTCCTAAGAAACAAGATGGAGTTAATATCCTAGTATTCAATAAAATAGACTTTCTTTTTTTTTATTAGATATATTCTTTATTTACATTTCAAATGTTGTTCCCTTCCCTGGTCTCCCCCCTCCAGCTCCTAAAAATCCCCTAACCATTCCCTGCTTCCCCTGCTCACCAATCCTGCCACTCCTGCTTCCCTGTCCTGACATTCTCCTATACTGGGGCATCTAGTCTTCTCAAGACCAAGGGCCTCTCCTCCCTTTGATGTCCAACAAGTCCATCTTCTGCTGAATATGCATCTGGAGCCATGGGTCCCTCCATGTACTCTTTGTTGGGTGGTTTAGTAGTTCCTGGGAGCTCAGGGGGGACCAGGTGGTTCATATTGTTGTTCCTCCTATGGCACTGCAAACTCTTTCAGCTCATTGGGTCCTTTCTCTAGCTCCTCCACTGGGGACCCTGTGTTCAATTCAGTGGTTGTCAGAGAGTGTCCCCTTCTGTATTTGTCATGCACTGGCAGAGTCTCCCAGACTTTCAACAAAAAGTTATCAGTTGTGATGAGGAAGGACACTTCATATTCATCAAAGGGAAAATACTCCAAGAGAAAGTCACAATTCTGAACATCTATTCCCCAAATGCAAGAGTGCCCACATTCAAAAAAAAGAAACTTTACTAAAGCTCAAAATACACATTGAAACCCACACAATAATAGTGGGAGAATTCAACACCACACTCTCACCAATGGACATGTCATTTGAAACAGAAACTAAACAGAAACACAGTGAAACTAAGAGAGGTTATGAACCAAATAGATTTAACACAAAACAACCCTTAACTGATACAGTGAGATTGAAATAATCCCATGCAACCTATCAGATCACCATGGCTGATGTCTGGTCTTTAATAACAGCAAAAACAACAGAAAGCCCACATACACATGGAAACTGAGCAACTCTCTAATCAATGATATCTTGGTCAGGGAAGAAATAAAGAAAGAAATTAAATTTCCTAGAATTTATTGAAAATGTTGACACATCATACCCAAACTTATGGGACACAATGAAATCAATGCTAAGAGGAAAATACATAACACTAAGTGCCTTGGCAAATAAACTGCAGATAGAGTGGTGGGGTACACCTTTAATCCCAGAACTTGAGAGGCAGAGTCAGGCGAATTTCTGAGTTCAAGGCTAGCCCGGTCTACAGAGTGAGTTCCAGGACAAATAGGGCTACACAGAGAAACCCTGTCTCTTAATACAAAAACAAAAACAAAAACAAACAAAACTGGAGATATCTTTATCTTACACTAGCAACCAACTTAGTAGCACTTAGAACAAAAAGAAGCAAATACATGCAAGAGTTGTAGAAGGCAGGAAATAGTCAAACTCAAGGTTGAAATCAACCAAATAGAAGCAAAGAGAACAATACAAAGAATCAATAAAACCAGAAGCCGGTTCTTTGAGAGAATAACAAGATAGATAATCCCCTAGCCAAACTTACTCAAGGGCTCAGAGGCAGTATTCAAATTAACAAAATCAGAAATGAAAAGGGAGACATAACAACAGCAACAGAGGAAATTAAAAACCTATACTAAAAAATAACTAGAAATTCTATATGAAATGGATTGTTTTCTAGACAGGTACTACAAACCAAAGTTAAATCAAGGACAGGCAAACTATATAAACAGGCTCATATCCCATAAGGAAATAGAAATCATTAAAAACCTCCCAATCAATAAAAGCCCAAGCCAGTAAGATTTACTGCAAAATTCTACCATACCTTCAATATTCCTAAAACTATTCCATAAAATAGAAAGAGAAGGAAGACTACCTAATTCACTCTATGAAGCCACAATTACTCTGATTCCTAAACCACACAAGGACTGAACCAAAAAATGGAACTTCAGACCAATCTCACTTATGAATATTGATGTGAAAATTCTCAATAAAATGTTTACAAACTGAATCCAAGAACATATCAAAACCATCATTCATACAATCAAGTTGGTTTGATCTCAGGAATGCAAGTTTGATTCAATATATGAAAATCCAATAATACTATCTACTTTATAAACAAACTCAATGTAAAAAAATTCACATGATCATCTCCTTAGATGCAGAAAAAGGATTTGACAAAATACAACACCCCTTTCTGTTAAAAGTATTGGAGAGATCAGGAATTCAAGGCCCATACCTAAATATAATAAAAGCAATTTACTGCAAATCAACAGCTGTAGAGAGCCATTGTAATGCCATGTAGCCTCTAGGCAGCATTCAACTGCCTGCATTTCACCTACACCTACATGGAGCTGAGGAATTCCAGCCACACCTCCTCCCACCTGACAGAGATGTCAGAGCCCCTCTGGCACTTCAAAAGACCTGCAGTTTCCTGCGAAAGGGGGGTCAGTCGCCATCTCCTGCAGAGTAGCAGACCCTGTGAAAGTAACACCTTCCTGAGATCTGTTATGGCAACATCGCTCAGCCTACTGGAGATCTGCTGAGAAGATTCACAGCTTTGGGAGGGAGGGTCACACCCACAGCACATATATTGTAGCTCTTATCCCCAAAGAAATATAGAAAGATTTTGTACAGCCATGCACTAATGTCTCTGTGTGTTCTTTTCTCTCGACCCCCGTAGTTTCATTCTTCAGCTCTCCCTCCACATAGAACCTGCTCGTGAGCAATTCCCGGGAAGCTTCAGATGGTGCCCAACGTGGGGCATGGAAAAGGAGAGAACTACTGAGGAACACTGTCTGTTGGTGGAGCTCCATGGAAAAGAAATGAAGGTTAAGTATCCAGGGCCCTGTAAGCAACATAGAGTATTAATTTTAGCGCTAAAAATGTTGAGTTTTAAAGGCTATGGTTGCAAGGGGCAGAAAGAAGGGATACGGCAATACTAGGTGAATCAGCATAGCCTGACACTGAAATCAACTAGGGGTGACAGTGATGTGAAACCAGAAATTTTTTCAGGCTAGTTGGCTGCGGTTTAGAACCGAACTCCAAGCAAGAGAAAATTAGGGCATAAAATAAAATAAAAAAATAAAAAATAAAAAAAAAAAAAGGAGAGAAAAGCAGATTTTAGAAACATGAGAAAGACAGAAGGAAAATGGATTTTGAAAGTTTCCTAGGCACAAGGAGAAATAGAAAGCGCGCTTCCCTCGATTTACATGTCCTTCGTGTATGTCCTTTGTTAGTCCTTCGTGCACCAATATGTCCACGTGTCAATTTGTTTCTTGCTGTTTGAATGGCTGTTCTATGATTCATGTTGAAAAGAAAAAATGGTAAAAACTTCATCTGCTAGTGGTCCATCTCTTAATGCAGTCTCAGTTTATGGTTATTTATCCTAGAAAAAGCTATATAATTGTAGTTATTAGGGCCAAAGTGCTTTTTCTCTTAAATTTACAGCTAGAGAAAAGAAAAAATGTGTTTGATTTAAATTTATAAGACTTGTGTAGTTGCTTTATTCTTGTTTCTAACTGATGTTAAAGATATGAGTATGTTTAAATGTTTTGACTATAGAATATTGGCTCATAAGTTTTTTGAAGGATGTAATGTCAGTAACAAAAAATTAGTTTAGAACTGGTAATTTAGGGTTGGAGCCATCTTAAGCAACACGTGGCATGACCCAACCCAGGAAATACAAGCCTCTAAGATACGTCCAGATTGGCATAATGTTTTATGTGGATCTTATCTTAAGAGATTAGTCTTATAAGAGATAAGATTTAAAATAATGTTTTCTTAATGAGATATTATAAGTTACAGTCATGCATTCAAACATGAGAGCTGGCAGACAAACTTTAAAGTGTACAAGTAATGTGCTTACCATTGATTTTAAAGGGAATAGATGGTTTAAAATTGGGCTTTACTTTTCAAAGTTGTAGGTATTTTCTAATATTACAAAGAAAGTTAAAAATTATGTTTAAAAACCAGCAGTTTTCAGTCTAATTAAAGGCTCATGATTCTCAGAGATAACTTCTAGAGTGATAAAGTTTAAAAACAGCTGTGGCCAGTATAGGCCTGTTGGTACTTTTTCACAAGTTTATTAGATACAGTGGTAAAGGTAAATTTTTTTTCTCAATATTAAAAAGGAGATTTCAGTGAGATTTTAGTAAAGTCTTTACAGGAGTCCTCAAATTACCATATTGTCTGGCTGCAGGCTAAGGTCCTACACAAGCAGGTGTGGGCCTGGCTTTAGACAATAGGCTCAGATTAGAAGGTATTTACACTGGAGATTTATTCAGGTGTGGTTTAAAATATAGTTCAAATTTAAGATCTATGAAAAATCAATGAGGCTATGTAGAAATAATGAAGACATTAAAATTTGGCCTACAAAATTATTAGAGATTTAAAAGGGTTTTTTTTGCTTTAGGGATCCTGATAATTGTAAAAGCATTTGCAGAAGGTTTTTCCTCAAGAAATGGCTGATAGCCTTACCTTATGTGAGAAAAAATGTTTCATCTCTGCTTCAATGCAAGAAGTTAGGATTTTAAATCTTTCAGTGTATACTCATAGAATTTTATTATAGGCCTTTTCTCTTAACAATGGGTTTTAAAATTTTTTTAAGTAGTTGTTGCTCCTAAAAAGATTCAAAGGTAATGTATTAATTGTATCCTAGGTTAATTGACACTGAAGATTCAAATAAGGATGATTTGCTTATTCTAAATGATTTTCAAACGTTGTTAGGATATATTAATTGGCCTTATCTTATATATTAACCTCACCTTAAGCTCACTACAGGAAGACTTAAGCCTCTGTGTTCTCAAGGTGGATGCAAATTAACTGGTAAAACAAACAAACAAACAAACAAACAAAAAACTTGGAGGAACCTACTGTAATCATTTGCCAACAATTTATATTATGTATTCACTGCCATTCCTTGGCAAAGGGAACATTAATGTAGAATCACCTTTTTTCATCTCCAAGTAAAGTTTTAACATCCTCCGATAAAGATATTGGCGTGTTAAGTGTTTTAAAAGGAATGTCTTAAGAACCTGATGAAACATTTGTTCCTTGTTTCAAACAGCAATCAAATTGGTCATTGCAGAGTATTGATAGCTGGTCTACTACATGGCAAACCTTTTAGGCAAAATTGATAATTGTTATCCAAAAGACAAGTTGTTAACATGCATCCTATAAAGAATGCATCTACTATGGGAGTGAAGCTCATGCAATTGGATTACATGTTTATTCTTTTTGAGTTTCCCCCTGCTTCAGCACAGATAATTGACTTGGGTGTTGTAGCCACTATTTTTAAAATGTTAACAATCAAGCCTTTAATTTATATACTGATAGCCAATAAATATATATAGCTCATGGCTTATAATTGTTTGAAATTCTTCCTTTTTTAGATACTGCTAATTCTTAAATTTTGCAATGATTTATGCAAATACAATTCAAGTCAAGAGAAGATACTGTTCCTTCAAATGACTGTCCTCTGGACATTTAAGAGCTCATCCCAGGGCAGAAGGGATTTGTATCCCAGGAAGACTATAGGCCTTGCATAGGAACAGTTGGCCATACAATCATATTCTTTACATCATCAAAATAGTAATGGCTTAAAAATAATTTTATATTTTTAGAAATTGTGCACATCAAATTGTAGAGGCTTGTTCTTGGTGTCATCAACTTCTCCTGTACCACATAATGGTGTTACTTCTAGAGGAATTAATCAATTATTACAAATGAATGGTAATCATATTTCTGATTTTAGAAAATTAAAATATGTGCATGTGACTAATGATACATTTTCAGGCTTTCTAGTTGCAACTGCTCTAACTGGAAAAGCAACTAAAAATGCTACGTTTATTTTCTATGCTTACATAGTTATTGCCTATATTATTGTCTATTCTTAGCATTCCAATTAAGATTAAAACAAATAATGGAACTAGATATTTATTACAGTCATCAAATATTTGAAATGATTTTAACAATTTAATGTGATATAATTCTCAAGGACTAGATATTGTGTAACTTTTAAACAATATCTTCTAAATAAAAAACAAAAAAAAAGGGAGGGAAATTGTATCCATGTGCATACTGTTTAAATCATACTTTATATTTTTAAGAAAATTTTAAAAATTTGGATGCCAAGGAACTCCTTGCTGAGTGTATAGCATCCAACAACTAGGCATACTCATGCCTAGGTGAGATGAAAGTATCAACTTATTGTCATATGGCATGATCCTGTTCAGTTATTTAATATGGAGAAGAAAGCATGTTGGTGTTTTTCCACAGAATGCTACAGAAGCATTCTAGCTGCTATAGTGATGAGTTTGACATGCCAAAAATAATGCCGACCTGTGAACTTGCTTAGTGCCCTGACAATGGTGACTTTACTCGCCTATATCCCAGATTAAATACACTGCCTTACTGTAAGCTTTAGATCTTGTGGGGCAGAGAACAGTGAAGACTGTTAAAACTGACTTAAAAAAAATTAATCTAAAAGAAGAATTGTAATGACTCTTCTCCTTCCTTTAATGTGATCAGTTTACTCAATTATGAAGTGTTCTAGTAATAAGTCCAATATTGGAGATTCCAATTATGAAGATGGCTAAGAATAATTATAAGCCAACTGAGTTAATTTCAAATATAGTCTCCATTCTTTCTGAGAAGTAACAGGTCTCTGTTAACTCTCAAAGCCATTTCCCTTCACACTGGGAAGTTAATCTGTTTTAAGTCAAGTTGTGTTTTAAGAGCTACTCATTTACAATTGTATACCTGAGACCTTCCAAAGACAAGCTAATTTGCAACTGAACATTGTTTCTTTCTTAACTCTTTGTCTTGTATTTTAAGCAGATTGTCTCCATCCAGGCTCACCTGAATTGAAAACAGGCTGTCTGTTAAAGACTAGTAAGGCATTTGGCAATTACATGACTCAGGCATCAAAGCCTATATAAGTGGATCTCCTTCATGGAGCCACATAGAACTCAGATCTATGTGTGTCTGCTTATGAGCTGACATGGGCATCAGGGGGTGCACAGCAAAGCATTGCACAGAGAGGATTTAAGTATCCGGTTCTGAGTCTCTGGGGAGCAAGTCTGGTTTGCAAAGGGGTTGGTGTCGGTCTTCTGACCACCATACACTCTGTGGGGATGTCCCACTAATCTAAGGCTCTGCCCCTCCCCTCCAAAAGACACCAAGAGCTGTCTAAAAGGTGGAAACAATTATTTGTTCTCCCCAAGGGGAATTAGACCTCTGTTACCGCCCCTGGTCAACAGCCTGCTGAGAAGACTTGCAGCTTTTGGAGGGAGGGTCACGCCCACAGCACATATATCATCGATCTTATCCCCAAAGAAATATAGAAAGATTTTGTACTGCCATGCACTAATGTCTCTGTGTGTTCTTTTCTCTCGACCCCCGTAGTTTCATTCTTCAGCTCTACCTCCACGTAGAACCTGCTAGTGAGCAATTTCCGGGAAGCTTCAAACAGCCAATACCAAATTAAATGGAGAGATAATTGAAGCAATCCCACTAAAATCAGGGACAAGACAAGGATACCCACTCTCCCCATATCTACTCAATATAGTACTTGAAGTGCTAGCTAGAACAATAAAACAACAAAAAGAAATCAAGGGGATACAAATTGGCAAAAAAGAAATAAAGGCATCACTATCTGCAGATGATAATAGTATACATAAATAACCCCAAAAATTCTACCAGAGAATTTCTCCAGCTGATAAACTACTTCAGCAAAGTGACTGGATATAAAATTAACTCAAATAAATCAGTAGCCTTCCTTCATACAAATGATAAACAGGCTGAGAAAAAAAATTGGGGAAACAACTCCCTTCACAATAGCCACAAATAATATAACATATCTTGGGGTAACTCTTACCTAACAGGTGAAAAATCCATATGATAATAAATTCAAGTCTCTCAAGAAAGAAATCAAAGAAGACCTCAGGAAATGGAGAGATCTCCCATGCTCATGGATTGGGAGGAATAACATAGTAAAAATGTCCATTCTATTAAAAGCAATCTACAGATTCAATACAATCCCTATCAAAATCCCAACACAATTCTTCAAAGACATGGAAAAAGCAATTCTCAAAATCATCTGGAAAGGCAAAAAATTAAATAAATTAAACAAAACAACAACAACAAAAAACAGAATAGTAAAAACAATTTTTAACAAGAAAAGAACTTCTGACGGTATCACCATCCCTGACCTCAAGCTCTAGTACAGAGCAATAGTGATAAAAACTGCATGCTATTGGTACAGAGATAGATATGTTGATCAATGGAATAGAACTGAAGAACCAGAAATAAAACCACACACTTATGGACAATTGATCTTTGACAAAGAAGCCAAAAATATACAAAGGAAAAAAGAAAGCATCTTCAATAAATGGTGCTGGTCTAACTGACTATTTTATGTAAAAAAAAAAAAACAATGAAAATAGACCCATATTTGTCACCTTGCACAAAGTTCAAGACCAAGTGGATCAAAGACATCAACATAAAACCCAATAAACTCAATTTAATACAAGGAAAAGTAGGAAAGACCCTTGAACTTATTGGTACAGGAGGAAATTTCCTAGGCAGAACTCCAATGACTCATGTTCTAAGATCAAGAATTGACAATTGAGACCTTATGAAACTCGGAATCTTCTGTAAGACAAAAATGTAGTCAATAAGACAAATTGATAAGCTACAGATTGGGAAAAAGTCTTCAGTAACCCCACATCCAACAGAGGGATAATATCCAAAATATATAAGAACACAAGAAGCTAACCACCAAAAAAACAAACGACTCAATCAAAAAATGGGGTATAGAACTAAACCGAGAATTCACAACAGGAATCTCAAATGACTGAGAAGCACCTAGAGAAATGTTCAAAGTCCTTAGTGATCAGAAAAATACAAATCAAAACAACCATGAAAGTCTACCTTACACCAATCAGATTGGCTAAGATCAAAACCTCAGGTGACAAAACACATTGGCAAGCATGTGGAGAGAGAGGAATACTCATCAATTGCTGGTGGGACGGCAAACTGGTACAACCACTCTGGAAATCAATCTGGAGGTTCCTCAGAAAATTGGAAATAAATATACCTGGAGACACAGCTATAGCACTCTTGGGAATATACCCAAAAGATGCCCCAGCATGCCACTGGGGTACACTTTCCACTATATTCGTAGCAGCCATGTTTGTGTAGCCAGAAGCTGAAAACAACCCAGATGTTCCATGACAGAAGAATGGATACAGAAAATATGGTTCATTTACACAATGGAATAGTAATTAGCTTTTAGGAATGAGTACATCCTAAAATTTGCAGGAAAATGGTTAGAATTAGAAAATATCCTGAGTGAGGTAAGTCAGACCCAAAGGACATGCATAGTATATACTCACTAATAATTGGATATTAGCCCTCCGCTCTCCCCCCAAATACTCAAGATACAGTCCACAGAACTCAAAAAGGTCAACCAGCTGAAGGGCCCAAGTGAGGATGCCTCAGTGCCACTTGGGAGGTGGAGAAAAGCAACCACAAAGGGGACAAGTGGGACCTGGGAGGGAAAGTGGACAAGGGTGGTGGTGGTGGTGGTGGAAGTGGAGAACATGATCTGGTATTGGATGGGTAAAGAGGACTAAATCCCTGAGAACCAGCAGAAAGAATGGAATCAGGTAACCTCAGGAGGTTAGGAGGTTGGGGGACCCTCCAGAATGCACCAGAGACCTGGGAGGTGACAGACTCTCAGGACTCAAAGGGAGGCACCTTAGATGAAATTCCCCACAGTGAAGAAAGGCAGCTTGTAGAGTCCACCTGCAGCAGAAAGACAGGGCATCAAGTGAGTGATGGGTTTGCTATCCCACAGTCAAAACTCTGACCCATAATTGTTCCTGTCGGAAAGAACTGCAGGGATGGAAATGGAGAAGAACTTGAGGGAAACAAGGTCCATCGACAGGCCCAAAGTGGGATCCAGCTTAAGAGGAGGACCCAATGCCTGACACTATTATTGAGGCTATTTATCACTCACAAAAATGGACCTATCATGACTGTCCTCTGCAAGACCCAACAAGCAGCTCAAAGAGTCATATGCAGATATTGCACCCAACAAATGAACAGAAGCTGCTGACCCCTGTGGTTGAATTTAGAAAAGTTGGAAGAAGCTGAGGAAAAGGGCAACCCAGTAGGAGAATCATCAATCTCAATTATCATGAACTCCCGAGAGCTTTCAGACATTGGATCCCCAAACAGGTAGCATACACCAGTTGATATGTGACCTCCAACACATACACAGCAGAGGTCTGCTGGGTCTGGGTTCTGTCAGAGAAGATTCACCTAACCCTAAAGAGACTGGAGGCACCAGGGAATTTAGAGTTCTGGATGAGTGTGGGTTTTGTGGGGACATTCACATGGAGAAAGGGGTTAGGGAGGAGTCATGGGCTGTGGAACAGTCAGAGGGTGGATAGGGAGGGAAATATAATCTGGAGTAAATAAAAAATAAACAGAAATAGATAAATAAATAAATAAATAAATAAATAAATAAATAAATAAATAAATAATAAAAAAGTTATACCATACAACCACCCCATCAACTAAACTAGTGTAATTCCTATTTACATTTACATATTTTCCTCATCTTCAAAAATAGGTGTGGTACTCACCCTTCATCAGGGAACTTCTCTTTGTGAAAGAGACAATTACAGAAAACCACATCTGACTAAAATGCAGAGTTGTGGAGCCAGTCCTAATGGATGCATCTGCAGAATACTTACTTTTCTACCTAAGGTTCAGCACACATTGCTTACGGGATGTAGGGGAATGCCAGGACAGAGAAGCAAGAGGGGATTGAATGGGGAGCAGAGGGAGGGAAGGGGGCTTATGGGACTTTCGAGGAGGGAGGAAATGGGAAAGGGGAAATCATTTGGAATGTAAATAAAAAAACTTAGAAAATAATAATTAAAAAAAAAGAGTGACAAAATTTTGTAAGAGAGAATGAGAGAGGACACTGTAGTATGTTGTGAGAGGCTGTTACCTATAACCATAAATTCACACCAATATAACTGCCTAAACATTATGTCAAAAAAGACAACAATAATAAGTATCCTAAACTGCACTGGAGAAAGCTCAAGGGGCTCCAATCCCATGTAAAGGGTGTAGGCAATTAAGGAATTAGAGCAACAGGAGAAATATTGTTCCTCAGGAACAAGTGCAGTAATTAGTTGTCTAATACCAAAAATTCAGTAAGTATACATACAAGTAAATTTACAGACCCTGAGCTGGAAGTACTTATAAATTTGATGGTATATATATATATATATATTTGTATACATATATTTGTTTATATATATAATTTATATATATATTAATTATATATATATTAATTACATATATATATTAATTTATGTATAGACATAGACATAGACATGAATGTGTGAGCGTCTATATATGATACATATGACATCAGCTAAGCAGGAAGTCTGGAGAGATAAGGGAAAGGAGGAATGCTGTGCTCATAATACAATATCAAAAGTAAAATTAAGAAAAGAAATATGTTTCATCACGGATGGGAAAGTTTATTTATTTATTTATTTATTTATTTACATGTCAAATGCTGCCCTCTCTCCCTGTCTCAGCTCAGAGAATCCTCCCCCTCCCCAAGAAGACCAACGAGTCCTGGAATCCTGAGAACTCTCAGAGACTGAGCCACCAACATAAGACCATACAAACTTCAAAACTTCAAAAGAAAATATTGTTTTCCTATAATTAAGCAGCATATAATTTCATTCATTTTATTATAATCAGGTATTTAAACTGACCTGCACATACCATTTTTTTTTCTTTTTAACATTAATGAAATTCTACTAACAGGGGAATAGTTCTTTAAAACCCTTCATGATTTCATACAAATAGGAATCAGTAGCATTTGACTGTGGCTTGTCTTGAAAATGTCTCATAATTTTTGAAATATACTGCGTATCTTCTAAACTATACTTTGTGTCTCCACTGAATAAATGCATGAGGATCAGAACCAGGGATGGAAAGCTAGAGTCATCTCCCAGCACTATAATATCTGCTCAAAACATAAATATTACTGCAAAATGTTATAATAATAATAATAATAATAATAATGTTAAAATAATAATGTGAATCTAAATAACTTTTGGAAATTGTTTTTCTTTTATAATCTGAATCACTCTCTTCATAAGTGCAATGTTGACTATCATTATGAAATGAGTACTACCAAATTAATCTGAACACATAAATCTGATGGGAAAACTATATTACTAGATATTAAATTGGATAGAACAATATAAGTTTTCATGTTTTTAGCTGCACAAATTATCCCTTATTATTCCTAAAACCAAATAGCAGTGCATAAAAAATATAGGAAAATGTGTTATTTTAAAATATTAGCTTATTTCTTAGTGTTCATACTGTTGTGTTTAGAACCAAAATAATGCTCTGTTGAGTACATAGTATATGTGTTCATCTGATGATATTTAGGTCTTAAGGTATTATACACAGTAAAACAAAATAAAAAGCTACCCAATTCAGAGAGAATGATCTTTGTTCCTTTTGTTCTACAATCAGCACAACCTTCCTAAAGTTAGCTGGTATGTTTATTCAGAAGCTGAAATACTCAGGAGATATGTAATAAGTTGATTTTCACCACTTTGACATTAGTGATTTAAACAGGTTCTGAGGTCAAATATTTCTCATTAACTACATAGAAACTCCATTCCTAAAGTCATAACTGAATTTTTATAAGCATGAATTGGAAAGAAGTTGTATTTTTCACATGCGTGATTATTTATTAGTGCTTCTCAAGATGAGCATTTTAATGGTCATCTACAGGATAAAAGGTGGAAAATAAATAAATAGATATTATATCCCCTTCTGGATTTTTATTAAAAATAATATCGACTGTCTCTCCAATTTCAGATTAAAATGCATATTAAATTAGATATATTTTTTTATTAGAAATTGAGTTTATGTGTGATTGGGACTTCAAGTATATCCAAACTTGCATCTGATGAGTTTCAGGATACTCACTTCATTTGACTATATGAGTCAGTGTACCTTGGAAGAAACAGGAGGCAGAACGTGTTCCTCTTGTGACACCTGGAAAATAAATAGGGGAAGAAACTGAATCAAAGTTCCAATATCCCATTAACTTCATGTGGTCAGTGACTTAACTCTCTTCTACTTTGTCCAATCTCCTTAAGTTTTGCCAGTTCACTTCAACACAAAGGCTCTTAGAAGATCTGAGATCCAGAGAGCAGCACTACTCCAGAACAGTCTATAGTTTTATGATTATTTGATGTTCTCTTTGCTGTCTGTTTCTATACGAATGGAACTGGTTGGTTTCGATTTTTATGAATAGTTATGTAGCTGAAATCACATTTGTATTTGACAAGTAGTTTCCCTTAGTTTTTGAATACTGATACATTTTCAATGATCCATTTTCACACTTATTTCCAGTAACAGAAGCAAAAGAATGAAGAGCAAAACCTAGCCAATGATCTAGTACAGTTCCCTGGTGCTTAAAACATTTCTGTCTCCTTTGAAGACATACTTAGTGTTTCTATTGCTATGAAAACACAGGGTGACCAAAAGCAATTTGAGGAGTAATGGAATTTTTTTTCTTTCAGTTGTTTTTTCTCCATGAACCTGTTCATCACTAAAGGAGTCTGGGCAGGAACTCATCCATGGTATGAAACCTAGTCAGGAGCTGTGAAAGTGACCATTGAAGAATGTTACATACGTTCAAGGTTCTTCCCTAGTTTCCTTTCTATTAGTTTCAGTGTTTCTGGTTTTATGTGGAGGTCCTTGATCCACTTGGAATTGAGCTTAGTGCAAGGAGATAAGAATGGGTCAATTTGCATTCTTCTGCATGTTGACCTCCAGTTGAGCCAGCACCATTTGATGAAAAGGCTATCTTTTTCCCACTGGATGGTTTTAGCTCCTTTGTCAAAGATCAAATGACCATAGGAGTGGGGATTTATTTTTGGGTCTTCAATTCTGTTCCATTGATCTACATGCCTGTCACTGTACCAATACTATGCGGTTTTTAACACTATTGCTCTGTAGTACAGCTTGAGGTCCGGGATACTGATTCCCCCAGGGGTTCTTTTACTCTTGAGAATAGTTTTAGCTATTCTGGGTTTTCTGTTATTCTGGAAAGCAGTCTGGCGGTTCCTCAGAAAACTGGACATGACACTCCCAGAGGATCCGGCTATAGCACTCCTGGGCATATACCCAGAGGCTTTACCTGCATGCAATAAGGACACATGCTCCACTATGTTCATAGCAGCCTTATTTATAATAGCCAGAAGCTGGAAAGAACCCAGATGTCCCTCAACGGAGGAGTGGATTCAGAAGGTGTGGTATATTTACACAATGGAATACTACTCTGCAATTAAAAACAATGAATTCACGAAATTCCTAGGCAAATGGTCAGAACTTGAAAATATCATCCTTAGTGAGGTAACCCAATCACAAAAGAACACACATGGTATGCAGTCACTGATAAGGGGATATTAACCCAGAATCTAGGAATACCCTAGACACAATTCGCATATCAATAGATTTCTAAGAAGATGGAAGGAGAGACCCCTGGTCCTGGAAAGATTGGATGTAAGGGAATGCCAGAACAGAGAAGTGAGAGGGGGTTGAATGGGGAAAAGAGGGAGGGAAGGGGGCCTATGGGACTTTTGGGGAGGGAGGAAATGGGAAAGGGGAAATGATTTTGAATGTAAATAAAAAAAACTTAGAAAATAAAATTTTTTATAAAAAGAATGTTTCATACGGCTTGCACTCTGTGGGTCATTCAAGCTCAGCCTATTTCCTTATAAAATCCAGAATTTCCAGCCCACCCACAATGGGCTGGATCCTCCACCATCAATCAGAAGCTTACCTGAAAATAGTTCAATCTTCTGGAGGCATTTTCTCAATCGAAGTTCCCTCCTCTTATATGATCATAGTATGTGTCAAGGTCATATAAAACTATCTAAAACATGTAGTAAAAGAATATCTTTATTAAAAGGTACAAATCAAAAAATAATGTGTAGTTTAGTTTGGTTAAGATACTAAAGAATAAAGTCAACATTAAACCAGATATAATACAATGAACATCTAAAATACTTTGAAGGTAAAAAGGGTTTCAAAAAACACTTATGGAGTTAATACTAAAGACCAACACAGGGGCAAAATAAGTGACAAAGCCTTATGTGCTATGAAAATAAATTTTGTAACTAAATATGTTAGACAATTCCATGTAATTTTCATTTATAATGAATTTACAAGTGTTTTGCATATGCAATTTCTTTGATTTGTCATGGACAAATTTGTGTGTCATCAGATGGCAAGAAGATTAGCCTTCTTTCTCTTCCTTCTGCTTTCCTTACTTCCACCATGCGGGGCACCCTTCAAGATTTCATTCTAACTGAATTGATGTCCATAGGTACCAATTCATCAAATACCTTTCATGGGAAGATCTGGATTCCTTTCAGAGGTATTTTGTTAAGACACAGCATCCAGTTCATGGAAAATATTTTAAACATTTTTAAGGTATTTATTTTTGGACAGCTTGCTGTATTTAAGTAAACATGCTCTCACATTTCCTTGCCTACCAATTGTTACAATACGCTTTGTTTTTCATGGTGTTAATGTTAACAAATGTGAAAGTAAAGTTCACCTGACAGATAAAATACTTCAACAATTCTGTGTTTAAAATAATTTCACAGGGCCTCGAGAGATGACTTAGCTCCTAGGAGATACTTTTGCTATACCAGAGTATTGAATTTGATTCCAAAAATTCACACTGCAGCCACAATTATCTGCAATTCCAGGTTCAAGGGACCTGACAAAATCTGGTTTCTGAAGGCACACAGTATGGACCTAGGGTATAGTCATAATGCATAGAAAGTGCTCATGAAGTAAAATGGTAAAAATTTTAATGAGATAAAAGAATAATTTTCATGTGTGTAATTACTCAAGGAAACGCCCATAGGAAACCCCCATAAAGCATCAATCCCAAATAACAAATTATAGGCACCTGAGTAAAGTTGGTAATGGAGAGGTTTCTCTCCTCATGGGAGAGCACACTAGTTGTCTGACAAGTACCTAGGGGCCATTCCTGAGAATATACATACAAGTAACACATATACATTATGTGTATGTATGCATGTATGTATGTATGTATATTTGTATGTATGTGTGTATGTTTTCAGGGCTGAGCACTGGGCACTAGTCTTCCAATTAGTGTGTTCTTCTCAGAGGAGGAACACAGCTCCCATCCCCAGCTTTGCTCTCTCTCTCTCTCTCTCTCTCTCTCTCTCTCTCTCTCTCTCTCTCTCTCTCTCATGTAAGTATATATATATATATATATATATATATATATATATATATAGTGTTTATGTGTATATGCATAGAGGTATATATATATATATATATATATATATATATGTACATAATATATGTACATGTGTAATATAAATGAACTGTGCTGTGTTCCAAGCAAAATGATGACATCAAGAGCAGAAAATTTAGGATGTTAATTAATAATCACTTTAGCTACCTTAATTGCATAACCCTAACCCTATATACACTGCATCAAATTCAACTTCTAATATACGTATGTAGGTAGATATATATGTAATACATACTAGTATATAAGGAGGACATGGAATTGAAGAAGAATGAGCACGAGTACATGGAAGTGTTTGAAGGCTGTGGAAGTGTATGGAGGTAGGAAAGGAGAGGGAGAAATACAATGAAAATTCAATCTCAAAAACAAAGCAAAGGAAATATCAGTGAGTTCTGAAGATAATATTTAATTTGGACAGAATGCATTCATTAAATGAGATATGTTGTTAAACACAAAACCAGTACCTCATATTCAATGTACCTTGCTGATATCTATTCCAAATAAAACAAAAAAAAAAAAAGAAAGAAAGAAAGAAAAGAAAAATGAAGGAAAGAGGGGAAGAAGAGAGGAGGGGAGATATATTTCAACAAAAATTTCAGAAATTTAAATATCATCTTTCAGCAATGAACTGTGCTGTGTCCCAAGCAAAATGATATCAAGAATACTACATTTATGATGTTATTTACTAATTACTTTAGCTACCTCAATTAACCCAAAGCCAAATCGTATTATTATAAAAACAAAGCAAAAATATAATATACTCACTTTTTTCATACTATGTATATATTATTTCTATCTATATATGTGTATCATATTGTGTATTTCATATTTGACAACTCTAAGATATGTTGAAGTCATACATAATTTCCTGTAGAATTTCTTATAGAATTGAATGCATAATGAATACTGAGTAATATAATGTTAAATATAAACAATTATCACCATTTTTACAATGTTCTACTGAAATCATTTCTAAAATATTATTCATGTTTTTAGTAGTCTGAAGAACTTGAGTATGTCTCAATGGATCTTAAAATTACAAAAAAAATATTATGTTCAAAGTTTGTTACTGATGGTGAACTCTATGTGCTGTTCTCTTTTTGTTTAAATGTGAGACAAATACAAATCTAAGTATGATCATGTTTCCAGGTCACTGAAAAAAAAATATATATACATAATCATTGTTAGATAAAAATTTGGAGAAAAATTTACAAAATAACCAAAAAGCACCCCAACATGCAGAGGTTTATTCAATTAAAAAAATAAACTACAGTTAAGTTTCCTTTTTTTAATTGATCAATAGTTAAGTGGAATTGACCACTGTATTTTTAAATGCAAGGAACTATCAATTCTTATTAAGTTAAATTGAAGCTTTCAAGGAATAAAATTATCATGACTCAAATGCCATTTTCATTCAAAGAAGGAGCATGAAGGAGAAAAAAAAAATCAATGTATGTGATATCCTTGGTGGTTTTGAAGTTATTAACCTTAAACTGAGAATCCATTTATAAAAGGAAAAAGATATCAAAGTTCATGTTTCATTTTCATACGAAATCATTTCATTTTCTACTCTAGCTTTGGTCACTCTGAAGTAGTGCTGGTTTTAGTTATATGATGTCAAAAGGTGAAGAAGAAGACATTGAAATACTCTATTTAGCAAGCATCATACAAAGGACAGCTCCTACCAGGAGATCTTAACTTTTGTGTCTGGCATAATGTTCTCAGTACTATGAAAGCATAATGTGTGATGTGTGTTGGAAACTCTCCATAATGACAAAAATAGAATGTGGCTCTTCTTGTCATTTGCATACCTACTCAGTCTGTCCTGGTCACACTGTTTCCTGGCTCTCACACAACCTATGCAATGCTGGACTAACATAATCACTGGATGTGTGGATAGCAGTTACCTTTGTTCTCTCTGTATAATAGTTATTCCAATTTCCTTCTTCTTTGGAACTCTCATTCAAAACAATTTGAGTCTGAGCTCATGGGAGCAGGTCACTTGTATCCAGCTCAGAATAAACTATTTTGTATTTTCCATTTTCCTTTAAAGCAGGGTCTCTGTTTTGAGTCTAGAGAAGATACTGAACATGTTTGACTTTCAAGCCTGAGGCTTTCATTTTTTTTTTTTACTACATTATTGTTCAGCAATTCAGTCCTCAGCAATTGCTTAGTGATATTGGAGAGAAATTAAATAGAGAAACTAGAAAATAGGTAAATCTTTTTTCTTCTAAGTTAATATTTAGTGTTTTCTATTTATTCAGGAATTAGTGATGTTTGTTAATATGCCGTATACTACAATTAATCAATAATAAATTAATAATTTCACTAGAGTATTCACCATGCTTTCTTTAGATTAAATACCCAGGCTGTGATGGGCATTGGCCACAGTGTAATTTAGGACATTCTCATGATAAGCCGGAGTAGTTAATTTTAAAAAAAGATTTTTAAAAAGCCTCTTTCTTGAACCAATTGCAAGTATCTTGGGTAGCTGGAGCTTTTAGGCTAATATCCACTTATCAAGGAGTGCATACCATGTGATTGGGTGGAGGAATACCCTCATAGAAGCAGGGGGGGGATAAAGGAGGGGGTGTCCAGGAGAGGGGGAAACTGGGATGGGAATAACACTTAAAATGTAAATAAATTAAAATAAAAAAATGAAGATTAAAAAAAGGAAAATATTTCTCCACAACCTGTCTGCAGAAACTAAAGATTTATCTGATTTATCAGCATGTCTATGATAAATTTACCCTTGAAGTGGTGCTGAGTGCTCAGGACACATACACTGCTCCCAGAATAATGTCTCTAGCTTAGCTTCTCAGAAAGGCAGGCTATATAATAATTTGCTGTCTCTTTATGGCTTATTCTTGCATATTGTTTATAATACATATTATCTTTTAAACTACAGATATTAAAAAATATCTTTTAAATTGACATGTTATCTTACAGAACTTATCTAGATACTCACAGATGTTGAATGAAGTTTCTTACTGAAGTAGGAAAAGGTGTTCCTCTCAGTTCCTTATAATTATATATGTTGTTCTGATAGCCATGACTTTTCTCCTCATCACACTTCTCTCTCCATAATAGAGCTTTAAATAGAAATTGAAACTATAGCATAAAAAATGTCTAAACATTGACCAGAAATAATAAGAATGTACATTTTCCCTGCACAACTGGCGAATTTACTTGCTCAAGCAAGAGGGTGGAAAATATGTCATTTTTGTAATCACAAATGTTAAATTCTGCCATGAGAATCATGTTTGGGCAGCATATGTTAACTAAATTACTCTTCTAATTTACAAGTTAACAAAAAATGAACAAAGAAAATAATAACCTTGGTGCTTGAGCTTTACATATGTAAATGACATATTAGTGCTACATAGTAAATGAAATTCATTAGGTTTGATATGTTATACAATTCTAATACATTTTTTTCTCTTAACAATAGGGACACATATAACCTAAACTGTCCTTACATTTGTTATGTAGTATGGGATGACACTGGACCCTTAATCCTCTCACCTCTGTCTCCAGAGTCCAATGATTATAGCTATAAACCATCAAGTCTAGTATTTTGTTTTACTGGGATCAAACTCAGTGCTTATTTATGTTCAGTAAACACTGTACCAACTATATTACATAACCAGTCCTTCAGATAAGTACCAAATACTGATTTCATTCATGGTTTTCAAGCAAAGCATAGTCCATTTAAAAGACAGTGATTTTAGCTGCTCCTGTAATGAAATTTTAAACAATTAGCTTGGAATCGTGTTATATAAATATTTAATCCCAATTCAGTGTTTCTATCCCATCTTTGACCATTTAGTTCCTGGATAAAAGACAAACACAACCTTTATATTTATAATAAGCCTCAAACAGCACTGGAGCTGAGGAGATATATTCCCTCCATGCTATTAGATTCTGCTTTCCTATCCAGAAATCCCTTCTTAAGTACTATGTCTCACCTGGGCTGCTCCTAACTCCAGTAGACTAGCCCCCAGTGCCATGTTTTCTTGTCTCTTAACCCATGGCATCTTTCTCATTTCTTCACTCTCTCTCCCCTTTTGATCTCCTCTGATTCCCCAGACTAGGAACACCAATACCACTTACATCAATTATACCCAGCTATAGGCATCTTTGTTTAGCAATCAGAAATAACCTGTGGGCAAGGTCACATAATGCCACTTAGGTCTATATGTAGAGTTTTTCATCTTTGGGGCAAACAGGTCTTTGGGGCCCACACTTAATATTATAATACGTAGCAACAGACCAACACTCAACAGTATATGTTA
The DNA here is from genome assembly GCA_036184795.1 of Tokudaia tokunoshimensis. Classification (NCBI taxonomy): domain Eukaryota; kingdom Metazoa; phylum Chordata; class Mammalia; order Rodentia; family Muridae; genus Tokudaia; species Tokudaia tokunoshimensis. The sequence continues at coordinate 17,786,397 of BTHU01000011.1, forward strand.
ATATAAAATCTTGATGACTATTAAAATAACATTGATTAATGTGATAATATCAATTTAATACGCTAAATACCTAAAACATGTATATAAATTATGCAAAAGAAATAGCATTTAGTGACTAGAAAATCAATTGATAATTTGAAATATTTTGAAATTATTGTGGACACTGTCTTTGCTTTAGACAGGTACTATGCTAGCACTGTTTTATCTAATGTTTAATTGTATTTCTACTCATTATTATGTAAAATGGCCTTGGGAAATATTCTCTGACAATAACGTGTAATTTATAGAAGTCAACGAAACATAATTAAGTTTACTAAAGACATATTGGTGGCATAAAAACTTCCATTAAACATGAAGTAAACATACTTTGCCTCAGAACATTGATTTTCTTCATAGGTAATTATATTTGAAGAAAAATGTTATAAATGGAAAAGTAAATATTTCAACTTGGCAATTTTATATAAAGACATAAGAGAAGGAAGTTTTCTAGTGTAATGTATGGTATATGCAACAGAGCAATGATTGTGATATTTATAATTAACTAGATGACAAAGAAGAAAATAATACTTTTGGGTCAATTATAAGAACATACAGCAGAAAAGTTCTATTTTAAATCTTCTCTATTTTATTAATTATAGCTATTCACCTTAGCAGGGATACTTGGTCAAGATGAAGAAGTATAGAAGTTAAAGATTTTGAAATTGTTTATAAATATTGACAATTGGATACTAGACAAAGAAATAAGTAAAGTTTACTTGCCCATTTTTGAGGTCAGAATGGTTGAATTCCCTGCAAATATTATACAGAAAACTAATATTCAATATGTTGATTCTTCTGGAAAAGGTCGGGAAAAAACCGTCATATTCTATCAGTCCTCATGGACACAATGTGTGACCTTCAGTATAAGGGACTAAGGAGGCTAGAAAGCTTTCTCTATGTTTTATA